>CALNVZ010003432.1:24372584-24475704 GCA_940671915.1 Paracentrotus lividus | reverse complement strand
TAGACTTAATTAGTGTCATCGTAATGCGGGGCTACAGAAGGGGTCATTTTTGCTTGTTGAGGCCTGACTTTCATTTGAAACAATAAGACCCCAAATGAAGTTCCGACATGTGACCTATATGAGTGTAGAGGATACATCTACTTTTACTTATGTGCATGATACAAATATAATGATGATATAAGTCAGGCCTCACAAGCAATATATTTTAACGCTCTCCACTTATTTAGACTCGTGCCTACCGGCTTACGAGATAACGATATATTTCAGTAAGTTTTTTAAAGCTGGCCAAGCTTTTCTAAAAAAAACAACAGTTATTTTTAAATTGTAGCGCTTTTTCATCTATCGAGGCTTATAATTGTACTCGTACCCTGGATTAGCACTGGTGACCAATACAGAGGGGAGCACTATTTGACATCGACGGTTATATGAGGCCGTGGAGAGTGCTTTCATTCTTAAACTCTAGATAAGATCTCAACGTGATATAGGTCAAAGTTGCGAGATGTGACCTATATCGAGGGACTTCTGGTCTGGAGTAGAAGGAATAACTATCAATGTGTTTCAAATACTTACTTTTCGGCTATTGCTCAGCCTCATACGTATTGCGTAATTATTTAGATATAAGTGTCATCGCACCTCAAGTATTACTATAAAGCATGCCTACAGAGGCATTAATTACCACACCAAAAAAATAGATCAAGTTTATTTGAATCTAATACTGTTCTTGATTATATTCGCCGTAATCGTCTTATGACATTCGTTGTTAAGACTTGAGCTCTAGAACTATTTGGTATGTATTCTATTGCTGTTTAATTCTGAAGGCCTGACTTTCATTTATGCAGACATATATGCCATAGTTTAAAAAGTCCTCGAACACTAGAGTAAGTAGTCCGATCCATGTGATAACTCTCCACTATATATGAGATCACATGTCGAGTAAAAAAGACTCATATAGTCTAACTTGGGATCTGTTCTGCTTCTAAACATAGTAAGCAGTCAGCTGGGCCGCCCTCAAATATGCAAAATTTAGCTCTCATAATTGTACGCTACCGTCCATTACGGCGATACTAATATGATATATTAGATACAGAATACCTATATTCTTTAGCAACATTATGAAATTGTAGTTCGATCGCTATTCAATTTATCGGGTAATAATTCTCCTCAATGCATTGACACTGGTTAAACTTAGACATAATGACAGTTTATGATTGCACTTGATTGGTAAAGCTGAAGAGGTTGCTAGCTTGAACGATACTCCTAGGGTTAACACTGTTTCCATGTGGATACTGTACAATCGCTAGGGATCAATGATGTACCTGCTTTCTACACAAATTGAAAAGTCTTACCGGCTATATAGATAGACCAGTATATCGAGAGTAAAGAAACAAATACTAACATCTATCTATTGACTGCTACCTGTCTTATACGGCCATCATGTTAACTGTCATTCAGTATTAGATATATAAGTGCCATGACTCATTAAGTTTATTATATTTAAGCTCTTGCCAACATATGTATAGAGACGGTCTGTGGAAATTGAAAACTATCGTATGACACTTTTAATTAAATATGATCTGATACACCATATGATATCTAACGTAAAAGCGATAGAAGGTTTGATTCTTTCTAGCTCTCCAGTATTAAGGTCTACAGTGTCCGGTGAGACATTCATGTTGGGGATCATTACTGTTCAAATGAAGGCTCAGGCCTCGATGACAGCAAAATAGTCAATAGATCTCATGTCATTTGCTATGTTTAGGCTTTCACTGACACTTTGCATTTACGTGGGAATATAGACCCAAAAAACAGTAATAGATTCACAACATGATAAAGTTACGTTTTACATTAGAGATACCGTATATAGGAATACGCTAAAACCTCTTACATCGTTTTATAAATGTATGTCATTATTTAGTTAAAGTGTCATACGATAGTTTTTAAAGCGCCAACTTTTAAAAAGTATTATGATCATCTTCGGGTATATTCCAGTAATGCGGTATGTAAATAGCGTCATTATTGCTGTTTGAGGCCTGACTTTCATTTGAAACAGTAAGATCCCAACATGAAGTTCCGACATGTGACCTATATGAGAGTAAAGAACAACTCTTCATCTTTTACCTCATGTATGTCATTATTTAGTTAAAGTGTCATACGATAATTTTTAAAGCGCCAACTTTTAAAAAGTATTATGATCATCTTCGGGTATATTCCCGTAATGCGGTGCGTAAATAGCGTTATTATTGCTGTTTTAGGCCTGTATTTTATTTGAAACAGTAAGATCCCAACATGAAGTTCCGACATCTGACCTATATGAGAGTAAAGAACAACTCTTCATCTTTTACCTCATGTATGTCATTATTTAGTTAAAGTGTCATACGATAGTTTTTAAAGCGCCAACTTTTAAAAAGTATTATGATAATCTTCGGGTATATTCCAGTAATGCGGTATGTAAATAGCGTTATTATTGCTGTTTGAGGCCTGACTTTCATTTGAAACAGTATAGATCCCAACATGAAGTTCCGACATGTGACCTATATGAGAGTAAAGAACAACTCTTCAGCTTTTACCTCATGTATGTCATTATTTAGTTAAAGTGTCATACAACAGTTTTAAAAGCGCCAACTTTTAAAAAGTGTTTTGACCATATTCTGATATATTCTCGTAATGCGGTGCACAGAAGGGGACATTTTTGCTGTTTGAGGCCTGACTTTTATTTGAAACAGTAAGATCCCAACATGAAGTTCCGACATGTGACCTATATGGGAGTAAAGAACAACTGTTCATCTTTTACCTCATGTATGTCATTATTTAGTTAAAGTGTCATACGATAGTTTTCAAAGCGCCAACTTTTAAAAAGTATTATGATCATATTCGGGTACATTCGCCGTAATGCGGTGCGTAAATAGCGTTATTAGTGGTGTTCGAGGCCTGACTTTCATTTGAAACAATAAGACCCCAACATGAAGTTCCGACATGTGACTTATATGAGAGTATAATAGAACAACTCTACTCTACTCTCAGTAATGTCATTATTTAAGTTAACTACGTTTCATACGATATTTTTATACGCGCCAAGTCGTTTAAAAAGGTGTTTGACCATATCCTAATCCGTGCTACAGAAGGGTCATTATTGCTCTTTGAGTTCCTAGACTTTCATTTGAAACCAATATAGACCCCAAACATGAAGTTCCGGCATGTGAACCTATATTGAGAGTAAGGAACCAACTCTTATCTTTTACCTCCTTGTATGTCTATTTAGTTAAAGCTGTCATACATAGTTTTTAAGCGCCAACTTTTAAAAATACTTATTCATCACTTGGGTAATTCCCGCTAATCTGCGCTTAAATAGCGTTAATTATGCTCGTTTCGAGCCTGACTCGATCTTCTTAAAACAGTAAGATCCTAACATAGTTCCGACATGTGACCTTATGAGAGTAAAGAACAACCTCTTCATCTTACCTCATTGTATAGTCACTTTAGTAAAAGTGCTCTAACGTATTTTCTTTTAAAGCAACCAACAATTAAAAAAAAAAGTGTTTTTTTTAACCATATATCGATATATTCTCTTAATGCGAGGTAAAAGCGTCATTTTGCCTGCTTTGGCCCCTGACTTTCAGCTTGAAACAATAGAACCCCAACATGAAGTTCCGACATGTGACCTATATGGAGATAAAGAACACTCTTTCACCTGTTTACCTCACTGTAGTCCTATTTATTTAGTTAAATGTCATACGATAGTTTTAAAGCCCAACTTAAAGGTTTTGACCATATTCTAATGTGCACTAGAAGGGTCATTTTTGCTGCTTAGGCTCTGACTTTCATTTGAAACAGTTAATCCTTAAACATAGAGTTTCACAATGTGACCGATAGAGTAAAGAACAAACTCTTATCTTTTACCTCACATGTTACATTATTTAGTTAATGTTCATACGTTATTAGTTTTAAAGCGCCAACATTAAAAAAAAAAAATGTTTTAACCTAATCTATATTTTTCATAATCGGACTAATAAGTCATTTTGCCTGCTTTAGCCTGACTTTCATGTCAATCATAGACCCCAACATGAAGTTCCGACCATTGACCTATATGAGAGTAAAGAACAACTCTTCAGCTTTACCTCATGTATGTCATTATTTAGTTAAAGTGTCATACGATAGTTTTTAAAGCGCCAACTTTTAAAAAGGTTTGACCATATTTCGTAATCGCACAGAAGTCATTTTGCTATTTGAGCCGACTTTCATTTGAAACATAAATCCTAAACATGAAGTTCGACATGACCTATATGAGAGTAAAGAACAACTCTTCAGCTTTTACCTCATGTACTAGTATGTCATTATTTAGTTAAAGTGTCATACGATAGTTTCAAATGCCCAACATTTAAAAAGTTGTTTTACCTTATTCGTAATGCGTGCACAAGAGGTCATTTTTGCTGTTGAGGCCTGACTTTCATTTGAACCAGTAAGATTCCAACATGAATTTCCGACATGTACTTATATGAGAGTATAAAGAACAACTCTTCAGCTTTCTCTGATATGTCAATTATTTAGTTAAAGGTCATACATAGTTTTTTAAAGCGCCAATTTTAAAAAGTGTTTGACCATATCTAATGCGTGCACAGAAGGGTCATATTGCGTTGAGCCGACTTCATTGAAACAATAAGACCCCAACATGAAGTTGCCGGCATGTACCTATATGAAGTAGAAGAACTCTTCATCTTTACTCATGTATATTCATTATTATAATAGTCTTACGATAGTTTTAAACGCCAACTTTTAAAAATATTATGATCATCTTCGGGTATATTCCCGTAATGCGGTGCGTAAATAGCGTTATATTGCTGTTTTAGGCCTGAATTTTATTTGAAAACAATAAGATCCCAACATGAAGTTCCGACATCTGACCTATATGAGAGTAAAGAACAACTCTTCATCTTTTACCTCATGTATGTCTTATTTAGTTAAATGTCATACGATAGTTTTTAAAGCGCCAACTTTTAAAAAGTGTTGACCATATTCGTAATGCGTGCACAGAAGGGTCATTTTTGCTGTTTGAGCCTGACTTTCATTTGGAAACAATAAGACCCCAACTGAAGTTCCGACATGTGACCTTATGAGAGTAAAGAACAACTCTTCGATCTTTACCTAATGTATGTATTATTTAGTAAATGTCATACAATTAGTTTTAAAGCGCCAACATTAAAAAGTTTTTTGACCATATTGTAATGCGGTCAACAGAGGGGTCATTTTGCTGTTTGAGGCCTGACTTTCATTTGAAACAGTAAGATCCCAACATGAAGTTCCGTACATTGACCTATATGAGAGTAAGAACAACTCTTCATCTTTACCTCTGTATTTATTATTTAGTAAACTGTCATACTTATAGTTTTTAAAGCCTCAACATTAAAAAAAAGTGTTTTAACCATATCTGATATATTCTCGTAATGCGGAGCTAAAAGGGTCATTTTGCCCTGCTTGAGCCTGACTTCATGTGAAACAATAAGACCCCAACATTGAAGTTCGACATGTGACTATATGAGAGTAAAGAACAACTCTTCAGCTTTTACCTCAGTAGGTCATTATTTAGTTAAATTCATACGATGTTTTTAAGCGCCAACTTTTTAAAAAAGGTTTGACCATATTCAATGCGGGCACATAAGGGGTCATTTTGTTAGCCTGACTTTCATTTGAAACAGTAATGATCCTAACATGAAGTTCCTACATCGGACCTATATGAGAGTAAAGAAAACTCTTACATCTTTACCCTCAGTATGCTGATATAGTTAAAGTGTCATACGTTATAGTTTTAAAGCGCAACCATTAAAAATAAAAATGTTTTAACCATAATCTGATATATTCTCGTAACTGCGGAGGGCGAAAAGGGGTCATTTGCCTGCTTTGAGCCTGACTTTCATGTGAAACAATAAGACCCCAACATGAAGTCGACATGTGACCTATATCAGAGTAAAGAACAACTCTCAGCTTTTACTCATGTATGTCATTATTTAGTTAGTGTCATACGATATTTAAAGCGCCAACTTTTAAAATTTGACATATTCGTAATGCGGTGCAAAGGTCATTTTTGCTGTTTGAGGCCTGACTTTCATTTTAAACATAAGATCCTAACATGAAGTTCCGACATGTGACCTATATGAGAGTAAGAACAACTCTTCATCTTTACCTCATGTATCATTATCTAGTAAAGTGTCATACGTATAGTTTTTAAGCGCCAACTTAAAAAAAAATAAAATGTTTTAACCATAATCTGATATATCTCTAATGCGGAGTAAAAGGGTCATTTTGCCTGCTGAGCCTGACCTTCTCATGTAAACAATAACACCAACATAAAGTTTCCGACATGTGACCTATATGAGAGTAAAGAACAACTCTTCAGCTTTTACCTCATTATGTCATTATTTAGTTAAAGTTCATACGATAGTTTTTAAAAGCGCCAACTTTAAAAGAGGTTTTGACCATATTCGTAATGCGTGCACAGAAGGGGTCATTTTTGCTGTTTGAGGCTGACTTTATTTGTAAACAGTAAGATCCTACATGAGCTCCGACAGTGACCTATATGAGGAAAGAACAACTCTTCAGCTTTTACCTCATGTATTCATTATTTAGTTAAAGCTCATACATATTTCAAGCGCCACATTAAAAAGTGTTTTCTTAATATTCGTAATGCGGTGCACAGAAGGGGTCATTTTTGCTGTTTGAGGCCTGACTTTCATTTGAACACGTAAGATCCCATCATGAAGTTCCACTGTGATCATATATGAGAGTACAAGAACAACTCTTCATCTTTACCTCATGTTATGTCATATTAGTTAAAGTGTCATACGATAGTTTTCAAAGCGCCAACATTAAACAAAAGTATTATGATCATATTCGGGTACATTCGCCCTTAATCGGTGTCGTCTAAATAGCGTTATTATTGGTGTTCGAGGCCTGACTTTCATTTGAAACAATAAACCCCCAACATGAAGTTCCAATGTTGACCATATGAGAGTAAAGAAACAACTTCAGCTTTACCTCATGTATGTCATTTTGTTAGTAAGGTCATACTTTTTTAAAGCTGCCAACTTTTAAAAAGTGTTTTGACCATATTCGTAATGCGGTCACAGAAGGGTCATTTTTGCTGTTTGAGGCCTGACTTTCATTTGAAACCAGTAAATCCCAACATGAAGTTCCACATGTGACCTATATGAGATAAAACATACCCTTCAGTTCTGCCTAATGTATATTATATTTAATTAAAATGGTCATCATAGTTTTTAGCCCTACATCGTTAGTATTTATGGCAATTTCTGTTATATATGGCCAATATACCGGCTAAAAAAACTACTTGATTAGATTTTATTTCAACAACAAAAAAAATGCATTAGTTTTTGAAATTCAATCCGATCTGAATTTTGTCCTTCATTAAGCGCCAAAATATGCATTTTCCATAGTATGTTACCAATTAATTTTCGTTTGCATTTTCAAAGACACCGTAGTGACCATTTATCATTGTTCTCGCCGTAGCAGACGCCGAGTTATTGTTCGCTGGACGGAAGTTTATTGGTCGCTAGATTCAAGTGGTCCACCATAAACTCTACTTTTGATACTGAACTAAAGTTGTTTTTTAATTAAATTGGAAGTAGGCTCCCGCAGAAAGCTGAAGAGTGAGATTGGCCGAAGAGGATCACCCCCCCCCCCAATCTCCAACTCTGAACGTCACCTTACACCGTTACCGTTAGTTATGCTCGTCATGCTTTCTCAGAATTAACAGGCCCAAATTTACTTCAGGCTCTGTTCCTGAAAAACCGAAAAATAACTAAAATAAGGTCTTTAAGTACGTATTTCCCTCCGAACTATTCGGGACTATTTTTAATTAGAGTACGGTATCAAATCTTTCTTGAATAAACCTGAAGTAATATGGTCCCAAAACCTGTGATCATGGTGATAGAGAACTAATTTTGTTCACTCCCCTCCAAAAGCCATGTTATAGGGGGAGGGGGTAATTTTCACGTGGTTTCCTAATAAAAACCTGTGATAGGGGATATTCTATAATCCGGAATGACAATACGTGCATCATGGTAAATTGACCGTCGCCTTATTTTAGTGAGAGGGGGGGGGGGGATCAGAAAACGGTACGGGTACGGTATTAATTACGAGCGATCTTTTGAGAGATATGCACCGTATGCAACACATGTGCACGCGCACCCGGCGCAGTTTCCCGCCACTTGCACTTGTTTACATTTTGCCAAAGCGCGGGAATTTCGGACAGACATTTGATTGGATGAAAGATTCAGGAAGGCGTGGTTTAGAACTTCGTCGCATTTTCATTGGTCAATTACTGCTTAAGCAGCCCCAGGCCATCGCGCGCAGTACTAATTGCATGCGCTATCGCTAGCTACGAGCATCTAGCTAGCTCTCAATGCAATTGATCTCCGGCCCTTGGCCCTGACCTTATCTAGCTCTTTTCTCCGTTCTTCTTCTTCCGATGTGCATAACCTCCTAAGAGTATACGTTAGGTTTCCAGAAAGGAAACGAGGTGAGTTAAGTAATTTTCCATTTTCATTGTTATTCAGAAAAGTGTGTAAATTTATTCTCATACTAGATAGGCGTGAAAAACGGTAGCATTTTCACTCGACTTGTCTTGAAGAAGCCAAGGTAGCATCGCCAACGACGTGTACACCAGTCACGGGTAGGGCTTGACCCGGGACGGGACGGCAGCTGCTATGCATCGCGCGCTGTACATAGAATCTACCCTTTCTCGCCAGGCAGCCAGGGCTGCTGTCACCGGATTTGTACTGGAATATAAAGTATGCATTAGAATTAGTCTGCAGTCGAGATTCCAGGTCTTTCTGTTCGTACCTGAGCACTAAATATAATATCTTTCAGTTGGTCTACACTGCACTTTATCAGGGCATGCCTACCAACAAGATCTTGCCCAAGCATTGCCATTGGTTCTGAAGTTAATAAATTGACAATCTTGAGGCAATTAATTGATCTTGTTTTTGACATGTTGTTCAGATGTTTGTCACACTCATTCCTTTCTTCAAAGAACCCATCATTCAGTATGCTGTCAATCGGTTCTTCTAATTGTGTTCTTTCCTTTTCAGCCTTCTCTGATACTTTATGTTGCTTTTCCCTCACTCTTCACTTAACGTTAGTCTTCTCCGTACCTTTTCCCGATAGGTTATGCCTCTTTGTTCTTCTTTTTGTGCTTTCTTTCTTTTGCTCCCGCCCTGACACTCTGCTGAATTATTTCCTTCTTAACACTAACGTTGGATCTACTTTTCTTTTTGCTATTTTCGCCATGTACTTTATTTGTTTATTCTTTTTTAGGACCTCTTAACAATAAATTTCTGTTTCTCTATCATTTGTTATTTTGGGGAAAAGAGATAAATTGTATCTTGCCAGAAACCCCCTCCTGCACACTCCTGTTTCCTTTATATGGCAACAATATTGGCAGTTAGCCAATCCGCTGGTAATGCACCTGACTTATCTAAACATATTTTGATATTGAAAATGTCAAAATTAAAGCACCTGTTTTATGTCTCTCTTCGTTTGGCTGTAGCCAATACAGGACATTTTCTTCACCCACGTTTTTTTTCTGTCTATTTAAAAAAATGCCAGAACTTCCTCCAAGACTCTGCAGTATTGTTTTTGATGATACCTCCAACATAGACTTTAACGTTAGATCTATAGGCTTTTTTTAGGGTACTCTTTAACTTTTTCCGCATATCTTTTAAATCCTGCCATTTCTTCTATGAATCGTTGGGTTTTGCTTTCTGCCACAGTCTCTTCTTCTTCCTGATCTGTCTATTGATGGAAGTATTCATCCATGGTGAGTCTTGCCACAATGAAAGCTGTTTCTGTGGAATGTGCTTGCCCATGAGCTCAAACAAAACAAAAGTAAGACAATTATTGGTGTGCCTTTTTGGTTCAATTGTGCAATTTCAGCGAAATACATTTCATAAATTTTGCACACCGCAACCATCGACTCAAATTTGACACAAAGTTTTAACAAATTGTCGTGGGTGTAGACTAGCCTCCAAACCCACATAATAGTTTTGGTAAGATCAGTTTCAGTATATGAGTGAATCTAGTCTCCTAAGTCCTATTTCAGACTCTGAATTAGCAGTTTGGCAACAATACTATGTAGGCCTACAAGTACAAAATACACTTTCAATATTCAAACACTGGTATCATATGTAAACATACTTTGTGCAGCAGGTATGTATTAAATAAAATAATTCATTTTATGAACCCAATGCCACCCTAGATACAAGGTTGTGAGGGCCTAAAGTGAAAGAGAGCTAACCTTAAAAAAAGGGTGAACAGGGAAGGTGTCAAGGGTGAATTAGTGCTTAGGAGTGGCAGCCGATCAGGAAACAGAGAAAAGCTCCATCAAAAATGAACAATACAGTGATGATGATTCTCTGAACCATATTTTGAGCTATGTGTAACAGATATCTCCCAGATGAACATCAGTAAAGAATTCTGATAATGTCATAAAAAAGGGATCATTAGTGCCTTCATACATAATTTCAAATTCTCCCTCCTTTGATTCAACAACTGTTGCATTGTACCATTTCTCTCTACCCTCTTCCTCCCACTTATGAGCGATTTGCTTTTGAAGGACTTGTTCAGGGTCTTTGATGTACTTTAGAAAGTCCTCGTCTAGGGGGCGTACCGGAGCACTAAATATAATATCTTTCAGTTGCTCTATATTGCAATTTGTCAGGGCATGCCTACCAAGATCTTGCCCAAGCATTTTGGTTCTGAAGTTCAATCGATTCTTGAGGTAATTAATCGATCTTGTTTTTGACAAGACATGTTGTTCAGATGTTGGTCACATTCATTCCTTTCTTCAAAGAACCTATCATTCAGTATGCTGTCAATCAGTTCTTCTAATTTTGTTCTTTCCTTTTCAGCCTTCTCTGATACTTTATGCTGCTTTTCCCTCACTCTTCTCCGTACCTTTTCCCGATATGCCTCTTTGTTCTTCTTTTCTTGCTTTCTTTCTTTTGCTCCCGCCCTGACACTCTGCTGAATTATTGCCTTCTTAGCACTACTTTTCTTTTTACTATTATCGCCATGTACTTTATTTGTTTATTTTTTTTTAGGCCCTCCTAACAATAAATTTCTATTTCTCTATCATTTGTTTTTTGGGGGAAAAAGAGATAAATTGTATCTTGCCAGAAACCCCCTCCTGCACACTCCTGTTTCCTTTATATGGCAACAATATTGGCAGTTACATGTAGCCAATCCGCTGGTAATGCACCTGACTCATACAACTGAGTGAATATGACCCTGAGGATCACTGCTATTTGCTTTTCGCCCCTCCTTCAGAGCTCTGATGGGGATATGGTCAGGACCACACGCTTTTTTAGTTTTCAGCGAGTCAAGCAGTTTCTCTATTCTCTCTGTGGTGAACTCAATGTTGTCATTGCAGAGTAAAGTCTGGGTTCCAAGTCCGGTGATTTGAAGAGATCTTGTCTGGTATTGGTATTGAGGGTTCAATGCTGTAGCTGTGCTGTCAGTAGCCAATCCACCATTTTTATTTATTTTAGTGTTGGTAACCCCCTTGAATTTTTTTTTCTGTCTATTCAAATATGCCAGAACTTCTTGCAAGACTCTGCAGTATTGTTTTTGATGATACCTCCAACTTAATCTTAATAGGCTTTTTTAGGGTACTCTTAAACTTTTGCCGCATATCTTTTAAATCCTACCATTTCTTCTATGAATCGTTGCGTTTTGCTTTCTGCCACAGTCTCTTTTTCTTCCTGATCTGTCTCTTGATGGAAGTATTCATCCATGATGAGTCTTGCCACAATGAAAGCTGTTTCTGTGGAATGTGCTTGTCCATCAGCTCAAACAGCTCTTCCTTAAACGATGTCCAGCTTACTTCCACTTCCTCATCCATTGGGTTAGACTGGAGAAAGGTGTCCTTAAATTTCTCCATGTCTTTCTGAAGTCAGCCATATCTCCTTTTTCATAGATCTAGAGATAGATACCCTGTGATATTTCTTGTGGTCATTCCTAGGTTTACCAAAACAGCATCAAGGTCTGCTATTCCTGGTACATTTTCCACTTCCATGATCTGGTCTGGTTTGAGTCTAGACTATAGGGGGCTCTGTGCGGTTGCTGCGCTGCAATCAACTAGGCTTGGTCATAATCTGGAATTGTAGGATGCGGGCCTTGCTCTTTTTTCGTTTTACTGTGACCTTTCTTCCAGGTGGTATGATGATGTCATTAGCCTGATAAAACACCTTGGCTACCCTGGCAAAACCACATCAAATTTTACTAAGGGGTTATCGTACACACCACCACATGCAACCACATGGCGCTCTACCTGGATTGAGCCACAGACAATTAGGGTTCAGTTTACTGACGCGTACATCTGTTATGCCTTCAAGGGACACAAGTCACTTTTCGGAATATTGTACATCCTACCGCTGTTTGCTCGTTCATCTTGGTCCTCTCGGTTGTTTTTGGTGAGAGTGTCTCTCTTGGTCTTGTAACATCGTCCACTGTTGATGTCATTCTCGGTGATAAAATCACTGGGTTTCATTTTGCGAACTTTTTCTCTGCAGCGATTGCAAAAGAAAGTCATGATGTCGACAAACACTTTATTCTGAAGGCCACTTGGTCTTTTGATGTCCAGTTCATCTGACTTCCTGATTATTTCCATGTCTGCTTGGGTGATAGTTGGTTTGTGTTCAATAGTTCCCTTTCCCTCCTTCAAACTGACCAGTATCGCCGGCTTAAACATTCGATTGGATTGGGGAAACTGCACCTTGTCTGTAATATCAAGAGATCCAATATTCATATAGTGTCGCTGCATACCATATCTTAGAGTCTGCATTGTCCTCTTTCTGTAGCTTGTCCCATCCTCTTTTCTGACTCTAGCAAAGAATTTTCTCAAGGATGCATTGAGATCAGACGGATTGGTTTGTTGTCAAATGATCTTGTGATCCCCTCCAGTGTCTTTATGAGCTGGGACTCGGTTGAGTGGTGCTTGCGAAACCCATGCTGATACTTGGCAAGAAGCTAATTTTAGTCAACATGCTCCATGATTGAATGGAAGATGGTATGTTCCATTCCATAATAGGCTGAGGATTTGTGCTTCGCCCCTCCTTAGGCCTAATTTGTGGCAGCCGTCCTGGGCTGGGGCTAGCCTTGGCTAGGCCCTTGTCTCTAGACTCAGGAGTTTAAGTGGAGTCAATCTTTGCTTGTTTTGAACTTGGAAGTTTCTGAAAGTTTAGGCCAAGATCTACCTTGGACTCAAGTAGTCTACCAATTTACTAGTAATATTTCATGATTTAGACTCAGTGTCTAGACCTACAATTTCTAGCGCTTGAATATAGATCTAGTCTAGTCTTCCTTGCCATCTGTTCGCTCTTTGTCATCTGATATCTCCACCCTCTTCTATTTCGTCATCCGCTAGCATCTCTAGACAATATCCTCTGTGTTGTCTTGCGTGTTAACCTTTACAGTCGCCTTGGCTTGAGGTTTATTCTTGTTCCTTTTTGTTTGAGCCTTTTTCTTCTTCCTCTCTTCATTTTGATTCTTCTTTTGTTCCTCCCCGATTCGTTTAAGTTGGACAATGTAGTCGTCTGTGGACTTTACATGCGTTGAGGTTGAATAAATATATATCATACTTCTTGAACCCCTGCTTGATGTTATGAAGCGTCATTGATGGTTCGAAAGGTGTCTTGAGGATTCATGGAAATTCATTCTTTGGAACCCAGTGGTACCCTCTGACGGCCGAGCCTACCTTTATGAATCGGCCAATGTGATTCTTCAGGGATTTAAAGACACATACGTCTAGCAGCTGACATAGATGTGTCGTATGAGGCACATTTACAGTTGCCTTGGCTTGAGGTTTCTTCTTGATCCTCTTTTGTTTGAGCATTTTTCTTCTTCCTTTCTTCATTTTGATTCTTCTTTTGTTCCTCCCCGATTTCGTTAGATTTGGACCATGTAGTCTTTGGCCTTTACATATATGTGTTGTGGTTGAATGGATATATGCCACACTTCTTGAACCCCTGCTTTTTGTTGTGAAGTGTCATTGATTGTTCAAATGGTGTCTTGAGGATTTGTGGGAATTCCTTTTTTGGAACCCAGAGGGACCCTCTGAGGGCCTGGCCTATCTTTCTGAATCGGCCAATGTGATTCTTCAGGGATTTGAAGACACATAAGTCTAGTGGTTGACATAGATGTGTCGTATAAGGCACGAGCCCAACAGGATCACATGCTCCTCAATGGCCTTCAAAATCAGAAGCTTCAATTTGTTGGTAATGACGTGCCTCCATAATTTTTGTTTTTTATTATTATGCACGTCACTAGGCCCCCTATCTATATTTTCTTCTTGACTTTTGTTTTCTTTTCTCACTCTAGCATTTCCAGTAGACTTGATGAAAAATCACTGACTGATTCGCCATGTTCTATTCTCATGATATTCTACAGAAGCGAGGAGGCAAGTTTGGAATCATTTGGTAAGTTAATAATACAGTTCACTCCTATCATAATGATGTGATCCGGATCAAGCCAATTACCTTTATTGGATGCACTTGAGTGCAATATGAGATATATTCATACTGATGATCTTCTTTTTCCACAAATTCATTGACTATTTGTTTTATCTTCTTTTTGTAGGTCTTGGTCCCTTCCTTGCAGTTGCTAAGTTTTTGGTCTAGTTGTCACAACTTTGGTATACTTCTGAATATCTTTATCCCAAATGAACCTAATCCCTTCAGGATTTACGTTCCTCCAACTATACTCTGGACAAAAAAAAAATTAACTCTAGAAAACTAGAAGAAAATTGTATGGTTCTCTCGTTTTTGAGAATTTTATATTAAAATAAAATTAATCCTGAGACTATTTTTTTTGTGTGCATAATTAGCATTATTTCAATGCCTCCCCCCCCCCCCTTTAGGAAAAAATAGTCTTAGGGTTGTTTCTGTTCTTTTTCCATCTAAACTACAGGATTGCAGCTACAAAAGGGTGGCTTTGAGCAAGAGGGACTACTGCAGTGTATGTGTGACAAAATCTTGTAGGTATTATACTCTTAATTTTGTGTAGAAAAAAAAAAAACGGCGCGGATCTGGGGGAAAGGGAGGGCTTGTTCCCCCCCCCCCCAGCCCATAATTAAGAAAATGAAGGAAGAAAAAAAACGGGGGGGGGGGGAAGGGGGGGGATCGATTGATGACTGACCCGATTGACATACTTGACCCCGGACTCGACCCTACCCCTGTAGCTGATATAAGAGGCGGCATAACTTAGAGAAATTTACATGGTACAAGAATCTGAAACTCCAATTTTGGTCTCTCCCCCCCCCCCCCCCTTCATGGATTGCTGGATCTACCAGTGAAGCTTGTGTCATATATTTATTTGAATAATAGTTTCATATCTTACCCTGAAAGCATGGCAGAAATTTATACGTTTCTTCTTAATCTATGTAAAATAAAACCGCTATATATGGTACAACAATGCATGAAGAACAATTTCCCTCCATTCACATTGATTCTAGCAGGGTAATTCCTTCAGTGGGTTTTAAACCGTATACATGCATGGATGCCCATTGGGTTAAAACTGTTCTCAATTGTCTGAATATTAACCTGTTGGAGACGAGCTGATTTGGCTACAACACACATTTCCCATAGACCTCAGCCCGAATATAATCGGGCTCAGTCCCCAACGGGTTTACACTGCTTTTCTCCCATTATAATATCTTTTTTTTTTTCCACTTCATTTTGATTAGCGATGACATCGTCAAGTACATCACCCTCCAGGCCTTACCCGCCAGCGGTAGGAAAGGATCGCGGCCTCGTTTCTCCCTATACCTATCATCTCAGCTAATGATTGGTGTGGCCAGGGTCTTCGAGAAACAAGTCAATTACTTCATAGGTTAGTTATCTTTAAGTCTCCTATTACCGAACAATTTTTCATATGTAAAAGCACATGTAGCCAACTAAATTCCCTCCACCTAATGATGGGTGTCGCCAGGGTCTTTGAGAAGCAGGTCAATTACTTCATAGGTTAGTTATCTTTAAGTCTCCTATTATTACACTATTGTTCATAACTAGTCAAAATAATTTAGTTGCTGCTTTCTGTTTTTGTTTTTGTTGTGTTTTAAACCCCCCCCCCCCCCAAATCCCCTGCCTTTTTGATTAAAGCTTGATATTTCAGCTACCAGCCGTAAATTAATAGATGACAGCCTACCTTTTTCCCTCAGCAAATGATTGGTGTAGCCAGTGGCTATGATAAGACTGTCAATTACTTCATAGATTAGAATTGTTCACCTTTTATTTGATCCAGAAAAGGCGAATGTCTTTGTTAATCCACATCTTACTATTTTGTCTTTTACCCCTCAGTGGATGTCAACGAGCTTCACAAGCGAACAAGTGGTTTCAGAGCATCAAGCTTTGACGATGACTTCACTACTCATGTTCAGCTCAAGAAATCAACAAGGTACTGGATCATACACCATATATTTTCCGTACAGATATTTTTAGGGTTGTGGACCGTCTTGGGAAGTTTGCGAGGTGGAAATTTCATGAAATTTGTGATGTTTCAGTTTGAGTAAATGACCATGTATTGCAGCAGAAATTTCCACGAAATTCGCAAAAATAAAACCACCACAAAAATTACCGTGTAAACTAACTAGATACATTTGTCTCTTGTCCTAACCCAGAACATAGGTGTACCAATAATAATTTCGAAACAAATAGACACATGCATGCATGAAGGTGGCGGGTCACATATAAGGATTTTAAAGCCAATACAAACTAGCAGCCTTGTATAACACCACCTCAAGTCCTCGACTACTCGATCCTACCCTGATTCCTAACCCATAATGCAACTTCCTGATAGTGTAGTCTTATAATTGAGGCCCATTTTAATGAAAACTCACTTTTTTCACTACTCAGTGAATTCACACCATGATAATTATGTTGCCAAGTAACAAAACACACGCTTTTACCCTCAAAACATTTTAGTTTCACAATACTAATTAAATTGTAGTTTAATTTTGCACCGTTTTGTTAATAGTTATCTCAAAAAGTATACTTTAAGACTAGCTCTTTATAACACACAGTCAATATGAGAGTGTTGCTCAGTTTGCTCTCCCTTTGATATTTGCCTTTTTACTGTTTATTCATGCTTTTTAGATTTGGGGATTTCTGCACCATGCCTGAGTCCAACCTGTTTAATGATGAAGAGTTTGGAGTGATGAGAGGGAGCTGGGACACAACCCCTGATCCTCTCCTACTACCAGAAGTAGTAAGTTCTTATTAGATAAAGTTAGACCTGTATAAGCTTTTAAAGATGTACGTTCCCCATAGTGTAGAGGGAGTTCAAAATACGTACGCGGTAACGAACTTTGCAAGCTGCCCATTCATACCAACGATGTGCGACTCTTACGCAGTGATCCAAAAGCCGAAAGCTAGAACACCCGAACGATTGCCGAAGTCATGAGAGAATTTCTTATCGGCAATGATTCGCGTGCAAGGGAGAAGGTCATACTAGTAATATTACATCTCGAGATCCGAACACCTAACACTGCAATGTATTCGGCCCAGGTATTCACTCATGCACTGATACAGTGCTTTATACACACAAACAGTATCCACATAAATGTTGTATATCGCGAATCGCTGTCTAGGCGCGATCGCGATTGGCTGGCGTGTAACCGTATGCAAATTAAGTCGTGCTCTAAGCTTCGTGAACAATATGGCCGGAGCACACATAGCGTATCTTGATTTCTCGTTCTAGTTTAGCAATGCTCGTGAATGACCACCTTTAATCTGTTGTGTACTAAGCCCGCATATATGCGAGAATAGAGAAAATCCCTCTTGTTGAAGGTTTATTTCACTAATTATTGCAATAAATGAGAATAAATAAAGACCGTGTAGAATTGAAATTATTAGACATTTTATTAGGTGTCCATGTTTCACTTTTAAATGAAAATGATTTGTGGCATCCATGCTTCACAACCGTCATTCAATTGACTTCTTGAAATTTCACATAATCAATTGGGGTTGGGGGTCGATTTTCTAACGGAGAACAATATTGCTCCCATATTTGGGGAATTATTTTTATCCCAGTTTAAAATCAATCCAAATCTACTGGTTAACTAAATCATAATAAGCCTGGGATCAACAGTTTTTGGGACGAGGATAATCGGGTTGGTGCACGTGATTGTGACTTCAAAATCTGCACAATGCCTGAGTCCAACCTGTTCAATGATGAAGAGTTTGGTGTTGTGAGAGGGAGCTGGGATACCACTCTGAATCCCCTCCCCAACCTTCTGATTCACTAAATAGCTATTAACCTAGGATTGATTTAAAAATGTTTTTATTTTGCTTTATATTTTCTTTGCAGGAGATGTTTTCTGTGAGTCCATACAGAACAGCCAAGCTATCTACATCATTGTTAGAACTCAGCCCTACACAAATGGATAAACTAGGTCAGAATTTAAGTCCATGTTTTGTTTTACTTTTCTTTATTATATCTCATCTGCACTGAAAGTTCATAGTTATTACTTTTTTTGTTTGTTTTTTATCTGCAAGTTTGGCTCAAAATAATATGAATTATTATCAAAAAGGTGTATACATGTACCTGACCCTCGCCTACTGTGGAATAGTAATTTTTGTATTGTACGTATTACAGGCAATTTTGATTCATTAAATAAATCATAACTTTTTTATTGCTTCTTTTATTTTCTTAAATTTGTTTTCTCATTGTTATTTTCTTTGTTACATGTATTTTTGAGGTTGGAATACTCCTTTAACGGAATAGCAAGTTGTAATCATTAATTATGCAAACATTTCTAACTTACATCTATGCAAAATTAACCTATTGCCTGCTCTGCACCATAACTCCAGTTTTAGTGTCCTAGCAATAAACTCAAGCTTTGCGATTAAAATATGATTTGATTTGACAAAGCTTGAGTTTTAGTAACTAGAGATGAACTCCCTTTTGAATCATTTGTCTCTGAAAGGTTCATTTTTAGTCAAATATTTAGTTCTATGTAGTCTTATTTTTCATTTTTTTATGTATATTTTTTTCCAAACTGTTTCTCTATAGTTCTTGAGAGTCCACCCCATGTTGTATCGAGTGCATCAGAGATAAGTCTCAGAGATGAGGAGTCTCATAGCCAAGAGGAGATTCAAGTAAGAAGTGAAAAAAAATTACTTTGTATCAATCATCCAAAAACAAGATTACCTGGTGGAAGTTAGCTTTTGTAAGATAAAGATTAGCAAGAACAGACACATCCAGAAATTAAAATGCACTTTTGTTCCCAATGTTGTACATACCGGTACACAACTGTCTTGTATATAGCACAACTTCAAATGACTTGCTTGAAATGCTTCACAAAAAAATATAGCCAACATAAAATTAGGCATGAAAGGGTTGGTACAATAACAAAGAAAAAGTCGTAAAAAATATATCTTACCAATACATACATACATCATTACATACATGCATATCATACTTATGTTTCAAACATTTTGATAATCTACTTAATACTTTGCTACCAGTTTACCAGGGGTCCAGTTTAGATGCCTTAGTGCAACAGCTAGCTTAGCGTTCCACACAAAAGGGTGTTGGAAACGGAAAAGGCACAATTTACGTCTAACCATCTGTAAATGTGATATTTATTTATCTTGTATTCCACATACTAAGAATGTTGCAACAGGATTGGTCAAAAGTCAATCACGTGATAAATTTTAGTTTTCCCATCATCAATTATCACTCACAGTGATAGAACTTTTCAGTTTTGCTGATCACTTCATCGCCCCATAGCGCATATAAAGCAATAACGCATTATCAATTTTAGGATGCGTGAAAAAAAGTGCGTTGTCACTCGGGTTTTTTGTACTATCATTTTACCATCACATGCAGCAACAGATGAATTCCTCTGTGACATAACAATTCCTTTTTTAAATTTCTTTGTTACGTAACAATAACTTTAGCCCATTTTGAGCTAGGCCTACGCGCTAAATAAATTGCGCACACTTTATTTGTACGCGTTTACGTCACAATTACAAGCGCAGGCATCGATGACTTGAGTGGATTTTAAGGATCAAGGAAACCTTGAATTTTTAACCCAAATATTGGTTTTTGACGTACTCTTAAAATGTTTCAGATGTGGAATATAAAGCAAATAATCACCTCCTGATATCGAGCCACCTTCTTTGGAAGGTATCCATGATGACCTGATCAAGAACATCTATGAATACAAGACATGGTTTTGGATGAACAAATACATTGCTTACCTAGGACTCGTGTTAGTCTGTATTCAGATTTACAATACAATTTTATCCCAATCTTTTGTCTAGATTCCTGATATTGAGCTACCCCCTTTGGAAGGCGTTGATGATGACCTGATGAAGACCATCTATGATGATATGGCTGTCGCTGAACAGATACAAGAGAATGAGGAGGCTGCAAACATCTCTCAACTTAGCGATTTTGGGTATGTCCATTTTTGTGTATCACTATCAGGGCTGTGATTCACCAAGTTGAACGTCACAAATGACTTTACGAACGACTAGTGATCATTTTATGTGCTGAATGTTATAGGCATATTGATTAGTATCTACCCCCCAGGACAACTAACACCCCTCCCCCCCCCCCCAAAAAAAAAAAAAAATGGGTAAGGTTGTAAGGCTAGTTTTTGGCAAAGGAAGTTGTCTGGGGAGGGGGGGGGGGTAGTTGTTCTAGAACCCCATTTTAGAGGCAGTATACAACTAACCCAATACCTAACCTTAAACTTAGTAATCGAACTTTCGCACAACACTGACTCTAAATTTTAGATGAAAATGAATACAATAGTAACGAAACTATGCACTTGTGACTTTCCCCAACTAGCCCAAAATTTGTGTACGCATAATTGCTTTTACAGTAAATAAAAGACTCCCATTATTTTAATAAACTTCCTCTTTTCCATTATAAAGCTCATTACAGGCTGATTAATAAGAATGTATTGTCAATCATATTTTTTAAAAAAATGAAATTAAAAAAAAAAAAATCAAAAAATAGTATGTTCACATCTCTGTAGATGACTCAATTTTTTTTTTTTTTTTTTTTTACAAACACCATACTGACACAATCTTGATATGGCCTTTGACCTGTAGCCTGGACCAGCTATGGGAAGTTGACCAGCAAACCGGGCAGCTCATTCTCTCCCCATCCCCCAGGGAACCTACCCAGCCACTCCTCCTCCCCCCATCGCTCACTCTTGGACCAGCTCTCTCCTATACCCTCTCAAGAGGCACTCCTCGTGTCTCCCACCGGACCAGGGGTGCAGGAAACACTAGTAGAGGGTCACGGCGATGTCGAGGTGGAGCCCTTGGATGTCGAAGGGGCGGAGCTGGAGGAAGCAGCTGCTCCTAAGAAACCAGGCACACCCGGAATGGAGACCCCTGGGACGGGTCCAGTAAGTTACATCATTTTAAAGAGAATCTAGTGTAGTGGGAAAGGTGATCGAACCATGGGTCAGGAAAATAATTGTGAGCTAACAAATTATTTTCAAGGCATTTAGGAAGAATTATGTTGTAGAAAGTTCCAATGAAAAGGATTGCTCTTCAAATGCCCTCATAATTGTAATATGACCAAAAAAGCTGAAATGTTCGGGTCCCGAACATGTGAGCACATGTACATGTAGTCCCATAATGCATTTTTGAGTACAGTGCATGTTACTCTATCATTTTCTTCATTCCAAAGCCTTGCATCAATAAACAATTCTTAGGTGCATTGTTATCAACCTTTCCATTCACTTTGAGAGTTTCTTTCATGATTCAATCTCATGAATACAACACTAGATTAGCTTTAAATCATGAATATTAAGTAATGAATATGTATTGCCAGAATTGCTAGAATTCAAATTAATATATGTTGAGACATATTAGGACATTAATCGATTCTTATGATATTCGGGATTACTTTTCTTGGCATAGCAGAGATGCCAAGTAGTAATGATTTTCACTATTTATTACTAAAAATCAAGATGAATGCTGAAACTTTTGCAGAATGTGCTGATTTTCATAGGTCAAATTTTTTTAAATGTCTTGTGGCATTTCTTTGAAATTTTGAGGCTTTAAAATAATAAAATGTCTGTGTGCAGGTTTGCATAGATCTGGCATAGAAGTCATGAGGCTTGAAAGCGGGGATGTCGGATTTGCTTAATTGAAGCAATTCTGTTGTGTGTAATTAGAGTAAAATAATTGTTCTGGCCCCGTAACACAAAGGTTTGCAATCAATCGCTAAATGGCAATAGCCAATCAATATCTTTTTTACACGCGCATTTTGTTTAACAGACAGACCAGCAACCAATCAGAAAAGCTCTTTCAAATTTGCAATTGATCGCAAACCTTTGTGTTACGGGGCCCAGCTAGGTCATGAGATTGAAAATACTATTTTTGTTTGCAAAGATATTCATGAATTATGAATAATTGCAGCATGAATTATTTTTGGAGACAATAACCATGTATTTCAATGACAATACTGTGGAAATATTACTACTCTTTTTTTTTTTTTTTCTTTTTTGTGATTTCTCTACAAGGTCTCTAAAGGTCTTGCAGAACATCTTGAGACTATCTCCCATTGACTCTGTTACCCCGAGTCCTGTCCGTCGACGAGGTCGCAAGAGACGTCTTGTGTTCGCCGATACTTCTATTCAACTGAGCAAGAAGGACATACGTCACAACATGGAGACTGTTGGAGACCTTGCCCGCAAGGAGGTGAGATCGGTTGCAAAAGGGCATTAGAAGGTCTGCCAAGTTATGATGGGCTTTCATGCTCTATCGCTAATTGTTGAGGTTGGATTGAGATGATTTATCAATGTTAAGGTTGCTTTCCCTTGGAGGTGGTATAATCTTAATTCGGGTGACCCGCTAAACGAAAATTTATCAGTATTTTTCGATTCTATTGATATTATCACCTAAATTTTACGGATCAGAAGTCACATTCTTGACAGTGCTACTTCCGGTAGGTCAGGCAGCATGCGTACCTCTGTTAGCTTAAATTATGAGGTGTTTTTTGCCTTAAAATCAGACCATTACCAGAGTCCTAAGGTGCACTGAATTTCTGGTGCGTCTTACTTGTGTTTTTGATAGGCCGATAGAAAAAAAATAAAATTCACTAATCAAATTGATCTTAACATAATGCAGGCCAAATGCAGGATGTCTCTTTTGTTTGAAGTTCCCTATTATTGACAAATTAGTTAGTAGGCCTTCTGCATACATAATTATTCAGTACACACGCGCACAGCTACCCGTGATATGATTTCGTTAATTCTCACGTGATTGCTTACAGATTTCGAGCCGGAAGTTGAGTTGTCAAGGATGTAGTGATCCATATTGGATAATGTAACCTACTGGCACTATATCGGGTCGCCCAAATTGAAAAGTCACTGGGCCCTCAATTACGAGGTACAGGGTTCAAATCTCCTGAAAAAATAAATTCTTTGAATTGGGGTTAGTTAGGCTAAAGCCTGTGTATCATTGGGTGGAAAATGCTTTATAAATACCCCAATTGCTTTGAGTGGAGAAAATATTGATATACTTTGTATATATTTCACATTTGTTTTTTTTTTTTTAATGCTAACTTTGGCTACATATTCTAGAATTTGGATGTCACAGATGTGTTTACACTTGCTCAATAGACAGTACAATTCTAAACTCTTCTTTTGTTTTGTGTTTGCTTTCAGACTATTATTTCTCCCAGTCACCCAACTGCAAAAGAACTCTTTGAGGAACCAGCAAGAAAAGGTAACGTAATCCTTTTTTTTTGGGGGGGGGGGAGGGTGGGGGGCAGCACATCTCAATCAATTTCTGCATTCAGATTTTGATCACCGAGCAGGAATTTTTTAAGAAATTTGCCAATAACTTAAAGGACTCATCCGGGCTGGAGTTTGCATTATAAGAAAAATAAAGTAAAATCGAAAAAGCACAGCACTGAAAATTTCATCAAAATCGGATAAGAAATAGCAAAGTTATGAATTTTCTTAGGTTTTGAATTTTTTAGGAAACAGTTCTTCAAATTGGCAAACGGATGATGTCTCAGTCCCCCTACTTTCTTTGTATTTTATTGTATGAAATACCAATTATCAATATTTTCTGCCCCAAGGACATAAAAACATGGATTAATCCTTGTGGAATGTTCAAGGTCACAAGTGCTTTTACTTATTTCAGTATGAGGGACAGATTTTCTGTATACGCAATATATGAAAAAATGAGATGAATAGGATTTCATATAATAAAATACACAAGAAGTAGGGGGACTGTGACATCATCAGTTTGCTCATTTGAATATTCAAATATTCAAATGAGACAATTGCCAAGAACTGTTTTACAAAAAAAATCAAGACCTAAAAAAATGCATAATTTTGTTATTTTTCATCCGATTTTGATGAAATTTTCTGTGTTGTGCTTGATGAATTTTACTTAATTTTACAAAACTTTTTTCATTTCAGCCCGGACTCCTCCTTTAATATGCCAGATTTCAGACCTCTTTGATTTGGATGTGAGCAAGGGGCTTCACTGTAATTTTGTGAAGTAAAATCTCAATTACAACAGACCCTGAGGCCGAGGATATAGATGCCCCTGCTTGGAGCACAGCTTACATGAAAGCTTTAGAACACTATTTCTTTTCTTGACTTGAATTATAGCTCTAAGGTGAGGCCCTAGAAGAAAGTTCTTAAAGCAAAGCTTACAAGAAAGTTCTTTAACATTATTTCATTACTTGACTTGCATTATAGCTCTAAAGAAGAACCCTTCTCTGTATAACCTATGGAAGAACCACTCTGAGCTGAGGAGAGCTACCACAGACCCTGAGGCCGAGGATGTAGACGCACCTGCTTGGAGCACAGCTTACATGAGACCTAGAGCAGCCCTACCAGGATCCTCATCAGATACTACCAGTAAAGAAGAACGGGAGGAGGAAGATGAGGATGATGAGAGAGCCTTGTTACTGAAACAGATACCAGAGGTGAGATGCTATTAGGGTGGTAGGATATTTCAAATTTCAAATTGTCCCTTCATATGCCAACAGTATTTGTATTTATTACTTAAATCAGGTGATGGAAATTTACAGCTATGGAAAGGCATAGAGATTCTGGAATGTTGAAAGTATGTAGGCCTATACCTGTAAGAACACTGATTGCTCCTGGCTTTATTTCATCTTTGATTTAGGATTGTAATAAGGTTGCATAATCCAACTAGTTTAGGGTAAGGTAGAGAGTCCAGGGTTGAACATTTGATTGGTGCTTTAGATGGACTGAAGGGTCCTACTAATAGGTCCTTCGCCATGAGATTTTTGCGAGTCTTGATTGATGATTGCTCTAGGCTTTATTTCATCTAGGATTTAGGATTGCAGTGAGGTTTTATTCTAGCTAGTTTTGGGTAAGTTAAGTTACAATATATTTCGGTACAAAGTGAATGCATATACAATTAATTTGTGAAAAAAAAACGACCCAAATATATGGCGTATACAGTGAACATTTGGTTGGGGCTTGAGGTGGACTAAAGGGTTTTTTGGTTTTCTGTCTTACTACTAGGTCCTTCGCCATGAGATTTCTGTGAGTCCTGAGCGTATGAGAGACATCTCCATGGAAACCAGCCAGCCAAGAGCCAAGTTTGAAGACACTCCACTGTCGCTCATTGTCTCAGGTAAATCTTATATGTCGAGTGAAAATAGAAATACATATTGATACATATTGCATTTAGTCTAATTATATTGGTTTGTTAGAGTCAAAAGGACCTCTACTGTATGTTGTCAAGTATAGCAGAAACCTTCTGGCTATCAGGGGATAGTACTGTATAAACCAATATTTTTGCGTCCATATATTTTTCGCGATATTTCACTAGTTGGGGAAATTCGCGAGAGCAAAATTTCGCAATTTTGGTGATGACTTCATAACTATAATAGCCCTGTATTGAGGTGGAAATTTTCACGATGACCGACTCACGAAATTCATGAAAATAAAGTCATTGCGAAAAATAACCACTTATACAGTAGTTTATCTCTTTCTCTTGACCTTAACATTTTCTTTGCTTACAACCCCCTTCTATTCCACCCCTCAATACAATTTATTTCCCCCCCCCTTTTTTTTCTCTTTCCACTTTTATCTATGCCTCCCAGCCCCTCCCCCATTTCCATCTCATCACTTGGGCGATAGTGACGAATCAGGATCCTTGTTACATGACTTCTTGCATGAATTTCTCACTGTAAAGCAATCAGAATGGTTGTTTCATGTCACTGTTCTACTTTTATTTTGTTCTTTTCCCTACAAAGATGCCAGCCACCTTTCTGAATCCAAGGACAACTCACGTGTGAAGAGCTTTCACTCAGATCCCTCAACAGGACATAGGTAAAGTTTATTGTGCCTTTCACACTTCTCGTACATAGCACATTTTTAAAGTTATGTTGATGCTACATTTACACTGTTCTCAACGGTCACATTTCTCGTCTGATTCTGGATATTTATTCAAGTTTTGTCCATAAGTCCCAATGATAATGAAAGCAAACTCCATTTATCATCCAGAACTAGACTAGACATGTAGCATTACGTAAAATGGTCAGAGTATTTTTTTTACTGAATGTACATTTAGTTATATCTTTTCGTTCTGAACAGCATATAATATATAGATGCAGTTTTCTCTTCAATTAAGATTTGTTTTTGTTCAATGTGATTGAATCTATGTGGTGTGTACCACTAGCTTTTATGTATTGCTTGTTGTATTGTCTATATTAACATCTGTTATACATAAGAATTCTGTTTTGCAGGCCATTGACCTACAACTGCTTCCAAGATAATGATACTTATTTTAAATATTTTTCCTGTCCCTCCTTCCTGCAGGAGCTTGCACCGCCCTACTGGAGACAGCTTCAAGGAAATGGAACATCCCATACCAGAGGAACTAATGGACATGAGGGAGCTTCCATTGTTACCTGAGGAGGATATCCTGATGGACCAACTGGAGGAACAACCGGAGGAGCCCGCAATCCCTTCTGCACCCGAGATAATAAGCACATCAGAAGATGAAGAAGTAAGGAAGGCAAAGAAGAAGAAGCAAGGAAAGAAGAAACAGGAGGAGACGATCGTTCCTCAAGACAATGTTCTGAGGTGAGAGAGAGGATAGGTTGTAGAACACATAGAAGCCTTTGTTATCATCTGTTTCAGGCATAGGGAGAGATGATCACTTATAATGCTTTACTTTGGTAAATATGGAGGAGACATATTTATAGCTTTTCAATTTGCTGTGAGGAGGCTTTCTTTTTTTCTCTTTTTTTTTTCTACAACATAAATATAGTTTTAACATAGGAGTATAAATGGGTTCAGAAGATAAACATGTTATTTTCTCATTGAAAAATTAAATTTTTTCTTGTGAGAGATGTTATAACCCCCCTCCCCCCCCCATAAATTCTTTACAATTAATGGTCCGTAAATTAAGCCTAGCTTAACCCTAATCTGCCCAGGCTCTTTTTGAAAATTGCACATTGTTCTCAAAGGATGCGCAAGACTTCAACAAAAAACTCATGAAGTGCCACGGCTTAAGCTTCTCGCGTAAAAAAATTATCACGAAAAAGTCGGGGGGGGGGGGCTAAATTAGCCCCCCCCCCCCCCCCCCCCCCCGAGCAGATTAGGGTTATCTGTGGTTTAACTATAAGTAGCAAAATATGACTCATCTGTCACCATTGTTAATGTTTCTTTAATACACATTTACTGGGTTCTGGAATTGTACTTTAATGATTAGGAAAACTTGTGTACTTTTCATTCCCAGACACTTTGTAAGAGTTTCAGTACCAAAAATTCTGATAAATGTAACATCTACTGTTCCGGATCGAGACACATTTTAGCTACCCATAGTTAAATCAAAGATTTAAGCTAGGCTTAACTTTAGTCAATGTGTTCAAATCAAAGTTTTCAAATCTATTAATTAAGGAGGATAAATGACATAATATCACTCTTGTTGTTTCCATAATTCAGGGGTATTGGTGTGCTTACAGAAGAGCATGATTCAATCAGTTTCACAGACCTGGTTCCACCAAGAACCTACAGATCAGTGGCTGCCAAGATCTTCTCTGTCTGTTTGGGTAAGTCTCAATGGTTTATATCCATTTGGTCTAACAGCAGTCAGTCCAATTTGTTTGTCTAATACAACATGGACTGAACCTGTTTGGTCTGAAGTTCCCCTCGGACTAATACATACTTGGTCTAATGACCACTTGGTCTAATGGGATTTTGGTCTAATTCCCAATGATTGTTTGGTCTATTACCATTTTGTTACAAGAATTGACCAAGTGGTGTTAAATCTAGTGGACAATAAACAAATTGGACATTATAATAAATGGGAATTTGACATAATGGTAAATACCTGTAGGCGAAATGGCAATTAGAAAAGAGGTAATCATACAAACTGGTTGTAGATGAAATGGAATAGGACCATGTGGCGTCAGACCAAATGCGCATTGGTCAAAGTGGGTTTAGACCAATTGCAATAGGATAAATCGTTCTTAAAGTTACAAGCAACTGGATTATGTTCTTAGGCCTATAGGTGCTATAGACCTGTGCTTTACAATTTAGCGCTAGAGAACTAATTGCCAGTTGTTTGTAAAATCATTCAGAGGTTACGAACGACTTGGTGAAACACAGCCTAGGTCTCATATGAACAAAACCGTCTTAACAACAATAGAACAAACTATTTTGAGAGTGCAGTCTACTCTCGTTACAATGAGGTGCTGGGGACCACTGAAGATGTTTGCTTGTTATACTATATAAGTGGTTATTTTCGCGAATTTCGCGAGTCGGTCATCGCGAATATTTCCACTTCAATACAAGGCTATTTATAGTAATGAAGTCATCACCAAAATCGGGAAGTTTTGCTCTTGCGAATTTCCCCAGCTAGTCCAAAATTGCGAAAATATCTGTACGCAAAAATATTGGCTTGTACAGTACTGGACACATGGGCACGTAGAGATATGTTTGAAATAGGGGAGAGAATCGGTTTGTTTACCGAAATCTCATCTCTGTATTTTACATAACGTGAATAGAAAGATATGACCTGACAGCAAAAATCAACGTTCAGTGAGCAGTCAGTACTCCTTTCCTTTCAAAATTTAAATTTAAAAATACACACAATCTATCTCCATTGTGTTCTCTTTTCTCAGGTCCTGATTTCTAAAGTTTTATACCTATCTCTTTCTTTAATTGCTTTTTTTTTTTTTCTTCTTCAATCTTCTTGAGCCAGAACACAATTCTACATACTTGTTTCTTAATTCTGTGCACTGTCATATATATCCTCTCATTACAGAATATGCCGCCATGCGACTGATCACATTAACCCAAGAGAGGCCATTTGGAAACATTAAGATCCAGAGAGGACCCAACTTTGATTGAAACAATGGGACATGGCTTGACTCACTGCAGTCTGCTGTAGACAAGGATGTTCGATCAAAGCTGTTGATGGCTGCAACAGAAGAAAAGGCATTACTTTTTTATGCAGTATTACGATACAAGTTTACATACTTTGAATAAAATTCAAAGGTAGTAATTTAACGTTTTGGCATTGTTTTGAAAAGATGTGCTTTGTCCTATTAAAAAACGTTAGAAATGAATATTTCATACATAATTTTTCCCTTCAAAACAGAAATTTAATTTCTCAAATAATTTTGTGCTGATTTTGGAATTATATATTGAAGTGAATAAATGTTACAGTTTAATACATATAAAACAATTTAATTGGTTGAGATTTATTATTTAGTACTGAATATAAACTAAATAAATCAGAATTTAAAGGGATAGTTGGGAAGGGGAATAATGTATTTATTCAGTCATTTATGGTTAAATTCTCATAATTCTAACAAAAAATTATTTGAAGTGACATAAGATGAAAATTACTGAGTGCTATTGTGTCACTAATGTTAAGCTAAGCAGGGTAATAATTAGTTAACACTATAAGTGCTTAGAAACACCAAGGTGGATATATGTATTTAGTGTCTGAAAATGGTTTGACAAATATTGCGATTGTTTTTGTCAAATCTAGTATTACTCTTGGGCTGTAATATTAGAAATATTTGTCAATTTCAAATTGATGTTAATGATATTTTAATTGCTCAATTTAGTTATTTCTTTTAATACAATATTATGTGTATTATATAATTTTAGTTGAATGTTTATTCACTTCGTGCTCAATTCAATTGCCAAATCTAGTATTGTTTTTTGCTGCGATAATATGAAAACATTTATTTAATGTGCCATCATATTTATATTCATCTTGTTCATATTTTTAAGTGTCAATTCAGTATTTTTCTTGTGCTACAATAGTGAGTGTAAATTTTTCAAGTTCCAATATGTCATAATATTTATATGTATCTTTTTCAGATTCAACTGCCAAAACTAGTTTTGTTCATGTGCTGCAATATACAAATATTTACATTTATTATATGTCCTTGTTATGTTTTGATATGTTCCATCATATTTCACCTTGAATCAGAGTTTCATTACCAAATCTAATATTGTTCTTGTGCCTACAGTATTATGAACATTGAGTGTTCTCTTTATATTTTCGATCGTGTTTATGAAGCTTTATCACATTTTTGGAGGCAAATCAGCATTGTTCTTCTTCTACAATCTTTTGAATATTTAGTAGCCTTCTAAGTTTTCATATTTTCAAGCCATTTCTGTTCACCTTGATTATATTATGTCTTGCCAAATCTATTATCAATCTTGTGCCAATATTCAAGTTTCCTGTTTACATTTTCAAATTTTCAGTTGTTTTTATTCAGCTTGATCACATTTTTAGTGCCTATTTAATGTTTTGTTCTGCTACAATGTTATGAACAATATTGAGTGGCCATTTTTAAAAGGGAGCAGGATTGGATGTGAACAGCTAGAAATTCACCCCAGTGAACTTTAACTGACATTCCGTGATATTAGAGAGCTGAACAGTTAGCACATGTAATTTTATATGTTATTGGCAACTCGACGCACACGCATCTGGTAAACACAGGCCGAATATAATGTCAAGCAGACATAGACTATTTAGTATCTTCAAAGTCACTAACAATTAAGAGTAACCCATTAAGTGTTGGCTTAAGTTATTTGAAATTTATTGTATGTGTTTTTGATGTACACAAATACACTTTTTTTTCTTTTTTTTTTTTCTTAAATTCACATTGATAATCACATACCATAGCTTGTACTAGAGTATTTTGAATACCAAGTGTCCTTTAAATGCCGGATATCATTTATGTTCATTTTTATGTTCATTTTAGTCACATTTGTTTGCCAAATCTATCTAGAGTAATTTATGAATGTATATTATAATATATGCTAATTTATTAATTGATAAACATAATAATATATATTGGAGTTGTGTTTGTTCACTTTAAAATAGAGGCAAGTTTTTAAAATCTGCCTCGACATGTTAATTCATTATCTATCAAATAGAGTCGCAATGAACAAGTGAATGTGACATTTTTAGAACATGTATGTACCATTGAACCATGGGTGTACGATCATAATTGTGAATTTCATATTTGAATGTTGTTTATACCAATTGTGCCTACATTCCGAGGATTTTGAATAACGAAATGTTTTTACAAATTACAGTATATGAGGTGCTTAATAATCATTAATTTTTAGATACAGTATCTAGAGTTCGAGCAAAATTCTAAAATAGAAGCAACTCGTTATCACAAGGTACTTTGAACTATGGAAATTACTTTATCTCTTTATATCAGGGTAAAAAATAAATAAATTACAAAGAAGCTGGAACCAACAATATTTTGTTGCTTTATTGGGAATTTTGTGATATCAGACCTCTTTATAATGAGTAATTTTCATATATATATATATATATATATATATATATATATATATATGAATAGTATGTCTTCCAAATAATTCTGAATCGTGTAGATATACAGTCTGTATAAAAGAAAATGCTACAACTAGGGGAGAAAATAATTTAGGTATGAAATCTTCTCTATGTGGTATCAAATTAAAGCTGTAGGCCCGTATTCTACTATGCTGACTAGAGTTGTATGAAGTTAAACAATAGGATCGCACAATAACAAAAAACTTCCAGCACAACTCTTGGGCTGGAGCAAGTTTCTTGCACGATGAAACGCACAGGATTAATCCATTGAAATAATGACGCAACAATCTTTTGTTAGTAGCAGGACCTCTTGCTTGCACTGAACAATGAGTGCCATTGATAAGCCTACATTTTCAGCTGAAAAGCACAAAGGTATTGTTCTTCCCTGAATAAATTACGGACTTAGATTCTCCTCGGCTATTTTGCAGCAGTCAATTTTGTTATTTTGAACTTCATGGCGCCGACTCGTAAATCTCAGGAAAGTGTCTGTTTTTGTTGATAAATATGCAATCAATCAAATAATGATGGAATGTTTAATAATGTAACTGTATCTTAGCAAAATTTGGACAGTTTTAGCTTCAAGGTAACGAGAAAAACAACAAATAAGCTACCTCCAACCAAAAACTCGCAAAGCCATATCACATTTTAAACCACCTATATCCCTAGTTTAGAATTCTCTACAAATGTTTGTACATATCCAGTCTGCTATGACGCTATCGTAGACTAGATTTGTATTAATTTTTACATGTGCGCTTCACCGACTCTTCATAGAGAAGCATGCAATCCAGCGTTGCATTCTCGTTTCAAAATCTGTACTATTCCAGTGCCACAGCACAACTCTAGTCAGCATAGCAGAATACGGGCCAAAAGGTTTTTCTTGCTGATACATTTATTTTTAAAGTAGACACACGGAGAAAATACACAATATTTGCTAATAATGGCCAGATTACATGTTACTGAATAGATTTTCCTTCGTTTCTACGAATGACATGCTGAAAATGACTTGGAGCTCTCAGAAATAGCTTTAAATGGTTTTTAGTGTTTTTGTTTAATCCGCCCCCAAATGGGCCACTTGGCGTGCGGATGAGCTCCTGGTTTGTGACGTCACACCTTGGACAGCTCAAACAATATTTATAGCCAGCTGATATGAGTTTGCGCGCGCAGCTAGCTTGATGCATATTATGCAATGCATGCATACCTATATGCATACACGTAAACACATTGCTCGCACTGTACTAGCTTGCTATAGCTGCTGTGTCTCGGATGTATATGCTTCTTTTATCACAACTGATATATCACAGAGATGGAGGAGTAGCATCACCAAAGTTCGCACCTACCCTGGCGCTGACTGCGGGTCGGATCATCAGCTTCTATGTGCACGTTTCAAATTGCATCTGAAAAGGACAGAAAAGACATCTGCACCTCCCAGGTTTGATCTGAAAATTTGCAAGCAAATGATGCTTTTTGTCGTGAAGCTTCTGACAAGCTCAGTACACTTGGTGGTTTCCTTGAAGAGAAATCACCAAATGAACTTTGGCAGGACATAAAAATGTCATACTAGATGCTGTAGAAGGACAGTACCGAAAAGACGCAAAAGGCAACAGGAATGGATATCCACAGAGACTTTCATCAAAAATGATGATGAAGAAGAAGACTGAAGGCTACTGGTTTGAGAAATGCTGCTGACAGAGCATCGTACTCAAAATGCAATTCTGAAGTTCAACGTCTATTAAGACATGATAGACAGAGAAACATGATAGACAGTGTACTGAAGTAGAAAAATATGCGGTCACAAACTCTACAGAGATCTGTACAAAGGAGTCAAAGCCATCACAAACAATTTACGCGAGACTGGACTCTGTAAAAAACGAACAGGGAACAGTTCTATCCCAAAGAGAAGATGTAAAAATAGATGGAAAGAGTACTGCCAAAAATATATGAAAGACCGAACGACAACTTCCAGGCCCTGATTCCAAGAGAAGACCAGGAGCCTCCACCCTTGAGAGATGAAGTAATACAGGCTCTGCAGAACATAAAAATGGGAAGAGTCCTGGATGTGATGATATACCCATTGAACTTCTCAAAAATTCAGGCAAGAGAGCATTGATATCATGCATCAACTTTGTGTCGCCATCTGGGAGAGAAAGAGTGGCCAGAAGATGGGTAAAGTCAATCTTCGTAATACTACCCAGAAGGGAGATGCCATGCCATGTGCAAATAACCGGACAGTTGCTCTTATATCACATGCTAGCAAGATAATTCTCAAGATAATAGCAGGAGAATGAAAAACAGATTGATAGAGAGATATCTACAGCTCAAGCTGGATTCAGACCAGGGCGTGGAACAGAGACCAGATACACAATCTGAAGATGATAATGGAAAAACGACGAGAATGGGGAGGAGACTGTACATTGTCTTTATCGATTATAGTAAAGCCTTTGACACAATCAGACATGAACGCCTATGGCAGGAATGTGCGACATGGCTTTCCCAGCCACATCATTGAGCTCCTACGCAAACTGTACATCGATCAGCTGGCAGCTGTCAGAACTGGCTATGGTATGACAGAGTGGTTCGAAATTGGCAAAGGAGTGAGACAAGGGTGTATCCTTTCACCACCTCTGTTTAATATATACTCAGAACTAATAATGCGGGAAGCTCTTGACAACTTTACTGGGACTGTGGCTATTGGAGGAAAGAATATACAGATTTGAGATATGCTGACGATGTCGCCCTGCTTGCTGGATCTTTGGAAGAAATGCAAGATCTCCTTACCAGAGTTCAAGATACCAGTGAATCTGCAGGACTCTTTCTGAATGTATCAAAAACTAAAGTCCTGATTGTGGAGAGGAACCTTGTGAAGGTAGAGGTGAAATCAACAATGACAGCAATATACAGGTTAATGGAGAAGTTATTGAAGTTGTTCACCACTTCAGCTACCTCGGGACAATGGTCACCGACCAGTGTGATGACAGCCCAGAACTCAAGCGGAGACTTGCCATCGCAAGGAATGCAACTGTATCGCTATTACAATATGGAAAAACAAGTCAATCAACAGACTACAAAGATCCGACTGTTGAGATCACTAGTGTTCCCCATTGCTACATACGGTTGTGAGTCCTGGGCGATGAAGAAGTCGGATAGAAAGAGGGTCGAAGCCTTTGAACTATGGGCATACAGGCGTTTGCTTCGGATCAGCTGGACAGAGAGGAAAACTAATGAATAGTGCCCAACAGGATAGGTAACAACTGGAGATTGTTGGAGCACATTGACCAACTTAAGCTTCGCTACTTCGGACATGTTGTGCGAGCTGCCAAGACCGAGTACGACTTGATGTCAGGAATGGTGTTTGGTAAACGAAGAGAGGACGGCAAAAAACAAGAGTGACAGACGGTATAGTCACCCTCACGAATATGACATTAACCAGGGCTATAGCAGCGCCCGAGATCGTGTCAAATGGAAGGAACTTGTGCATGATGCCACGGCCGGTCGGAGACCTGACCGACCGCACCCTGATGATGATGATCACAACTGATTACAAATTGGACAAATCATACAGGGTTGTATATCCTTAGAATATCGTGTTTTGAGACATTGTTAACGATTGTGATTATTTTGTAGATTTGAACTTGCTGCGATAGATTTTTGAAGAGTTTGCAATCATAGTAAAAGCACGAATTGCCTTGCTCATCTCTCACCGAGGGCCGGGAACGGTGCGGCCCGTCGGTTGTTGTGTGAAGCGTTTAATTTGCCCATTGACATTGGAGATATAATGCTTAAAATTCCACGTAAATTTATAGTGACTTCATTCTTAAAGAGACTTATTCTGTGTTGAATCTATATTGATTTTAATAGATTTTTTCTTAATCTGAATCCCTCCAAATAAGGTTTAAAGAGCAAAATATAATCATGCCACCGTCATGACTTTCCCAACTAACTTACACGGATTAACACTACCATCATTAGTTTGACAAGGTGGTCATGTCATATTTCCTCCAAAATTCCCTATTTATCGAAATTCAATGGCTAAAAGACCAGAAACGTCCTTAAAATAAAATCAATATATACTGAAGAAACAGAATATTTAAGAATCAATTATGTAAGCATTGAATTGTTGCAATATTTACAGTCTACTAATTTAGTTTGGCTTATTCTTACACACACAACGGGATGGGGTAGTGTCACTCAGGCAGGAGCGGATAGAATATACAGTCGTCTCTCGCAAGACTGCTGCTTTTATCACGAATGCAAAATCTGTCAAATTCATTGCAACAAGGTCGAATCTACAAAATAATATTATTTCATTCTGAACAATATCTAAAACCATGAAAAAAAAGTTCACATAAGCATAATACTGTAACTGAAGAACTAAGGAGCAATTCCATCCGAAAGTTTGGACGAATTATTGTTATAGCTAACGGATGAAAATATCTCGGGATCTTCACAATAATATAAAGACTTACAAAACCAAATGAACAAATTCAAGATTATGATATCCTTGCAATATAGATAAATAGGATTATTGGTTATAATAATTTGTCATGACAACAAAACTATAAGTGTGATTTGAACAGTACAATGAAAACAATGTCACTTTGTTTGATTACCTTTTTTTTTCACTCACTCTCATGCTGAGTATAGGCCTATTTTCAATTATATTTTAATATAATGAAAAAGAATATATTATTGGAACGGATTAACTTAAATATATAGACAAATGATAGAGGAACAGTCGGCTTAAGATATATCACTTTTGACCAGTTAGTCAGGGCCTGGGGTGAAGCATGAGATGAGAAGAGAGAGACAAAGTTTTCAAGAATCAGAATGTGCAATGTACGCGATATAGCACAGTACAGGATACGTGCATACAGTGGACACGGTACGGGTGCCCACGCTGTGGCGTCGTAATCTCGACGCCCTTGCAGGGTACCGCTGAAGTCTGAAAATGGGGGCCCTTCTTTGAAAGGTGATAACTCCCGATCTAAAACAGATATTGACAAGGGGTTCAGATATTCTGAATCAGTGAAGATTTTTCGTTGCAGTGGTATGAGTTTTGTTGCAATTAAAAGCAGTTTTGACTCTCCAGTTGTCTACTTTAATGATTTGCTTTTGTAAAACACAAGTTATGCCAAATTTTGTGTCACAAGGAGCCTATCAAACCCACATAAACCAATTATTTGTTTCATGCTCATCTTGGCTAATTGTGTTCGAAACCTACACAAGACATGGACATGGCTGCGAAACATGGATTTTTATTTATTTTAGAAATCTAATCATATTTCAAGATCTATTTCACCAAATGAGATGATAAAAAATTGCAGATTTTATTTTTCTGCTTTATGGAAATACCAAAGATCACCATATTGTGATTAATCTTCAAACAATATTAAAAAATGTTTCCCACTTGTATCATTGTACTTGATACTGTATGTGCTTTTCATCTACATGTATATAGGCATCAAGTCTCTATTGATAGCAAATTGATACCGATTATTAAAAAAAAAGACATCAAACCACATACAAAACTTTTTTTTTTCATTGCAATATCAATGTTTCTTTATTGTTAGCATTTTGTTTACATATCATGAAAATGGCTAATATGCACTGGAATTTTTCGCATTAATAATAAACGCAACATTTCTTGTCATATGCATCCTCTACTCCACACTACAAAAGTCATCGTCAAGGGAACAAAAATAGAACATACGTCCGCAACAATCTTCACATCTTGGGCATATAAACACAGGCCAAGATAAGAACAATCTCAGAATTGTCATTCCCTTAAAAAAAAATCAATTTATCAATAAAACACACATTACGAGGCCGTCTTTGACTAAATCCTTCATTCTAGTCGAGTCATAAACGTCAAGTCGGCCAAAGCATTTCTGTTTTTGTCTCGTAACAACAGGCGCTAAAAGTACTCTGGTAACACCAATCCGTATCCTAGCAAATTTGATTAATTTCTCCATTTCCGAGAAAAATTGAATAGCAACATTTTGGGCCCTTCACAGACACAACATACAACAAGGATCTTCAATAGGCAAAAAATCGTTATTTTTCACATTCATTTACATCATTTCCAACGTCTACAAATAAATCATATTTTCACTATTACAAAATCCCTCTTGTCAAAATAATTTTTAAAATGTCACAATCTGTTTGAATAATGAAATTATATTGAGGATATTTCTTGAATTCAGCCAAGCAAAACTGAATATTGCCAAAATACTCTGAAGCATAGTAGCTCTGATTGCATTTTTTTTATAGGCTGCTGAATATTAAAAACATATATTCCTCCTGATTTCACTGAAGATAATATGTGCTTGGGCATAAAACTACATATTTTGTTTAAACATTAAAACAAAAAATAAATAAAACTGGGTATGAACAATTAAACAGCATTTGTTGAGACTATTATTTCGTATGCATGTTCAACACTTGGTGTCAATATAGTATTCAATTTTTTTTAATTACTAATAATTAAGAATATATCGAATTCAATTTATCAATATCTGTTACAGACACCAAATAATCAATCACATATCTCAGATCCAACTGCTATTTTGGCCCGTCATTTTCCAAACGAATTAAGTGAAAACTGAATCATCCTCTTCTAATGTGCAAACACACTAGAGTGACACTCAAATTCAAATATTTAATTCAACACTCCTTTCCTTTTCTTCCTCTTTTTCTTTAATAATTAAGATTTATTTTCACCCCCTTTCGATCTCATCATGAGAGTTCCATTTGTTGCCTAAAAAAGGCAAGAAAGCAATTTCCAAACTTTTCTTGTCTATATTTTTCACCCATATTTCCACATTCCATCCATTTATTGAGATCTGTATTGTGACAAAATTAATTCAAATATTTTTTATTCTGTTCTATTGTGCTCACTTCTCTAAATATTGGTCATTTTCTCATGAATATGTGTATTTTTATTTTGAACTAGTGACACACATTTATTCCATCTCCATTTTTTTATTCCAATCTGTCATCTTGTATATTTGACATTAATGTCTTGCAGGTCAGTGAATGGCAAATTCTAGCAATATTTCCAATGGAACCTTTAGATATCTAAAGATATTCACTTATCCCAACAAATTGAAAGGTCAAGTGAGCAAAGTTTACCTCCAAGAATTTCTGCTATGTTTCTATGTCTAAATAAATTTGAGGTACCCTCCAAAATATCTTGTTATAATTACCAAGAACGGAGACTGTGTTGTGAGAATATGCTGAAACATAATTCTGTTTTTCTGTCTCTCCTTGCTGAACAAATTATCTAACTTAGAAACAATGGCCGGTATTCTCGAAGGGCGACTAAAGTTAGTAGGCCTACTAAATACGCTATTGTCTCAAACAATAGGGTGACATATTTAGTAGGCCTACTAACTTTAGTCACCCTTCGAGAATACCAGCCAATGGCCTTTCTGTTTGACAACAACATATTTTTCTGTTCACTGAAATTACTTCACTCAACCTATTAAAAAACATCCATTCATGTATTGCACAGGTAAATAACGCACCCTTATTAAGAGTAAGAATCAATGTGTGCTAGAATAAGTTTCAGGGCCACTTCAAAAATTTTGAAGACAATTTGTCACAGTGCTGATGAAGATTGGCATGGTTGTATTCCAGGATCATGGAAAAGTAAGAGAAAGATAGTATTCGCTTCAGACCTGAGGGTGCATGTCTTACGAAATGCACAAATTCCTGGAGCCATAATAAAAATTTCTAACAATTATTTGCAGAGAGTGTCACATTTTAGAACTGGTACTGAGAGAAAGTGATACAATGTTTTTTTATTATTATTATTCTACTCTTGCTTTTGGTATGTTGTGTTGGTCTAGTTATCAAGGAGCCCTCTAAAATTCTGGGAGTAAATTTTAAATGTCTCACAATAACTGGCAAAGGTGCATCATCTTAGAAGTGGTACAGTCCACCCCCGTTATAACAAGGTGCTCAAGACTAAGCCAATTACCTCGTTAATAACGAAAGCCAATTACCTCGTTAATAACGAAATCCAATTATACTAGGAATGTACAGGTTCGCACAAGTTTGAAATTTAGACCCGGAGAATTACCTCATATAACAAAATCCCATGAGACTAAACAAATACTTTTGCACATATTTGAAATAAGGACAAGGAAATTTACCGTGTTACAACAAACTGTCATTGTATTCACCCTCGTTATAATGGGAGGGGACTGTACTGAAAGAAAGTGCTAGTTTTACTTTGGGCCCGGCCTTGTGGTCTTGGTCTAGGGAGGGCCTGAATCTCATTGTATCCACGCTTATTATGACATGGTGGGACTGTACTGAAAGAGAGTGCTAGTTTTGCTTTGGGCTAGGCCTTGTGGTCTTGGTCTAACGAGGACCTAAATCTCATTGTATCCATGCTTGTTATAATGGGAGGGGACTGTACTGAAAGAGAGTGCTAATTTCACTTTGGGTCTGTGGTCTTGGTCTAGTTTGGTCTTGAATTTCATTGTATCCAGGCTTGTTATAACAGGAAGGGACTGTACTGAAAGAGAGGGCTAGTTTTACTTTTGGCTAGGCCTTGTGGTCTTGGTCTAGCGAGGGCCTGAATCTCATTGTATCCACGCTTATTATAATGGGAAGGGACTGTACTGAAAGAGAGTGATAGTTTTCCTTTGGGCTAGGCCTTCTGGTCTTGGTCTAGTTAGGGCTTGAATGGAATGCTGGGTCTAGTGAGCCTGAAGACTACTCTTCTTGAGGGCCAGGTCCTTGACGTTGAAGACCACCTTCTCCTTGTGCTGCTGGGGAGTGGATGCCATGCAGAACCTATTTGAACAAGAAACACAGGGGAATGAATTCGTTTTTATAGAATGGCTAGCCACGTGTCTAGTTAACTTTGGTAGGGCTGACTATAAAACGTTACAATATTGTCACTCCTGGGCCCATCATAATGATAATATTAGTATGAACTTCTTTCATAGCGCATAAATTCAAACAAGTCTCTATGCATTGAATCATATAGCAAAACAGATTATTCCTCCATTATGTCATCACAAAATTAGGAATTGCACTGCAGTTATTGGGCCCTCTTCCTGTTCATCAGGGTTCCCAGCATTTCAAGAAAACAAAATTCCCTGATTTTTTCCTGATGAAATCTAAAAATTCCCTGATAATTATTTATACCCATTACCAGTTTTCCCAGTTTTCCATGTTTTACTACACTAAAAAACCACCATATCCAGTCATTTAATAGATGTTGTTTGGACATGCAACAAGATGACGGACTACCATATTTCCGATTTTAGGGCCAATCGAAATTCCCTGATTTTATCCTGATTCTAGGCATTTTTTATCGAATTCCCCGACTTGTCCCTGACTGGAAAAAAGTAAAATGATTTTCCCTGATTTCCCTGATGGGAACACAATGAAATACGGGAAACTAAACTAGAAATTACCTTTTGAAAGCTTCCAGCTCTCTCTCAGTCTCGTCCATTTCATTCATGTCAACATTCTCCTTGGGAAGAAAGATCTCATCTGTTGAATAAAAATGGATTGGAAAAAAAAAACACATTAGTACCCTGTGATATAGAGAGTTGAGATTGGACAGGGTGCCCATACTTTGATAATCCTAACCCTAATCTTAATCTCATCCTAATCCACGACTCTTCCCGCTTCCATGATCCAATAAATCTTATTTTCATGTTCGGGCACTGATATTGTTAAAAATTTCAATTGATTTCTAGCATGGAACTCACAGCATTCAAGGAATTTATCCTCTCATTACCCATTTAAACCTTGCAAGGGTTGATTTTGCCAAATACAGAGTCAACGAAGAAGTCGGTTTCGTGATCTCATACACTGTGCCATATCTGCAAGTCCACAGCACATCTAATGTTCTCTAAAGTTCAATTTATTCTCATCAATCTAATTAAAAAAATAATATTGTCTCTTACTTCTACTTCTTATTCCAGTTCATTGTTCTTGATATTTGGACTATCTTTTCCCCACAGACGTGTTTGCAGTATCAAATTAATAACAACAGTTTTTACGTGATGGAATGACTTAAAAATCTTACCTATGGATGCATTTGGGTTGTCAGAGTTCTTCTTCTTCTTGCGTCTCTTGTTGGTGGTGCTGTTGCCATTGGACAGAGCCAAACCATTGGTCATCTGCTCATGGCCACTGCCATTCTGTGCTGTCCTGGTCTCCAGTTTGTGGTTGGTCTCTGATCGCTTGCTGGCGAGTCTGGCAGTGGCCGTCGTCTCCTCCATCTTCTGCGGAAGCTGTTCCTTGACGCTGCTGGAAGTCTGGGTGGTCTTCTTGGTGTGGATGGTAGTAGTAGCCTTTGGATTACCCTGTGATGAAGCAGACACTGCTGTACCATGTGAGGGTTTGGTCTGCTTCTTCAGATGGGGTTCATCAATGTTGGCCGACATCACCCCACCCTGCTTGGTCCTGCTGTTGCTGCTCTTGTTGCCGACACTGTTGGATCTGCTGCTACTGCCACTGCTGCTGTCACTAGCATTGCCATTCAGTAACCTCTCCTGTCCTCCTGCAGTAGGTGTCTTCCATGCATTAGTGGTGTCATGTCTAGACGTCTTGTCCGACTTCTGTTGCTGCTGCTGCTGCTGCTGCAATTGCTTCTGGTTGAGTCTCTGCTGTGAAGGTTGGGTGCCTGGCTTATTGCTAGCCACCTGATCCCGCTTGCTCGAGTGTTTCCCCATCTCCTGGCCCGCTTTTCCTCTGCTCTCTGCATGATGAGCCTCTGCAGGATGTGCTAACGATGGGCCTTGCTTTCCTGATCCATTCTGCTTGCCTTTTGCCTTACTCTCTAAGCTCTTGTTACCAGCATTTGATGATGGCGCACTAGCCTGGACTGCTGGTTGGGTTGCTCCCGAACCTTTGCCCTTCTTGCTGGTACTGTCGCTTTCGCCTTTGGGGACATTCTCCTGGGAAGTAACCATTGGTACTCCTCTGGAGCTTGAAGAAGCCACTTTGGATGATGACTCCATAGGTGAAACAGAGGATGTGGTCAATGAGGGCTGTGAAGCTGCGATGCTGGTGTTTTGGTCCAATTGTGGTCTGGGTTGACCCTTGGATTTGGGAACAGATCTGGACTCTGACTGGCAGACGTCTGGAGCCTGCTGCTGCTTGGGAGGTGCCTGATGTAGTTGCTTGGTTGTATGAGGAGGTTGCAGCTTGCAGTTGGTGTTGTGTTGTGATGTCGCTACATGTTGCTTCTCTCTGGACACACCCACATGATGGTGGTGGTGGTGATGGTGGTGATGGTGGAGTGATACAGGAACATGGATATCTTTCTTGTGACCGTTATCGGGTTCCACCTTAGATTTCTGCTCAGCCTGCTTTGAAATCAAAGAAAAAAGAATGAAAATAATAAGAAAACAAAACAAAATTGTACAAATAATTAATTCCTTCCCATTATGCCTATGGATAGATAAAATTAAACTAGATTTAGTAGAATAAGCTTGCATCACACAGTTTGTGTATTAATTGTTCTTTTGAAAAGAACAATTTGATCCATGTATAATGTAGTGCATGACTGGTCCACAATCCTACCAATAAACTGGCACAAAACTGACACCATAAAAGGTTTATGCCTTTAATTCTTGTCAAAAATTTCATTAATAATAGTCTAGACATTAATATGGTGCCAACTTAGGGTCTAAGGCAAATATTATACACAAATGAGAAACAAAGAGTTTGTGTGTATCACTTAAAAACTTTAAATCTTGATGTGTGGAGTCTGCTTAGTATTTTAACATGGGTATCACTGTGTAAGCCAAAATTTTCCAAAACATAACATATTGGACAGGTGACAAAATTTTGTGATGGCTAAATTCACGATTCTAATGACTATAAATGGCCTATATTTGAACAGGTTTGACTCAAAAATTGCAAAAATAAAACACTAGCAAAGGTCTCAGCTTCTAGAATATTGAACAAGAAGGATGACTGGCTTGTCAAAAGGTTTACCTTTTCTGTCTCTGTCGCTGACGTTTTGCGGCCTTGGAGCTGCTCTTAGTCTTCTTGGCACCCTCTATGAACGAGAGAAGGTCCTCTACCTTACGTTCGTCTGCATGCAGCAGGTCAGTGGTTGGAGGTTGGACCTCTGCCGGGGGCTCATGGGTAGGCGAATGGTCTTTGGGTTGCTGTGGTGAGAAAGAGAGGTAGAGAGAAGTTAAACAGTCTGTATTTTAACCCTTTAGCACCTAAACCTCAGGACCGCCATCAGCTTATTAACTTACTCACACAAACCGCCATTTTACACATGTTATAGTCATGATAATATTGAAAAATATATGGTCAAACATGCCCATACTTATTGTATGTTACCAACAGGATGTGTGCTTTGTGATTCTGCACAAAATTGTATGTTTTACGAGTATTTCTTATTGAACACCCTGATGCAAACACAGTAAGACCTTCCCCGTTTTCACAAAGTATCCTAGTGCTAAAGGGTTAGGAAAAAAATGGTGAAATCTTCCCAAGCGGATACGTGTATACGGTACAAAATCAGAGCCCAAAGATTTTTCTTAACGATACACTTAATTTTTTATGACTTATTTTTGTAAACTAAAACTTAACAAAAAATTTGCGTGAAGAGGCCAAACTCTAAATTACACCAACCCTTTGTTCGTAGCACCGTTTTGCTCTGGTTATCATGATTTTTTTTTTATTATAGAAAACTATCTCAAGATCTACAACGCCAAATGAGATCTGTTTTTCTTGATGAAAAGCCAAACACCAACAAATTGTGATTAATCTTCATATTATGACTTTTACTATACTACACTTTTGGGGTTTCGACTTATATTCCAAGCAAATAAGATAGAAATTACCTTTCGCTCTCTGAGTCTCAGCCGAAGCCTGTCTCGGATTTCTGTGTAGTTCCGACTGGTTGGTGCAGGTTGGGGCTAGAAAAAAATTAAAAGGTAAGAAACTTGTGAATTATGAAAATAAATATTTCTCTAGCTTTCACTACGATCTTTAACCTTTTGAAAGATATGTATGTGTTATCAATTCACTCATCCACAACCACAATGTAAGCAAGGAATTCTGTCATTTGACAGGGATTGATCAATTAAGACAGGGGCTATAATCCATGTGCCCAGATATGTGTTGGAGAATTCCAGTGTATGCAGTTTCAGCTAGTTTTCATTATTAATCACATTAAATGATACGATGACGATAATAATTTTGATTTTCAAATACTTTCTCTTAAAATGGATGCTGAATGTAAATACTCAACTTGGCAAGAATAAAACAACCCAAACTAAGTTGACAAGTTTACTTTTGTTTGTCTGTTTTATACTACTGCAATATTTTTTTTTATTTTTTATTTTTTCAACCTTCGGTTCGTTATAAACTCAGTTATTTCATAACAGGTAATTATTGTTTGTTCCCAAACAATTATGTAATATATTTCATAAATGATCATTCTTGAATTACGTATCAATTTATATTTTTGCTTCTGCTTGTCATATTTAATTATTTATATTTCTTAATTGTTCTGGTATTATTTTTTTTTTACTATCTTGCTTTTTTTTACAGATTTTTACGCCATTTTATTGTCTAATTTCTGTATTACCTGGACCTCATGGTACATCAGCATTGTTATGTAGACAAAGCTAAATGGGCCATCCAGCCAATCGCCTTTCCTTTAAATTGTTTTTATTATGTATATTTGATAAATGTATTTTTACTGTTGCGATTTTGGAAAATAAATACAATACAATACAATACAATACAACTCACCCCTTGGCCGAAGAACTCACAATAGCAGCATTCACAATGTTTAGACTCTCTTTCCCTCGTGGTGCTCGATGCATTAGAGTCCTTGTCGTCATAGTTACTGGGCGTGTCCTCGTCGTGTTGGTAGTTTGGCGTTTCATAGTCTGGTTCGCTACTGTGAGGCAGGATAAAATGTATGGACGTTAAAAGATAATCAGATAGAAAGTTGTGACAACGTTCATGATACGGTAATGCAGACAGTCAATCGTTTCAAGTCTATTAGTTTTATTTTTTAACTTTTGAGTTATAAATAGTGCTGTGCAAAAAAATTAAAAATCGAATCATGATCGGATCGGATCGGAATCGGATATCGATCGGAAAGAATAATACATTTATAAAAGGAAAAAAAAACAAGAGCTCATTATGCGCGAAAAGTTCGCACTCGCCTAAAGCAATGGGAAATATGCCTAGGGCCCTAGCCTGCGTGCGCTGCACGCATGCAGTCCTTTGAATTGAGGCAAACCACAGTGCAATGGTGAGATGTAAACAAAACTCTGACGAAAACACAAAACATTTGAAAATAGTTTCACATAAATAATTTTACCTCGATCGATCAAAAGTAATTAAAAAAGCCCGGCTGGCTCCCTAAGTTTTTCTAGTATTAGCCACGAAAAATGAAATTTCTTACCAGCACTTAAACTCATGCTTTATTCCATCTAAAAATTAAAATTCTGTAGTCAAAATCGTGAAATATGCGCTCAGAATTCCAAGGCACACTATGCTGACTCAGCGCGAATACAAATTTGCAAGAGAATTAACACAACGATGGAATTGACATGCATGATAACGTTATACCTCCGCACTCGTATTGAGTGCGCAGTACATGTAGCTTTGTATGTCGGTGCAAGAGATAATGTACACACTAAGACAAACGCACGTGGTCGGTGCGTGTTTGTGTTGATTTTATGTTTACATGTTCATGTGCGTCTTCAGCGTGCCTGGATGTGACCTACTTTCACGAACTCCAAACTTCAAAGGCGTGTGGGGTTGATTGTTGTTGTGTGAATATTACGATTTGTGGCTAACCTGACAGCATGTATATTGGTCAAAGGGACTGAAAAGAATAAAACAAAAACAAAAAAGTTTGACTAGAATGTCGACGGGGCGCGGCATGCAGCAGGCTACGAGCGGGTTGTGTGGCACTGCTCTGGCGCGATAAATATAAACATTCGATCATATACATTCGATTTTTTTTTACGTGGGTTAAGATCGAATATCGAACGAGATTTAAGAAAAGGGGGAAAATCGATCGGATCGGGGACTCGATCATCGGATCGGCACAGCACTAGTTATAAATATATCTCATGAAACTTTTTATTACAATAATCAATATAAGCTGTCCAAATCATTGATGTTGATTATAGCTTTAATGAAATGGGCAATTTTTTTTAATTTTTTATAACAAGCACAGACACTAGATTTTACTGTAACAGGGCAATTTCTCCCAGTCTTAATTTCAGATTTATATGCCAACATATTTTTTCACAACAACATGACAAGGTAAACCTAATTGTTCCTGAGCAGCTCATTATAACAAGTAATTGACTATAATATGCCGAATTTAATTAATCTTGGAATGACAATGAAATATCATTTTGAGTGACCCCATGTTGTTGCTTAGTCTCATATTGCAATTGGTCAATTTTGAACATTAAGACCAACTAAATTAAGTCAGAAAAGTTTCTTTTTTCCTAAAAATGAATACCTGCAGACACTTGCATAGAGGCTAGGTGCTAGCTCTGGACTGCAAATAGATATTACTCAAGCCAGCATTGGTGGCCTAGATACTGAAGGGATGGAAGATTGTGTTCTGATTTTTGGTTCTTTCTTTCTTTCTAAAAAAAGAAATCATATCCCCTTTCCTTTCCCCTCCTCCCCATCCCCCTCCCCAACCCCCTCTGATTGAGTAAGAAGCAGTACATACCTGCAGACACTTGCAGAGGTCGGGGTGCTAGTTGCTGTCTGCATGGAGCTATTACACAAGCCAGCATTGGTGCCCAAGACACTGGAGGGATGGGAGATTTGGTTCTGATGGGAGCAGGCGTGCAAATGCTGCTCATTCAGGTAATCTGTGATAGAGAGCCACACAATCAAATAAGTATGAACGTGATTAACGATTACAGGTACTTGTAATATAGTGCATATAATACAAAGGCATTATTAAATGTCTCCTTGCACAAAACAGAAATGCAGTAAGGAATCAAGTTCATAATAGCGAGATTTACAAATGAATGAAACAAGTGAATGGACATAATTTCAAATGAATGACTTTTTGTATGTTAGACCCTGTAATATCAATATTCTGCCAATAGTCATTTTTGGCTTGGAATAACTGAAATATTAATACCTGGAAAAGCATCATTCTTAGTGAAAAGTCAGTTGCCCTAAATAAAATAAAACATACATACTATGTAAGAGATCTGTATTACCTCAAAAGTACCTCAATGAGACAAAACAAATGCTGGAAATCTATAGTGAATTATAACCGAAACTTACCAGGTAGTCTGACTGTAGGCTCGGCAGGTAACGTCTCATCCCCTCCAAGGCTCTTTTTCTTCTTCTTGCCATCGCTAGGTGCATGCTGCTGCTGCTGCTGGAGATGGTGTACATCAGCCATATGAATGCCTGCATTCTGCAGCTGTAACCCCGCCCCCTGAGCAGCCAACATACCCTGGGTCATGAGAGCCTGCTGAGTGAGAACCCCTGAACTGAACTGTTGCGCGAGACTCTCCTGGGTGACAGCGCCACCCATTGCGTCGGACCCCTGGAGGAGCGGAGGGGAGAAGAAGAGGTTGTTGTTGGGGAGCTTAGGTACCGTTGGGAGATTGTGTTTGGCACACAGCTCCTGAGCCACCAGACTAGAGTTCTTGCTCTTCTCGTTGTGGAGATGCTGCGCTAGTCGCTGCTGTTTGGTCCACTCGCTGATACCATTGCTGACTAAACCATCGTGGCTATGCTTTTTTCCTTTCTCTTCCTTCGGAGGCTTCGCATCGGAGTTGTGATGCTGTACTGGTACTATCTTGGCTGAACGGTTCTCGCTCTTCTCCGCGGCACGACAGTTTGACTGGATCGCTGCTTTGGCACTCTGGATGAGGTCCGGTGCCTCATCGTGCCCGTAGTGAGCGTGGGAGTGCGTGTGAAGAACCATCTTGGCGCTCTCGTAGGCACTGTTCCAGTCGCCGTAGTTCTGGAGCCCGTTGGATTCGTCAAGGTTAAGCTGGAATGCTTGTTGGGAGTGGTTGGGGATCTCGTTGGGTTTCTGAGAGGTCAGGTTGTAGAGATGAGGGTGGATGAGCGGGTGTTTGGCCGAGATGCCCGGGTGGCTGAGGTCTAGTGGTTGGTGGCTTTGGAGGTTTGGGTAGAAGAGGTACGAGGGTTTGGTATCCCCGATGTTGGCCGTCATCATTGCAGCAGCAGGAAGGTGTGAGCTATTGTTGGCAGCACAGACATGGCACTCGCATGGCTGGCTACTGGAATTATTGGAATCCTGTAAACAATAAAAGGGGAAAAGAGTTGTACGAATGTGAAAAGTGTGGAAAAACAACCAGGATCAATACTGATGCAAACTACAACCTACATTTGAGCCAGTTGAGAATTATGAAACAATTTACAATTACATAATCTTTTGAAGCTTAAAATTTACCATTTCAGCAAGAATTAAAACTATGGGAAGATAGATCCCGTTTTGTTTTTAGTTCATGATGGGAGTTTAAAAATATTGGTTTGAACAACAGGATATGTCACACTCTTTTGTAAATTCATGCCAAAATATTTCCAAACTGACCTTTTTGACGTCACCACCACCATTGCTCTGTCTGTCCCCACCGACCCCAGAGTAAGATGCCCTACACCTTGTCCTCCCCCTGGTCTCATTCTGCCTCCCTTCTCCCTCATCATCCTCATCATCAAAGGCATTCTCGTGGGACGGTGAGGGCGACGACTCAGAGTCAAGGTCATCTGAGTCGTCGGAGTCATCACTTCTTGGAGAACAGAACCTGTAAAAGTAGAATAACAATTTTTTCATTTAATTTATATTTTTGTTGGTAAAACGGGTATGTTTTAGGAAAATGTCCTCAAATGTTTTTGTTTTTTTATTGTGTGCTCATTACTCACCTATGATAATGTCATTCCTATATTATAATTTGGCAAAATTATTTGTAGCTTTGAACATTTAGTGGAAATTTGTCAGATAATTTGAGAAGTTATTTCATATCATTATCAGAGCTCAATATTATCTCTGAATCAAACATGGGTGGGTAGCCAGAGGGGAAGGTGTTGAAATGGATATATCCCCCCGTTTTAATTTAAGGCATGAACATCTCCAAGTTCAAAGTGTTCTAAGATTAAATTTTAGAGTTTTGATAAGTAACCAATATAGAAAAACATTGATAACAGTAGAAGAAATTTGAGCAAACACAGACATTTCACACACCTGTTGAATTAAGTATTTTAGTTGTAACTGAAATCCATTTTAAAGGATATGAAATGAAGCTTTGGCATTACCCTGAATGGATGAGATCACTTCAAGAGAAGATAGGGATGACTAAAAGTCTCAATTCAGTCCCATTCATAGATTCTGGTGTATGTTAATAATAGAGACTTAACCTTACCCTGAATGTATGAGATCACTTCGGGAGAAGATAGGGATGACCTCTTCACTATCGCCTTGGGAAGAACACTCCGATGAGGAGGTAGTGGAAGACAGGTCGGGTGGATTGATGGACTGAAGGTAGGAATCCAGGGCCGACAGCTGGCCCCCGGGGGCTGCCTCGCTCAGGTGCTTCAACCCGATCTCTTCATAGAGGTCAGGGGTTAGCAGACTAGATGTCAATCTGTTAAGACTGCAATCATCACACAGGCACCTGCACAAAAAATAAAGTTATCAATGCGGAGGTTACAAGCAAGAACTCTTGCATACAGGTATTTTAGCGGTTTTGGAATGGGCAGGGAAATTCCTGAAGGCTAATTTTCACGATTTTTGTGATGTTTTCAATTCTACAAATAACCTTGTATTAAAGGGGAGGTTTTTGTGATGATTTCACTCCAGATATTCGCAATAATTTCAGCATCCATTTCATTATGATCAACATAATTTATATTCCATTCTTTAAAACATTTAAACCACAAATATTTTACACGTAACGACATGAGTACCATTCTATTAATCTTCCAAACATTCCATGAACATAACACAGTCCTTTGTCTAAATCTAGTCCTCCGACATTTGCTTCAGTAACAATTGCTCCAGGATTTATTTTACCCGAGATGTTGGGTTAGAGTTGAAATAAGACTGTACAGTCTGTGTCAAAAAGAATGGTACAGTCAGGGAAAAAATTGTTTAGGTATAAAAACTTTTAAAATGTTATGTATATTTGGTATCAAATTTATTTGAAATAATTTGCTTTTGTAGAACAAAAGATATGCTAATGAGAAGAGAAGGGTTAAGGCTGTGCAAACCTATTGTTCTTTTTGGTTCATTTTGGTGGTTTATGTTCGAAACCTATACAAAGGCATGGCACGGCGTGCACAAAATGAATTTTTGATTGTAGAAAACTAATCATATCTCAAGATCTACAGCACCAAATGGGATGAAAAAAATGCAGAAGAAAGCTTATTGTTCCTGCTTTATGGCAATACCAAGCATTATTAAGTTGTAACTACCCTTCATACACTAAAAAAATGTTTTCTGACTGTACCATTTTACTTGACACAGACTGTATATCAGTTTATCGTGAGAACTAGGTATAGCGTGTAGTCCAAGACTGAAGTAAGTCATTTGAACAGTGTTAAAGATTGACCGCGAACAACTGTTGCTGGAACAAATGAGATGGAATCCTATAAAATTCATTATCAGCTGTAACTTACTTTTTCTTGGTGGAACCTCTGTGATTTGTAGAAACCTCTTGAGTCCCGCCTCCATTTGCCATGTGGTTGATCAACGCCGAGTGGCACTGGTACAGATTCCTGCTATTGGTCGTTTTAGTGGCCTCACAGGATAATGGGCGGGGCCTTGTTGTAGACACACCTGTATCCCATGAGCGGTTGAGAGCTTCTTTCCCTTTATACAACTCCTAAAGGAACAATACAAAAAAAGGATTGGATATGTTGGCAAGTTGCAACTAAAAAAGCCAAAATTTGATTTTTGAATTAGTCATAAATTTCTATAGACTCATGGGCATTCATATAATCTGCCCCCTCCCCCGGCCCTTTCAAGGTAACATCTACAATATTTCAATTTGTATAAGATTTGTTTATTGCTATGTGTTTTTCATTTACTTAAGTTTAGACATGCAGAGTAGCTTTCCATTAATAATTAATAATTTTTTTTGTATCGCACAATATCAAGTAATACTTGCTCAAAGCGCTTTACAATATATCATTTCACCCCTTTCATTGGATTCAATTTCATATCCATGCCTGCATCCATTTGACATGCGAGTACCCATTCAAACCAAGGGGTGTTTCACAAAGAGTGAAGTACACTTAGAGTCGCACTTAAATTCATAATTGCATGCGGTATATTATGCATCACCTCATTTATCAGAACATGCTCAGGGGAGGCGCACCACTGAGAAGTCTAGCAGTGATATTGTGCTTCAAATATAGGATGCGCTTAGAGTTTTAGAGCGACTCTAAGTCTACTAGGCTCTTTGTGAAAAGACCCGCCCCACCTCCCTCCCCCCCCCCCCCCGAGAGTGTATGAGCAAATGTTGATAGAATGCCTTGCCCAACGACTTAAGTGCAAAGGACATATTTCTAATCACCTGTTCATCCGTGTAGTCTTCTATAAGCTGCAGACAGTCTCTCCATACTACACCCACCACTGACATGTCATTATCAAACTGCAAATATCTGTACAAGAGCAATGAATCAGATTAAAACCATTGAAATAAAATGAGGGGACAAATAAGGTAAACAATGATTTGTGTCAACATATAACGGTAAATCATTATTATTGATCAGTTTAACATCCTGGTTTATACAGCAATGAAACAAAGACATTAGACCGATAATAGAGCATGCAATATATTAAACTGGATTGAATGTTGTAAGTTGAAGTTGTTCATCCTACAGACAAATACACAAGTGCAAGATACATTTATGTTCTTTGCTTGAATTTAGGGTAAATATTTGAAAGGAAGTCAAACTGTGGATACACAGGATATAACGATTGCCCAACAGTGCTTCGTACAGTATTGCACAGAATTTCATACAGTCTTAAAGCAGTAATACCCATTTGTTCTAAACATGGACAAGCATGAAAGAATTTTAAAAATTTTATTTATTTCCTTTTAAACAATAAATAATCAGCCTCTAGATGTTTTGAGTTGTTAGTTTCGACCTATTTGTCAACTAATAAATTATATAAAAAGTTTTGTGATGGTATCAAAACTAGTCGTTGCCTCTGGTTGCTGTTAGCATTCGAGAAGAATTTTCAAGTAAATGTTTCTTCATAAACTACCTTTGTAGTAGATTGGAATAGCTCTCTTCATGATAATTCTCCTTCTGACTAGCCACAGCTCTCAGCTGCTTGATCAGCGTACCCAGGTTGTCATGGAGACCCGGCTCCATGTAAATAAGGGAGTGAAAGAGGTGTTTGTTGTGGAGTGGCCACGTTAGGTTGAACTTGTGCAAGTGTTCCTTCTCCTGAAAATTAAAGAAAATTATATGCATGATCTGAGCCAATTCACAAGAACAGTTGACTTTCTGTAGTTAAACAGAACTATAGCCAAAAAAAAATTGAATTAAAAGTTAAATTCAAACATCGTGAGATTCTTCATATTTTTGATGTACTGTGTTCATTGATTGCCAGATGAGCCTGAGGAACATAAGGCAGCAATACTCCTCCAAACTACTAAGTGAGGGGGTGGGGTCCTGAAACCCCCTGCTAGAGAGCCCCACACCACTACCACCACCTCGGGTCTGTAACATTAAAACATGCAAACAAGACTACATTGTGAACTTACCAACTCTTCTTAGATAGCCAAAAGCATCTGAGCAGCAGAACACAAGGCAGGATACTCCTCAAGAGCATAGTGATGATCTTCTTAGCGAAGAACTGCATTCTGAATGTCCCTCCTAAACCCCCCCCCCACCTCCCCCACACCTCAAGTCTGTAGCTTCAATATGATAGACGCTCTAGATAAAAATAAAGACAACCCTTAGGACTCACCAACTCTTCTAAGATTGCCAAGAGCGTCTGAGCAGCGGAACACAAGGCTGCATACTCCTCCAGTAGCATGGTAATGAACTGCTTAGCGAGGGGCGGGGTCCTGAAGCCCCCCTCCAGCTGCTTGAGTAGCCTCTCCCTCATCTCCTTGATGAAGTCCTCCACCTCCGCCTCTAGCCTCATGTAAAGCAGATGAGGGTCGTGGGCACACAGCCGATGGACGAGCTCCTTCATGCGTGGTAGACTCAGCTTGGTCGTGCTCTCCTCACCTGTAAAGAAAGATAGAACTTTAATTTGTTAAATTGCCAATTGGTCTAATCCCACATGGTCAAATTCCATTTTGTCTACCACCAGTTTGTCTAAAAATTTGATCCGATGGCCAATTCACCTATTTACCCTTTTTTTGAATTCCCATTTTGTCTAATGTCCAATTTTTTCTAATATCCACTTGGTGTAACACTACTTGGTCAATTCCTGTAACAAACTGGTAATAGACCAAATATTAATTTGAGAATTAGACAATGATACAATTAGAATATTTGGATATTAGACAAAATAGCAATTAGACCAAGTCAATAGACCAAGGGGAAATCAGAGAAATCAAGGGGGTTTTCAGGCATGTCAATTGATGTTTTCAAAAGCCCCAAAAATTACACCCACAGTTGGCCGCCAGCAGTCTTGTCCTATCGGAGCCCACGCATAGGCGACAGGAGTGTGGTAGACAGAGACATTATGAAATCTGATGATGGAATTTTTGGCACAAATGCGGTGAAAATCTACATGCATGACAAGGATAGGTACTTGGTTTAGGCAGTTAAGCTGACAAGGGGGGGGGGTGTTTCACAAAGAGCCTTTAAGTAGAATTAGTCTCAATTAAACTCTAAGCATATCCTGTATCTAATGCGCTATATCATTGATAGACTTCTCAATGGCGCGCATACCCTGAGCATGATCTCACCAATGAGGTGATGCGTTATATATCTCATGGAACTAAGAATATCTCATGCAACTCTTGTGTTGTACCTATTGTACTTTATTTCTTGCTTGTAATACTCTGTGTAATGTTTGGCTATTGTATAGCCCATTTCTTATGTTGCCTGGAAATGAAATAAAATAAAAATAAATAAAATAAATTTTAGTGCGACTCTGTCTACGTAACGCATTGTAAAACACCCCCAAGATACAAAATGTAGGTAGCAGGGTTCCCACAGAAATTTGAAAACAGAATTCCATGACTTTTCCATGACTAAATTACTGCTTTCCATGACTTCTTTTCTGGCACGGTTTCCAAAATCAGACACGTTATGGTGGCCTCCACCTCCCCTCACAGCCATCCCAGGGTTCCCACAGACATTTGAAAACAGAATTCCATGACTTTTCCATGACTTTTCACAAAGTTTCCAAATTCCCTGACTTTTCCCTGACTTTTCATGACCACAAATTTTTCCAGGATTTTCCATGACTGTGGGAACCCTGAGGTAGGTAAATTGGTTGGCAGTGAGGTAAAATTTAAGAAATGAATCATTTATTCTAATTCTAATCGAAGCTTTATCTTCTTTGAGCCACTATGGGAAAAGTGCATTATAAATAATGGGTATTATTATTATTATTATTTCAGTTTTTTTTTTTTTTTTTTTTTTTTTTTTTTTTTTTTTTTTTTGCATACCTGTCAGGGAGGTACCCGCCTCCCAGTAGACACAGCGTACAAGATGACTCAGCTCCGTCCAACACTCCCCAAGCTGCTGACGAGAATGCTCCTGTTCCGCTGCTATCTCTCGCCTCTCCCTGCAAGGTTCACACTGGCACGGCCCATCCCCGCCCCCACCGCCGCCCCCACCGCCGCCCCCTCCCCCTTTGCCTCCGCTGGTGCTCGTCAATACCGAGGAAGAGTCCCCTCCCATCCCGGAAGACGAGCTGAACGCCCCGTCCAGATTTTGGAGACCGGTGATGAGGGGTAGCGTAGAAGGTAAGAGCAACTCCTGTGATTGATACAATAAAAGATGATAAAAGTTGAAATGTGTTATATATTTTAAGAAGTTGACAGAATACATAAATGATACAAAAACTCTTTCAATACTAGTAATCTACTCTTTTTCGGGCAAACTAGTTTTAACAAAATTTGTTTCTAAAATATGAATATATCACACACAAAAAAAATTGCAATTACAAGAGAAAGAAGGGAAGAAAAATGTTGTCAAAAAGGAGGATGAAAAGATGAACCGAATGGAGAAGGAAGGAAAGGAAACTGGCATACAATATGTCTATTGTTCTTGAGACACTGAACATGAAATATGGCTTCATGATTTGAATTGTTACAAGCTGCTTTTAATTCAATATTTAAAAAGAAAAGAGCACAACCTTTCATAAACACTTTTTATTTCATATTTAGATATAAACTGCCTTCCGATATCATCTTGATGAATGGCTGGAAGAGATGCCAAACATACATCTAGTACTCTTGCCAGCATTCACAAAAAACAATAATTTTAAACAATACAATCTTCAACTCTTGAACTTTTCAACAATTATCGAATTTGCAAGTGCAGTCATGATGTACATTGTATGCTGCCTTACTCCGACAACAGGCCGCAAGTGACAAAAACGAGATTTCTTGTAAAACAGCAAAATGTGTCTTAAGGGCCTGTCCCACAGACGGCGATCGTTGTGGCGACAACCTTATAATTTCATAATTATAAAGAGTTCAGCTTTTAAAAGGTGATTATAAACCTACATAGGACTCTATCTAAGCTAGGCTACAACAACAACTTGCTACCACACTCACAACAGCAAGATCGCCAGTTGTCGCAGCAACGATCGCCTCCAGTGGGACAGCCCCTTTACATGTACGTTCACACTAACATCCATGATGCAACAATTGCTACATGTACGTACAATATGAAAACATAATTCTTATATCAAATTTTATTGATAGTCACTAGCTTCTTTGGATTAGAGCCGTGTGGTGAAACTTCTTCTTATCTTCTTACTGACTCCTTGTTACTCCCAAACTGTGTATGGAGCAAAGTAACTAACATTACAAAAACACAACATTTTCTAGATTGTTTGTATTGTAGTTTATAAGACAGTAGAATCTATGGGTTTTCAAATAAATACAACTAAAAAGATTAATGGTTAACTGCGAGCAAAAATGTGTCGGGAAATGACGTTATAAAAAAAAGATACATCAGTAGCCAACACACTTTTGCTTGCCATTTCATGGAGTTGAAGATTGGATGGAAATGTTTTGCACGATTCTTTTCATACCATTAGCAATGGCTGCATCCAGTTGCAGATTCATTTATTCCTATTATTTTTTTTTACAATGCAAACAATCTAGAAATTGTCTTTTCGTGACAGCAGTATCCATGGAATTTCCCTATGGTGTATGTTGAATTGAGTGGTGAGGATTTGGTTAGGAGCCCTTCATACATTATTTTCTCTCCCAAAATGATGAAAAGTCAGACCTCCCATTTAAACGTATAGTGGCTCAGAAATGCTTGCTTTGACTTTGAGGTCTTCTTGAAACATACAAATTTAAACGAGAGGGAACTAGCCTCATGTGGGAACTGAAGTTGACTCATCAATATGCGGTGCTGCACTAGCTCGAGCTAAAAAATAGAGCCCTTATTGGTGGATCGGGAAAAAAACCTGAAAAAAAAAAAATCCCGCACTAGCTCAAGCTTTTTTAAAGTTTCGCGATAACGACCTGACCTGACGTTGAACAAACAAGCCTGATGTGTATTGTGCAACCGGTAACTACCGCTAGAGTATACACAAACAGATGCACGATTTTGGACTTATCTCAAGCTAGTACAGAACCGAGCAAAAATATCGTGCTATTTCATGCTTAAATCCCAAACCAGTTCCAGTTTGTTTTTTTTTCTTCACAAAAGCGTGAGATGACTTCGGCTGGGATTTCCTCCAAATTAGCGTGCTATTTGAAAAAAAGCCTGATCTCTTTTCATCGGGCTAGTTCACTGGATCACAAAGAGCGCGCTATTTTTAAAAAACTCAATCTAGTGCAGAACCGCCTAATGAGAAGGATAAAAGTTTTAACCTCCCAATAAATGAGAGAGGGGGAGAACAAGGAGGAAACCTGACACTGTGACTCCCTGATTGCTAACTATAAATAGTGACAACATAACTTCCTGAAAGTCACTGAAATGGGAACACAAAAGCCTAGACTTTTCTTTTCCTCTTTTAAAGGAGCTTCTCTACATTGTACTTCTAAATATTGAATGTTTACTTTTAAAAGCTTGGCATGAATTCTGGTCCTGGAATAATGAGAAAAAATGGCTTAGAAGTTTTTTGTTTCAAGGTAAGCAAAATGTCAAACATAAATTATGTCATTTCTATTCATAACTGTTATACAATCTAACAACAGCATTACAGTGTATTATAAGCCAATATTTTTGTGTAAAGACATTTCAACGATTTTGGAATTGGGGATATTTGCAAGGGCTTATTTTCACTATTTTCTTTTATGCTGTCATTACTATAAATAGCCCTAAGGGCCTATTGAGATGGACAATTTCGAGGGGATGGACCCGCAAAATTCGCCAAAATAAAAAAAACCTCCAAAAAATTCAGCTGAAACTCTCATAATAGATTGTCCAGGCCCAATTATCTGGGGTCAATAGCGGTTCTATTACTTAAGCATGTTCAGGCGTGGGCTGATACAATCTTTTATAGAACTGAGGCTGGATCCTCTTCTGACACCCTTCATCATACCGCTAAACTGACTCCGTATCTGTTGGCCTTTCAAGGTGATGTAACATATTTCTTTGATCTACTAAGTGTCTGAAAGCTTTCTTGTCAGTATGCCTGTGCCTGAAAGCATTCTTGTCAGTATGCCTGTGCCTGAAACCTCTCTTGTCAGTATGCCTGTGCCTGAAAGCTTTCTTGTGGGTATGCCCAGATAAGAGAAGTACACTTACCCCGATAGCTGAAGGATCAAAGTGTTTGGTGGAATTAGCCTCTTCCTCCTCCACAGTGCGGCGGCAGTCAGGACACAACCATAGAGGCATCTTGACAGCGAGAGGAAACACAAAAGGACAAAATTGTTAGCATTGATTTTTAAGCACTTTTTTTGGGGGGGGGGGGAGGGTGGGGGGTCAATAGAGACGGATATGTTTTGACAACATTTAAGGAAAAACTAAAAGTTCATTTCTCTCTAAAAAATTTGTTATGTAATCTATCATGTTATTGTTTTTCTAATTACGATGTTTCATTGCATGTATCTTAACCAATTATATGTACATGTAGTGTTATATATGTAACTTGCCTGACTTAAAAAAGGAACGTACATGTGTATGACAAAAAGTGTTATTTCCAATTAAACAAAAAATTAAAGTACAATGTTAATGGTTAATCATATTCAACACTGACAAATATTGATTGAATACATACATTGTATGTGTAGCACCAATGAATCTTCGCAGTAACGGCAAATTGAAGAAAGTAATACAATGTATGTACAATGAAAACTAACCAAACATATTTATTATAAACATGTACGATAAATAATTCTGGGGAAAAAACTAATGGTTTGGCAGCTCTGTTCTATGCATGATTCAATGTATTTATGCCAATTTTTAAAGTGGATGCAGAACAGGTGTATTCTGAAAGACTCACAAGGACAGTTCAATCAAAAGTCATGGCAATATTGTACTGCAATTCAAATGAAGATGTAATTTCATGACTCATACCATGTGCACATAATCATTGAACTACATGAAATGTACTTTGAATATGCGAGCTACATTGTATGGTACATTACCTTATTGTTCTGAGAGAAAACATTCATGTACAGTGTATGTACATAACGGTTTCACACATGTACTTGAAACATACATGTACATGTATGGGTCATTCCATGCCAATTCACCCAATGGGTTACACCCTACCGTCTCAGAATTTGCTCAAATTTGGTACACATAAAGTTTAACATTACCTTCCCATGAAACAAAAAAAATTAGCGTAAACGTCCGTCGGTTTCCGAGCTATGGCCCGCCCTTTTTTATTCGTTTTGGCAAAAATGGGTGTGACCTTCCATTTCAACGGCACAATGCGCCTGAACTCATCGACCAATTTTTGTGAAACTGGTACCATTCAAAAGGAAATTCAAAGAGGAATTCAAAAATGGTATCAAAAATATTATTGGAGCAATTTAAAGTGCTATGACCTTTGACCTTTCCTTTAACCTTGATTTTGACCCCCAGACGAATAATATTTTTACTTGAATTTTATGTATGTTAATTGTCGGTATAATATTAACATAACATGTAAATATCTAGGATGATATTTCATTTCTTCACCTTTAAAAACTATTTTTAATGTAATTTACAAAGTTACTGTTACCCCCACATACTGATATTTGTGTTGGTAATGTGTGTACAAGTCTCCATTATAGGCTTACTTGAATACTTCCAAACTGAAGATAAATCACATTAAATTAAAACAGGAAACTAAACATTTCAGGTAATAAAGGAAACATTAAACACAATGAGAATGTATACATGTACGTAGACTCCATTTGCTTATGAATAGAGACATTTGTTTAGCCCTTTTGATTGGGGTGCAATAGGTATACATACAAATCATCAGAAATCTGCGGTTTTGACAGAAACAAAATGCTTCCTACATGTAGTCAGCTCTACTGTCCCAAACTGGATACATCCTTGAGATCTTTGAAGCATCAGCAACAGATATGGAATACATTATGGCATTTGATTGTAATTGTACTTCAGTTTGAAAGTATTCATGTATAATGGAGTCTTGTACATACATTACCAACACAAATATCAGTATGTGGGGGTAACAGTAACTTTGTAAATTACATTAAAAAGAGTTTTTAAAGGTGAAGAAATAAAATATCATCCTAGATATTAACATGTTATGTTAATATTATACTGACAATTAACATACATAAAAATCAAGTAAAAATATTATTCGTCTGGGGGTCAAAATCAAGGTTAAAGGAAAGGTCAAAGGTCATAGCACTTTAAATTGCTCCAATAATATTTTTGATACCATTTTTGAATTCCTCTTTGAATTTCCTTTTGAATGGTACCAGTTTCACAAAAATTGGTCAACCAGTTCAGGCACATTGTGCCGTTGAAATGGAAGGTCACACCCATTTTTGCCAAAACGAATCAAAAAGGGCGGGCCATAGCTCGGAAACCGACGGACCGTTTATGCTAATTTTTTTTGTTTCATGGGAAGGTAATGTTAAACTTTATGTGTACCAAATTTGAGCAAATTCTGAGACGGTAGGGTGCAAAATTGTACTTTCATTGGGTGAATTGGCATGGAATGACCCATGTACCAATCCCCTCCTAATCCACTCTACTGTAAATGTAGGCCTATTTCTGTGCATATGAAAGTAACAAACCTTTATCAAAGCTCATATCAAGTACATGTACCTACATGTACATGCCAGATAACGTATCTTTATGTTCTATATGAAACATTTCATTACATTTTCATTTCCATGCAAACAATGGGTATCAAGTTTTGTATTCCTTTTGCACACAATTGAGTTGTAGCAGAAGATCAAAATCATTTCACTGACATCATATTGCTAAAATTTTGTTTAAAGATATTTCTAATAGTGACAACTCCTTTGTTTTGTTTACTGGGGTCTATTGAGGTACAGTATCATTTTTTCAAATGCAATTGATGAGAAATGCTTTATAGTTTTGAATGTTCTCCCAAAACTAGACTACATTTACATAGAATAGGGGGAAACATCACTCCTTCCCAAATTACATTTCCTTGATTGTGTTTACACAAGGCTGTTAAAATTAGACCAATTCTATACACTACAGGGGTATACAATGTATGAACGATTCTACATGTACACGTACATTAGGGTATTTACAGTCTGCCCCAAAAGTACGCCATAGCAATATTTAACTTCTTTTCTTTCTTTTTTTTTTAAATGTGCAAATGTTATGGTGATAAAAAAAATACACAAGTGCATTTATAACTACATAATTATGGTAAATAGCCTTGTGATCTGTGTGTTACACAATCTTTATCTCATTATATTCTACTACGTCAATTTTTGGAAATGGTGTTTATGAAGCCTTTTTTCTACATTGCCGAGCTTGAAATGTAAATATCTAACAGATTGTGTAAAATAATGAACGTAGTGTCAAATTGCAGGAATCAATGCTTAATTGACTGTGAACTTGTACAAGTACATCTACATATAAGTGATCAACCATCATGACAAATGTAGGTTAGAATTTCCTCATTACATGTACTTTGTTTTCAAGTAAACAGGATGTTTGGCCTCAATCACCATGTAAGTGTGAAGGACATGTAAATTGTCAACAAACTTTCATTTTGTACCACTTTTGATTACTCAAATTACTCCACAACAGGCTACAGGCTTGCCTGACATAGCTTCATCCTAATGTATACACGTGTATGGTTACCCATAGTATCCGAACATAAAATTGCTATTGAGTTGAGGCCTACATGTACATTTAAAGGGATGCAGTAACATTGAATGATATTCAAATCACAATTTCTTGATTTAGCTCATTTTGTCAACATAATTATAAACTTATAGCAGGGCGCGACAAACCCGCTTGCCCGCTTGCCCGGGGCAAGTGAAAACAACGGGCGGGCAAGCAAATTTCAAAGTCACTTTCCCGATCGGGCAAGTGATGATTTGAGCGTGTTGAAGGCGCCTTTGCAGCCAGCCCCAGCGGCCCAGGCAATCGTCGGTGCTGGGTATCAGCATCAACGATTTCCCCATAACATTTGATCTAAAAACACAATAAAAGACGTGTTTATAAACACGAACTAGACAAAATACTTGCACAGGGCTCTCCTTCTGTAGAAAACATTACCTTACAATTGAAATAAAATCCCTAAAACTTGTGAAATAAGCCAATTTGTTATTCTAAACATCTCGCCGATCTGCAGAGCTTCCGATGTATGGTGTGCTAGTCTTAACATACAGACTCATTGTAATATTTATATATGAGAAAATAATTAAAATTCGGATATATTTTCTTTCATACCTTTTGTTAATGTTCATTTCAATGCTATTTTTTGGGTTTGTTACATGTAGAAATCAAGATAATTTGGCATGAAAATGATTTCATTAATTTTTTAATTAATATTTTTTTAATAATTTTTTTAATAATTTTTTTTTATTTTTATTTTTATTTTTTATTTTTATTTTTTTTATTTTTTAGATCCAAATTTAGTGGTGCTTTTGTCTTTTAGGCTCTTTGATTGTGGACATTTATGAGATGATATTGCTACTCAAAAATATCTTTAAACAAAGAAAATGAAAATAAAATTTGGGCAAGTGTTTTTTCCTCTTGGGCAAGCAAAAAAAAATTTCACTTGCCCAATAGGGCAAGTGAAAAATAAATTTTTTGTAGCGGCCTGCTTATAGGTCAGTCTGGTATCTCTTCAAAATTACAAGTTAATAGCTTGCTTTACTTTCGAGATATCAATGATTTCATACTCAAGTTTAGTAAACCATCTCGTGGTGGAAAACAAATTGCCATGTGCTTTTCAAGACACCCCACTTCCTGTCGTGTTCCCCCCGACCCTAGCGGGCTGGAGGGTTTGCTGCAAAGGGGTTGAAATTCACTCGCGTTTGGCTGTTACACTGTTTTGTGGTAGTAAATGACTTCCATTTGATCTGAAATTTTCAGTAGTTTGTTTTTACTATTAGAGCAATATAATTTTATTCATCTTGATCTAATTGCTCTTGTTTTTGAAAGTTACTGTATCCCTTTAATAGATATTTTGCTTTAGGACAAAAAGAAAACTAATACATGTACATGTACAGTTGTACATCTCTAACTTACTCAGTGTTTTTTTTTTTTAATACTTTATTAAATAAAGTACTAAAAACAATTGGAAGTGGGGCATTCCATGATATACAATAAGCCATGAATATATAAGGGCAAGGGCTTACATTATGTGTACTTCTCAATCTCTTTGATAGATAGCATGATAGGAAAATATTTGATCACTATGTCAAACAATGCAGTCAAATGTATGAGTAAACAACATTTGGCAAACTTGTGTTCTAGAGCATGATATTACAATTTACATTTATGTAGTTAATTTGAAGAAGAAAAAAAATCTTTTACTTTGTTTGGTTTATGGGGTTTTAAATCTTTGCAGGACTATTGGCAAAAAAAAGATATGCGAAAATCAACAGTTTTTTTTTTTATTCTCAACTTTATCAATTTAGCCCTTTCATCTCAAATCAAGTTTAAGACAAATAAATGTATGATCCCACTAAATATTAGAAAAATTGATATACTGGTTAAAAAAGTATAAATTTTGCTGAATGTGTGCATCTTTTTATTGCTCTATTTGGGCAGAAATTATCATAACAAAATTTCTAAAAAAGCAAGTCAGACATCCTGAACATAATGCTTAACCACTTGACTGCTGCATGGTGTTAACTGCACTGTACGGGTATGACCAGCGTGGCACTGGTACTTCAAAACAGGCAAAGCTCAGACAATAGCATGAGCATGTAATATTACGTGGTCCGTGCACAGTGTGCAAACGCCAAGCACGTAATATTACGTGGTCCGCAGCCAAGTGGTTAAAAGTTTGCAGGCATTTTCTATCATGCCAGTCCCACAGTGCAAAAAGCAGGGTATGAATCATACCACCTTTTCTGATTTTAATGGAATTATGAAAATTGTTTCTGTTGGAAATGAATAACAGGGAATAATTTTCCTGGTATCGCATAGCAATTTGCTATGCATTTTTGTATGATTGCGAAACAAAAATTCTTTGCGTAGCAACATTTTTACATAGTTTACCAGAAGTACTTTCTCATCAACTAAAACTGCTAATCAAATTTGGGAAGTAAAATTATTCCCTGAATAACCTTTAATCTGAATCTGACTATAACCATGTACTGTAGCTGGTGAAACAGATAGCTTGAAGCTTGATTGATAAGTCCTTTCAAACGTAAACCTTTTTCTAAAGTGTCAAATTAGAACAGAGTCTGTCCTTTTAGACTATATGTAATGCATCGTATCAAAATGAGACAGAAGCCGGCGTCCAAAGAGTCGAGGAATGGCAAAATAAACTTTTGAATACTTTCCCATTATCGTTTTCACTCATTTTTTTTTTTTACAGAGCACACATGAAACATTAATGATTCAGAAAATCGATAAGTATTTTTCCTCAAAATTTGACAATTTCATTATTTTGCAGAATTCCTTGACTTTTTTATTTTTCACTCTTTGCTTGGCGACTTGTGTCTCATTTTGATTTAATGCATATATGTATCTTGAAGATATCCCCGAATGCAGAGCTCGTGTCAAACTTATATAGAGGTTTGACATTGCTCTCGTAGAGCAATGTCAGCTTCCTACCTGTGTAATGGGTAACTGCCTGTTGTTTTCCTTCTCACTCCCTACCCCAGGAGGGATTCGATTGGCTGGAGGGTCTGGCCTCTCACGGCGACATAGCAGGCAATGCTCCCGATCCAGGTAGGGGTTGTGACTACGAGGCATCTGGCTCATTGGCTGCAAGAAAAGAAACAAAAAGAAATTGGTAATGTTGTTCAAATGATAATTTGAACTGAAATACATGTCTTTAGAAGTATTTTGTTACAATTTCTAAAATATAATAGGCACAATAAAGTTTAATGTTTACTGTTTGATTTCCCTTATTTTTAAAAATTTAATTTATTAAGTTTTTGCAACTTCAGAAAACTCCCCCAAGGTAAGATTTGGAGGCTTTATATCAAATTGTTTAGTATTTGATCTCTTTTTTACTTTTAAATATGCTCTGACAATAATACATTTAACACCCAACCAAAAGGAGGAAAGCACATGTAATACATGTGCAGCCAATTACGTAATGTTTGCTTAGTTTCCAAATTAAAATGACTACTATACTTTCATAAACAATATCATTGTGATGACCATGTATGTAACACCCAAAATATTGGGGAAATACAAAATGTATGTAACATGCCACTTCTCAGTTACTATATGAATGTGCAAAAGAACATCATACATGTATTATCAAACCACAATAACCCTCGTCAATCATAATAAAGTTGACAATTCCTTCCATGCCACACCACCTATTAAAGTTATACAAAGTCATTTGTCACATTATCAAGAAAATGGGACTCCTGTACATGTAGGCTTGTTCGAAGCTTCTTCCACTTAAAATTATTAATTGAAAATAAATCATTGTGTAACCAGTATTTGCTCATTTTGCAGCACTTCCTCCAAAACAATCAAAGAATGGTCCTTGATTGAAGTAGCTGGTATATAAAAAGCAAAGTATAAATGTGAACAATTATTTTCCCCTTGTGGGATATTTGTCACAAAGAACTTTGGTTCAAATAGAATCTAGTGTAGTGCAAAAGATGATCAAAATTTTTGAGAGCTTTCAAATCCTTTTCTTGCATGGTATTTTAAGGAAGAATGTAATATAAGGTCCACTGTATTGCTCTTCAAATGCCCAATAGTCATAATATGACAAAAAACAGTTAAAATATTTGGGCTGAACGTTTGTGTGTGGTCCCATACATGCACTTCTGAGTGCAGTGCATGTTACTCTCAGCAGAATTGGGTACATTTCTTATCATTTTGTTTATCCACAAACCTCACTATTCTTAGTAAAGTTGCCATTCTTAGTAAAGCAACCACTCCAAATCACTCTGAGAAAGTTTATTCCATTATTCAATCTTATGAACACAATAACAATTTCGCTTTGAAAAAAAAAATGTGTTAGTTTGGAAGTAGACTAGTAAATAGATGAAAACATTGGCACTTGGCATAATGTTTGATTCATCCTGTGCCCTGTTTACAAAATGACTGCCAAACAGGAAACTGTCTGGGGACAACAAATTTTTAAAGGGATATAACAGCAATGACAATTTCTCTGAAATCAAGCAATTTTCTCTCAACTTCTAGAAAATTTCTTTCTAAATGTAAATGTACATGTACATGTACTCCTTTTCTTTACCTTTCTTCTTTTTCTTTTTTTTTTTTACATGGCCTGTTTTACTGACCCTGCACAATGCACATTTTGCTGTTTCCAAAAGTTTTCTGCCATTCTTAAATTTGATAGTCCAAAATTGTATCTGTAATGTAATCTTCTGGAGAGTACTAATTAAAAACCCTTGCATACAAAAAGATGTGCATTCCCATAAAATAAAAGAATCATTCTATTTCTTCAAATGTTGAAAGGAGATATAAAAACATGTGAATGCAGTGAATTCAACAGAAAATTTTGATATCAAAACACAATGTACGATATTGTATGTTAATGCTCTACATTTTAAATATGAATCACCATTGTATCATACACAATGTACATTCAATTGAGCGGGGTTTCCCCAGGCCCCACACTGCAGGTGATTGCAAAATAATAATGAACAAGCAACAACAAAAAAATGTCTTCACACAGTTGTTCATATGCACCAACTTTATGATATAATTTATTTATTCATTTATTTAAATTATAATTTTGGTGTTTTGTTGTTGTTTTTCTCTTCTTTCTTTTCTTTTTTTCTTTTTTTTTTTTTTTTACATGTTAATTGGCAATAGAAATGATATCTTTTTAACAGTAGACTGTAGACAGTTACACTTTACAATACTAGACATGGCTTCCGAATTCCGATGATTAGAACTAATTTTAATTGTCAACTCACTTGTAATTTTAATTTTTTTTTTTTTTATTTATTTATTTATTTTTTTTTTTTGGGGGGGGGAGCATACAAACCTACATTTTTTAAATGTTTTTTTTTAAACATGTAATTTGAATAGAATCTATGTATACTTAACAGTAGATGTAGACAGTTACACCGTACACAAATCGTAAACTAATGCCTTCAACCTGAATCTGAAAAATTTATTTACACTACCCATGTAGTGTCCTTAGCATTCTACAACAAATAATTATAAATCACTTTTGACATTTCATAAAGGTCAGTTTCAAACAGTATTCACTGTAACAATCTATACTTATGCCTACATTATTGAGAAATGTTGACATTTCAAACAATTGAATATTAATCTGAGCAGAACAGAGATGCCAAGTTCAAAAAAAAAAAATTTGCATGAGATGTTCACATCGTGTTTTAAAGTAGTGCGCACACGGGCGCCGTTACCGCCACATGTGTACGCGCGCAGTGGTGTTCTGTACACAAGGAGGTGCGTGTGACGCTACACATGTTTTCACGTAGTAAGCTATAACGATCGCCTGCATGAAAAACATAGCATCGCAGGGATTGATGCGCGACAACTGCCGATATTTTAGGGTTATGAGACTCCAATGGGAAGAAAAATCTATAATAATGCTATCTTGTAGCAAGTCTTACGTCCTCGGCGTGAGACTCACGCCTCCAGAGAAAAACTGGATGAATATTATTAAAACCATAGTTTTTACCATTTTGGCCTCAAAACCCTGTAAAATTCGACATCTTCTCGCGCATCAAACACCGGGAGAGCAAATATTTGTATTCAGGGCGATAGTTATATGCAGAATCTTTACTCCATCTAAATGGTGTAAAGGCGTGCACGCACGTCTTTTGTTGTACGGTCTAGCATTACTATACTGCAGCGTACTTATGGGTAACACGTGCCGTACGCCCGCTCAAATCACGATGCAAAGATCTCACGCCTTGCCTACTTCTACACTTCACATCTCAATGTTTTTTATGTAGAAGTGACAATCAGAGTATACACTGTAGACAAGTGTCCTCATACATTAGGGAGATTCCCTAATAACAGACTAAAAATAAAAGTAAGGTCAATTCCTGGCCGCTGAAAACAGTGGGGAGAAACCAACCAGAAGTTTTTCCAGATATAATACATATACGATTCGGTGATGATAGGATGGATTGACATCTTAAAGATATGTCAAGTACTTGCACCTTTATTGGAACTGTTTCTTCATCAGTACCCGTCGCCCCATCCTTTTTTCGGGGAAGGAGAATTATCACCTCATTTATATTCTACAAAAATTGTAAGCCACACCACCCCCCAAAAAAAAAAAAAGTTAAAAATTAAAATAAAAATAAAAAACAAAATCTAAGCCAATGATTATCTTAAGTCTAGATAGGCTACTAAGTATACAAGCATCCACTACCAAAATGGAGCTCTGTCCCCTCTCCCCCACCCCCCCCCCCGATTAAAAATTAAAAATTTAATCTGGGCCCTTTGCACATGTGCAAGTTTACAGTATTAGGTCAGACTTCATGTAGGGCCACATCTCCACATATTTTACAACAATTTAGGTCTACATGTACGTGTATAATGTAGGCCTAGTAAAATGGCAATTGAGTACATTGTAGAAGCTGTAGACTGCACAACATATCTTTATCAACCAACGCTTCCTATCACCCTTCGGATGTCTGACTGTTCCTTTTTATGAAATCAACACTTGTCATATAACAGAATGACCATCTGGTGATGTGTATGAAGAAGGCAATTACAATTTATAAATAATTTACAATACAGACAAGTGTTTTCTCTTCTTTTTTTTTCTTTTTTTTTTAATCATTCTTTTCTGCTGGACATACCGATAGGTAGACAACTCATTTTTGTGTGTGTGTGTTCAGTAGTAGTCTTTAATCTTAATCTTGTTGAATTTCTTTATTTATTAATAACCTCATTTTTATATGTGCCTTGAGCATCTCTAGAGATGGATATGTTGCAGGTTATAAATATTGTCATTATTATCATTGTTATTAAGTTGTTTCAAGATTGCAATGTGCCTGTAGTTAAACTCACTTTAGATTTTTTTTTTTTTTTTTTTTTTTTTTTTTTTTTTTTTTTTTTTTTTTTTTTTTTTTTTTGGGGGGGGGGGGAGCATACAAACCTACATTACAAAAGAATTTTCTTTTCACAGATAAAACTGAGGTGGTGTCAATATTCTGAATGACAGTGCAGTAACAAATTTTTAAAAAAAACTTTCATAATTTCTGCCTAGAATTGGAGGTTCTACATAATACCATGGAACAACTTGGCTAATTATATGGCAACCAACTCTAGAATACTCTAATCATGTGTATGCTTGTATTGTATGCAAAATGATTAAAATATTCCGGTTTACTTTGTAGCAACAAATTGTTTCTGAATCTCATTTCATTTACTTGACGTAGAAAACATAGGCCTACATTTGAAGGAAATGACAGTTCATAAAATGGTTTGGTCAAATTTACTGAACATTTCGTGAATTAAAGGGGAAAATTCAGGAATGTGAACATAATAAAATGTTAAACACAATTCACAGTATACATTATTTCAAAGCTGCCGGATTCCAAATGACTTCACACGGTACAATAAAAAGAATACAATTACCATATACTCCAGTGGGAAAGTCCTAGTCAAAATATGCTGCATAGTAGCGGGCAATGCTAAACGCTAGGCTAGAATCACAAATCTAAAAACAGTTTCCACAAGATTGAAGCCTAGTTGTACACTGTTCTATGGGTGTTTCCTGAAAGTCTTTCTGTAGTAGGCCTACATGTACATCTCTCATGCGGTTTGTACTGTATAGATTCCCAGCACTAGCAGGAAAGGTTGTGAAACCATTCATTACATGCATACTATACAAGCCTACTTCCCTGCTAATGTAAGTACCCTTAGCTCGTAGAGCTGGGATTCTCTTGTAAACACAAGTGCAAATAACGGTCACACATGAACTAGTCCATATGCACTCCACACATAGACATGCCTGGTAACGTAGCTAGCTTCGGCCTGTATGCCATGTGTACATGTACAGCACCCGCGCCCCTTTGGAATGTGTGTATGGTACATGATACAGACTGTCACACACTGTATGCATTGTGGTGTGTAAGTCTCTCTCGTGTCTGCGAATATGTGGTGTAAAAAAAAACGGAGGAGTAGGGGTCGTGGGAAAATCTGTGTCTCAGCTTGGTTCTTTTGATAAAAACATGTGGAGGGGGAGGTGGAGGGGGGCTCTGGAAAGAAATACAAGTTTAAGGTCAAATAGATGGATGCTATTTATAGACCTCAATTGAAGCAAGGAGAAATGGATAAACTACATGTACCTATTAGATTATTTGCAGGTTATATGTGATGCGTCACGTCGAAAGGAGAGACTATTCGCAATTTTTGAAATCCATTTTATTTGATATTATTGATCCCTGATTCCATGCCTGAATTGATTATATATAACCCCGACTGTAAAGAGTAAATAGACAGTGGAGATATTAATAGCCTCTGAACGCGAGGAGAATTGTCTCTGAAATCAAAATCAAGAGAAAACGTCTGCGAAGTTTGACTTCCTTTGTACCCCCGCCGCCAGAAAAAAAGAACACTCTGTCACCGCTGTACTCACCGAAAATGCCCTAGCAACCACTTTTACAAAGTGTAAACGATTGACCAATGAGAGGCTGCATTCAGGTATACACGAAACATACTCTCGTCCGTCACGCATGATCGAGGCAAGCGCAGCAACGGAAATAACGGCGATGGTTCAATCTTCTCAAAAAAAAAAGAAGCTGAATTTGGTTAGTTGTTTTATATCTTCGTCAAATAATATGAAAACGTCATGCTCTTTCTAATGTTTTAAGAAAAAGTCCGCTCTCTTTTAAGAAAAGTGTTATCCAATCCTGGCGCTAAATTAGTTAGAAAACAAAACTATTTTAAAACCTTTTTTGGGTTTTATTCCGAATGTTTCGTGCGTTCTTGAATATGTCAATCGCGATTACTCTTACTCATAATAAAGCGAGTCATTTTGATCTAACTCTGTTGGAAATTTAAAAACATAATAATGGTCTATAGACTAAATTATCTTGTACAGGGGCTTATGCATTTTGTTATATTCTTTAAATAAGTATATATAGAGATATGCCTCCAAAATGTTTTAATAAAATTATTTGCGCCTCACCTAATTATTATAGAATTTCTCTGATCACTTTTATGAGTGGCTAGTAGCTGTAAGACAATGAAAATAAAAACGTTAAATGATTGCTCGATCTCTCTCTTTTAATTGATCAAACTTTTACCAGTAATAAGAAGATATTAATAATTTTTAGAAATGAATTATTTTAAGAGTAAATCGTATTTTTGTTCTCGTGTTTAGTAAAACGCTACTTTCTTAAACACATTACTTTGTAAAATAAACTGCAGAAATTTGCTAGTAGCTAGTGTGCTACTCACCTCGCGCGAACGTCTCCGCGACGTCTCAACAACTCGTCTCAAACTTGTTTCTAAGCCGTCTTAAAGTTGTTTCAAAAGTAGTTCCCAAAAAGTGAGAACCAGCCCCATTATAAACTAGATGATTTCGCCACTCCCCCCCCCCCCTTAGCTCATTGGTTTCCACATAATGCAATATCAACCAATTTTAAAACCATATTTTTTTTTTCAATTTTAAATTAAGCATCTCTTACGCGTCTTAAGACTTTAACCTAAATACTTGTATCAGAAGTATTATGATCACGTCACCTCTTTTGTGTGCTCTATGTTTCCCTGATGGAAACCAAATTTGTTTATAGGAGGTTTTAATTCCCATCAGGACAACAGATATCATATCCGGCCCCTAAAATAAAATGCTGAAATTAACATTCATTTGGATCCAGATAGCACTAAGTCAAGCAATAAGTAGCTTTCCCCACATAACCCCCCCCCCCCCCATCACATTGTAGATTTGACATTCTTTGCGTGCTCCGCTTATACCCGGAATAAACAGCTTTTATTCACAGCAGGTTTGTGGCATCGCACAGCTGAGGCAGCTAAAGAGAGTTTAGTTCGCTATTCGCTCACAAAAACGAAACAAAAAGCCAATAGAATCACACAACACCATGACCGTGAACGTCCAACAAACAAAGCCATGCGTTGCTTGAAGGCGAGCTAAACGGATAGGGAAATGACGTGGACGTGCGCTTGTATGTCCGGAAAAAAAAAATTATGACCGAAAAAAACACTCGGCCGAAAAACTGCTTTTTACACTTTCCCTGTATCATTTTCACTCATTTTTTTACAGAGCAAAGATGAAGCCATGGTAGAACCAAAAATAATTAAAAAAAATTTCCTCAAAATTTTGAGTTTTTTATTAGTTTGTCGATTTACTCGGATCTTTGATCTGCGACTTCTCTCTCATTTCGACAAGACGTATCACATATGTGATTCGGTGTGATTAACAGGTGCATAATTCATCCATGTAGCAAACAGAAAAGTCATACAAGTAGGGCAAAAATCTTCTCTTTTCATAGAGCTGAATTTTTTTCCATACTGATCTGTAAACACAAAGTGGTTATGGGTGTTTTTTGTTTGTTTTTTTTTTGGGGGGAGGGGCGGGTGCCTCCCCACGTGGCCACCCCCCCCAAAAAAAAAAATATAATAATAATAATAATAATAATAATAATAATAATAAATGAATAAATAAATAAATAATAAATAAATAAAAATAATTTTTAAAAATTACAAAATTAAATAATAAAAATAAATAAATTTTAAAAAATAATAATAAAAAAATATTTTAAAAATCGATCAAGGGCACCACTCTTTTTAATTTCTTTTGCAGCAAAATAATAAATAAAACCATCCCTTTTTTTTAACAGACAGAGACACTAGGCCTAGGATTTTCAGTAGTGTTACTACTGAGAGCGAGATTTCTGCACTAAACCTAGACAGTCATACATGTACATGCTTTGTATGGTTGGATGTGTCATCCTGTATTGTGTTATGCACACTACTCCCACATACACACTCAGTTCAGGATAGAGGCATGCATACATGTACTGCATGTAGAGTTCATTGGTACATACATGCACATTGTGTGCATGAAACATTCATGCATGCTGCTCATGTATTGTGTGGCATACACAATTACATTTGTGTGTTGAGAAAGTACAAGATTTGTCAGAACTGCAGTCCAAATTCAATTAGCAGCACAAACTTTCCCACAATGAATGGAGATTTGAGCGAAAAATTATTACAATTCTATTCTAAGATTACAAAAAAAAAATAAATGTATGGACTTGGCACATGTCCATGTACTGGGAGTACTAAATTAAAGGAGGCTGCACAAGCCTGCTTCAAATACAAATGGATATATTTCACAGAATGCATGTTTACTTTTAAAGGGACACATTAGTAATTAATAGGAATGGCAAAGAAATTCTGCTGAAAAAGTGCTGCAAGTTGTCAAATATTAATTACTCTGCATTTGTTTATAAACAAAATATGTGCAAGAAATTGTAGGACATTCCTTTCATGAATTCTGGCCAACTGTACGGTTTTGTCCGAGAGGTACACATGTACATTTGTAGGATACATCAACAACTATCATGCCTCTGCAACGTTAGGGGAGACCGGGAACAATTGTAACACAAGGCGATTGTAACAGAGGCTCCCATTCCTAGCAGAAACACACTAAAAACTTAACCTGTGAACAGAGCATGTACATTTCATCGCTCCACATATTGTTTTAACAGTTATTTGAACTTTTTACAGCAAAAAAAAAAAAAAATTTTGAGCAGGAAAGTAATATCTCACACTACCCAATGTTTTTCTTCTGGACAAATATGTGGTTGAGCTATGGCTGTCATTTTAATTTATTTACAACATGTAGAAATTATATTCTTTGACCTGTATTTTGCTAAAGTTTCCACAATGAATACCTAAGCTTAGACAGAAAAAAATCTCTCCAAATATGGTCTCCCACCACAGGGGCAATAGTAACAATGCTGGTGTTAAGTAGTACTCTTGCCCCGCACCTAGCCCCGGACAATTCAGCGCGCTGCCATCGCCCGTACAGAGCACGTAAACTTCTGCAATAATCCCATGCCATGCATATAACAAGTGGAAAATATAATGTAACTTGAGTCAAGCATTGTCATGTTATAATTAGCTTATGTGGTTAATGAACATTGTTTAAATCTTGTATCTGTCAAGTGCATATAGCTTTGATAAAGAAAAACAAAATGTTACAATTTCATGTGTTACAATTGCCCCGGGTGCAGGGGTAATTGTAACACCCGACCTCTTGTTTTTAAATGATAATGGCTTCAAAATAAATAGTTTTACTTAACATATTCATATGTCGAGCTAAGATATCAAAATTTTGTTTTACTTAGTTTTAAGCAAGTATTTAGATATAATAACGTTGATGAGTCGCATTTGGAAAAAGGTGTTACAATTGTCCCCAGTCTCCCCTACTCAATCCCTTTAACAATTATACCTGATTTTAAGATTCAGGTTTCTGCTCGATTAATTCCCAGGTAAAGCAAAAAGCACCTTGTCATACCTGCATCTTGTCATAGCTTGTTATTTTTCATGCTTTCATCAAATAGAAAATTATCGGTGGCTTGCAACTCTTTCTCATGTATCCATGACGACCACAGTTTCTGTTTAGAGTTGATTACGTCATACACACAGAATGTAAAAAAATAAAAAAAACACATAAAAGATGGACTTTTCTGTGAGACTCTGAGATATCACAGAGACGTCTCAGCAATGGAAAAAAAAATCTAGTATACAAACTTATTTGATTTTCCCAATGCTTGAAGGGGATAGGTCAATATAAAGTTTTAAAACTAAACCCCTCAAAAAATGTCTTGCAATTCAACTTTGAGTCCTCGTATCTTTTTTGTTAATTGTCTATAATTCATTAATTTTATACCATTGGAAAAGTTCATTTATTCCTCTTTACACTGATACCCCCATTTGTAAGGTTGTGCAATGCTTGAATGCCACAGTATTCCCGAATACAAATCAAAGTCAGAAGTGGAAAGTTGCCAAATGAATGGCTATTGTTGAAAGGCAGAGTTTCTATTGAGTATCATTTAAATGGGTCATGCATTATTCCTCAATGCTCAAACCACTCGCTGGTTATTAAAACAGTTCTTTTTACAAACAAATTACAACAAATACTACCTTAAATTACCTGAAACATTATTTGACATTCAACCAAGAGTATCCAACATTGTATTGAGTGCCTAACGCACAAACCAAACAAACACAAAGAAACACAAAAACCTTTTTATACAGTTAAGAACTCGATGTAACCAATAGCCATTTCATTTGCAACTTTCCTTTTCTGAACTTCATTCGAGTTTGCGAGTACTGGTGCAATTTTTCACTTGACATTCATTATTTAAAAAAATAGTAGCTTATTTGGTTTCAATTTTGTACCAATACAAATTAGGCGTTGATCTTACAACCCTCAAAAAGTTACATTCTTCTAGGTGGGCACTAAGTACCTGAATTTCCAATAAGCTATCACTACGTGACATGGACTTCGCGATGTCCATGTAACATAGTTTTATTTAATAATTTCTATTATGGCAACACTTGTGTTATGTTTTATAACAAAATAAAGGATTTATTTTGATTACTGTCAGTACAGGGATGTTATTTCTTATTAAAATTTACTCAGGACTTCATCATGATGTCATTAGCAGAGTTTTTTGTTCACTTACGTTACATGGACATCAAGCCTTTACTACGTTACGTTTTGTGACATTTGATGGACTTCTGTCACATAGTGATACATTTTTTAATTTTCTCTTAAAAATTAAGCCGAGCACCCGATACTTGAGATATTTGGCTAACTGATTAATCAAGTCAATATGCATATTTTATCACATTTTGGTCAATATAGCTGGTGGAATTTGAGTGTTATGACCAAATATCACAATAAATATGTTACATGGACATGAAGTCCATGTAACATAGTTATTGCATATTTTTGTTCAATAACTTCATCAAAAATTTAGTCTAAATGGCCCATATTTTCCAAAGGACATTAGGGTCATGATACTAATGTAATGCCGACATGCTTAAAACATATATCATTTGTAGTTTTGAGTTATGCTGAGATGTCACACTTTTTTACCCAACCCGATGGCCATACCCATAACCATCACAAATGGGGTATCAATGTGACAAGGAATAAATCAACTTTCCAATGATATCAAATTTAACCATCATAAACAATCAAATAAAAAGATATGAGGGCTCAAAGTTGAATTGCAAGACATTTTTTGAGGGGTTTAGTTTCACCACCGTCTCAAACTAAAACTAAAACATGTCTCACACCAATCTCATGGCAAATGAGATACAGGTACATATACCACATCAACTCAAGCCTTCAATGTACAAATGACTCTCCACTATAATAATACCAGCACTTTGATATGATCATTCCAATTTTTATTTTAATTTATATTATTATTTCATATATCTGACGAAAAACAAATTACACTGATGTAGAGCATAAGTACAGGCCTACAATTTATACATGTAGTTGAAAATGTGTCAAACCCATCTTCCTTGACTAAAAAAAAAATAATTTATTTCTAAATTGCTTCTTACAGTATTTGGGAGTTTCTGTACATGTATGTCCTCACACTAAGCTAATAGGCACTGCTGCACTAGCTTAAGCTAAAAAATAGCGCGCTATTTGGTGGATCTGGGGAAAAAACAGAAAAAAGAAACTGGTCCCGCACTAGCTCAAGCTATACAATTTAGCATTAACGACTAGACTTGACCTTGAACAAACAAGCCTATGTGTATAGCGCAACTGGTTATACCTCTGGCATATATACGCACAGGTGCACGATTACGGATTTAGCTCGAGCTAGTGCAGCACAGTGCAAAATAGCACACTACATGTATTTAATACTAAAACGGCAAACCAGCTCAAAATTATTTTTTTTAAACCTAAGATGACTCGGGCTTGGTTTTCCTCCAAATCAGCGCGCTATTTGACCACAAAGTCGGATCTGCCCTGATCGAGCTAATTCATCGGATCACAAATATCGCACTATTTGAAATAGCTCGAGCTAGTGCAGCACCGCCTAATGAAAACAAAACTGGGCCTATCATCAATTTCCTTGCATCACAAAGGTCAACAGTTGTAAGTCATTAACGTTTTTATAGATTTGTAGGGTTCTTCAATCTTATCATTACTGGAACTCAATATAAAGACCCATTTTCAATCTGACTTTACAAAGTGAAAAAGAAAACTTGGTGTTATCTACATAAAAATGTACATGTAGATTTCTGACTTCATACACTTGGGGTATATAAAAAAATAAATAAATAAATAAAAATGTAGTATCGATTGTAGCCAGTGAGATCTACTGTATAAGTGGTTATTTTCGCGTTGACTTTATTTTCGCGAATTTCGCGAGTCAGTCATCGCGAAAATTTCCACTTCAGTACAAGGCTATTTATAGTAATGAAGTCATCACCAAAATCGCGAAATTTTGCTCTCGCGAATTTCCCCAATTAGTCCAAAATCGCGAAAATATCTGTACGCGAAAATATTGGCTTATACAGTATTTCACCATAATTAAAAGATAGACTGCAATGTCCTCTCCTTCAATCCTTCCCCTCTCTTCCTCCTCCCCCTTCCTCCTATACAATGTACTACATGTATCCCCATCCTCTTCCTCCTCCTCCTCCTCCTCTTCTTGCCATTCACTTCATACCAACCAACCCCTATCAACCTGCCATCATAGTTTCTCTTTCTTTATAAATCTTCTTCTCTCTCTATCTGTCTGTACTATTTCTCTTTAAAATCAAACCTTTTCTACTCGGTATTTTCAAAATCCCCTACAAATATCTTTGACATGGCCTGAACAAGATATATTATTTCCTGTCTGGCAATGTCCAGAATCTCTTGATCCATGCCTTTTCCTCTCTTCTATCTCATTATGCAACAATATCATTTGACAGCAGGCAAAATGTAGTGAGTGTATTCAAGAGGACACTGACTCTGGCAATGTACTACATTATACATGTACAATGCAACTTTTTTTTTTCTCCCCCCCCCCCCTTTGTAACCACAATATTGAAGAGAAAATTAAACAACGTCAGGCCTCTACAAAAAATTTGTTTTGCTTGCCCAAGAGAAAACACCACTTGCCCGGATTTTCCTTTCATTTTCTTTGTTAAGAACCTAATCTTGATTTTTTTTTTTTTTCTAGCAGCAAATCTTATCTAGACCTAATAAGAGTCCATAAATGAATTTAGCCTATCTAGGAAGATTGAGAATACAAGAATATAAGCGACATCTCTAAATTTTGACCAACAAGAAACAGAAAATAAATTTTAACCAATTGAAACATTAAACCAATTTAAAGGTAGGAAAGAAAATACTTGCATCCAAATTTTACTCATTTTCTCATCAAGGGGCCTATTTATGAGTCTGCACATTGAACTAGCATGCAATAACAATCAGAAACTATGAACAGGTTGATGTTTTGAAAAACAAACTCGCTTTTACAAGACAACAACTGTCTGGTAGTGTTTTCTCAAGAATCCTTGTGTAATATTTTTGTCTGATTTGTGTTTATAAACACATATTTTATTGTGTTTTTGAGGTGAGATATCGCAAATACATCTTGTGCTCAAATCATTGCTTGCCCAATCGGGCAAGTGACTTTGAAATTTGCTTGCCTGCCTATGGTTTCCACTTGCGGGCAAGAGGGTTTGTAGCACCCTGAACGTTCATGAAGTTTAAGTGTATGGCCCACCCAATTTTTTTACCAAAATAATGAATAGTACTCCATGTATTAATAGCAAGACACCAATGATATCAAGCTGAGCAATGTACACAATTTTTTTATTTATTTTCTTCATGCGAAAAGAAGTGAATAATTTTTAGCCCCTGTCCCCAAAATTACATTCCCTGAGAGCAATATGTGAAACTGATAACAGGGCAGGGTTTTCCATGAACCCCTCTCTTGGTACCCTGAGCAGATTTACTCGATAGCATCAATTTGATGTTATTTTCAGAATATTTGCCAGGTACATGTATATTTCAAAGTCAGATGAAATCATGGATAAATGACATTTCATTATAAATCTGATTTTTACGCCTAGACCTTCATGTACATCTACATGTATCAATAGAATACATTTAGTTTTCTTGTTTTATCATAATACAAGAAGCTAAGTACAACAAACTTATTTCCCGTTTTGTCTAGGGAAAGGGAGGAAGAGGAAACAAGTGTCATAATAAGCTTGAACTGACAAAATTTCAAGGACTTTATATTTTTTAGGTCTAGTCAAAAGTAGGCCTACTTTGGTTTGATTCTCTAGTAAAAAGAATGTAACTGGAGTCCTGCTTTTAAAATGAAATTTAAAATTTAACATTGCAATCCTTTCAATGATAAATTTTTCTCAAGTTTTTTTGCTTCTATTGAAACCAACTTGACCTCAGGGTAGACTTCCCCTTTCATAAATTAATCCAGACCCCCAGACCCTTTTAAAACAAGTTACATGCTTCCGCCGTGAGAATGACGCCTCAGAACCGCATCTCACACTCAAAAATATCATGTCTCAGGAAAGAATGGAGAAATCATTATAAACAAAAAAAAAATTATCATTGGGGCCTTAAAACCCTAAAACTTGGCAGTCTTTATCACACATTGAGCAATGCGACACAGCAAAGGAATCCTACCAGGTTCCCATTTCAACACTGTCCTGGGTGAGGTGAAGCATGTATATAAAATGCCTTGCCCAAGGACATAAATGCCGGTCCAGGGGATTGAACCCACGACCTTTGCATCCCCAGTCAAGTGATACGACCACAAGACTATGACTGTGGCTACTGTATACATTTGTATGCTGTATTTGTCGCGTACAATTTTTGGCAATTTTGCTTCAAAATAGGAATTCGCAAGTGTATATTTCTGCGAATTGATTGTATTTGCATTCATTTTGTACAGAAATATCAGAGAGTGAAAATTTCGCGTTCAGTAAGTCACAACAACAAATTTTGATATTTTTCTTAAATTATACTAAGTACTAGATATCACAATAGGGGTGTTGCCCCAACAGTGTACAAACATTTAAGTTTTTTAAAAGTTATACAATATAGAAATATTTCTTAATTAGACCAAGTATCTCCTGCATATGTGACTCATCACATCAAAATGAGGCACAAGCCACCAAGAAAAAAGTTTTAAAAAGAGTCAAGGAAATCGGCAAAATATTTTTAAAATGACCATTTGGGGTGATTTTTTTTCTTCTGAATCTAATGCTGCAGTCACACAGACACTTACGTATAGTTTGTGTTGTTCTAATTTTATTTCATCTTCTATTCTATCATTTCTTATGTATTTCTTTGTTTTACTGGATCAACGAAATTATCAATATTTCTACTGCTGACTATGACGGGTAGGCATCCGTGGGGATCCTCAGAAAAGAAAATAATTTTTGGATGCAACCGCACGTAACTCAACGTTACTGTCTGTGTGACTGTAGCATTAGATGTTGATAATGTCTGCTCTGTAGAAAACAATGAGTGAAAATGATGAAAGGAAAGTGTTTTAAAATTAGTGTTTTGCTGATTTCCTCAACTCTTTGCTCAGTGACTTGTGTCTCGATTTGATATGATGCATCACTTACAAAAGTAACATACACGTGTTGATAAATAAGCAAAGGCCAAATAAAGTAAAGATCAAGGATCAATAAGTTAACTTCCAACATAAACAATTCAAAATATATGCAATAAATAATTAAAACTTGCTCTTACCTGCGGAATGTTATCTAAATCCAACTCTGTCAATGTACTGGGAACAGGTATGGTAGTTAGAACCTACAAAATAATAAAGAAAACAAGAAGAGTGAAGAAGGTATTTTCCTCAGGAAATTTGCAAATATTCATCAACTGTTTCAAGTGATGTTATTGTCTTCTTATGACAATTCAGTGACAATCCATGTCTTCTTTCGATGTACAATATTTGTACATTGTAAATTGTTCAGTTGGTGACATTTTAATACGAAAAACATTACTTTAGTTTCAATAGTTTTGATGCGACAAACTGATTAAGAGAACAACTACATGTATGGAGATGTGAGAATACTTTGAAAAGGGTATTACAAAGACAAAATTTTAGTTGCAAGTACATGTAGACGAATACATGTACAGTTGTACATGTACATGTACATGTTGATATATTTTATGTTTTCCACATGATAACTAAATATACATTAAACAGAAATATTGCAATGTTATTAGAACTTTTAAAATGAAATATCGTTGGATATATTAAATTTGAGGATTTTCTATCAAAATACAAAACCATAAATTTGAAATTTTGATTTGCTCCTTTTGTTACTGAACAGTAACACAAGTTAAAACCTTAATTCCTATGTACAAGCCCAGATGAAGTATGCATTTGTATGCTGCTCACCAGCATTTTTTATATATATTTTTTTGTTGCTTGCTTAAAGTTGAGATCACTAAATTTATGGGAGTCTCTGATTGGTAACTCAATCACTTATCATGCATTTGTTATTTTTATAATTTCATTCATTAATGAATTGCAAACAAGTTTAGATTTCTACATGAACTTGTGCATTTAGAATGATTTGCTCATGAGGTGTAACATACCATGGCCATGATCTCTGAATTGTATGGCTTCAATATTCCCCAGGGTCCATATTCATAAAAACCTAATTTTTTTTTAAATCATGCCTTAATGCCATAAAGTAATTAATGTGTACATATAATTAAAACAGGTCCACGTTCCTTTTCTGGAAACATGGCAGGTATCACAACAGAAAACAAAGTAATTCAATAAATAATACATTCATCAGTATAGTTTACAATATACTTCTTCTTCTCCTTCTTCTTCTTCTTCTTCATCTTCTTCTTGGTTGTTCTTCCTCCGATTTGCAGAGATCAGCGGCTTCCCGCAGATATACAAGTTGACAATTAATTATATTTTGATGAATTGTAAACTAAGAACGGTATAAAAAGATTTATAAAATGGCTCTGTGATTTTACGCATCGTGGTTGGTCAAAACGCGTCACGTGTGCATGCTGTATTTTCGATGCAAAGCACCAGAGTGCATTTTGTGATAAAAAAGTGATAACACATACATCCGGGTCTTTTCCGTGTCTTGTTTACTTTCTTGGATGACGATCGTGATGTAGATCTTGAGCTACTTACCAAAAATTTTGAGGGATAATCCCTTGGATTTTTTTGGTAAGTAACTCAAGATCTACTAGAGCTAGCAAAATGGCGCAATTTTATAAAAGCGTTAACACACTTCCCTGTATTGTGCAATTAAACGTGAATGCAGTGATCGCTCGATGCTTCGGATGGGGCGCCACTGCACACTCGCCTGCGGCTCGTTGCAGCGCGATCCCTATCCAAAGCTATCTCGCGGTGTATTGCATTCATCGCTCACGCACGCTCGGGCGTGTGTTAATGCTATAATAGTCAGAAAATGGTGGGTGAAAGGATAAAGAGGAGGGAAGAGGAGTCTAGTAAGAAAATAAAATGCACTGGGACTGAAATTTCTTGATAAATCTATGTCAAACGCTCGTGCGAGAATTACGAGAAATAATGTCCTGTTGTTTTTCCGACTTTTTCAGCAGAGTGCGCGATTGATCAATCGGCATTATAGAATTTTGAAATCGCAATATCCTCTAAACCATTTGACCTAGATCTAGATCTATAGATCTACATTGCACATAGAAATTTTTACTCCATAATTTATGCACGACGCTCGAATGATCACGTTAGCATATGAAATACACTACCATTGTGCCTTCCAATGAACAATAGTCACGATAAAATTTAGATTTGTCATTTATTTTTTTGGTAAGTCCTCATTTCTTTATACGTTTTCAACTGTCGGGCGAAGTCCGACAGTGGATTCGTTGAAGTTCCTTTTTATATTTCTCTTCTTTATTCTAAAAAGTATTGAAAGAGTGGCTTTGCCGTACACGTTTTGTGAAGTCGAGTCTTGCAGTTTTTCTTGCAAAATGGGTCCACTTTGGTTATGATTGACAGCGCGCACGACAAAAGCGGTCTTTATCGGGAAGAGCTGAATCGCGTTGTTCAGTTACGGTCAACGCACTTCAGTCATCGCAACCAAGAGGCGGAGCTTCACGCGATAGCTAATCAGAGCGCCCAACAATCAAAATGCATTGTCCTCTGGCTCTGTATGAACGAACTTGTAGGCATTTCGATGTGCATTGTTTGTAGATCTAGATCTATTTCAGCTCTTCGTTCGGTGATTCGGAGTTCAAGTTAACTTTATGATTTTACTGCTTATTTCGTATTTAGACATCTAAATTATAGTTTCCTTGATTTCATGTAAAATATGAAAAATAGTTGATTGAATATCACATTTTTTATTAGTTATTAGGTCTATTTCTTAAATTTGCTTGAAATACGGTAACCTCATTTCGTAATTCAATTTCAAATTCATCACACAAAATTCTGTCCATACTTTAGTCACAAACTTCATTTCCACTAATCCACTATTCAACATGTTCAACAGTAGCCTAGTCTATCACCACCAGTCATTCATAGTGTTGGTTAGCTAAAATGGCAACAACGTACGACTAACATAAGAAAATCCAAACAAAACTCATTCACCACCCACACTTGTTTTCACAGCACAATTTCGTTTTTACCTGGCCATCTGCCTTCGCATTCGCAGGCTGTGTGTTGTTAGCATTTCCATTGCTGGCAGGACCTGCTTGGCGATTATTCCCACCACCTCGTTTATTTCTCCTTCTTTTGGAACGTTTGCTGTCAGCGGAACTCATGATCAATCCTCAATATAATTCCTTAGTATTAAGGTAATACAACGAAACAATACAAGATTCGATTTATATCGACGAACGACGTTATTAAACAATGTTTTACTGTAAACATGAGAGGCGCTCCTTAGCATTTTCTTAGCCAATATGGCAGCCTACACTTGGTAGTTGCGTTTCATACACTTCTATTGAAAATTCGGCTTCTATGGACTCTTCAGAATTGTGTATAAAATAATAAATCTAAATTTTTTGATGGGAATAACATTTTTATACTATGTATATTTTTTATTTTTGATAAATTTGCCTTTTGGTTCATCATTTTATGATTATATAATATCCTAAAGCATTGAATAAAGTCCACTGCTTTTAATGCGAAGGTACCACCGACATCACACAAAATAGAGATCAGCGAAAATAATAACCAAATTCGTACATAAATTGGGTTGTGCTATATCGAACATTGAATAAAAGCAACTTGTAAATTCATTTACTACTACTGACTGACCCATATTACCGTATACCCAGTTGTTGTATGTCCGGACGGGCTGTTTGTCCGGACAAGAAGGCAATTTTCGGAGCTTTGTGATCAATATTTCTTTAATCGATTGAAAGTAATATCAGACAATATAACAAAGCATAAATATTCACAAATATTTTTGCTAATTACTGCACAAATTTTGAGAAAATCCAGAGCAAAAGATGATGTTTTTATCTGCTTAAGTGTCCGGACAACGGGCCCCCCATCCTACCACCTGACTGTAAGAATGATTGACAATAAATCAGGAAAAACAAAAGTATTGATATGGCTATGGCTACTCTTTTTAAAACTGATTTGACAAAATTTCTCTTTGAGCAATGGATCTTCAAATGTATAAAATACTAGTAGGCCTATATCAGCTTTTATTTTGTTTTGTTTTTTGTTTTTTTGTGCATCATTGCAATGTATTTGAGTTAGTTATTTTTAATTGTTATTTTAATTTAAACTAAATTTCTGGGAAAAGGCCTATACTGAAATAATAATAGGCCTCATACGGCCTCATACATTTACGTTTCCTTAAACATCTGAATCAAAAAGGAAAGCAAAATCCTAAAAAGAAGCCCACAATTCAAGGTATAGCCATTGGGACCGCATCGGGATGTCCCTCCCTCCCCCCTCCCCCCCCCCCCCCCCCCCTCATAAAAAGTCAGTCAGATCCTGGGGGCGTTTCATCAAAAGCAGCTGACGATATTTACCGCACAAAATTGCTCCCAGGCCAATCAGATGCAAGCATTTCAGTAGCTTATAACAGTTTGTCGGATAATACATCCGACATGCAGTCATTTCATGAAACGCCCTCCCGATTACCAAAATATCCGATAGTCAATGCACTTCTCACCTCTCTCTTCTGATGACGTCATTTTGAATATCGTTTTCGTTTGTTTTAAATGAAACTAATTCAAAAGAGTACATACTGTCATTGCTTTTGTAAAAATGAATAAATAAAAATAAAATAGATAAAATTAAATTATAAAAATGCAACGCATACAATATATTAAATGTATGCAATGTTTTTCTAAATTATGCATCTTACTACTTATCTGTTACCTATTTTGGGTTTTGTTTTGTACTCAAATTGTAATTTAGATCTGTTGTTTGTTTTGTATTAGGTAGCTGATGATCCTAATTTTCATGATATTATTTCAATTTGATTTGATTCATGTCATGATATTATGGATTTAAGATTCCATAATGGGACATCTGAATCAAGGTACTATCAGATAATTCGTTTTCCTGTTTTGGACATATCAATTCTACTCCACGTGAAATGTAAACCTAACGTATGACATTAAATCTTAACATAAAGACGCGTCCATTATTTGAGGAGGGGAAACGCAACATTACATTCATGAGTTTCAGTGGAATACAACTGAGCGGCGCAGAAATTTATACGGTTCTACATTAATGTCAACAAAACCGCGCTATAACGGCGGGAAGCGATCGATTGCAACTGCATGCAATTTTATTAGCGTAACAAAAACTCGCCTAAGTAAAACTCTCCCTGTAGGTAAAATGGTCTGATCAGTCGATCCGTTCGAGCTAATTTTCTCATGGACATGAAATAAATAATTGAATTTTATCATTAGTTTTCGTATAGGTAGATTTCTTCAGACCAGATTGGGAAAATACACATTTTGGCAAAGCCATATACACCATTGTGTATAAGTTGTAAATCAGAATCTTTCTTTCAATAGATTGACAGTTCCTAACGATTTATTGATATAAATAAGTGATCTTGTCACATCTTGCGAAGACGCCGTTAACATGCGACATATGCATGTGAATATGCGGAAATATTGACCACATCGAGTAAAGATTCGTTTGTGATAATGTTCCAAAGTGACAGGACTTTTTTCTTAACCAATCGAAATGAATTTACCATCTCTGGAAAGGTGAGATTCAAGCTTTTAAAAACGGCCTTTGATCATTAAGGCTGTTATATAATAATTAGCGTATCCAGGAAGATAATATATGTGCGTCTCATGAGCTATTTTGAGAGCAAAATTGGCCATATTGTACAGGAATTGATCTGATCTAGGATTTCGAATGACACAAGTGACAGACTTTTTTTCCCCTTTGCAGTGAGTCTATTCCTATTTTTTGAAAAAAAAAAAACTCTTAGCGTAATTATTCAAGTTGATCATTTCTTTGAAAAGGTAGTTGCTCGCCATAATCAAGAAAACAAAGTAAAAACTGTGCAAAATACCAAAAATGTCTATGGCAGCCGTTGATTGCCGTAGAGTGATAGCGCCCTCTTCCTCTTAATTTACAACTAGAATTGATATGAACGGAAAAGCAAAAACGGAATATTGGCAAAAACTGTATTCTGATTTGTAATGAAAAAACAGAATATTGAACACCTCTTCAGATTTCCTTTTTTGTTTTTTAATATTTCCTTTTTCCCACGACGAAAGTAAAAACATCCATTTCTGACATAGTGATTTTAGACTTTTTTTGCAATAAATTTATTGATCCCACATTCACTTGGGGTGGCGGCAAAATTTCGGGGGGCCCACTAAACAAAAAATAAAATTTTTACCTGCTGCCACGGTAAAAAAAAAAAACTTTAAACTTGTAATTACCACGGACCCACCCCAAGCCCCCCCCCCCGCCCATGAAGTCCCTTCCCAAGGACGATCGTGATAGCGAATGGATGGGGGTGAAACAGTGGCAGATCTAGCTTACCTCAAGAGGAGGTTGGACTTGGACTTTGAGACCGCGAAGACCGACCCGAACCCCCCCCCCCCCACCAGTTACGGGCCTGATAATAGTCATCTTCTTCTACCTTCCTTCCTCCACCTCCTCTTTTTTTTAATTTTTTTAATATTTTTTCTTTTCTATCCCAAGGGGGGGGGGAGGGTAAACCCCCTAAACTCACTGTGAAACCCTTTGTTTGATTGTGTGTGTGTGTGTGTGTTGTGTGTGTGTGTGTTGTTGTGTGTTATATTTATTTTATTTTTTTTTTTTTTTGTTTTTTTGTTTATGTTTTTATGGATGGGCAATTTGCAGTTTTATGCCTTTTCTTTTCTTTTTATTTCTTTCTTTTTTTGTCTTTAGCATTGCTCTTTGTTTTTTTGTTTTTTGTTTTTTGTGGGGGGGGGGTTTCATCAAAAAGATCTCTTAATTCAAATGACGGTGGGTATGATAACGGAAATAGATATAGAGTAAAAGGGCCTTTCACTTTGTAATTGAATTTATTTAGCATTATAAGATTTACAGCAACACAGACAAATTAAAGCGTGTCCTCTATCATGCATGGAGAGAGGGCACCAATACTTAAAGTATATAGTCCTCCATAATGCGAGTACAGCAAAGCGCGGGCCAAAATATAGTTATGCATTCATGCTCGTATTCTTAGGGCTGCACCCTCACCCCCCCCCCCAACCACAAAGTAAAAAAACAAAAACAAGCATAATTGAAACGGCAATTTGTGATTCACCAAAAAAGACTAATAGAATGAAGAACTAGCCTCCCATTTTTGTTATTAGCAAACGTGTCCAAAAACGCAAATGAGCAATTATGAAATTTGTGATTTTTAGCCTGTTCAGCCCTCGGCCCCAAAACACTTTAAAACACTCCGCGTCCCTGATTTAATTCACGCTGCAAAAAAAAAAAAAAAAAAAAAAAAAAGAAAAAGAAAGAAAGAGAAAGAAAAAAGAAAAAAAACAACATAATTTACCAGAAATCAGCAGATCATGTCTATAAGGCAGATCATGTCAAAGTGGACATGGGGCCAAGTTTTAGACACGGCTTCGAGCATCACATGGGCCGCGGAGCGTTTTTGAAAGTGGAGGGGCTGAGCCAAAAGTGGGGGGGGGGGGCTGAACAGGCTAAAAATCACAAATGTATGGTCATTTTTTTGGAATCCCCCCCCCCAGCCCACTCCGCCGCCCCTGCATCAAACTTATAAATGAATCTTTGTCGGATAGTTGCAATGTCAAGTGGAGGGGTAATAAACACTTTGCTCTTGAAAAAAACCTAAAGAAAAAAAAATCTTAACAAGTCAGAACCGGAGATCGCGGTGGCCACACCACATCATGATAACAAGGGAAACACTCGATGCCCCAAAACCTCAGCCTATCTGTTTCTTACTGCAACTTTTTGGACATCGAGCGATTGCCTTGGATCATCATGTGGAGTGGCCACGGCGATCTTCGGATCTGACTTGTTGTGACTTTTTTTTTTTTTTTTTTTGAGGGGGGGGGGGGGGGGGTATCTCAGGAGCAAAGGGTTTATTACCCCTCCATCCATGCCTCTAACTGACATTGCAACTCTATCCGACAAAGAATCATTAATGAGTTTGATGCTCTACGCCACCAGGCCCCATATCCATGCAATGATCCGCAGGGCTGTGCGTGAGATGGAGAAACGAGCTAATCTCTGCGTGGAAAGTATTGGGGGCCATGTTGAGGGCATGGACAGTAATGTTTGGAGAGAGACATCCTAAATAAAAAATGGTAACTTATGATTATCAATTCCATTTTCAATTTTTTTTTTTTATTTTTTTTTTTTTTTTAGTTACTTTCTCGTAAGATGCCATGATCCTTGCCGTGTCTGAAACTTGGTCCCAAGTTCACTGTCCCATCGTCCAAAAAGAATGATAACTCAGGCATCCCTGACCTTGTATGAATAAATAAGATATCTAATCTTTGAAAATCTAAAATAAGATATCATTGGAAAGAGGAGATATGTGGCTTTAACGTGTTACTACTCACTTTTGTGAAAAAACTAACACAATCTTCACAACTTTGAAATTAAATCTTGTTGCGTTTATTTTACGCACCAGTGTACAGTATAATAGCAGCACAAACAGCTTTAGCACTTTTTGTAAAGTTTTAGCACTTTCATTTGTCATTGGAATGTTTTACTCTTGTCATGTGTAGTCGACAAATTACACGCCTAGCATCGATCTCCCAATGTACACAGAGTAAAGTCGGTGGCTAGCCTCAACGAAAAAAAGAAAAAGAAGATGGATAGGGTGAGTTTTTTAAATCATTATTTCATGAAAAAGTATCGACGGTTTTTATAAATTAATGCAAACTTAATTTTAAAGTATTTCAGGGATGGCAAGATGCAGATGTGGCAGTCAGATGTGAAAACACTGCGTGATTATGAAAACAGTCGGCCTCGCAATTTTTTAAAAAATAGAAAATTTGAACAAATAACATTGTCATTGAAAATTGAATAAGATTCATGTGAATGACTGAGCAAGGAGGTGAGTGACTGCACTGTCACTGAGAATGAGTGAGAGAAGAGTGCATGTGCATATGTGGGTATCTGATTGAGTTAGAATAGATTGAGAATTCATATTTGAGTGATTGGCCATTATGTTTCGGGAATAGATCCAAGTCCCCTCTCTTCTCGTGCGTGTGCAAAGTCACTGACGAAATTAAAAGGCAGTTAGGTATGATGGCGGTGCCCAAGGCCAAGTCTGCGCACCTAAAATTAGATCTCGATTTTATTACAAAGTAAAATATTATTTTGAAATTTGAGAATCATCAATGTTATTTCAATCTTCATATTCTAATGATCAATGAAACAAAAAATTTCAAGAAATTATTCACAAGAACAAATTTTTACAATTTTCAGACGGTCTTGTCATTTTGTGTAGCAAAACTGAATAGACTAACTTCTGCCCATGTCTGCGCATTGACTCATTTTGCACGCAATTCAAGCGCAGTGAAGTTTCGGACTTTTCTTTTTTGACAATGATTGAAATTTTCGGGGTAACAAATGAAACTTGCTGAAACTCATTTTTAATCAATTATTTTCGCATTTTTTGGTTTCAAAATGGATTGTTGAGGTTAAGATTGAAAATTGGTGTCAGTTTGATATTTTGTTCTATGAAAATCGCGCATTTACGTGGGTGCGCAGACATAGGCACTGCGCAGACTTGGGCACCTTACCATACCACTACCAGGCTGATAACTTTAACTTTAACGTTAGAGTTAGCCTACCTAGTCTCACGCATTCTGCGTGAGACTCTGGCGTTTAGGGTCCGTCTCACAATCTCACACAGAACACCCATTTTCTCATGCAAGAAAAAGTATCATTAGACTAGGCCTATAGATTTTTACCATTTTTGGAGCCTCAAAACCCCAAAAATCTGCAGTTTTGTCGCGCAGCAAGCCCTGCGAGTGCAATGTTTGCTTGTAGGCAATCGTTATATGCAAGATAGCTTACTACGTGCTACATGTGTAGCGTGTGCCTCATTTGTGTACAAATTGGTAATGCGCAAGTGCAAATATGGTAACGCGAGCCGTGTGCGCACTGCTTCCAACACACAAGACAACGAGTCATGAAAATCTCACGCAAATTTTTTTTTTTGAATTTCACATCTGTGCTGATATCGTTTCAAAATGCGACCCGGACAAATGGTAATTTTTTATATTTTACGATAATGTCAGAATATACTGCATGAAAGTCGTGAAGAATAAAACTCACATTTTTGCAAAAAGATGAAAAATTCATACTGATTTTGCTCACAAGCTCACAGTGCATGTGACATTATCATTGATTTCATATGCGGCAGCGAATCAGATCATTTATTATAACAACATCCCAAAACTAGCTGTCATTGTGCAGACGATTAACTATAGCAGACGACACCCTTCTCAAAATAATTTGTGTTTTTTTTCCACCAAAACAGCTAGCATCTCACTAATCTGAATCAGTCACATTTTGATTCAGAAAAGGGTGGACAAATCGTTTGCTTTTTGTCAAAAATACAAGGCTATCGTGTCTTAATGAAATTTGTACAATCGTACATGTTTTTTGTCATGTAATCTTACAAATTCTTGACCGAGAAACTATTATTGTACGAGACGGATGTTTCATTCTTAATGGCAAAAAGAATAATGTGCTCTATTAAGCCGATCCCGTGAAATGCAGTGGCCCGCATTACAAAAGGGTGTGGTAGAATGTGCTCAACGATTATTGTTCAGTTACACCTTGAAGGAGAGAAGACATTTTTTGCCTCCATGTTAACACTTATTGGCATTTGCGTTCTTAACGTTGAACAATAAAATATTCCTACATAATTTGCTGGCCTCTGCATAAACATTGGATTACTCAGAAATAATCTACAAAATATCAATTTATAAAATAAACATTTAATATTAAAACAGTCAACTTTTGGACTTACTGAGAACTGTTTGGCGTTCAACAAGAGGGGGATAGAGCAACGTCCATCTGGCGCTGCTCAGCGGCTGCCAAGCCCACGGGACAAGGGCAAAATGAATATCCGATTCGGACAATAAAATTTGGAGTTTTTTTTATATCAAATCTTATTCCGTTATTTATCATCTGCCTTCATACAGTGTCATAAAAAGAATCAAATATTTTCAGAGGCGGGGCACATAAGTCAAAAACTGGAAGGATATTTGTTGAATGGCCCGTACTGTAAGTGGAAAAAATGGACTTATTCCAGTATAATGCAGAGAGATTAAACATGTAGAACATTTATAAATAGGCAGGGATAACTGGCAGGTTTGTGGGCATACAGGTCTGGGCAGTTTATGTGACCTGGTTAAATGGAGGTAGATCTAGGCCCAATTGCTCAGACTCGGAGAGACAGCGCTCAAATTATGTAACTTCTTGTTCCATGCTAGTCCAAGGTTGACCATAGGCATGATCAACCTTTAAAATTTATCTTTCAACTTTGCTCCATCTCTCTCTCTCTCTCTCCTCCCGATATGACAGACTCAACCACTCTCGAGAAAGAGAAGACACTCATCTCGTCAGGGTGCCAGCACCAGTAACGACGATGACGAACAGCCCCCTCGCTCTAGGCTTCGAGGGTCAAGGTTGACCAGCAGAACCAGCTCCAGCTCAGTAGAGATTGTAGTGGACATTCCCCCACAGGCGGTCACGCCACCCATTGCTGAAGATGGTAGGACAAAATATAGCAAGACGTTAAGGCCAATCTTAAAATATTAACCGTAAAGTTATGATCCGGCTGGCTTTCGATGGGTCAATTTGTATCCAAAGTTAAACACCGGATTATTTCAGATCCACATTCAGTAGACGTGAGCTAGTCTGGTCGTGAGGTGTGTCGTGGCTTTAATTACAAAAGAGGAAGGGACTCCTATTTGGTATTTTCAATCTTTGGTATTGGTATTTGATTAAGAACTCTAATGCCTGCATTCAGCATTCTAACACATATTCTTGTGAACTGTATTGGTGTTCTTAAAGTCAAATTTAAGTGTAAAATGGAACAGGATTTAAGAAATCATTTTGAGAGGGAAAGTATTTTCGAATGAAAGTATGTATTCATTTAAAATAGTAAGCCAGAAACATTAGTTTACACATTCAACTCTTGTCAGTTCCTTTGTATACTTTTCCTCATAGGGTTATGAGAATGTTTGAAATTTGTCATCTTACTTACTTCAGCCCAGACTCTTCTTCAAGCAAAGAACAATATAGAGCTACCAATTTTTCCTGATTTCAGTCCCTAGCGCAAACATGTCAGGTTTTCAAGCTTTCATATTCCACACAACATGGTGTCTTTTCAAGCTAATTAAATAAAAGTAACTGGTGCAGTTATATCCCTGAACTATATAATGCTGTAGGTTGATTCATCACTGAATAGTTGTTGTTTATCTCTGGAACAGAACCGATTGATTTGTCAATACCGCTGTGCATCGTGGACCTGACGGACGATACAGAAACCACCAGAACTCGTCCACTCAGACATGCTTCTCAAGATGACATCGTTGATCTTACTGATGAAGTGGTAGCTGAGAGGGGTGAGTGATAAGTTTGCCAATATTTGGTCTTAAAGTTAAGGGGTTCTCTGGGATGGACATGCCACTAGGGCTTTCCATAGCTCAGGTGGTAGAGCACGTATATCAGAAGGTTTGGGGTTCGAATCCCAATGGAATCCTGTTTTCTTTGCTTATTTTTACATATTTTATATTTCTGTTCAGTTTCCTCATTGTTCAAATTTATATCAAAGAAGCTGCATCACTTCACCGTGATCCTACTTGGTCTAATTGCCGATTTGTCTAAAAGCCAAATTGTCCACCTGCATTTGAGTATTACTAGAATTGACCAAGTAGTGTTACACCAAGTGGACAGTAGATGAAAAGGACATAAGGTAAAATGAGAATTAGACAAAATATCAGATAGGTGAAGTGGCAATTAGGCCCAAAGTTAATTTGACAAATTGGTTGTAGACGAAAGGCCATGCGTTTTAAGTTGGGCCCATGTTGTGTGACACACTCAAAATTTGTACTAATCCTGCGCACTTCCATGAAAGTGGCTGTAACTTTCCACCCCTGACTCTCTTTAATTATCAGTTAATTAACTGACAATGATGAAATTTTAACATTTTTTAAAACATGTATTTTGTTGCCTTATATGAGAGCTTTAATTTAAGACCAAATTAAGCTTTATAGCTTGTATAGTTTTTAAGTAAATCAATAAACAAAATCATATTTGAGGAGCAGATGTCACAACTCCAACTTTTTAAGGGCCCAACTCAAAACGCATCGCCGAAATGGAATTAGACCATGATATGGATGAGACCAAATGGGCATTAGCCAAGTGGGATTATACCACTTGGCAATTTCATCTAGGATATAGGGGCAGGATTTAATAGGAAGCCAAGCATCAGGACTTTTTTTTTCTGATTGCGCTCTTTAAGAGATTATTTTAGCCAGAGGTTCAGGATTTATTGGATTTAGTTTTAGAGTGATGATACGGGTTAGGGTTTGAGATGGGAATTATCCAAAGAGCAATTATATTGCTGGAGCATATGTCATAAAATCATATAATTTCCCTTTATTCTTCTGATTGATGAAACTTACGATTTTTAAGATGAGTACCCATTTGATGTTCTTCTTAGGTAGGTAGTTGAACAGATGGATTTATATCCTACATGCATAAAGCATGGATGCCCAACTTGGCAATTCACTTTTCTTGTCTCTTGTACATGTATACATGTATGTAAAACAGATCAGAGAAAGAGCAGACTGAAAAATGGGATCTACTTAAACCTGGTGTATAGTTTTGGTAACAAAAAAAGGAATTGGCACAAAACTGATTAAATGTAGAACATGTTGTCCACATTGCACTAAACGATATGTGTGAGAGATCTTGTGACATTCCTTTCATTATTTTCGATGAATTTCATTGAAAAAGTTTGAATGAAGCATAATTTAACTGCCGTTTAGACCTCTGCTGAGAGGTTCGCACGCCGGAGGTTACAGCGTGAATTAGTGCGAACGATCTGTGTGTAACACCCACACAAGAGAATACCCATTGGTTTTCCACGTGAGCGCTAACCTGAGTCGGATCCCCGTCTTATCTTTTTTATACTTATTTTATGAAATAAAGACACTAAAACGAGATTTCAAGTACTATAATTTGCTTTATTATTGTTATTGGATTCAATCTTTCATAATTTATCTAAATGTGAATCCAAATTAATTTTTTCTTTCTCCCGAAACTATACACCAGCTTTAAACTAAAAAAAAAAAAAAAGAGAAAAAAAAAAGGTCTCGTACAATTTTTATTAGATTTGGAGAATGCATATTTGTATTTTACCTGAGTGCTAAGAATACAATTAGATGCTTTTTATCAAGCATCAATGGGGACAGGTAATTCAGTTGTTATTATTTTGAATGATGAATCAAGAACTAACTGACTGTTTTTTTTTATTACAGTAGCACCGAGGAGAAGGAGGCGGAGTAGGAGAGGAAGGCCAATGAGGAATTCTCAACGAGGTAACATCATTCCTATCCTGAGCGATGACAGCGATGAAGAGAATGACGTCATGGTACTTCCAGAGATTGACATCGGTCAGAGCTACAGAACAGCCAGGTTAGTGAGGGTTGTATGCACTTGGTGTAACAGCGGTTGGTCCAATTTGTTTGTCTAATACCACTTGCGCTAAACCCATCTGGTCTACTAACAATTTGGTCTAATGCATACGTAGTCTAATCTTACTTGGTCTGATTGCCAAATGGTCTAATTGCATTTTTTCTAATTCCCAAATGAATATTTGGTCCATCACCAGTTTGTTGCAGGAATTGACCAAGCGGTGTAAGACAAATTGGATATTGGACACAATGGACACTATACCAACTTGGCATTAGACAAAATGGTAAATGGGTGAAGACTAAAATGTAATTAGACGAACTAGTTGTAGACAAAATGGAATTTAGACCATGTGGGATGAGACCAAATAGACATTAGTCAAATTGGGTTTAGACCAAGAGGTAATTTACCGTTTAGTACAGGTTTTCTCTTCTTAATTAGCAAGCATCTGGTACTCATACCAGATGCTTGCTATCAAGGGAGCGAGTTGGCTCAGTTAGTAAAGTGTTTGCCTGTCTAATCAAAGATCGTGGGTTCAAGCACACCTTGGGCACTTGACCGAAGCCTGTGTTGTGTGTTAACGTGCCCCACTCTTGTTTCACAGACGTACATGTAGGCTATGTTACAAAGGGAAATACTCTGTCCCTCGGATAGGAAGTTAAATGGAGGTCCCATGTAGAGGAATGTCACAACATGTGCTTGTTAAAAAACCCACTGCACTATTCATATAAAAGAAGGGGAAACCCTGGTGTAGTCGTCCACCTGCACACCCCCAATCTTTCATATTGGGAGGAGAGACCTGCAGGTTATTATGATTCAGTCTGCTTTTTGCCTTCCAAGCACCGGTGATGCCAAAACAAATTATAATAATAGTAATAGTACGCTTTCAGATTTGAGTCCCTTTACAAATTGCAAAATTAAGCAGGGCCCCTTTTAAAGCCCCTTTGAACCTATTGTCCACAGGAACCATTGGTACCTTTATTAAAGGGGAAGTTCACCCTGGGTTTAAATTGATTTTAGAAAATGCAGAAAAATAAAAGTAAAATATGAGTGAAGGTTTGGAGAAAGTGGACCAACAAATAATGAAGTTATGAATATTCACAGTTTTGATTCTGTGACGTCACGTGCGAGCAGTTCTCCTATGTGTTATGCAGTGTAAAATCAATAAAGTGTCATTTTTTTCAAAAGAAAATTAATTATGTCATCTGTGCGGTCGATATATCTTCAAACATATGTTCATGTTTTACTTTCTTCTGGTCAAGTTATGGAGTGGTTTCTGTCACATGGATGATGTCACATACAGTTTTGACAAAGATCAATTTAATAGACGTAAGCATTTTCATTTTTTTTTCTCAGGGAAGAGACACCCAACAGTACAACAGGTCCAGGAAGAGGGCGACACATATCACCCCAAAAGAGAGTCATAACATGTCCCATCTGTATGGAAGATGAAACCACGGTAAGAAATTGTTTTAATATACAGTTGTACGTTTGTAACTTAAGTGGAATATTTATCGCCATATACAGATGATCTGATTAGATTATGGAGTATGTAGGTTAAAGGTCAAGGGTCACAGAGGTCAAATTGTGAAATTCCATGTATTGAGTTAGTTATTGCCATATGAAGACCATCTTATTAGATTTTGGAGTATGTAGGTCAAAAATTTAGGAGGGATTATGATCTAGAATGTTTGGTGTCACAAGGTCAAAGGTCAAGGTCAAAGATGTCTTTATTTGAAGGAAAACGAATAGATGAATGTGCTATATATTTCTGATCTGGCAATGGCGGAGGCATATATTTCGACCATGCGCGGTCGAGGGTTCATTTGTTCAAAAATGAAATATGGTTCGTTTACCCAAACATTTGTTGCAATAATCCGAAGAAACTGAAATGAGGTCTGTTAATCCAAAAATGAAAGAAATGTTAGATTTAGGGTTCTGTTTAAAAACTGCTGGTCAAAATAATTCCATGAACGTTTTGAGGTACTTCCTCAATGACCATTTGGAACTATATCTGGATACAGCGCTATATAAGAAAAAATTATTATTATTACCATTTAACCCTAATCAGACTGGGGTGTTTTGGTAGCTGTCAAGACTGGGGGGGGGGGGGCCATGATGGCCCCCCCTAAGATCTCGGCCGCCAATCGCGCGACGGCGCCGAAAATTTGCATGATGGTAGTGAGCCATGTAATCTACAAGACTGCGCTGTTAATGTTTCCAAAATAAAATGATTTTTTTTTTTGATATGAATTAATTATGCTAATTTATTCATGAAATCATACTTTTTGCTCTAATTGAAAAAATAAAGCTCCTAGAATGCTAATTTTGTGTATTATTATTCCTTATAGCATTCCTAACAATTGTACTAGAAAAAAAGCCATTTTCGGTCTGACAGATATTTTTGAAAATCGTGCAGCGTCGTAACGATACGACCGATTTTTGCGAAAATGGTTTCAAAAGATGCGCGAGACTTAAAAGTAAAAAGTCAGCAAGCGGCGCGATCAGAAAATTTCGTGCGGCGGAGTGGTCGCGGAAAATGTCGAGGGGGGGGGCCATGATGCCCCCCCCCCCCCCAGTCTGATTAGGGTTAAGTTAAAGATCTTTTTTTTCTTTTTTTCTTTTCTTTAAGTTTTGGGCAGTAGGTTGTTACAAAGTACATGCCATTTTATGATACTGGGTTTCATGTACGTATTGTTGCATGTATGCATATAAATGATTGAATGAAATACTGCCATCTTGAGTTTATTCTTGGTAAATGCAAGATTTGCGTGTTCACCTATGGTATTTGTATGGTGAAAGTCACGTGATATTACATTGGAAGGCTCAGAATAGGATACCAGAAATATTCCAAGATTTAGGGCCAATATTAGATGAATTAAAGATGAGTGCAATATTGGTCCTAACGAGTGGAATATTCTGGTATCCCATGAAGTAAAGCCATCCAATATAATTATTATGATCTATCATCTTAATTCATGAGGAATAAGCTGTTAAAACCAGTAGTTACATTAAACTGTGCAATATGGCATAATATTGCTCAGCTAAAACGCCCCGCATAGATAATAATGAACAATGCCTTACTGTAAAATTGCTTTGTTGTACAATGTTCACATCAAGTCATTTATGAGTCTTTTAATGAAATACATGTAGGCATGGCTTGCAGATTCTGAAGTTTTTATCATTCTGTAGTTTGGATGTACAAAAACTTGCTGGAAGTCACAGTTCTTGAAATTTATCTGAAATTTATCACAAATGAAAATTGCACATAAAGAACCATGTGGTAAGCACAAGATAGTGATAAACAAGCTTCCTTGGTTTTTGTTGCTTTTCATTGCTTATTGCTTGGCTCAGATATATGTACTTTGCCTTTCTTTCTTGTAAGGGAGTTTTCATTTATTTGTAGTTTCAAAGGTTCATTATAATTGGCTTGATTCTGTAATCATTTACTGTAATCGTGGAAATATTCGCGGTACTTTCATTTTTCGCCGATTTTGCGCGAAGATCGGCAGGTGCGAAGAAAAAAACCCCGCGAATATAGGAGCATGCTTTTTTATGCATGTATTGGGAGCGTTCATTTGCGTGCTTACAAACATGCAGCGCAAATTCAAGAACCTATGAATATTCTTTTAGGCCGCTCAGCGCGAAAAATTAATCGCGCGAAAATAACAGCGAATACAGTATTTCACTTCATTCAAATCGTTTAAGATTATGTTTAAACTTCAATGCAAGGCATGAATGTAGCCTCCATGACGTCATAAAGCAATTACAAACACATGAAGCTGCGTGACATGATGATAATAAGATATTGAGCATGAGATGACATAGATGACATGCACCTGTCCTCACAGTCTCAGGGGGGTCTGGGAATCTGCGCTAGTTGGATGATTCGTGCAAGGAAGGAGGCTCTAGGGGTGCTCCCTCATCAGCCGAAGTGGAGAATACGATTATTTCTGACTCCATGAATTAGCCCCATCAGAAAAAATCAGGGTTTTTCTGTTCAAGGCAACTTACCAAACGGTAATGCCCAATGTATGCTCCCTGCCGACTGCTATAGTATTAAAGCAATTAGATCAAGATGAATAAAATTATATTGCTCTATTAAACAGTAAAAACAAACTACTGAAAGTTTCAGATCAAATGGAAGTCGTTAACTAGTAGAAGTGTCATAGTGTAGTGGTCATGCCATTGCACTGAGAAAGCAAGGACCGTGGGTTCGATTCCCGGCATGACACTTACGTCCTAGGGCATGGGCGTTTTGTCTACAATGCTCCTCCCCACCCAGGTGCAAATTGGGTACCCGGTAGGAATGGAACGAGTGCGCCTTAAAGGCTGCCGTGTATCTGAATGATCCCTTTGGGATTGGACAGGTGTCAGAAAGACTTACAAGCATCCGATGACCGGGGTAATAATAATTGTGAAGCGCTTAGAGATGAATTTGTTTCATATTAGGCGCTATATAAGAAGCTCATATTATTATTAACTATCTTAAAATAGTGTAACAAATGATGCTAAGCATACGGCCGAGCACAAGTAAATTTACTACCGCTCCGTTGCAAGCTTAGCAGCCCGGTAGGGGCAGGGACTACACGACCGGAAATGTGGTGTATGTGTGCTGTGTTGAAACGCACATGGGTTTCAAACCCATTCTGGAATGGATTTGAAAATTTAGATATGAAATCATTGATATCTCGAAAGTAAAGCAAGCGATTAACTTGCAATTTTGAAGAGATGCCAGACTGACCTACGTGTTTATAATCAAATGAGCAAAATCGAATAAATTGTCATTTGAATATCATTTATTGGTACTGCATCCCTTTAACTCAGCGGGAGAAAGAAAAGGTGTATATCGAGGATAATTATAATCCTGCAGCTGACTGTGGACATTAGCTTTTGTGTTAAGCTGCCTTACATGTAATTAGGGGGTTATTTTGCCCCAAAAAAGCTGCCCTACCTCACCTTCTTCTTGAGCCCGAAGCTGCTGCGCCGTGCATGCTTTATACTGAACATCCCCCCCCCCCTTGTTGCACACCCAACATCTGAAAAGGGAAAGTCCACCCTCAAATTTTATTGGTTTTAAAAAATGCAGAAAAATAAAGTAAAAATATGAATGAAAGTTTGAAGAAAATCTACCAAAAAATAACGAAGTTATGAATATTTAAAAGTTTTGATTCTGTGACGTCACGTGCGAGCTATGTGTTATATAATGTAAATTCAATAAAGTGTCTTTTTTTTTTCAGAAGAATATTAATTATTTCACCTTTGCGGTCGATATGTCATCAAACCTATGTTCATAACCACGTTTCTGTTAAATCGACCCATTCCTTGATCAAGAACAATGAAAAAAGACAAAATTATGGAATTTGCATGTATACACAACACATGGGAGAGCTGCTCGCACGTGACGTCACAGAATCAAAACTTGAAATATTTATAACTTCGCTATTTTTGGGGCGATTTTCTTCAAACTTTCACTAACATTTTTTTTTTATTTTTCTGCATTTTTTAAAACCAAGAAGATTCCAGGGTGAACTTTCCCTTTAAAAACTCATAACAGTGGTAATGAACTTCACTCCAGCTGATGAAGTCACGCTTTAGTCGACTTTGGGCTCTTCCCCCATCCACGTTATAACAGGCTATTTCTTAACTTTTGGCTGATGAGACAACACCTTTAGTTTGGCTATCTTAGCTCCATGATAGAAGTTGGGAATGCAGTCGTTGAAACATAGAATATGTGTAATGATCTAAAAATAAATAAATGCCATCAGCGGGTTTTTCACCAAGTTCGTTCGTAAAGTTACGATTTACTGTTCTCGAGTGACGCTAATCACATTCTCAAACATTTAGCACAAGAAGTAATCTCCAGTCGTTCGTTAAGTCATGCATTTACTTTACAAATGACTTCGTGAAACATCCCCAGATATGTCTTAGATATGACTATTAAGGTCTTGCCAAAAGCTGGGATTCTGATGCGTTCCACCCAAGGGTTTGTGAGTGCATTTTAGTCTACAAGCACAAACTTTAATTTGATACTACTGTGTCTGATAGTAGACTAGTCTAGTTTCTACTGTGTATGGAACAGCTACAGAAGAGGGCCTATTGTAGTTTGTGGATTAAGACCCTTTCAATGTTATATGAGAATGACAAGTACCAATTGGTGTGTTACACACAGTGTACGATCTACATAGTGCAAGGACAAACTGTAATTTGACAGAAAATTATAAGAAAATATAGCATGTCTGAGGGTAGACTAATCCAGCTTCATGCCGTTGGTGGAACAGCTATAGTAAACGGCTTATTGTCGTTGTAGTTTGATGATTCAGACCTTAATTTTTGTGTGTGTGACTGCAGGGTATGAGAATGTAGACTATATGAAATCTCGGCTTTGGCAGGTTTCTTGGCAATGACCTGAAAGGTGTGAACTTTGCCATGCATCGATCCATCAAGAACTACATTCTAACATTCCTAGCATGGATGTTTTCTTGTCAGCTGTGTTCAGTTAAGGAGGGAGGCATCTTGTTGGGAGTACCGGTGGGTGCATTGTTTGGACAGTTGCAGAAGAAACAAAATAATGTTGCTTTAATATTATGTACACTGATGCTGCATGTAGATGTATGTAGTGGTTGCTGCTGAGTTTAAATTTCTAATTTATGACAAGACTGGAAAATGAATTGGATAAAATTGGGCCCTTCAATTTTGCAGTTCTCATAGTTTGTTATCAATTATTTGAACACCAATCATTGTCATCTTCATCAATACTGCCGCCACCACCATCAATACTACCAATACTGTGATCATTGGCATTATCACTCACCATTATCACCATAAATGTAGGCATATTCATCGTCATCATCATCATTATAATAATCATCCTTATCATTCATCATCGATATCACAATCACTGATCACCATTTACAATATCATCATCATCGTAATCATCATCGATCACCATTATCCTCATCAACATATTACCATCATCATAATCATTGTTTTCAACATCATCATCATCATCATCATCATAATCATTATCATCATCATCATTGTCATCAGCATCATTATCATCGCCATCATTATCACCATTTTCGTTCTCTGCATCATCATCATCATCAACATCATCATCATCATAATCTTCCCCCACATCATCATTCACCATCAATCTCAACATCATTGTTTTTAGCATCATTATCATCATCATCATCATCATCATTGTCATCATTATCATCACCATCAATATCACCAGTATCATTATCATCATCGTCATCATCATCATCATCATCAACATTCTTTGTTTTCATCTGTATTGCAATTATAGAGAACATTTCCAGTCAAATACCTCTCCCCCACTCTACCGCCCCCCCCCCCTACTCCTCTTTCAAATGCCTAAAACGGACAACCTTTTTAGAG
>CALNVZ010003432.1:24302065-24370447 GCA_940671915.1 Paracentrotus lividus | reverse complement strand
TGTAGTTCAAAATAAGACACAAGTCCAAAGTTCACATCAAAAGCTTAGACCATGCAGAGCAAGATTTAAAGTTATATCAACAAATTACCCAGCATATTGCTATTTGAAATGTGATGAAACAGATGCTAGTTACTATCAGCACCATGTGTTATCTGAGCGGCCATTCCTCAGAAGATTTCTACAAATCAAGAGGCATCTAATGACCAGTTTAGATTGACCTCCTACTCCCTCTCACCTGGATGAAGGGTGAGTAGGAGTTGCCAATTTAGGCATCAGTAGGGGGCGGGTCACCCTGAAAGCGGGTCAAAGATTTTAAAGGGGCAGTAAGTCCAAAGTTCACATCAAAAGCTTAGACCATGCAGAGCAAGATTTAAAGTTATATCAACAAATTACCCGGCATATTGCTATTTGAAATGTGATAAAACAGATGCTAGTTACTATCAGCACCATATGTTATCTGAGCGGCCATTCCTCAGAAGATTTCTACAAATCAAGACGCATCTAATGACCAGTTTAGATTGACCTCCTACTCCCTCTCACCTTCCACCCAGGTGAGAAGGAGTTGCCAATTTAGGGATCAGTAGGGGGCGGGTCACCCCGAAAGAGGGTCAAAGATTTTAAAGGGGCAGTTACTCAACTAGTAGATTTATTCAAGGTGTGCCAATATTTACGTCAGCGACAATTGCTACTGGTTTTAGTTTGTTTGAGATGTAACTGGTGGAGGCTATGGTTTCAATCAGGTTTTATGCTAGGTTTAGGTTTAGGGTTCTTGAAATTGTGTTTGGTCCAGGGCTGAATGTACTCATTCGATTTATGTTTTAAAGATTGAGCTCTGGCCTTGCATTCTAGCGACACCATGACCTGTGATCCATAACTGGGCTAACAGCACCATGTTTTGATACCCTTAATACTCTCTATCAATTTACACTTGAGGATATAGACTTGCATGTCAAAATGAGTGAAGACAGAAATACAGGTAATAGTGCCCCACCCCCTTGATGTTGGAAGTCATTTTCGGATCTGTAGGATCTTAAATTGTATTCAAAGGATAAGCAAACAAAGAATAAAGACCAGTGAACTCCTACTAATATATGACTTTGACTCTCAAATCAATGACTGAGTGACTTTGTTACTTTCAATCACACAGCTTGATATATATATATATATATATATATATATATATATATTATATATATATATATATATATATATATATATATATGCTTGTAAGTTTAAATGATTCTTTACTGTCACGTTAAAAAAAATCTGAATTTGGGGACAATATGATGACTCAGACAGTATGGCCCAAATTCATGAAGGAGATTTATGTTTATGGTTTACTTTATTATCTCTTGAAAGTAGAGTCCCTGTTTTATACTTTATAACATGGAAGTCTGGAAGATGTACATGTACCTGTACACGTACACGTACTAGATACAATTAATTACTGAATATGAAAATGATATGATTTTATGATTACTAATTTTGGTGTATGGCTAATCAAATTATCTATTTTCTTCCTCACTTCTTTATTTCAGTTACGAAACAATGGCCAGCAATTGATGTCGACGAACTGCGGTCACGTGTTCTGCAGTCTATGTATCCGCGCAAGCATCCAATCGCAGAAACGATGCCCGACATGTCGTAAGAAGCTTACCATGAGACAAATACACCCGATATTTCTATGATAAAACAACCAGAAGGATATCATTTTCATACGTGTTTGTATGTATAATGTCAAACTTTGCGTAATGCCCACCGAAAGGTTAATCCTTTGACTATGGGAAACTGGCATTTCGTGTATTAAATCTATGGGAAATGAGATGATTCAGTAATCATTAGGTTAAAGGAAGAGATGAAGTGGTTTTTATATGCAGGAGTTCTTTGATGGAACACCTATAAGACACATTTCATATTATATATTGTTGAATCTGCACCCAAAAACGAGAGCAAAGGGTGAATTGTGAAGCCTTTTTATTGTTACCTATACAAGCAAAGGAAAATGATCATATTTGTGGATGTATATTGAGATTTATGTTGTGATGAGAGATATATTAGATATATTATCAAGCACGCAAGAGGTGCACTCAATTGGTCAAAGGTAACAAAATATGCCAGTTGGCTTTATTTTTAAGCATTGCTTTAAGGTCACACGTTATTAATGGTTTATACTCTACATGTATGTTCAATGTATCACTACCATTGGAAGATGTTATGACCGAATGTTTACTTGAAAATAGTCTGTTCAGACTGTTGAATGTGATACTCATGAGCACATGTACATGTACGGTTGTTCGTGGAGACGTAGTACATGTAGTTACATGAAGATCTAATGAACATGTATTTATTCTTTTGATAATAAGCGTCATATTTATGTAACTTATCAGTTGTACAAACTGTTTATCTAACCCATAGAAAGATTTCATGAGATTCAAATGATTTCTATTGTCCAAAGCTATTTAAAAAATGGGCTGTTCATGACCATGCATTATTTTCCTGATCAATGTTTCTGAGGAAACATACCTTCTGCTTGTAAATCTTATTACTCAAGAGGTCCATACCTAATATTACGGTCCATAATGGATGTTTAAATGTCAGTGTGATATATAGTTCTTCCTACTGGTATCTGGATATAGTCAAGCTTGTTTATATGTCAATGCACAGGTCTAGAAAATGATGTCATGCTGGTGCTGTTATTCTTTATTGAGCAATCATGTAGTCATGCTAGTCATTCCTAGCTAGGTTGACAGACGCACAAGAAAAGAACGGTACCATCATTTAGCCCTCATGCATTTCTCATACTTAAGGAATGTATGCTGATTGTTGACATCATTTAAAATCTATTTAAACTGTAGTTTGTGTCCCTTTTACGTTTAGATCATTAATATTCATTTTCAGGTGCAGTTTGTCAAAGCGTCCAGAAAACTATGTGCATGCGCAAAATATTTTGATTACTTTAATGGACAACAGTAGACGATGATCGTCAATACAAGATATAAAGTGGACATGTTCGTCAGGGCTCGAATTTAGCAGTTGTCCAGTGCTAACGGCCCCCTGAAACTTTGTCAGGCCACCTGAACTAAACAAAAAACTCCATTGAATCATGTGGATTCACATCAAATGGGGCCAGTGGAAAGAAAAATGTTAAGCGTGAGCCCTGTTTGTAATGATTATAAAGCACGTAGGGATGAAAATGTTTCCTATTAGGCACTATATAAATCGCAACTATTATCATTATTATGACTGCAGTTTTAATGAATATTAACTGATGTTGAAACTGACATGCATTCTTCAAATAGTACCATTCTTTTCTTTTACGTTGTTGAGCCACCCAGCCCTGTGTAACAGACGTATTAGCTATTCCTGATAAGGTGTGTATTTCAGACATTGCTATTGTTTATCAGAGCAGCATGTTCTGGAAACAATGTTATTATCTTGAATTAAGTTGTTGCACATGATGGTATTTAAGCTGGCTGGGATTGCCAATTTGGCGTAGATTTATAGTTCGAACTTGTCTCATTCGCATTCTTCAGTTTGTGTAATGCCAACGTCAGTAGTGATTTGATTCTTGTTTTCTTTCTCTCTCTATCTTATTTATTGAACTTCCTTCTTTCTTTTTATTATGTCTTTTTTTTTCTTTTTTTCTTTTTTTATAGCTTTCTCATACTCATTTTATAAATATTCCCATTTTTGCTGCTCTCCATGGTACCTGTTTTTTGGGAGCTCTTTTCCAAATTTTAAGAAAAATAGACCAACAAAGGAAAGAGCATGTCTTTGAGAAGAAATCACACATCTCTTCTTTCTTTTTTCTTTCTTTTTTTTTCTTTTTTTTTTTTGGGGGGGGGGGGGCTAATGTTCAATTAAAATTGCTCAGAGGGCTAACTTACCCAATTTTTTGTTATTTGAGTGCTGGTTTCATCAACTTTAACCCTTTTTTTTTTTTTTTTTTTATTTAATGGTTTCAAAATTTGTCCATTTTGGTTTTTCTATGAAAAAATCTCATTGATTTTTCATGTCGTTTCTTCTGCTAGGCATTTCTTCTTTTCCTTCAACTGGTTTTTCTTCCTCTCCACTAATTTTCCCACATTTTAAATATCCTTCTTACAAACATCTAACCTACAGGCAGGCTATAGTTTTATATATATTTTGTTTTCTTTCTCCTTATGTTTTTTAGTTGTTTGTTAGAATTTGTCTTTTAGCTCTCTCTCTAGAGCTTGAATGCCACAGTACAATTGTAAGTAGTTATCATTTTTTATGGAATTGTATTATCTGAGACCAGAAGATTGTTATTTTTTGTTGTAAATATTACAGAACTATATATATAATGTGATGACTATTCTATGTGTTTAATATCTGAAGCTAATGACTTAGCAGTATGGTTAAGTGAACCCAGAGAGATACGTGTATAAACTTTTTTGTTTTAAATTTGATTATCAAAATGATTAATTAATATTTGTCTAGAAAGTGTTAAAAGTAGAGATGTATTTCAATCTCGATCTAAGAGTATCATTGTTATTATTCCTACATTTTAATTTTTGAATGATTACATTCAACTATTTTACTTAATATGTGATGAATGACTAAAATTAACATCCTGAAATCAATTGTAAGGATTAATTCATTGAAAAAGGATTACATTAGACTAAATTAAATTTAAATTACACACCCAATGTCATAGAGTAACATGGGTAATATTACACAGATATTACATTTTGTGAATGTATTGTAATCTATATCTCACTGTAAGAATTGTTTATTACTTTACCTTGTTTATTGGTACACAGTCTGAAAAAATATAATTTCAAGAGAAATATATATCTATCTACCTGTATCTCTCTCATGTTTCAATGATTTCAGTAATAAAGGGTCATGTTTAGATGCAACAAAAGTAATGATATATGTCATTAATGTTTAACCAGTAGAATTAATCTGATATGATGACTGATAATCTCTTTGATAATTTTTTGGGTTCAAATTGTATTGAATTAAACTCGGGTTATTGGTCTTCCGATTTTTGGAGCATACAATGGCAACTGCTTTGTCCCAATAACATCATTTGAAGTATTCTTTCAAATACTATATTGGATTGCTGTTTTGCCTGAAATTTTCAAGGGTTTTATCATATATTTGTATACACCAAACTCACTTAAACCAACTTTATTTTAATTTAAGCATACAGTCAACCTCGCCCAATTTGAATCTGCTTCAACTGCGACTTTTGAAGAGTTAAAAACAACAGAATATAAAGAAAAGATTACTTGAGAAGGCCTTCGACTTATTGTTTGACTTATTCAAGTTCAACTTGGGCATTTTTTAGTGTAGTGAATTCTACAGGCACAAATATCCCATGACTATCAACACTACCTATACAGTCTGTGTCAAATAAAATGGTACAAGTGGACATTTTTTTTTATAGTATTAAGATTAATCACAACCTGGTATTGTTTGGTATTTTCATAAACAGGAATATCGGACTTTCTTCTGCAATTTTTTTTTTTTTCATATTTGGTGCTGTACTTTTTGAGATATGACTAGTTTTCTACAATCGAGAAAAATCCATTTTTTGCACGCCGTCCCATGCCTCCAGAACAATAGAAGTGCGTAATTCTGATTTGTTCCTCGTTCCACAAAATTTAGCATAACTTTTGATTTTCGAAAGCAAATTACCGGTATACAGAACAAAGCGCATCAGCAAGAAATATCCTTTGGCTTTAATTTGGTAACACATACACACATTGTTTGAAAAGATTTCACACCTAAATTACTTTTTCCCCGACTGTACCATTTTTTTTTTGGACACAGACTATACAGTAGAAACTTGTTATAACGAGGTCCTTGGGACCATGGAAATTAACTTGTTAACTTGCTGGAGACGAGCTGATTTCGCTCTAACCTTCATTTCCCATAGACCGTAACCCAAACATATTCGGGCTCAATCCTCAATGGGTTAATGTTTGTCAGTAATCTCTTTATGTAACTTATCAGGGTTTAAGAAAAAAAAAATACAAAGGGCTGGGACCAGCAAAATTACCATGTTATATCAAGAATCTTGTTATATCAGGAGGGCATTTCATCAAAGGACTTGTCAGACATTTTATCTGACAAATTTGCTCTCAGCCAATCAGATGCAAGCATTTCAGTAGCTTATAACCGTTTGTCGGATAAAACGTCCGACAAGTCCTTTGATGAAATGCCCCCCAGATCTCTTTATTACAATTTCCACTGTACTGTGTATGGCATTTCCAGAATACTGCCACCAGGCACTACACACAGAGAAATTTTTACAAAAGTCTAAAATTCTAAAAGGTTTTGTAAAATAGGAACTCCATAATTCTGATGTAAATTTTATCCATATACATTCACACAGTCTAGAATGTACTTCAGAATTATGGAGTTCCTATTTTACGAAACCTTTTAGACTTTTGTAAAAAAAAAAATGTCTCTATGTGTAACTGTCTATGATATTGTATTTATCGCTATATTATGTCTCACTTTGGTGTATTTATGAATAGTCTGTATAATATCTCTCTCTTCCCAGTCTCAAATGAACAATAAATCGTACAATATTGGCAAAATTCGACATTTTAAGAAAGAAAAACCAGTAATTATCTCTTAAAATATTTCGTGTAATTTTTTTTTTTTTTTTTTTAATCAGTATTGCTTGTTTTCGTGACTAGAGGAATAAAGTACCCCAAAAAACAAAAAACAAAACGCGCCAAATTTTTTTGTCCCAAACAAAGATGAACGTCATTCTTTCTGCCCCGTTTTTCTTGGGCCCTATTTATTTATTGTATGACTTTGGTTTTTTTTTAATAGTGATAATGGTTTAATGTGAATAGAGGCGATAATTGAAATAAACCATTTGATATTTCTGAGTTTTATAGTTGATTTTATGATATGAATTGTTATTAACAAATAGCACATATTGGATGCCAGTTCTATTATTTCTTGTTCTATTATTCAGAGTATTATGAATATAATGTGAATAAAATCTATGTAGAAATACATTTAAGGAGTTTATAGTTGACTGTTAATTGTGTCGGGTCTGTAAGACTTTCTAAATGCGGAATTAGAATGAGAATGAGATGGAGGGATGAGAAGGTAGGGTTGATGGAAGATGAGGGATGGGAGTGGATAGAGGAGATGAAGGAAGGAGAGGGGCGGGCAGGTAGAGAAGATGGATGGATAGGATGACATGAAGAAAAGAGAAGGACAAGAAGAACGGATAGATAAAGAGGAGAGGGGCGAATGAAGAGAAGGTTTGGAAGGGTGGGGTGGATAGAAGGGAAAGGGCGGCAGATAAAGATGTGGGGGAGAAATTGGGATGATTGATATGGCTATACAAAGAATTTTGTATAGTAAGAGAGGATAGATTAAAAAAAAAGGGGGGGGGACAAGAAGTGGTTTACGAGAGGGGGTAAAGAAAGGGGAAAAGTGATTGCAGATACAAGAATAGCTTTGGTACACAGGTATGAGAACAAAAAATCTAGCCACCGCACACCTTACGATTTTGGTCGCACGACTGACCGATTGTGGATCTGAAATATCTAAGCGCGTATATTTTGCACGCGCTGTTTTATTTCGGATCAAAATCTGTTAGTCGTGCGACTAAAAATCGTATAGTGTGCGGTGGCCTTTTTAGAATTAAATTTTAAAAAATGTTCTCAACCGCATGGTGGTGGCTGCGCATTTAAGTTTAGGGGCACAAGCGTGGCCTTCGTCAGGGGTATACGGGCCCATTATAATGCCCCCTGGATCCACAAATGAAATCTTTCACGTGATAGAACTGACCAGAACAAAACGAGTTGATATTGGAGACACCCATGGTCGCACTAATGACCTCATTAACCTACTCATAGTACATCGCGTGTTGAATGCCTTTATCATGGATATACTCATTGGGCATTGGAAGTTGGACCACAGAACAGTTGATGAAGATGAGTTTACCATTGTGGTCAAATAATCAGTGGCGTATCCGGTGGGACGCGGGGGGGGGGGGGCACAAGATGCATGTGCCCCTATTATTCGTTTTATTTTACATTAGATTTAACATATTTAAAATATATATATATATTGTTTATTTTTATCATTTATTGTATTTATTCATTATTATGGTAACAGACGCGCCTTGAGCACAGAGTGGATTTTGTGCAATACAAACCACATTATCATCATTATTACTAATATTATTGTTATTTGTATTCATTATTATTATTATTATTATTATCTTCATCATAATCATCTTCTTCATTTTTTTTTTTCTTCTTTTAATTTGTATTTATTCATTTATCTATTCATCTATCATTATCATTTACGTGTTCATTTATTTATTCTTATTACTATTTATTTTATTTCATTTTGATATTGTATTCATTTGGGGGCGGGGGGCGGGGGGGGGGGGCGGGGGGGGTTACGACGCAATATCATATTTATATATCTTATTTTGAAATCGTGGATGCCCAGCTGGTGTGGATAACATAGATGGTAGAATTAATTCCTCCCCTATGGTGAGGGAAGAGCTACAAAGGGGGTGACTGATGATAGAAAGACAGAGAGAGAGAGAGAGAGAGAGAGAGAGAGAAAGAGAGAGAGGGTGGGGCAGACAGAAAGAGATAGAGGAGAGAGAGAGAGCGGACAGAGTGGTATATTGAAATTAAAATACTGCTTAGACATAAAATTGTTAATGATTTTTTTTTTATTTCGTCACAAAAGTTATCAAGGAACCTGGGACAGAGCTTTTCGGACGGGGAGGGGCAATTATATTTTCTGTAACAACTAGATATCCTAATGAAGGGTCAACTTTTGAGAGGGGAGGGCCGAAAAAAAGCCAACAGATTATAAGCATGGTAAATAAAGATTAATAAAGGAAAGATTTCTTTCATTTTATAGTTACACTTTAATAGTTTAAATAAATATTTTAAAGTTAAGTATTAAGGCCCCAAAAAACAAGGATAATACAGACGGCTTCGGCTTCCATGTTGTCATATTAACCCCCCCCCCCATCTCCCTCTCTCTCTTCTCTCTCCCTCTCTCTCTCTCTCCTCTCTCTCTCTCCTTCCCCCCCCCCCCTTTCTCTCTCTTTCTTTAATGCTATAATATGTAACTATCAGCATTAATGGGTATATAATTATCTGGTATTAATTTCATTCAAATTCTTTTCATGTTGGTAAAGATAGAGATGAATTATACTTTATTTTTATTTGTAACAAACTAGTAGAACACTACTGAACCGGCCAATTAATACTATAATAAGCACTTTATACACCAAAGATATACCCATTGATGTGCGTAGTATATAATGTAAATTTATATGGCATAATGTGCCCGCAGTGTGTTCAACATACGACATTCCTGGGATGTCAACGTCAATTGGGCCGTGTACATTTCAACAGAGACTCGATCGCGGGTTTGATTTGGACATTGACACTGCATTAGAGAAACCTTTCGAGGACATTTCACAGACTCACAATAAGAACAAAGAAATTGGGGCAAGACAACACCATGAGCTTGAAAGCAAATTATATTTATTTTAATCATTTTTTTTCTCTCTCTCTCGCTGTGTCTCTCGTTCTGACCTCCCAATTGGAGGGAAAGTGTACGCGAACTTTATTTCTTCCGTAGACGTGTGAGGTACTATTATGATGTGAGCTACAAACTCTACTAAATATATCCTCATGATAATGTCGATTTAAACGGTATAATCATCAAATCCTACAACTCGATATTGTAACCATGATGATCAGTGCAATATCAATAAGCCTGGAAATATGTTATATATTTTCTTGGATTTAATTTCATGCCAAATCAATTCACATAGAGCATTCGGTCTCAGCATGTACATGGCAAATCAATCAAATATATTTCATATACTGTGTATATCCAAAGCTTTGCAGTCAAAAGATTATATACCTTTGAAATATCAGCATGGCAAATACAATGAAACCAAATTGTTGGAATAGTTTGTATGGATGATAAAACAACTCCTGCGAATCAATCGAAAAGATAACTCAATTGCCAACCAGTTAAAAAAGTTGCAAAATTTGTTCCATTCGCTTACATTTATTATCCAAAGCATTTTGTGACAATCACAGGGATAAAGTATGTCAATTTAACTGACCAGCGCAAAATATGTAATGTAACAGAGAATTACAACCGTATTATGAATGATTGTAGAATTGGGAATTAACTATTATTCAATAATATACAAAATCATTTATAGCTCAAACAAGTATATGTTTCTCCATGAAAAAACATGCTATACTGTTTATAACTGCATAATATAAAACACAAACACCCCCTCCCCCTATATCGAACGAAAATATACACTTATTTTTGTTTTTGTGTTTTTAATGTATCTAGGTAACATATTTTACAATTATTTACATATAATTTTGTACATTATTTTCTTGAAGGTGAGACAAAAACGACTGGCAAGTCAATAACAGGTAGACATATTTGAAACATTATTTGTTATGATACCAAAGCGAACATAATCCTCAAACTTTTGCAAGTTGCAGTGTCTATATAATAATATACATTTCAGTTGATCACTGCACATGCTTCAAATTGGCCATTATTTCATGACGTCACACATCAATCACGGCAACCAATAGAAACCAACAAAAGACATCATGTCGATAATTACAAAATGATTCGCTAATCATGTATATTACTGTATATTACTGTGTTAACTATATATACATGTACATTAACAATGAACAGTCAAGACACACCACGTTTGGACTTAATGGAAATTCACTCCTCCAGAAAACTGCATTAGTAATAGATTTATTTATTTCACTCTATACGTAAAACAAATGAAACAAACTATTTCCATTTGTTTTTGTGTGTAAAGAAATAGAATTTCCACTTCGAGTAAAATCCACTCTTTTTGTGGGTGCAAATCAAGCCAAACGAAGTGATGCCTAATATAACACCGTCTGAACAAAGTAAACTTCCTTTGTGTAATTCCCTTTCACAATTTAAACAGAGTAATATCATCAAATACATTCAATGTTAGAAGTTCTTTATTAGTTACATGCACGACATGAATCATCCAAGATGCTTTGATATACTTGGCATAAATGATTATTGTATTCAGAGAATAATTACTTTGGAGAAGCTCCCGAGTTAACTATTTGGTCTAAATACATGAAATACGGTGTCATAAAGTTCTTCGTCAATTACACAGTCATTCTTAAGTGCTTAAGATTTTGTACACTTTTAGATTGTTCATTAACTATTTACACAATATTTACACACAAAGTACTTTATATACATGTACATTTATAACTTCCATTGTTCATCACAAATAGAAATGAGTCAATACTGGTTGTTTTATTTTTTTGCAGCAACAAAGCCATCATGTTGTCACATATTGGCAAATTACAGCGGTAACAATAAATAACAATAATTATTACATAATTAGATTTACAAAATATATCTACATTAATCTGCACCGGTGCGTATATAAGGCACTGAATATACATAATACCGCAATTTAAATTCATTCATATATAGTAGTTCATTTCAGAGCACGACATTATTTTAACCCTATATTGTAAATATAAATTCACAACAAACTCGTTTATATTAATCATAAAGCACCTTTGGAATCACATGCTGTTCTATATTCACATGCATGTATGACTTCATTATTGAAATAAACCTGCCACTTCTAATTTAACCACGTAGTTTTCCATAAAAAGGGGCCCGTATACCGTATACGTAAGGCCTTAATGCAACTGAGAAATATATTATTAATTCAAAACACAGTGGGGTATGAACGTATTGTAAATGGTATGAATTTACTCATTATGCTATAACACTCTTAGAATAAATGGCGCAATCATGAAATACATAAATACCAGCGGCTTTTTAGGGTAAATTATTATTGTGCTCTTTAAATGAATAGGGTGCAAGTTTGCTCCCTTATCACGAGAGGCACCACAACAAAACGCATTTTGCAATTTTAAATGCGACAACCTATTTATACAGAAATATTACAAACTTGCTTTCTTATTATTCAAAAGAGAACTTATGGCGCCTTCCAAGGTGATAATTTGATTTATTAATCTGCTTGAGTTGGATGAAAAGTGCAAAATTTCACCAGTTTCTGAAAGTGTATCAGCATACAATTTCATAAAACTGGTTTTAAGGATGACTTGTAGCCAATAACGAGTGCGTATGCATGTCACGTGTCCATTTTTAATTTCGGGTATTCACAATAGTTTCGCATGTTGTAAAAACCCTTGAGTACGCTGTATATTTACTAACATAACTGTGCATTATTTATATGATAGTTAAGTATACTACAGGCAGACAATAGGCTATACATGTGTGTCACATGGTGTGCACATATCTTCTGCTATGTCCTGTGACTGAATAGGTAGGTGTAATTTGAATGATAGGACCCTGACTACTAAAGCGTAGGGGTCTATGATCATGATGACCACATTATAACTCAATAAAAATGAGACATAGTGACATTTGGCGCGCATCTATCTTTAGTTGCGTTATCTGTACCCCGCTGGTTGGCAATGCTCCATTCACGTACATAACAGGTGCAATGGTCGAGCATCTCTTCTTTCCTCCATGGGTCGAATGGTCGGGTACTAGTATATGGGAAAGAGACGGGGCAAGAGCCTGGATGGGGGGCAGATAAACACCCCTCCCCCCTAATAGGGCGGGGTATATTACGAATAGAGCTTTACTACAAACATGTCATAAAGTTCTTAAAGTCGAAGTCAAGAATTGGATAGGCAGATAGGAGGGGAACGATGCCGCCAAAATTTGAAAATACAAGGGGCGGTGTTCAATGAGCGGTATCCACCAACCCCCCCCCCCCCCACACCACACAAAACAAAACAAACTGGGGCGCAAGCCCTTTGCGCTCCTCGACATTGTTGTTAATCGTAGATTCTGAAATAATCAATCTTATCAAACGTTCAGCTTGAAATTTCTTTCCATGCCACAGTTCTTGTTCTTATCTTCATCTTTAAATTAAAAAAAAAAAACGTTCATTTTAAATCAATGTATCAGTCGCCCGTTCGTCATTTTCACCTCGACACTTTACGAAACACATCAGTTTACCGTGGATGCGTCCGCCTGTTTGTTTTTACGACGCTCAAAATACGTTATGTTTACAACATTAGCGGAGTCAGCGAACTGTCATTGCCCATGGATCACAGACACTGTCATAAACATGATGACATAACAATAAACAACCAGTCTAGCCAGGCTGACATGAAAATGATCCGTTCAAAGTTAACATATTAGCGTCGTCATTCAATCAACGCGGTCTTAAAGTTAACATCGGTAATTTTCTAGATTTTGGAAAATGACACAATCGTTTTGGTTAAACAGTTATCTCAGTTTGTTAAAAAGCTGATAATATTAACCACGATCAAGAGTACCGATAACATAAATTTTTGAAAACTATCTACTCCAATTATAGAAGGGGGAAAAAAAAATCGTCTTTCCAATACATAAAATATAATTCGTCACCCTATATGTTGTCGAGAATTGGTATTGCAAATTGTAGGGTTAGTTCTTCTAAAGTCACCTTTCCTCATGTTTTAACAGGAAATACGAATAGTTAATGTTATATTTCTACTGATAACATGAATGGTGCTAAGTCAAATCCTTTAACAAGGCACTTACGCCCTTCTTACTAATAAGTAACACGATGAACAAGAAATCAATTTGACATATTTCAGATCGAAGATTATCAACTTAAATTTTTACCATTTTAGTGGTCATTTTACCTCTCTATTATAGCATTCTCTCTCCCACCCACCCCCTTTCTCTCTCTCTCTCTCTCTGCCTTTCTCGGTATAAGTGTTTTATTTCTCTATCTATTCCTCTCTCTTCCCCGCTCCCCCCCCCCTCTCTCTCTCTCTCTTTCCGAGAGAGTTGCACCTTACGTCTGTTGTTTGTCCCGTGTCAGTCATGTAGGTGTAAATCGTTTTTGAGTGCTAACAAGACCTGTCAGACGAAATCCTTAAAAAGCCCATCAGCTTTCGACACTAACCTTCACAAGACCCGACAAAACACGTCATAGAAATTAGAAATCTGATGAGAGAGCCCAAATGCATTGGTTCTTTGTGAAAGGGGCTCCTAAGATTACAAGGTACCGACTCATTTATCGACATGGGGTGTTTCAACAAGTCGTTCGTAAAGTTACGAATGACTTTAATAACGAACGACTGGAACATGTTCTCAGGTTATATGATAATCAAAGTCTCAATCATTCAGCGCAAGAACTAATCACCGGTCGTTCGTAAAATTGTTCGTAGCTTATGAACTACTTGGTGAAACATTACCCTGGACCTGTTACATAAAAGATCAATCATACGATCAGAATCAACGATATCAGTCGTAAGTCAATGATGAACAGTGTACACACAGTTACAATCGACCGTAAGATTGATCGCATCTGTTTTATGTTACAAGGTGTAGATATCATAACTATTAGAAAGTCAGGGATGTTACGAAACATTATTTCCTACATTACACATCTGGGTTCTGGGGTTTAGCCTACAAAAGGTTACACAATTTTGAAAGCTGGTACCAAACACATAATCACCACTTCGTAAAATTTTATACTGAACGTTACAAGGGGGATTTAAAGGGGGGAAGTCCACCTTGAAGATAAATTGATCTCAATAAAAGCAAAATAATAAGAGAAACACGTTAATTTCTGAATTTATTCAAATCAACTGAATTTCAGGATGCACACCTCCAATGATAAGGTGAGGGGTTATTTATAACACACAGTCAAAGAGATTGTTGGACAGTTCGCTCTCGCTTTAAATGTTCCCATCAAACTCAGCTATCAACACCAATACTACAACTTTGCGGTTTTCCTCGTTTACACGACATTAGTGATGTCACTGAAGTGCTGCAGATATGCGGGACGACAAGCCATACTAAATCTGTAGGCTGTTCCTACTTACTGGAAGCACTCCATCTGGATAACACATCAGTGGTGTAACCTCGACCTTTCTAACCAATGTCATGGGCGCGTCTTTTACCTTTATACCAGCACTCTGCGCTTAAAGGGGGTAATTGTGAGTGATGGAACGGACATAGGTCCTTTCTAATACAGAGAGCTCATACATTATGTATGAATCAGCCATTTTGGCGAGTGAGAGTAAGTTTGTCAGGCATGCCTTTTTCTCAAGTCTGACCAACACTGATCAAGGGAGATAGTAGGGAATGAAAATGGACTTTAAACACGTTAGACTTGTCAGAAAAAAAAAAAAAAAAAAAAAAAAAAAAAAAAAAAAAAAAACGTAAAAAAGAAGAAGATATGTTAATAGTTGGTCAAGCTGATTGACATAAAACAACAGAGCCTTGATTAAGAGAGCTTTCAAACTTTTAATGCCGTTGTCTAAACAGCGTCTAACTTTCAAATCTAATCATTATAGGCCCCCTATATATCAAAAGCAAATTTCATGAATTCTGACCACCGTGTCTTTCATGTGCAAAATAAAGACCACGAGACACAATGCATATCTACCATCTGATCAACACGATCCTATGTTATTCTAACATTTCACTGCACATCGTGACATGTACATTGTATACGTCACTACATGTCACGTGACCGATTTTGTCTTCATGATTCATTCAAGAAAACAGTGCAATACATCTCTTCTAAATGTGACTAATTGACTGCTAATCGATGGCTCATAGGTCATAGGTCACGCAGTTCAGTGACGTCAGAACGACGAAGACATTTCACCTGATCCCACCAAAAACTTTTAATGTCGTCAAAACTATGGCTATCTATAACACTGTATGGCCGTCCTGAAATGTTTCCTGTTATTAGCCTACTGTCTTAAGGAATTTAAATCTCATGACACCAAAGTCTGTTTTGAGTGGGATAAATCAATGTAATATGATAGTCGATGAAGAAGAAATCAAACGCAACTATCTTAAATTTGATCTAACTTGCTTATTATCCCAAAACAAGTCTCCAACATACTGAACAGAAAATCCATACAACTTCTATCTATGATGTAATATGATAAAATGACTTAATCGTATGCAATGCATTCCCATTCAGAACGTTGACGAAAACTTGCTTTACCAATACTACGTGATTATCAACTCCAAAATGCAAATTATCCACCTGCTTGCTGTGTAGCATATGGCATATTAAGGTCTTGATAACGCAAATGTTTCATTTTTTAAGTATAGTTACGAAAAATATTTATGATTGGATGCGACATAAACATTCTATTGAGTTACGCAGTGATCACTCTTGCTAGAATTCCCATCATTCGATATACACAAAACTTGGCCGTTTTTTTTAAACCGCTATGTTAACATCTTCCTAAGATAGCGCATTTACAGATCTTCTTACAAATCAGCCAAAAAATTCTGAAACTGCAAGATTTGATTATCAGTACGTGAAATATTGATCTTAAAATGTTCACAGCAGTTTTTATCAATGAAATAATTGACAAAATTCATTAGTAATATCGTAACAGCGTTAATTGTTGTGTGTTTAAGATATCTGGGCAACATTCGATGTAATGGAAAAAGTGAGAATGGGATCGTAAAAATTCGTCTTTCTATAATTATAATCATACATGTAAAACTATTGGAAAGATAACATCCTTCGATTATGAATTTCTTTACATTAAGAATAATACTCGATGACCCGACATTTCCAATCTTCCTAAAGACCACATTACTTTTCAAAGTCAAGTTTATATCTTCTTATACCCAGGCGTAGCTTACTGTAAGCCCAAATAATACGGCTCGCATCGCTTTCACTTCCCACCTCTTTAAAATCAAATCTATCAATTCTATAAGACGACAATTTATCACCATCAATTTTCGTCAGGCGGGAGATCTTGTAAGATATTTGTTTTGATCTCACAACATAGCAAAATAAGACGCAACAATCAGCCAAAGTTAGGCTAGTCATACTTCGTTTGACGTGTTCTCTTTCGACGGGAGAGAAAAGACATGCGCAGTTTTTTGTTGTTGATTCTGTCTTTCACATCTGTACGTCTGCCACATTTGTCTTTCCCTCGCGACAAGCTTGGGGCATTGGAAAATGACAAACAGAAAGTTGCGAGCAGGCAGTACCCAATTCTTTACCCTCTTATTTTCTCTGGCAATGTTAGACAGATCATAGTAACCAAAACCTCAGTGACTTGATCACGTGACGACTGAGTTTCAATATAATTCCAAGGTCGTCATAAAGGTCAAACTGCTCTTGAAAGTTTCGTTCCCCCTTCCGGTTCCCATATCGTCGGCCTTATGCGAAAAGGGCCTTATCATTATTTTTTAAAGGCCTATTACATTCTTCACATAATAAAAATGGTAAGGCCCTTTTGGCGGCGGACGATATCCAAATTTTGCAACTGTCAAAGGGAGGAGGGAGGGGCATTTCAGTTGCTTTGCATTCAGACATTACATTATTTGTCTAAACATGTGACGTAGTGCATGCTGGGATGGCGGAAGTTGCTCACAGCTGTGTAGGAAACGGACACTACCCTGTCAAGAATTGGGTTACTGGCTATGACGTCACAGCAATCAAAACAACCATAGCTCGAAATAATGGTTCACCTATCTCTTTTTTTTTATGCATCGTCTTTATAAACCGTGAACTAATTCTTTAAGTGGCTCAACACTACTCTGGCAATATCCCCAACTGCCTTTCTTTTTCATACAGTACATGATCGTGGTGATGCAGGAACCATCTTCAAGAAAGTACGGTCATAACCTTAACTTGCCTAAGATGGGTACACAGTGGCCCTTATTCTGAAACTCGTTTTAGAATTAAACTCCAGTCATGGTTTAATCGGAAGCCAGGTTCGCCGCATTGAAATTCTGCAAGCATTATACTCCGATAAAGCCTGGAATATTAATTGTAATAAACACAGTTCAATACGGGCCTTACAGCCTTAGTCACTAAAATAGTTTATATAATGACGATTGATTTGATGATTCGAAATCGTACTAATAATATTGAATACATTATACACTTTGACATAAAGAGTGAACTTTGGACAATGCAGCATTGTGGCAAAGAATACTTTTCCCGAGCCCAATCAAGGCTCATTGATAGTTAACACCTTTCTCCAAGGTAATCGTTTCTTTCAAAGGGGTATTTTCCACAAACCAATTACGACTGACCATCAAAGTAAACCGTTAAATATCAATGGCAAACCAAAACCTTTGCTAAAGATATAACTTTTCTCAAACCAACCATGACTGACTACCAATCAGGTTAATTTCTTCAAAATTATCAATGAAATTCATAGGATTCTATTAAAAGTCATGAAAGTTATTTCATGACTTTTAAGGCATACAGAGTCGGTGATATTGGCACGCCACAAACAAGCAGTACTCTCCTCAAACCAATCTTGAAAAAACATCTCAAAGTGTGCATAAACATTTCCTTTCAATCTGTGCGATATTTTTTGAGGCAAATAGAGTCAGTCGTATTGGCAAACCACACCATTTTCTTTCGATAACACATCAAGCAGGCCCTCACCTTTTGAGCCTTCACATTGAAACCTGAATGCCAACAATGTTTGTCAGCCTCGGGACTAGGCTCAGAAAGAGATTACACCAGACTCGAGACATTAAAAACACCCCTTTAACTCGCGGCAAGTCCCTGTAACATCCAATGAAAGAACAAGATAACATTCTTGCTGAATCAGTACGGAAGATGCCTCTGAACAATGTGCATTCGAAATATTTCGAACCGCACCAATGTTGGTATAGTCATGATGGTTTGAAACCCTTCTGTTCTGCAAAAGGAAATCCCAAAAAGCTGGAGAACATCAACCTACGTGGTTAGTGAGGGGGGAAAGGGTTTTCGGTCTGTTGGCCAGGTGAATTCCTGCTTAAGCCTGGGACTTTGTTGACAAGGACCAGTCGGCAAAATGCGATTTATGAGTAGGCCTAATGGATGGATGTCGTTGTTGTATTAACGATGTGATAGATTGTTCACACCTTGTGTTGCCCCCTTTGTTGCAATTAGCATAGAGATGTGGGACTAATTTTAGCCTCAGATACCTATGCTGATAGATTTAGCAGTCATTCCTTACGAATGCAGGTCAGTTTAATCAAGTGTTGACCCTCCCCAGTGTCTTCCGAACATCTTCTGGAATCGAGAGGATGAGGCAGAGTATGGCTTTGTCTCATTCGGTCTCATAGAAAAGAACTTTCCTTTGACAAAACCAAATGCAGTAATCAGGTAATGCTTTCCAATATCTTAGGACAAGCCTTCGACCATTCTGTAGGCTTATCTGTAATACGACGCAAAAAATAGTTCTCGACAATGTAGCTGTTTCAGATTAGACGTTCCTGGTTACATTAAGTAAAATTTAAAATTAATGCCAAACTCCTCCAAGATCAAAACTTCAGATCATTTAATTGTAATACGTGGGTTTTTTTGGTGCATTGTGTACCACATGACGGAGAAAATCACAGGTAACCAATTAAACATCCGTTTGGGTAAACCTTCCTAATAAATAGGCTGCATGCTGATTTCAATTCTTTCTCAGGAAAGCGCAGTTTATTTCCCTAGTAAGGTGTGTAGTTGGCATACCACTGGCATGGGAATAATTATTACTTTCTTTGAAGCTATCGCATGAATAAATTACATACACTGAACGTACTGAGAGTACAATCTAATATCAAACATTCTCTTAAATTACAACATTTATAATCTTATCATAACTATTTACAAATGTTTCCTTCCGGGAATTTCCCATCACAGACCAATAGTCAAACTTCAACAAACATGACAAAGCGAAGAGATAAAGTCTCTTATATTGTAATGCTAAATATTTCATTCATGTAAAACAAGTGACAAATTGCAATAAGCACACGTCCTATAAAACCCTTATAATTCTCTTAAAACATACAACGGTAAACTGTCTCTTCAAGACGTTTTATATATCGTTTTTTTAATAATTCTCCTGATAAGTGAAACTGTCGTCATGTTTACGAATCGATTCCGTTCCATACACTGATATAATTTGCACACATTTTTATTTCAAACAATTTCATTACTGTCATAAATTTCAGGAGAAAATGGGATTCGGTATAATCAAACTCTGATTCGAAATTCGAGATAACTAATCGTATATGGTCACACACGCAAATATAAGTATTATTATTATTTTTTTTAGAATTCAAAAACAATATTTCGAATAGAGAGCGCCCTCTGATATTGTTCATTGATCGATTTTGAGCTTACGATTTCCTGAGGGATTCTGCATCACTCGTGAACTCTTCCACAATGGGTCCAGTAGGTGTGCCTTTGCCACTAGATCCCTCTACGTGTGGTCTAACTTGGATTGGGATGGTCCGCTCGTTGGCCTGGGCCAACTGTAGCTTGGGAGCCTCCAAGGTCAGGATGCCTTTCTCAGACAGGTAGCTCTTGACTAACCTCAGATCGACGTCATCAGGCAAGGTGTACTGACGGTAGTACTCCCGTTGGACGAACCCACCTTCTGGTGTTCCCTCTTTGTGTTCAGCACGGACGGTCAGCTTATTCTCCTTGATCTTCACTTCAATGTCCTCTGGTCGGTATGAGCTAACGTCCAGTGTCACCTGGAACCTTTGGCTGTCGTATTCAATCTTGCTCGTCTGTCGCTCACCAAGGCCCTTTGGTGGCCCCGAGGACTGGCTGGTCAGAGAAACAGGTGTTACGTAATATCCTTGGTAGAGGGTCGGAGATGTGGAGGCATATCGGAATGAATAGATAGAAATCCTGGAGACACTGGTTCCTCGTAAACACGGCGTTCGGTTGTTTTTCTGGTGGTAGTAGTAGTCTTGACACTCGACTGTCCTCCCGGCCTCCGGACTGACTGTTGTGACTAGGTGCTTGTCTCAGGCTGCGAGAACTGCTGCAAGTAAGGCGGTGGTGGTTGGTTTGGCTTAATAACCGTTGGTTCTGCATTCGGAGACAGGACAGTGATAGTCGGCATGCCCTGGTTGCCACCACCTTGCTGAACTTTGTGCACCTCGACGGTCGGTTGGCCAAACTGGGGTGGCCCACCACCTATCACAGTTGGGGTCATTGGCCCACCATGTCCTGAAACACTATATTCCACTTTGGGATGCGAAAACGGAATTTTAATTTCGATATTCATGGTGGCTGTCGATGCTTAGCTGCCAGTCAATGGAAAGACTAAAAGAGAAAAGTCTGGGGTATGGTCGTTACTTCTAGCTCTTACTCGCCTATATCTGTCAATGTCACGTTTCCGCGCGGTTGGGTATCGTCTGCTCTTTACACAAACACGAAATGAAAAATAAACAAAACGCTCCTGTCTACTATAGATATGAAGTCATTGAACGCTCGTTCATGGAATCCTGTATCCACACAGCTACCCCGTATATCCTTAAATGAACATTCCAAGCTAACTCCTCAGTGCTATTAAACCCTCCGAACCTTCCAGAAACTTCCGGGTATTTTCGCCTCCAGCAAATATGTAAATCTGAGTTTAACACAACCCACTTTCAGTTTCACACAGGTGTTGCAGGCGACACAAGTAATCGTCAGACCTATTTTGGTCAGCTATCGTTTGCATGAACAGAACCGGAATTCGTCAGATATCACATGCAAGACTCCAAGCCAAAATGCCCAACCGTAACTCCACTGGTTAAAATAATCTGATATAGCCGGCAAATATCGTCCAGAGTTTACCAGCCAACTCTAAGCAGACTTCCCAAGGAATGTTCAAGCTCAAGTGCAACCGGAATGATTGCACTCGAAATGTTTATCTCGAGAAATTATTTCCGCTTGATCTCTGGTACAAAGAAGTATAACAAGACGTAAACTCCGTGGGAGCATTGGCCACTGCCGCCCACTAAGTGACATACACCAGCAGCAATCGAAAAAAATCTTTCACGAGATGGTGTAGGAAAAGAAAGCGTGCATCCCTTCTGTCGTCTGCGCAAATGTATATCCGTTACATGCAGTATTCCATACGGCTTGTACGTGGACGTGCATTCCTCGCGCTCGGTCTTCGCCTCATACTACACGCTGTGGCGGCGGCGCTGGATACCGAGTGACGTGCCCGGGGATGGTATTCAATGTATGTATGTGTCTGCGACATCCACCAACGCTCCTCCACGTTGGAGGAAGGGGGAAGAGAGGGGTAGGGCAGGGGCAGAAGGTCGCACCTTTTCATAGGGATGGGGGCCTACAATAGATCATGTACACTCAACCAGCACTGATTTGAACAACACACATGTTAGTGAGAAAACATAACAAAGATTTTTACATTCTTAATATTCTTAAACTTGAGTGTCTGCAGAAAAGACAACAATAATTTACAATTAAGCAGGCGTTCGAAAATATTAAAACAAACATGACAAAAAAAAACATTTATATTTTAGGTGAAAAATTTAAAATCTAAACGAGAATTAGATAAGAATTCAAGTGTAATCATGTGTTAATTGATCTCTATTTTCAAACCATATTTAAAAGTGTAAATCGTTTGTATTTCTTTTTAATAATTATTACTATTTCATTTGATACCACCCTTCCGTTCCCCTCTTTACCGATTGACGCAACCCCCTTTTTCTATCTTTAGAAGAGAAAAGAAAAGTTTAACTGCATTTGCCCTTTCGATACGGCTCACGCATTGGCAATCGCCCTGATTGCATCGAGTGTCTTAAAGCAGTCATACTGGCTTCATTACCAACGCTTAATTAATATTTTATAACATTTTGAAAGAAAATTACACTCATTGTACAGTATTATGCAGATCAGTACTATCAGTACTGGATGGGGATAGCTATATAAAAATCGTGCATGAACTTTTAATGGCATGATCAAAAAGCAAATTATACTCAAGATCATCCTTCTGTAATCAAAAGAATCGGAGAATTTACAAAATGTTGATATAGTTTAAATGTTCATATAACATTCATATATTTATTTAAGTTTCATATAATATTCATAAATATAATGTTTATAATTATAATGTTGTCAAAATGTTCATAAATGTTTCATATAATGTCCATGATATGTTCACAATTCTGATTTAGATAATGTCCATAATATTCATACAATGCCCACAATGCTCACAATGTTTAGATAATGTTGGTACATCTTAACAGCTTATGACTTCTCACTCGCTTTGTAATGAAAGCCTATTCTCTTTCAACGTAGTACTTAAATTCCATCCCTCACGATCATATTACTTCTTAATCAAATTAAAGCAGAGACGTGGAGTGTTGCAGAAGGGGGGGGGGTAGATGGAGGGGGTAAATTATTGGCAAGGAAGGCGGGAGAAAGAACCTCTATAATAAAAATGTGCAAATGATTATGTTAGCTATAGCTATTAACATTTTTTATATTTTTTTCCTCCTCTTTATACCATGTTTACACTCATACAAACAAAACAACATTCTTAAAATGAGATCTTAAAATAAACATCATCATCGAAACAATACAAAGCAATCCGGAAATTATCATACATCAATAAAGAAATTTAACAACATTATTATATAACAATAACAATATGATTTAAATGGTCTTTAAAAAAAAAAAAAAAAAATCAGTATTTCAATATAAACTGATTCTTAATAGGCCCTAATTGTTAATCCATCTGATTGATTATCTAATATTATGAGCTTGATTGGTTGCCCCTCCCCCTCCCACACATTTCACAACCTTTTTTCCCTCTCTCTCTCTCTCTCTCTCTCTGTCTCTCTCTCGCCTTATCTCTCCATAAACTTTTTCCTAGCTTTGCTGTTCTTGTCTAAGAATCACGAATGGTTGTCGGAGAATATAACCGTCTCAATCTTGCTTTAGGGTGGGGGATTCTGATAAAACTTTACACCGGGTGATGAGCGTATATTATACATTCATGATTTAAGTCACGCTTGATGCAACAGAGGCATCTAACCATAATAGTTGATCGTTGATACAAGGTGATGACCTGGTGATGATAAATATTCGTTAGGGATTGGACTAACAAAATATAAAGGGCCATCGATTGTCAATACTATCACTACTGTCATTTCCACTTAGCATCATATTTCTTTCGATCTAGAACACACATATTTCCTACTAAAACATGCTTTATGGGGCTTTAAAATCGAAAGGGAAGGTGGCAAAATAACTCTGAAGTAAATAAATAAGATAATGTCAATTATAACCACCAAAAAAACACACCAATATCTGGCCGATTCTCTTCAACTGGGGAGTCAGTCTTGCCCTGTTTGTTTGATTATTCATCTTATAGTATTCGAAAAGTTTTCTTTTTCTTCTTCAACATAGTCCAAATCTTACTACAACTCTTAAAAAAAAGAAGTAGTTCATTCAATTATTCAAGCATAGAAATAATGAAAGATCACAATCAGTCTATTTTTCAAACATGATGACCTTTTACCATTATAAAATCATCTAATCATCCTGTTTACAAATGAAACAATTAGGTTGTATTCTAATATTAGCTCAGCCAACTCTTCCATTCACTGTTATAAAAATTTAAACAAGTTGTTTAAAATCTTAAACAACTGCGTGTTAATCGGTGAATCGCACAGTGTTGTTTAGAAATTAAACAACCTGTAGTTGTTTAAAACTTTAACACTCTTGTTGTTTAAAGGTTTAAACAACCTGCTGTTTAATGGTTGTTTAAAATAGTAACAGTATTGTTTAACGCTTCTCTCCAAAAATAAAAACGCTCCAACTTGTGTTAAACGCGGCCGGGTATCGCACTCACGACCTTTCGATTATAAGGCAGACGCTCTATCCAGTGAGCCAACACATCTGTGCATATGCGAGTTTAATGCCTTTGCCATGATTGAAATGTTGCGCCGATTTACCTTCCATATGTGACGAGTGAGGCCATTAGCTCATGACTATCACGTGACATTTGCCTCGGCCTGTTTAATCAAAACTGTTTAATATCTGAACTCTAATCTCTAAACAGGTCTTTTTTTTAGGCTATAAAGCCTCGCTTTTCCGGTTTTAAACAACAATGTTTAAATATTAAACAAGAATGTTTAACTTTTAAACCAACAGTTTTAAACAGCGAAAGTTTTAAACCGCGTTCTAACAGTGTATAAGGGTGGAGAAGGGAGGAGGGGGGGGGGTAAATTGCTCAGGACCAACCGAGTAGAGTGTCCGATTGATTTTCAGGTGGTGGGGGGCAAATATACCCCTCCCCATCCCCCCCCCCCCCCGCCCGGACGCGCCCCATTAATGTTCACCAGTGACACGGGTGACCTAGTCCCTGCTCTAGTATCTGAGTGGTCTATGTACCCAAGGTGAGAACGATCTTGAAGTTGATGAGTCCTCTCTGTTTCAAGAAGATGATAGCCTTCTTACATTCTCACCAGGACGATGTGTGATGACAGAATAAAGATGGTAGGGTGAGCAGGTCAATTGTCACTTGGTCTATAACTTAGACCAATTTGTCTAATACCCGTCTGGTCTCATCCCGCATGGTCTACTTGAGCAATCGCTTTTCGTATAATATAAACCCGGTTCGTCTTCTGTCCATCTACAACCCCACCTACGCCATTTACCATTTTGTCTAATTTTCAGTTAGGCTTTACCATTTCGTCCAATACATACTCAGTCTATAATTATGTTTGGATAGTAAGTTGGCAATTGGTCTAAAACCATTTTGACTAATGCCCATTTGGTCTCATCACACATGGTCTAATCCCTTTTCTTCTATACAACCAGTTGGTTTTCTGATGACCATCTAACTGTCACCTAGCCCATTTACCATTTTGTCAAATTTTCAGTTAGGCTATACCCATTTCGTCTAATATCCACTTAGTATAACACCACTTAATCTATTATGTTAAGATGGATTTGTAATGATCCAAATTTTCATTTGATGAAACGGGAATTTGAAGACTTGGAAGCAATATGGTACGATCTTTCGATTGCAAGTAATTTCACAGAACTTCAACCGCATTTCTAAACAAATTATTTGTCTCTATTTCAAGGACACCATAATGAAAATTATAGTAAGATGACTGTTTAATTCACTGCCGCGCGCTGCCAGACCAAGATATGAATACCGAGAATATAACACTAATAATATTAGTGTATGACGTCGTAAACTTGCTGCGTTTGATAGCCGTTACCCAGCACTCTCAGCGGGGCGGCTGTGGAGCGTATGGTTCATTCAGAAATACAAAGTGAGTGGGAGAACTTCATATCTAACTGAGAAAGTAAAAAAAAAATGGATTTGTTCTTATTGGGTGGTTTCCAATCATAACAAGCCAATGAGGGGGCCATGTATCCACGGTTTAGTTTTGGAGTTGTCCTATCAGATACCTCTATTATTTGCGCTGGGGGTGGAGGCACAGGGGGACAGCCCCCCCCCCCCCCCTCAAAGGGATACTGTTGTTTTTTTTTCTTCCAAGTTTTATCATGTTTTTGCATTGCAATACCCTAGGAGTAACGCCCCTCCATACATCCATTTGCCCCTTAAGTAATTGTATCTGTTTAATTCTTTATTTATTTAAAAAAAAAAAATCATTCTAGTTAAGGGAATAGGAAAAGAGCCGCGGTCGTCGGTCTCTTCTTATTTATTTATTTTTGATAAAGGACCAAATTTGTTTTCATGACGATAGGCTATGTTTTGGAGACATCATTTGAACAAGTTATTTAAACACATACCTGAAAATCAAGTCCAATTTCAACGCAATAAACTGGAACATTATGCACGCTGGGTGTTCTAAATTTAGCTCTCCTATGTGCATGACCTAAACTGGCAGTTGTCAGAATGAATAATAGCAACAAATTTCGTTCGTTAGGATATTTGTCATATAGCACGAGAGAAGAGTCTGCCTGACATTGTTTATGGTTAAGAAATAACGTTAACAGTTTTGTAATCAAATGAAACCAAATTATTTCAAATATGTGTCTGTCAAATATAGGTTTTCCCGGTCACTTTCATACAATTATCATTTGAATCTATTTTAAGATCATTCAATTTCACCACAGTTGTGATCGTTTGGGCCTACCTCCATTTAAACTTACATTAAGTTCGTTCAATTCATTTATTTATGCAATGATCTTTTTAAATGTGCCAAGTCGATTTTAAAAAGTAGCATAAGCGTTTAAAGAATCTTCATTTAATTTTATTTTTGCTTCTTTTGAGATTTGACTCCTTGTAAAGCATTTTTCGAATCAGTCATCTAAGTTTAGACAAAGAACATTCAACCTTGATGAGTATGCCTGTGGTCGAATTGATTTTAATTTTATTTTCGCTCGATCGAATTAGTTATCCCGTGCAATACATTTAGAAAAGAGAGTCGTTCACATTTAAAACTTTATGCATAGATTATTAGAAATATGCCATTCAAGATTCAAATATGGGGATGGCCTCGGACTTTCTTGGGTCATTCAATTCATTAGAAGGCAAGCATGTTAAAATAAGTGCATTCTATTTAGGATTCATCTGTCCAAGAAGAGCATGACATATATGTTATCAAACGGTTTACCATGACTTTGTTTTACGCCGATTGCAGCCCATGGATAGTCAGTTCCCATCATTAGCACACTGATAATATCGAAATAGGTGGATAGCAAATGACAGGTAACGAAGAGAACACTGGTACATGGCAGTGACCGGACATATAATTAACATTAATTGAAAGTATACCTAAAACTTGTATGTGTTAGCCTCTTGGCTCATTCATGTAAAAATCAGCACTTGTATTTTTGACACTAAGCATAGACCTATTATTGTATGAAAGAAAATGCTAATGAAAAGGCCCGTATATGCCCCCAGATAAACAATAAACAATTAAATCTGTATGTACGAACTAAAAAGAAAAATCCATTATAAGTGTTATAAGTTAAAAGAAAGAAACAAAGCAAAAAAAAAAAAAAAAAAATTTTTTTTTTTTTTTGTTGATATAAGATTAATATCAGATGCGAAATGAACAAAATACAAACACGGAAAATAGACAACAGCCTATAATTTTTAAATGACCTTTAAAAAAATAATACAAAGCACCAATTTTAACACTGGCGGATTTAGGATTTTATGGGGGGCCAAAATTTATATTTCAGATTCTTATACAGTCCAATTTATTTTGCTTTACGCTGGCCGAGCAAAAAGGAGCGGGGAGGTTGGAGAAGGGGGTGGGGTAGTGTGAAGATATTTCGGCATTCGGTCACCCTCACAGTCATATTTCACCCTTGGTATGGGTAGGGTTAAGTCGGTCATCCATAAATAATGTTTCCTGCTTTTTTTTCTCTCTCTCTTCTTTTTGTTTTCTTGTTTTTGTTGGGGATGTTTTACGTTTGGGCGCTCCGCAAAATAGCAGATTTTATGCACTTTTTCTCAATTATGGGTCTGCGGTGAGGTGGGGGGGGGGGTTCCAACTCGCAGGCTCCTTTGAATCTCCCACAATGGAATCGCGGATACGTTATAATGTCAGATAAAATCAGAGCTAAACATGATTTAAAAGATAAGCCTAAAATAATTATATTGCGCATCAATGCTATGAAAATCTTGTATAATGTTGAAAATATATAGAGAATGGAGGGAAACTACAAAAAACATAAACGGAAATTTTAAACTGAATGGACGTTTCTTAAAATTGTGTTCCTCAAAATGAAATTGATGTGTCTCGTACAGGCTAATTTGGCTCCTAAAAACGATGCCTCTTTAATTTGAATGAACATAATGCAATTGTACCATACATTAATGAAGTTGTATGCGCGTTTAAAAGATCTTGTTGCTGTATAATAAAATTAAGTACGGGGAAAATAAAATAAACCCCTCACAAAAGTTCCAAGTCGACTTTGGGTCTAGATAACTTTTCAGGTACGCTTTTAGTTATTCCTGATTTTATACCATTGGAAAGATAATTTATTCGCCCTTTTGATTGATATCCTATTTGTAATGATTGTATCATGCTTCAAATACACAGAATATCAGAATATGGAGAAAAGTAAAAAGTCAAAAGTTGTAAAATGCATTTATTAATCACATTGAAGTTCCGCAACTTCACTTCAGGTCCTAATACTGGTGGATATTTTCAATTTTTATTGATTTTATACCATTGTCAAGTTAATTTACTCCTCTCTTGATTGATACCTCTATTGTGTGTACAGGGTGGTGTCATGCCTGTGTCCACAGACCCCTCATATACCACTTGAATAATGACAAAGCGAAAGATAATTTTCAGTTTAATTTCTGTAACACAACACTTGAACCTTGATACATTTTAATGTGGGATTTAATCATTGTCAATTTATAGCAATTAAAAAGTTTCATTATTCTTCTTTTTATTGATACCCTATTTGCAATATTAACATCAATATTTGAATGCACATAACTCATGAATATAAGCAGAAGTAAAGTGAAAAAGTGCGAAATGCATTGTTATTGCTCGCAACAGACAATAATACTCAACAATGAGGCATTCAATTTGCAACATTTAACTTCTGACGTGTCCTAACATTCAGGTGTTCTGTCCAGCAGGAACAGCACTATCTCGTTACAATTAGGGGTGTATATTGAAAAAGAGGAATAATTATCCTGACAATGGTCTAAAATTCAATAAAAATTAGAAAATACTCGAAAGTTATCAGAGCTAAAATCGAGTTGCGCAACTTCGGCTTTTGATAAATGCATTTTTGGCAACATTTGACTGTTTTAACTTTTCTCTATATTCTGATATACTGTGCATTGGAAGGCAGTGAACATAATCATTACAAGTGTAGGATTATTAATAAAAAGGGATTATAATTATTTTGCGGCAATGGTATGAATATCAGGAATAACTAAAGCGTACCTGAAAAGTTATCATGGCCCAAAGTCTACTTGCGAAATTTTTTGTGAGGGGTTTAGAATGCAGTACATGGAAATGGTTTCGCCCCAATTATGAAATTAAATGCTCTTAAAATAAAGCTTCGTGATAATAAATGAACTTGATTCTCCGTATTTTAAAATTAAAATGCCGATATCGATCGGAAAAAGGTATCGCTTGAATTTGAATGAACCTTCTATAGGTTTGATTGACAAACCTATGAAATTGGGCGGGAAAACCTATAATATAGACGAACGAATCTTCGTTTAAAACAATGTTTTATGTGGAATGAAAATAAATATATATTTTTTCTCAATGTTACCTATATAAACAGAACAAAGCGCGGCACATATTTTTTATCAAAAAAATGCAAGGTGGCAGGGGTTTTTGTAGGTATTTCAAGTATGTCCAGTAAAAAGAATTATACCCAACTTTGAGAGACTATAAGTATTCAGATCAGACAAATTTTGTGAACTTAATTTTATATTTCAAATTGAAGAATAACTCGTATCCTGTTCAGTGATACAATATTTATTCCTGTGTTGTCATGGATGACTGAGTGCTTGGGCTTTAAAAAACGTTTGTCAAAGTTGCCTTGTACCAAATTTTGTCAGAAGCATCCCGTCCATGAAAGACTTTCTAGCTTGTTAATGGACTCAAGAAGATTTACATCGAACAATGAATGAATGATCATGAAGCCAAGAGCTACTCTGCTCAAACTTAGTACAAGGCGATTCTGACACTGGTTTTTAAAAACTCAAGTGCTCAGTCATCCATGGCAGCACAAATATAAGTTTGATATTAATGGACGGAATATAAAATAAAAATTGGTATCACATAAATAAAGCTTTGGTTTATTAGCATGCATATCTAGAATTAAGGGGGAAAATCAACGCGTTTCTTGTAAATGTTATAAACATTTCGGCCAGTATTCTCGAATGGTGACTGAAGTTAGTCTCTTACAACATTATATACATAATCATTTTGTTACTTGAATATGTGATGCACATATTGTGACTTTTATCAATCTGAATATCTCATTTTGTAATTCATGATAACCTTTCGATCACCTCGTGCAAAACCCATTTTTTATTTGAACACAATGGCGGGTGGCAGTTCAATGCAAAATAACGGATATGTGAAAAAAAGTAAATTCCTTTCCTCTGATCTTATAAACAAGATCACAAAAGATTCACCCCGTTACTTGCTTGTAATCACCACATGCCCCCAATCCGACATACTTGAGCGACAATTACGGTAATAAAGGCCTATATAGCCTACTGATCGCTTTGAGTATATATAAAGACCAACAAAGTTTTCTGAGGACGTGTACATCGTGGTTCAATGAAGACCTGGTTCGTAATCTCCATTGGCGGCGATCCCGGGGGGGACGTGTCCCCCCACCCCTCGATTTTTAAAGCTTAACATATTTTTATGTAGTGATAAGCTTATGAAGCTAATAAAGAGGTTATGTATGTCAAATACAATGATAAATGTAATTATAAGGCAAAATTTTCGGCTCGCGCTTCGCGCTCGCAAACATTTTTATTAGTTTCTGCATAATGTGCGAAGTATGCGAATTTCGAGTGTATTGTTTTTCACTTTCGGGTGTTTCCGTCCCAACCCCCCCCCCCCCCGCAGTCGTGACATGAAATCGCCGCGCTTGGTGATCTCAGTCTGTATCAAATAAAAATGGTACGAGTGGGAAATTTCTTTTTATAGTATGATAATTAGTCACAACCTCAGAGATGCCCAAACTATACTACGGAATAATCATAACCTAATGCGGAGGTCACAACTTGTCGTAGGCTACGGGGCACGTGAAATCAACGTACACTCACTTAGCACTGGTATTGCAACATAGCTAAATGCGTGCAATTTTTTATATCTACAAGTCTTTTATATATTGTCATATTTCTTTCATATTCATGGCCAGAGATTTTCAGAAAATATTTAAATATTCTGAATGAGGAGACTTGTCCCTTTTCATTCCTGAGATCAGTTAATACTCAGACAGGGGCGCTTTTTTACACAAAGGGGCGCGAATGAACAAAGGCCCCTAAAAATGAAATTTTAAGAGGTGGGGATTATCAGTGAATAAAATAATTATTAGGGAGGAGTCATATTTCTCCGAAAACTGTTTACATGTTTTCATAATGCTTGTGGCAAATTAAAAATAGTCATAAGGAACCATCTCAAAGGCTAATGAAAGAAACAACACGCTCAGAAGACAAAATTCTGTTACACCGTTGCTAAGGAGGATGCGTGGCAAAATCAGACGTCGTGAATATCCAGCAAAATATAATAGAAGTGTGAAAATTTTGATTTTAATTTAAACGACATTATCTTTACTTCAAGAATTCAACAGTAATTTTGGAATTCGGTGGAACAAAATCGTTTCTGTAATAAGGGACTAAAATTTTCCTTTGCAACGATAGAAATAATTTTATATTCCCCGGGTGTTCCTTCTTTTGTCTTTCATTGTAGTGCTACCTCTTTGTTCATTTTTTATTTGCCACAAGCATAATGAAACCATGTAAACAGTTTTTGGAGAAATATGACTCCTCCTTAATAATTTTATTCACTTATAATCTCCACCTCTTAAAATTTCATTTTAAGGGTCTTTGTTCATTTGTCGCCCCTTTGTTTAAAAAAGTGCCCCTGTCTGAGTATTTTACCGACCTCAGGAATGAAAAGGGACAAGTCTCCTCTTTCAGAATATACAAAATTTCTCGGAAAATCTCTGGCAATGAATGAAATATGACAATATATAAAAGACTTGAAAATAGGCCTATGAAAAAAAAAATGCACGCATTTAACTATGTTGCAATACCAGTGCTAAGTAAGTGTAGCCTACGTTGCATGCACAATGCACGCACAGGTCGTGGGTCAATTTCTGCGATTCCTGCGTTTCTGTAGTACGGGTATTTGAAAAACTTCCTGCACATCGTACAGGCAACGTGCCTGCATGGTACATACGCTGCACGAATTTTCTACGATATCCATCGTAGGGAGTTGCACGTCGAAGGTACGGCGCGTTGTGACTACCGCATTAGAAATTAGAACGCGAATAACGCAAATAGTTAAAACAGCTGAAACAAATGTCTTGTTAACAAGAGAAAGAAAACTATTGATTTGAACGCATTCCCAAAATTGAATGACGGAGCAAAATGTTATTATTCATGCTTTCTCTAGTGAGAAGTCTTTTGTTTTAGTTGTTCTATTTGCGTTATTCGCGTTCTAATTTCTAATGTTATAATTATTCCGTAGTGTTGGAATCTCTGCAACCTGGTAGTGATTGGTATTTCCATAAAGCAGGAAAATAGGCTTCCTGTTGCATTTTTTCCCATCTCATTTGGTAACTGTAGATCTTGTAATATGATAAGCTTTTTACAATTAATAAAAAATCATTTTCCGCACGTTGTGCCTTTGTGTAGGTATCGGACATAAGCCGCCAAAATGACTATAAAAGAACAATGGGTTTGTGTAAATTTAATTCTCTCATCGTCAAATAAAAATTAGCGTAACTTTTGAACAGCATATATTATTTGAAATAAATTGTAGCCTAAAAAAATATGTATTTGCTTTGATACCATATTATAAACATTACATTTGAAAAGATTTCATACCTAATTAATTTTTCCCAGATTGTACCATTTTTTTTTTCAAATACAGACTGTAGAGACAGCTTTATGTGTTGTAAATTATAATAAGGTCTTCGCAACACTGTTCATTTATAGCACCGAATCACGTCAGGGAAGGGGCATTTATTGTTGGACCAAACTACAGTAGGGGAGACCTGGGGCAATTGTAACAGTTTTTTCCAAATTTGACCTATCAGCTTTATTGAAGCTAAATACTTGCTTAAAACTAATATAAATAATGAAGTATATGCATATCTTAGTCTTGACATAATGATTGGTTTTGGGTTAAAGCAAAACAAGTCATTTTGGAAGCCATATACGCATTTCAAAATCAAGAGGTGCGTAGTGGTTAGGCAATTGCCTCCGTGACGAGGGGCAATTGTAACAGGCGTGCGGGCAATTGTAAGCACATGAAATTTACTTTTTGTTTTTCTCTTATGCAAAGGGCTACTGCACGCGAGCAAATTAAACATCATTAACACACAATCAGAATAATTATATAAGAGTGAATGCATGACAATGCTTGACCGGCATTTATATTAGCATTTCACTTGTTATAAGTGCATGAAATGGGTAAAAAGTTAATGATTAGTTTTTTTTTTTTTTTTTTTTTTTTTTTTAAAGGTTGTTGTGTGGCTTCCGACCCTTTAACTGTAGAATTATAGAGACCGTTCATTAATTCATTTTTGGTTCTTTATACTACGTTGTATACACATATAATCTTTAACTGAGTCACTGTTGTATAACCTTTATGTTAGGCTTAACGCGCTATTTGACTAACGCTTCTTGCAAAATAAAGTGATACATTTCTGAAAAAGTAAATTACAGCTTTTTTTTTGTCTTTGCTTTCTTTTTTTTGTTAAAATTAATCTCAAAAATTTAAGCCTATTTTTTCTCTCTGGCTAAATCAATATGTCTTTGCCCTTTTTAACAAACAGTATTGACATAGTCAATTTCAGTTACCAATATGAAATAAATATATATATTTTTTTTTATGGGGCTGCCATCCCTCCCTCTCCTGCTTCCTCCTGCCTTTCTTTCTTTCTATGCTTCTTTTTTCTTCATTCAGCTCCGCTCTTTCTACTTTTTTACTTTCGCCTAATCTGCCCTCCGTCCCTCTCTCGTCTCTCTCCGCCTCTCCTTTCTCTCGCCTTCGCCTTTCTTCTTCTCTCTTCTTAATATGTGCGTTTTTTAATAAGAAAAAAACAAGTCGGGGGGGGGGGGCGGCCTATTACTGCTTCCCTATTTTTATGACCGCCAGCTTGTAAACTAGGCCTTTGGTTTTGCATGGCTTTCTGTCAGTGTTTCTTTTATGTGTTATACGTATGAACACTGCGACGTAATAAATGAAATAAAATGTCATATGTTCACAGTTATTTATTCTCATGTTTGAGCTCATAGATAAGGTCGTTGCCTTGTAAAAAAAAAAGAAACTATAATTGATTATACGATTCAAATTAGCAGTTCTAAGTTCTCTAGTAAGTGATAATAAATTATAAAAAAAACAAGAATAATCAAACCTTGAGGCTCTGGATAGCAGTGAAAAAAATGATAAACAAACTAAAGCAACCTTTTTGCCGGAAAATACATATTTTCATTGCATTTCTACAAAACGTATTAACTAGATATGTTAAAGGTTATCCGAATTTTCATGTGCTGAGAATTTTATAGGTATGGTTACGGCTTTTGTTTTTGTAAAGTCATAATTATATCGACATACAGTTAAGTTATAAAGTTCTGATAACTTGAGCTTATCACGAGGCTTTCTCTTTGCTATTTTCTTGTATATTCCAAGTCTAGACTCGCTATTTACAATCTTGTCTTAAAAGAAACGTATAGGTCACATCTCTATGCATCGTTTTTTTAGCTTTATTTCTTTTGCCAGTAAAGTAATATAATTATTAAAAATATACAACAAGCAACAACAAAATAGAAACTTGAGGCCTCTGGTTATCCTCATTTGGCGGAGAACGTCTCTCGCGATAGAATAGAAAATTTTGTTTCGCGAGCGACGTCTTGTGGAAACGTCGTCGGAGCGTCTGCTAATAGCAGCTCCATGGTTCAGCAGGTTTCTGATGTGTTTTATTATGTTTAGCAGGGCAACACAAAATTCCGGACAATTGTAATGTTTTTTATGTAATTTGGTCAGGGGCCGACGGAGCCGCTCGGGGGGCTTCTCGGTCCAGCGAGACGTGTAGGCAAAATACGGAAAAAGACTATACATTTGTGATTTTTAGTCTGTCAGTCCCCCCCGCTCCCTCGCACTCACCGTCGCCACTTGCGCGCTACAGCCCTCCACTTGCCAAAACGCTCAGCGGCGGTCCCGCTGATTGTGTTATTTAATATCCGCTGGTGTTGATTCGCGGAATCCTGCTTTAACGAGATTCGCTTACGTGAATTACTTTAAACGAAACATGCATGTCGGACGTTTGTAACAGCTTGTTTTACAATTGCCCGCTGGCAGAGGTGACAATATTTGAGAGATTTTTTTTCTGATCTTAGCATTAGGTAATTCATCTGTTTGAAACTTAAGCAAATAGGCCTAAAGAAATAATTGTTTCAAAATATATCAAAAATACAGCCAGTAGCCTCATCACGATATTTGTTCAGAAGAAAAACAATGGTTAATGTGAAATATTACTTTTATGCGTCAAAAAAAACGATTTTGTTCCGCTGTAGTAAAAGTATCCACGAACCGTTTACATCTGCTAACACTCCGTACAGCATGGTGGAGCGATTAATAATGGCATGTTCTGCATTAACAAATTTTACGTTCTTTAGGCGTGTTTCTGCTAGGAATGGGAGCCTCTGTTACAATTGCCCCGTGTTACATTTGTCCCCGGTCTCCCCTACAAGCATGTCGATATTAGGTTTATTGTTGTGGTATCCTTCATGGACACAATGTATGGGTCACTCACTAAACAAACAACATTTTACGGTAGGCCTTTATTGTGTTTAGACCTATCCTGCAACTGCAACCTACAGCTCACCCAGTTCGAAAGTTTTTTTGAAAAAGTGCTCAAACAAAGAAGCCCTAGAAATCAAAAGGACCCAGGAATTAAAAGTTGAAGTTTTCTACTTTTTTTCTTGACCGGAACTGGCATCTCCAAACCAAAGGTTGTGGTAACCAACGCAGGCGGTGAGACCAAGGACTGTTCAAACAATCGAAAAAGACCTCGGTGAGAAGATGGTTTCTTTTATCGCAAGCTCTACATGACTTTGTGTATCTATGCAAAACAGTAAGCAAAAAGGAAGTAAAAATTTCCTCACTTGTGTCCCTAACTTCCATGTCAAAATAAGATAGATCCTTCCAGCCATGCATAATAGATGATAAACACACAGAACATGATCATATACAAGTTTTGAAATAAAAATTACCAAAATGTACCCTTCCCTAAGGAAAATACTCAAGATTGTGACATTTGAAAAGTGTACTCACCCATGCATGATTCATCAAACTCATTTCGACAGAGAAATTAATCAACAAGTAAAGAAACCCTTGTGTTGTTTTTCTCAAAACCTTTTCGTTAGAAAAATACGACATTTTGAGAGGGACAGGAGGAATTTTAAAAATTTATTCTTTGCCTGTAGTGTATTACTTTCTTCAATAATCGATAATTGACAGCTCGGATAAATCTTGGAGAAGCACAAGTAAACTGGCAGGAGTTCAGCATAATGTATGAGTCAAGAGAGTGTTGATCATCAACTAAATTTATATACACGAAACAATAAACTTTGATGACATTGAAATCGAAACAAAGATTACGTTTTGAAACGAAGGTGCTAAAATGCATTGTCCTTTTAGAACCTCTTGAAAACTATATAGGCACGGATACGATGATGGTTTAAGAGCAGAGTTTCCTTATGTTAATTATATATATATATATATATATATATATATATATATATATATATATATATATATATATTTAATAATACTGCGTATAGAGACTTTCTGATGTTTGTGATATGCGCTATATAAGTAACGTTCATTGTTATATTATTATTATTATTAAAGCCCTTTACCTGCTAAGACCAAAACACTTACAATATGTTAATGAGTGTTATTGTTAATGACTTGAAGGAATTATAATTCTATTATAATCTACTCAAAATTGTGATTGTTGGCATTACTAGATTTCAAAGGAAATTTAAAAAAAAAATTTCAACTCTTCTTTTTCTCACCATCGGTTTGACCTTAACGATGGGAACCGGATCGACACATCAGATACATACAGATAAGTACCTTCCGATTGTTTCAACACCTCTTATAACCAGACGGTGACATACCAACATTTAAAATCAATCCGCAATTATGGAACGATATCGTGAACTAATTCAATGGCTAATGATCCTTAAATTGATTTCATCCCAACTTGGGATTGATTTTAACATGGAAGTAGGGTACATGAATTTTGCCGTTAGTGAATCATCTCCCCCCTCCCCCCCCCCCCTCCCCCCCCTCCAGTATTCATTAGAAAATCGCACGTCCCGGGTCACATCTTGTATCTTGTGAATGACATGTATAAATGAACAGCATGTATGAAAGGTAATTTTGTTGAAAAGAGAGTGATGCGTTTCATTCTATAGAAATAGTCAATGAAGCTTCCAGTCTGTCCGAACAAATCTTAGTCATAATAATACATGTACGCCACAATAAAACCACACGGTGTGCTATTCGTATTACTAAAGCTTTTTTATTCTTTGCTATGGCCTCTTCAGCGGCGCCGAGGACGGAGGTATTTTAACTCAACCTGCTCCGAAAATCGATCTTCATCCATTTCCAGAAGCGAGGTGTTTGCTTTAACATAACACTAATTGCAATCTGAACACGAACGGAAAGGATGATTATGCAACAGAGGCTTGTTGGAGCAATAGATTATCATTAGTGAACGTCAGAGTACCACTTTTAATGTCGTCGATTTATTAGGAGTGAATATTGGATTACTGCATGAGATAGGTAGATATATGCAACTCGGACTAAAAGGTACGAGGGGTAATGTGTCTAGTTTAGACCTTCTATGGACCAATGTATACGTCAAAAATTTATACCGCTGCTTCAATATTCTTTGATGTTTGTGGAAGTTGTTAGGATCGAAGGGAGACCAGTATTGGGTACATGCAGGACTCTGGTTGCACCGTTACTTGTTGTGTTTGGAGAAATATCGGAAATAATTACATCTAAGGGTAAGAGACTCGTGTCATCGCTTATGACAAGATTTATTCCGATATATTTGAGCATGTTTCCTTTTTACATGTATTAGTACTTTATGGAAAAAGACAAGCATTTTTGTAAGTATAGGTATCCACGAGAGTATACGTACACCATCAAACCTGCCACAATTTGAACGTATACATTATCAAAGTTGTGCTTCCCAATTTCTCGGAGATTCGAAGTTGATTGCAAATGATATTTAACTTTTAAATACTTTTTTAAATTGCGTGATAGTCCAGAATGAATTAAATTGAATACAATCTCAATACAACTAATTCAATACAACGCTCAAGTTTGGTATTTAACATGTTTAAGATTAAATACTATCGATGTAAATATAATACACCAGGCCGCTATCGGATTATGTATGATCTTAATAAACTAAAATGCTTTTAATATTTATGTGTTTTGCCAATTTCTAAAATTCATATTATTGAGAGTTTATCATAGATGTATAACAAATACTCTGTTGTTATACATTTTGATATCACTATCCTCTATTTGACGTTCTTCAGTCTATATTATTTTGATAATAAGAATAAATTGTAAAATTAATTAAAATTAATTAATCAAAATTGATTTTAACTTTCTGACGAAGATTCTTCTAGGATCAGATGCTCAGGCTTATTTTGTCTTTGTTATAATGCCAATGAAATTCAAAAAGACTTAGATTTACGTGAAATACATGTATATCCCAGTGTTAGCAGCACAATTATGGATAACTTTCACTAACTTATAATTGTCTATAAAAGGGTTGTTCATATTCGTTGTATATTGGCCTGTATTCACTTTTCTTATCTTATACCTGTGCCTCCAATCATGCTTTAGATACATCCATTTTTTGAAGGTTGTTCTTGTTTATACGAATGTATGTCCACCAACTCGGGAAATAATTATCAGACCTAATCATATTCACAAGGTTGTAAATGGTAACTCAAGTTTATTTTTCATTTTGATGCATATTTGGCTGATATTCTACAATACATTTTTGGGAAAACAGAACCTTCCATTGTTTAAAAATGAATAACATCAATGTTGAACCCCAATCAAAATAAACTTCGAATCATCAAGACCTAACTATAAATCCTGTAATACACCTTAGACGTTTTCCTGGTGGTATAACTGAGGGGCTTGGTGAGTCGGGCAAACAAAAATGGGGTCCCAAAATAAGACGGAAAAATGGGCAATGGTGGGGCTTTACAATTTTTTATTCATCATTCTTTTTCTTTTTGAAGAAGAAGAAGAAGAAGACGACGAAAAGTCCCTTGGAAGGGTTGGAGGAACGTCCAAGATAGATCCGGAAAAGTGAAAGCGGGGACAAAAACATTCAAGAAATTAAAGCCGGAGCAAAAAAACAAAAACAAAACAAAATCCCCCTTTTATGACGAATAATGCAATTATTCCCAAGCTGTATAGACGTTACTCTTGAATAATAATTCCCTCCATTCTTTGTTCCCAACGCTACTACAATTTGATAGCTAAATTGGATTGGATTATTGTGTAGGAATACACTCTAAAAAATAACATTTGCATAACACTGTTACATTGCACTGAGTCATTGTTACGTTGCTGATCAAAGAATGACTCAACTGTACTTGTACACTGTTCGTCATAAAGGTGGAAAATTTTATTTTGTTCCAGTAACGTCATTTTGCTTTGGCCTTTATTTCGAATGGGCATAACCAAATTTTTACTACAGTGGTGCACAACGTCGTACATTTCTCTCAACCCTTCCCTTCATCTTGAAAAAAAAAAAAAAGGTTCTACCACCCCTTTTATGTCGATTTTTGCGCTTTTCCATCCTTTAGGGGTCCTTTTTTGTTGACCCGGAGACCGAGCCCCCCCCCCCTTCCCCTCAATCCTTGCACAAAAAATACTTCTAAGATGTAAAATTTTAATTGTTCTTTAAAGCCAATACGAATTAGCAGCCTATATAGCACCACCTCAAGTCCTCAACTAGTCAAATCTGCCCTGATTCTTCACCCATAATGCAAAATTCTCGACAATTTAGTCTGGAAATACAGACCGATTTAAGTGATAAACACACTAATTCACTGCTCAAGACATTCATACCGCAATAATTATGCTGCCAAGAAGCAAAACAAGTTATTTTCACCTCAAAACATTTTAGTTTCCCTATACAGATAAAATCATAGGCTAATGTATACACTTAATTATCAATAGTTATCTAAAAAGGTATATTTTAAGACTAGCTATTTATAACACACAGTCAATGGGAGGTTTGCTCAGTTCGCTCTCGCTTTAAAGGTACAAATGAGTTTATGAACATAGGGTTTGGTCCATTATCTAGGGTAAGTGTTGAAGTAAAAAAAAAAAATATGATTGAAATATCTAAAGTAAAATTGAAATATTTCAGTTTCAGATCGTTAGGACCCTTAAAAGTGAAAATGGCCGGACAAACGCCTTGGTTGGTTTGGTTTGGTTTTATTTCCGTAAAATAAAAATCAGATACAACTTCATATATCAAGATTAAAAATACGGCTGGTAGCCCATTTCAGCTGCAACTAATAATGTTGCTGCTGGTCTTCCACGAGGCCAGTTAATTAAACTACGTAAATTTACATAACAAAACAATATAACATCATGAAATGTAACAATATGATGAACTAAAAAATTACATACACAACTTATAGAGGTACAACAAAAAAGGAAATTATAGTGTGTTTAGTTTAGACTTAAAGGTGGTAAAAGCAGGTAGTTGACGCAATTCAGAGGGTAGATTATTATACTCGGAGGAAGCTCTGTACACGAGAGTTCTTTTTACAGTAATTAGTATATTACCTAAAATTAAAGCCAGAGTCTTTGACTTGAGTAATATATATATATATATACATACATATATATATATATATATATATATATATATATATATATATATATATATATATATATATATATATATATATATAATATATAAATATATATATATTATAGAGTGAAAACGGGCCTTTTGAGTAACGTGCTATGCAGTGAACCATCTTTTATTTAGTATAGGCGAAATGAATGAAACAGATGACGTAGCTCTCAAATTCCTTTAATTCACAAGCTTTCGGCCAGCATGGCCTTCATCAGGCCTACAAAATAAGACGAAACAAAATTAGACAAAACATGAGGGCTGACAGGCAAAACCAAATTATATGTTTGTTATAATTATGTAAAAAGAAATTGTTCCTTGGTACTATTTACATGTTTTGTTATGGTTTTTGTATACAGCCCTTGAAGAAGGCTTTATATAGCCGGAAGCTTGGCAAATAGCCGGTTTTCAGCAACGCCAATCTCCTCTTGTTTTTATTTCGACTATATGATATATATATATATATATATATATATATATATATAATATACACATACATTCCTTCATTATGGCGAACAGTGCATGTAATTAACTTCTTTAGGGCATCATAATGAATTTGCACTTAAAGATGATAAAATTCATATTAACCAATAATGTCACATTTTCTCATTTCAGCTTCTGAACTTGAACTCAGCTTGAGATACGACAACTCTGGAATAATACATTTTCGGACTATGACCATCATGAGTTCATTGATACTGTAAATCGCGACAATGGACATCTTGCACAAATGGACATGATGTTTGAGAACTGCACCAATTGCTCCAGCGGCCATAGCGGATATGACCTCTACCCTCACTCTTTCATCATTGCAACCATATATATCTTCACATCCTTCTCTGGGATCATTGGCAACAGTCTTGTCATCGTAGGAGTAATCATCACACCAAAACTTCAACACCCACAAATGTTTTGATTGTAAACTTGGCCATCGCTGACATCCTGACCTGTTTTTTACTTCCGTTTCAGACGTACGGTATCCTCCACCATACCCAAGAGATCAATGAATATAACATGAAATCGTTATGTACCATCGTTGGTAGTGTGATTTACGTTACATTTACATGTAGCGCTGTGACGTTGGTACTGATTGCTATCAACCGTTGTTACGTCATTGTTACGAATATCCACGCACCCCATGGCCTGAATACCCACAAAAAACAGCTCATCTTGGCGATGCTTGCATGGATTCTAGCGCTGTTGTACAACTTTATTCCAATCTACGTCTTTAAGTTGACCAAATACTCTTACTATCCCCCTTATAAGCAGTGTTTCACCAGCCCTACAGAAACGAGCGATATTTACCATAACTTCCTCGCCATACTCATCGGCGGGCATATCATCATCATGCTAGGGTGCTACATCCGGATTTTAGTGCATGTCCGACAGCAAAGAAAATTGTTCCATGTTTTCTTCGGGAACGACCGAAGCAACGATACAGCGAGAAGACATCATATCAAGAGACTCAGCAAAAGAGAGGTCCGAGTCACCAAGAACCTATTTATCATAGTCATCGCTTTCATCATCTGTACCACCCCTACTGCTGTGGCATTTGCGACTCCTGGAGTACTCCTGTCGGGGTTGTACACCACCGCCATCCTCTACTTTAACAACTGCATTAACCCGATTCTCTATGCCTTCAAGCACCCAGTCTTCAAGAAGTTCTTTAAGCGGTTGCTCATGCGCGCGCTTCAGGTTGTTCAATGCTGCCATGGGAAGGTTGTACAACAAGCTGGTACTGGCCAAGGGAATGGTGTGACTGACAGAACACCCGAGAGAAATATCACCACGGCGTGTCTTTATGCAATTAACGTTAGCCATGTTGTTGCCTTTGAAGGCCCCAAAACCGAGTCCTTAGAAATTCTCAATGGATTGTAAATTTGTAAGATATTGAGGGATTGTGAATTATATTCGAAACTTGATATACTTATTTCCCCTTCTTGATAATACAGAAGGAATATTCTTGCCAACCGAACTGTAATTAATGTGTATTATTACATAATACAAGGTTGCCAATGCATTTACTTTTTAATCGCTGTCTTCTTTTCTATCCAGCATTTTTCAATGCATTATGTTTTCAGTTTGAATTCTTCTTGCGGTCCTAAAATGCACTGTAGAAGAACATCTTTACTATAAGTAGGGATGTCCACTAAAATTCTAAGTTATTTTAAAGTTGTTTTTGCTAGGCTTATTTGATAGAGCATTTTGAAAGAAACATTTTGGTACTTAAATTATCACAATTGGATGTTCCGTTTCAAAGATATGACCCAAAGAGTGTCTCAGATTACCAATGAGCTGCTAGAACACTTTTACAAGTTTCAGACAAAGCCAGAAAATGCAATAAAAGCTCAAGTTTATGGTTCTTTTGTCTTTGATTTATTAAACCAAATCATACCAAACATTTTCTATGTGTGTATCAACATGAAATGAGATTATAGTAACACAATTGAGTAGATTATACAAAGATACAATTTATGGCAGTACAAAACAGATGGTTTGACATGTATGTTACCGTATGTGATCTAATATGACCACCGTGGAAAAATACTCCATAGGGCATGTTTCAATAGGAGCACCCTAGACAATGGGCTATTTCATGGTGGTGTGGGTCAGAGCCCAGTGTTAGACAGGGTAGAGTAATTTTAAAACTTAAATGGCCAGTGGTAAACATTGTTCTTTGTTTTTCACCCCAATACATTTTTTGTTCAAAAATAGTGAAATTTTATAGATATCCACTTTTCCTTACCTTAATCTATTCCAATCATGAAAAATTCCAATCATAACACACATCACACAGAAGCATCACTTTGAACACGCTGTAGTTTTTATTATATCAATTTTTCCAACAGGAAAAGTTGATCTTCTGGTGAGGTATTTTCTAAGGAAGAAACTGACCAATTAAGAATAAAAATGATTGATATTTACCACTGGCCAAAAGACAATTTCGAAAGCTGTTTTTTATTGAAAATTTTGCTGTTTCTCTGCCTGTGTATTATTGAGTAGGCAGTGCATGGGTTATTGTTTGCATTGTAATGCATGGGTGACTACATCCATACAGTGAAGTGGAAACCGTTCTAGTGGCTTTTTGCCTTTGTTTGGCCATCCCTACTATAAGGCCGTGTGTCATGATTTGGGTGCAAAATGCGTTACATGTCCAAACATTTGTAGAAATGTACATTGTCACAAACAAACATCTCAAAAGTATACATATATTGAAAGCTGAGATGTTAAGGTAGATGATTAACATATTCTTTGTCCTGTACAGGGTGTGTCATTAAAGCTATACAAGGTGTTACAAGAAAAAATGGTTTAAAAAGTTTCACAATTTCAATGGCAAGTAATTTCTTATTGTTTGCATTAATTGAAATAAATCAACTTAGACTGTGTTAATAAGACCCAATGCTTCTAAAAAAATATAAACTTGTAATACAAAATTATTCTTTCAAACCGCGCTACAGAGTGTATAAAAAAGAAGGAAAATTTGTTTAAAACTGGCAGAAATCCTGTCTTTTACATTTGAATTACAATTTCGACAAAGTTTAGTACAAAAAAATTGTGTCTACTCATTTGTGTATCTACGTACATGCAAAGAAAATGGGTGAAAAAACACAATTATTGCTATAAAATGGCATGTTGCAATTTTTGATGCCTGCAATGCATTGTCTATGAGCCGTGCGTACATGAAGTTTGTTTTAGCTGATTAATTAATTGACAAAATGACTTTTGAAAAATCTACTTCACATTTATTTAAAACCAGATAAATTCCAAAGAGATTGATATATCACTCAACCTATAAGACCGATTAGATACAAATATATAACGCAACAAAGAGAAAGAAAGTAACAAAAATGGGAATTCCCTATGCTTTAACACATGCCTCCACCGTAGGATCCTCCACCGTAGGATCCTCCCCTCCCTACCTTACCCTACTCAAATCATCTTTGTATTAAAACTATGCGCAGGACTAAGCTGACACTTTACAGACATGTTGCCTGATAAATTATCTACAATTTGAGACATTGTAAAGCTCATGACTGTACTTTGTTATCATGCTATGCGAAAAAATGTGAAAAATTTCCCTCTAAAATGTAACGCCTCCACCCTTTTACTATACCCCAATATATGACACATGACCGTAAACGTATTAGTAGGGTTGGGCGAATCTCAACTTTTTTTTTCAACCAAGTTGTTTCTATAGTAAAATTCGATGTAGAAACTGAAAATGACAATTATTTTTGCATACGATGACGTCTTACGTCACTAAAGTGCAAACAAAACAAAATGGCGTATTATGCCCAATTATAAGACTTTTTATAGGTATAAACCACTTTTATTACGTTTTTATATGGCTTTTGGGTGTCAGGGAACCCAACATGATTAATCCCACCTAAGTTGACTGTTAGTGTAGTTTGGTAGTTAGTTTCAGTCAATATCGAGCAAAAATCACCTCATATCAAAATCACTAAATAACACCTATAACACATACTAGGTATATTAGGTCATGATAAAATTGTCAGATTTGAGCTTTTAGACCATCAAAATCCATAAAAAATTAAAATAAAACCGGTTTATACCTATAAAGTGTGTGATGAATGGGCAAAATACACTATTTTAGTTTTTTTGCACTTTAGCGACGTCAGACATCATCGTACACAAAAATCATTGTCATTTTTGGATTCTACATCAAATTTGACTATAGAAGTAACTTGTTTGAAATAACTTTTCAGAAAAAAGTAATTATTTGCCCAACCCTAGTATTAGTAGGCCAAATGCTTCTTTTACAACTCGGAGGAGTTCTGTCGGAGTTATACGGTGCACCAATCAATAAGTGCACAAGCAGTTCTATACAAAATTGAATTTTGACAGTTCTTTAATCCGTTTTAATACTTTGCATTTTAAATATGTAAGGGACTTACATGAAGTTTGTAGTGTATGTCTGGCCCATAAACCATTAACATACATATAGTTTGGTTTGGAAACGGTGTCAGGATGTCACCACTTTTGTTTTAGCGGAATATCGAAAACAGTAATCAGAATTTTGAAATAGATTTACATACTGGCGCACATTTTATCTAAAAACCAACTACTTTTAAATGATGATGTAATGAATCATTATTATAAGACTGTTAAAATATGGCCTTTTTTAATAATAAATTATTAATATTTCCAAACTAAAGGTACGATAAAACTTCATGTTCCTTTCTTACTTCTACATTATCTTTATTTTGAAATTATAAATAAGAAAATATTAATTGCCCAAATATGAGTAGACAGTGGCATCAAAGGATGACTCCAGGCTGGAGTTTGTATGTTCAGAAAAATAAAGTAAAATTTAGAAAGCACAACACTGAAAATTTCAACAAAATCAGAATATAAATAGCAAAGTTATACATTTCTTTGGTTTTGAATTTTTTTAGAAACAATTATTGGCATAACATCATGCATTTGCAAATGAGCAAGCTGATGATGTCACAGCCCCACTACTTCCTTTGTATTTCATTGTATGAAATACCAGTTATCGAGATTTTCTGCCCCAAGGACATAAAAACAGGAATAACTCCTTGGGGAATGTTCAAGGTCACAAGACAGTGCTTTTTCTTATTTCAGTATGAAGGATAGATTTTTTTTATATGCAATGTATGAAAAAGTGCGATGAATAGGATTTCATACGCAAGAAGTGGTGGGACTGTGCTGACATCATCAATTTGCTCATTTGAATATGCATGAGGTTATGCACAGAACTGTTTCCTAAAAAAAAAAATCAAAACCAAAGAAATTCATAACTTTGCTATTTCTCTTCCGATTTTGATGCAGTTTTCAGTGTTGTGCTTTTGAAATTTTACTTTACTTTGCAAAACATTTCAATTTCAGCCTGGAATCCTCCTTGAACCAGTTCGTATTTTTCCACATATACTATTCGCGGAATAGAATAAAATAAATCGTTGTATTTGATTCACATAAATTCTTAATTATAAATGGAAGTATGATATATACATTACTCAATATAAAAATCATAGCCATTTTGTACTATTGCATGTGCTAACTAAAAAATGGATTATCCTGGTATGCCTAAAGTGAAAAGAAAACTAATGCAGTATAATCTAGGGAAATTTTAGTAATTCTGTTTCATGCGAATAATTAAAAAACTTTCAATATGACTTGATATTTTGTAAGGCAAATGCCTTTGGTATGGGCACACATAGTTTAAATATAGGTTTTCCCGGCCATTTTCATCCTGCATGCAATCGGTTTCACGAATTTGCATTCAATTTCCAGCGAAATTGAATGTTCCAGTAACCCCTTACTTCAATAAGATAAAGACAACGTTCAATTTCATTTATTTTACTTCGATTTCATAAAAGATTAGATCAAACAAATAATGTCATTAGGCGCAATCAATTCCGCGTCAGCAAGTATTTGCGCTTGGTTTTTACATTCAAATTCACCAGTGGGTATTTCAAATTAACACGTGTTCAATCAATTTCATGCTATATACGAGTAGCTATATGTACAGCTTGTGTATACAATTCTTTGTATCATTCCTGTGAAAAAGTAGAGGGTCCAAATTGATTACTGGGGAGCTTGTACCCCGCCCCGCCCCCCCCCCTCAGGGGATAAACCATATTTGTATGCTCGTTCCCGGTTTCTCCGGAAAAGTTGTATTGTAGGGACTCAGTTAGGAAAACCCCAGACCTATCTTTAATAAAGGGAAGTTTTCCATTCTTTGAGGAAAAATTCTGGAATAGGGTCACAAACATGTCAGGGGGTAATTTTGCTACGTGTGTGGTTGACCCCCTGAGCGTGGGAGGCTTCTACGTACATCCCTTCCAACTCCTAACCGTCCCAATTAAAATGATGAATAACAAACAAACGTCATAAATTAATGAAAGCAAAAGTAATGAAAAGTAATTCACGACGAATGAATAATTTCTTGTATATCAATTGCATTGATATATTTAGGATTGGGCGAATCTCAACTTTTTTTTTCAAACGAGCTGTCTCTATAGTAAAATTCGATGTAGAAACTGAAAATGACAATTATTTTTGCATACGATGACGTCTTACGTCGCTAAAGTGCAAAAAACCAAAATGGCCGCCAAAATGGCGTATTATGCCTAATTATCACACTTTTTATAGGTATAAACCACTTTTATTACGTTTTTATATGGCTTTTGGGTGTCAGGGAACCCAACATGATTAATCCAACATGATTAATACTAGCTAAGTTGACTGTTAGTGTAGTTTCATTGGTATATAGTAGAGCGGATTAGCTGAATAATTGTGCAAAATTTGACTAAAGCATGAAACTTCTACCAATGGTAGCACATGCCATAAGTTTTATTTTAAGATCGGGAGGCACGTCAGATTTGACCTCTGGTGACCTCCAGAGGTCAATGACCTTAAACTATCAAAATATTGATGTTTAACATCATTTTTCAATGAATGACATGGTGATAATGCACGGAACATGCATTATATTTTGTAATAAAGGATTATTAATTATTGAAAGGGTTTTAGATTTGAATTCTGAGAACAATGAAAGGTCAATGACCTCAAAATATTAGAATATGAATATTTAGCGTTATTGGCTAAGGAGAAACATTGCTATGGTATAAAACTTTCATTTTTGGTTAAAATGTGACCGTTTTGATATTCTCAGAGCAATTGATACTCATTTACAGGTTCTTAACCTTTGACCTCCGTAGACGGCAAAAGGTCATTGACCTCAAAATATGAATATATTGATATTTGCGCTGTTGGTTATTTTATACCCTACATGTGTGAAGTCTGTTGCAATGAATAGCTTTCATGTTACATAGGCAAGTTTCTACCTTGACCTCTGACATGCATGAGGTCAAAGGTCGACATAGGTGGGTCACTGTAATGAAAGACAATAACGTCTTCCATTAGCTGATTGCCATACTCTTGTCCTGCGTGGTTCACCTGCCGAGTCCTAGTTGATCAGCTTTATCTTATAGGAGGAGCTGGAAGCGGATGCTTGCATGCTTTGGTAGATGCTGTACAGAAAGTGATCAAGAAAGTGCAGGCCATGCAAACTGTGGACACTGCTGTTTTGGTACTGGCTAATTTCAACAACAAAGATACTGACGAACTTTACATAGCTCTTTGTAAAAGATTCAGCTTCCAGTAATCGCTTACATGTATTTCTGTTTCCAATTGTTATGCCCTCATACATGTAGAGTATGATACTGTACATATTCCCTAAAAAAGGAAAGAAGTCTGCCTGGAAGATGTGAAAAGTGCTCCCTGAAGTAACATAATCTCTTATACGTATTCCAAGTGATATGAATATAATTATAAAGAAACTACAAGTTATATGGTACAGACTCCATGCATGTCACTGCTACACGTAGAGCGCTTTGTTGCGCTGATGAACGTCTGCAACAGTGATGGAAGTGAACAATGTCAGGTAGTAGCAGTAATAGTTCTTTACCCACAAATCTATGGCTCTTTGAAGCATTTCCCCAATGGAGATGGCGCACTAAGCATGAATGTCTATTGGACTGCTTTTAAGGAACCAGACTAGTGTGTCGAATCCTGACCTACCAATCCCATCTGACATGGGCAAAGGAATCCTGTGTGGTTGCAGCCTCTTTTGATAGACTGTCAGAGGCCTTTTAATATCTTGCCATATTGATGCAAATGCAAGGAAGTATGCACTAGTTGTTGGAAGTACACCAATATACACAAGTTCACTCGATCATATTTTTAGACTGTTGCTATCGGGAATGATTCATTCTCTCACTCGATCAGTCAGTTAGTCCTTTGACTGTTCTCGTTAAAGGGACAACTTGACAGCAGAAGATGCAAATGTTTTCCTAGAGCTATCTTGTCAGTTGCAGGCAAAAGTTTGAGATTTTAGCTTATGTAGCTTGTCCTGTCCCGTTCTCGTCTCCACACACCTCTTCAGAATAATCAAAGGACTCACTACCTGATCGAGTGAGTGAATGAAATGTTCCCGATAGCAACCGTCTCCAAATATGATCGAATGGACTTTTGTGTAGCCTTGCTAGCAGTGCATGTTTCTTGCTCTTAAATCAGTTCATGGTAAGAATTTGAGGCCTCTGACAGCACAGGATTCCTTTGTCCCTGTCAGATGGGCTTGGTACAGGTCAGGATTCGGAACCATAGTGTGGTTCTTTAGCAGTCCTGTGAGAGCCAAATATTTATGGGTGAAGAACTGTTAGTACGACCTGACATTGTTCACTTTCATGACTATTGCAGACAAAGTCAGCACAACAATGCTAGCACTCTACAGGTACATGTAGCACTTTACATGTAGCAGTGACATGGTGTCTGTACTCGTATAACTTTGAATATCTTTATACTCACATAACTTGGACTAGGCGTTACTCCCGGGAGCACTTTACATAAATGTGCCAATGTGCGGCATTAAATCGTAATTAAACAAGGCGCGTCCATTATCTAAGAGGGGAGACGCAACAAAGTGACGTTGGAAATACGGCTGAGAAGCGCAGAAATTTATACAGCTGGCTGCAATAATAAATTAGCTCACAAAAACTCGCGAAAAAAGACTTCCCTACAGTGGAATGGTATTGTCCGTTCGTTTGAGCAAACTACTCGTGGAGATGAAAGAAATTGATGAACTTTTATCATGGTGTTAAGTAATAGATTCTCCAGACCAGATGGAGGAAATACACATTCGGGCAAGCTTATAACATGATTGTGCTGAAGTTGTTATCAGAATATGCAATTCACATAGATTGATGCTTAAAACAATGACATGAATAGTGAACTTGTCACAAGTCTTGCGAAAACGCCGTTCACATGTTTCTATGCGATATGCACATCTCCACGGCCTAAGGTAAACAAATATTTGTACATATTATTTATTCTCTTTACTTTGTTGATACATTATATAAGATATGATGTTGGTGCCTGATTTTGTTTGTATGATTTACTTTTATTTATTATGGTTTTTGCTCTTGTTTGTTATGATTTTCTCTTCAGAAATCCTGATGAAGGCAAATTAGCCGGAAGCTAGATTAAAAATTCGAAGTTCAGCAACGTCTAAACTGTTCCTAGACTTTTTATTTATCACACACACACACACACACACACACACACACACACACACACACATATATATATATATATATATATATATAACACAGAAGTGAAGAACATCATGCTGTATTTCCAACAAAGATTTTATTTTCTTTTCTCAAATTTTCGGAAAACCTTTTCCTTTTTCAAGAGATAGACAAGATTGAACAATAACAAAGTAAAATTAAACATTATTAAATTATGAAACCAAGGGAGTGCGTGGGTGTGAGCACACTCCAACGCGTTGCCAATGACCTACGTCACAATGATATTGAAAGCAGTAAAAAATTATGGCATCATTAAGATCGGCTGAATTAACATTAGCCCTTGGTTTCATATTCTAATAATAATAAATTAACCAATAATGTCACATTTTCTCATTTCAGCTTCTGAACTTGAACTCAGCTTGAGATACGACAACTCTGGAATAATACACTTTCGGACTATGACCATCATGAATTCATTGATACTGTAAATCGCGACAATGGAACATCTTGCAGAAATGGACATGATGTTTGAGAACTGCACCAATTGCTCCAGCGGCCAAAGCGGATATGACCTATACCCTCACTCTTTCATCATAGCAACCATATATATCTTCACATCCTTCTCTGGGATCATTGGCAACAGTCTTGTCATCGTAGGAGTAATCATCACACCAAAACTTCAAACACCAACAAATGTTTTGATTGTAAACTTGGCCATCGCTGACATCCTGACCTGTTTTTTACTTCCGTTTCAGACGTACGGTATCCTCCAAGATACCCACGAGATCAATGAATATAACATGAAATCGTTATGTACCCTCGTAGGTAGTGTGATTTACGTTACATTTACATGTAGCGCTGTGACGTTGGTACTGATTGCTATCAACCGTTGTTACGTCATTGTTACGAATATCCACGCACCCCATGGCCTGAATACCTACAAGAAGCAGCTCATCTTGGCGATGCTTGCATGGATTCTAGCGCTTTTGTACAACTTTATTCCAATCTACGTCTTCAAGTTGACCAAGTACTCTTACTATCCTCCTTATAAGCAGTGTTACACCAGTCCCACGGAAACGAGCGATTTCTTCCATAACTTTCTCGCTATACTCATTGGCGGGCATATCATCATTATGCTAGTGTGCTACATCCGGATTCTAGTGCATGTCCGACAGCAAAGAAGACTCTTCGGGTCCGACCGAAGCAACGATACAGCGAGAAGGCGTCATATCAAGAGACTCAGCAAAAGAGAGGTCCGAGTCACCAAGAATCTGTTCATCATCGTCATCGCTTTCATCATCTGTACCACCCCTACTGCTGTGGCATTTGCGACTCCTGGAGTACTCCTGTCGGGGTTGTACACCACCGCCATCCTCTACTTTAACAACTGCATTAACCCGATTCTCTATGCCTTCAAGCACCCAGTCTTCAAGAAGTTCGTTAAGCGGTTGCTTATGCGCGCGCTTCAGGTTGTCCAATGCTGCCATGGGAAGATTGTACAACAAGCTGGTACTGGCCAAGGGAATGGTGTGACTGACAGAACACCCGAGTGAAATATCACCACGGTGTGTCTTTATGCAATTAACGTTAGCCATGTTGTTGCCTTTGAAGGCCCCAAAACCGAGTCCTTAGAAATTCTCAATGGATTGTAAATTTTTAAGATATTGAGGGATTGTGAATTATATTCGAAACTTGATACTTATTTCCCCTTCTTAATAATACAGAAGGAATATTCTTGCCAACCGAACTATAATTAATGTGTATTATTACATAATACAAGGTTGCCAATGCATTTGCTTTTTAATCGCTCTCTTCTTTTCTATCCAGCACTTTTCAATGCATTATGTTTTTACTTTGAATTCTTCTTGCTGTCCTAAAATGCACTGTAGAAGAACTTTCTTAACTATAAACGTATTAGTAGGCCAAATGCTTCTTTTACAACTCGGAGGAGTTCTGCCGGAGTTATACGGTGCACCAATCAATAAGTGCACAAGCAGTTCTATACAAAATTGAATTTTGACAGTTCTTTAATACGTTTTAATACTTTGCATTTTAAATACATAAGGGACTTATCTGAAGTTTGTAGTGTATGTCTGGCCCATAAACCATTAACATACATATAGTTTGGTTTGGAAACGGTGTCAGGATGTCGCCACTTTTGTTTTAACGGAATATCGAAAACAGTAATTAGAATTTTTAAATAGATTTACATACTGGCGCACATTTTATTTGAAAACCAACTACTTTTAAATGATGATGTAATGAATCATTATTATAAGACTGTTAAAATATGACCTTTTTTAATAATAAATTATTAATATTTCCAAACTAAAGGTACGATAAAAACTTCATGTTCCTTTCTTACTTCTACACTATCTTTATTTTGAAATTATAAATAAGAAAATATTAATTGCCCAAATATGAGTAGACAGTGGCATCAAAGGATGACTCCAGGCTGGAGTTTGTATGTTCAGAAAAATAAAGTAAAATTTAAAAAGCACAAAAAAGTTACACTGAACATTTCAACAAAATCAGAATATAAATAGCAAAGTTATACATTTCTTTGGTTTTGAATTTTTTAGAAACAATTCTTGGCATAACCTCATGCATATGCAAATGAGGCAAGCTGATGATGTCACAGCCCCACAACTTCCTTTGTATTTTATTGTATGAAATACCAGTTATCCAGATTTTCTGCCCCGAGGACATAAAAACAGGGATAACTCCTTGGGAAATGTTGAAGGTCACAAGTGCTTTTTCTTAGTTCAGTATGAGGGATAGATTTTTTTTTAATATGCAATGTATGAAAAAGTGCGATGAATAGGATTTCATACGCAAGAAGTAGTGGGACTGTGACATCATCAATTTTCTCATTTGAATAAAAATTCAAAACCTAAGAAATTCATTACTTTGCTATTTCTCATCCGATTTTGATGTAATTTTCAGTGTTGTGCTTTTGAAATTTTACTTCACTTTGCAAAACATTTCAATTTCAGCCTGGAATCCTCCTTTAACCAGTTCGTATTGTTCCACATATATTCACGGAATAGAATAAAATAAATCGTTGTATTTGATTCACATAAATTCTTAATTATAAATGGAAGTATGTATTATATGCATTGCTCAATATAAAAATCATAGCCATTTGTACTATTGCATGTGCTAATTAAAAAATGAATTATCTTGGTATGCCTAAAGTGAAAAGAAAACGATTGCAGTATAATCTAGGGAAATTTGGGTAATTCTATGCGAATAATTAAAACTTTCAATGTGACTTGATATTTTGTAAGGCAAATGCCTTCGGTTTGGGCACACATAATCTCCCCTCTCTCCCATTTCGTCTCAGTATTGCTGCTATATTAGCAAATGATAATTTAAATACTAGATTCTGAAAATAAAACTAATATATATATACACGTCAGTTGTTATTTTTGACATACTAAGTATTATAAATCATTGTTTGGTAAAACGTGGACTAATAACTGACGTCGCACTCATAATGACGCATTTTATGTAATGCACGCCACCCCCGTCCAGTTTCGGATAGGCCTACAACTGAATCAACGTCTAACTTCTTTTCTGTTTTTTATTATAGTTTCAATGCACTTTGCTTTACCCCCTTAAATGCAATGTGCTACATAAGTTTAAATCATTGTCCTTCGCCACAATAGACTAAGGAAGGTTCCTTATGCCGCAGTCATATTTCACCTACGAAGCCTGTACACATTTGACAATTTTTGTACTATGTGGTACATTTAAAAAGAGTCCGAACGACGTTTCGACATGCCATACGGGCACCGTTGGTGATATGTGACTAGGGCATTACTCACTGACCTCAGTGGGCATTACTATAACATGTAATGGCCATATTGACTGCATAACACCTGTGCTTTGAAACCAAGTCCTTTTCCTGAACCAGAAGAATACGAGTTGCCTTGTCACTGACCACAACATACAGTAAGACGAATTATAGAACTATAAAGGAACAGATGAATTAACAGAGGCTGCGGAACGAATTTGAAATTCGGGGGTCATGATGGAAAAGGGGCACTTAAAAAAAAACAAATCAAAAAAAAAAAAATATATATATAAAAAACAGAGGCATAAAGAGAAAAGTATTCGGATGCTTTTAAGAACCTTAAAGGCTTTATTTTTATTGTTCATTAAGTAATGAAAAAAGAGCTTAAAATTTGAGATAATTTGCATTGTATATAATATAGACCCTATTTAGTATCCACGAGATTGAAACAACAAAAGCGGACAAAAAAGCAACTCCATCCACAATAAAATTGCATAACTTTTTAACGAAAATGTTTTGAGCAAAAAAAAACTTGGCAATGGTATTTTTACAGTTATCGACTAGATTCTGTGTAAATATTAGATTGATTCGTCAAGTAATCCACGAATGAGTACACATCAAAGAGTAAATTGTCACTGGCAGACCTAAAAAGGCCTCTTAGTACTTTTGAAAAGTGATTATTTGTCTTTGACGTGTACTCACTCATACCTGACTCTACAAATCTATCTCATTTTCAAACAAAATGTAGTCGATATGTGTAACAACACCCCTGCCAAGTTATTTAGCGCAATACATTTTCGTTAAAAAGTTATGCTATTTCAATCATGCAGGATGGAATTGCTCTTTTTTTTTTTATAGCTTTTGGTTCTTTTGATTTTACGCCCACTTTTGCACAATACGAAATTTACATGTTCGCAAAGAAAGCGCCGTGTTCATCCAAGCGTAAAGATATCACACAAAATTGGTACCAAAAGATGCGGGAAGAGTTACTCTTTCGGAATATGTATAATAATTTGGGGTTTTCTTTTCATTGACATTAATTTTTTCTAGGTGTCTAGTTTTTTCTGACTCACTCGGTATACCCTAATTTAGTATCCGTGTTGAAGATGCATTTTACAGGTTTTGTTAATGGAGAATTGTCCTTTTGTAGACAGTTGGCCTATTGTGGATGCAAAAAAAAAAAAAAAAACACACAAATAAGCACATCAGTGAAGATTTGGTAAAAATCGGATAAATAATAAGGAAGTTATGAGGAATTAAAAGTTGAGATCGCTAATGATATGGGAAATCTCCTATTGGCAACTGGGTCACCATGAGTGATGTCATGCAGGGAGAAATATCCATATAATGTGTACAAAAACTACTGAAAATGTCACTTTATTCCCATTCTTATATTAGAAGTGATTGTGAGTGGATTGTGTTCAAGTATATTTCAGGGGCCGCGGAGCCGGGGGGGGGGGGGCTGGGGGCTGTAGCCCCCCCCCACATTTTTCAGCCAACGTGTACAAAAATGCAAAATGACATAACATTTGTGATTTTTAGGCCCTGTTCAGCCCCCCCCCCCCACTTCGGCTCAGCCCCTCCACTTTCAAAAACGCTCTGCGGCCCCTGTATTTACATGTCATTACATAAAAAGATTCTGTATTCTACCTTTAGAATTGAGAAAAGAGATGACTTAAGTAGTATATGTACAATAGAAATAGGAATGTTCTCCCTGCATAACATCACACATAATGGTTGCGTAGCTCATTGGAGGATCTCCATGTCATACGTGATCTCAAATTGTAAAAAATTATATATCTCTTATTGATTGCCTGATTTTTCTTAATCTTTCGCCAAGATGTTTCTTTAGTTTGTCTCCCATCATTGAAGCCAAATTTCTGTGAGAGGATAATTCCCCTTTAAACAATAGCTCTAGAAAACACATCGACTATCTTTGCTGTGGAAATTTTGTGGGCTGCAGGCCCCAAGCCCTCCCACAACCTAGCCCGCCAACAACTACATCAATACTTCTCATTGTCGACAGCACCCTTTCTCAAAGTTTGTCTCCAGCAGAGAGCATTGGGTACAACCTTTTAAAAAGAAATGTGGGGTAAAATTGGGCATTTTTTTAGTATCAAAAGTGTACCTTTTAAAATAGAAATTGTCTGAAAGGCTTCTTTTTTTTTAAAGACTAAAAGTGCTTTAAGAGGGGCACTTTTTAGTAATGAAAAGGGGCACTTTCTAGGTCGATAAAAAAGCGGAGGGGCACTATGCCCCCCCCCTAATTTTTTCTCCGGTTCCGCCGCGTCTGTGAATGAATATGAATGACCGGAACAGAATTCAACACGAAGGGACAAAATGTCTCAGACATTATGCAGACAACAGAAGAGATATCGATCGATCGCCCAGAATAATGCGCCCAAAAAAGTATAATCCTCTTCGATTTGTTGATGCGATTTGTCGTGATTTACTAGTCGACCCGTATCAGTGTAATTACTTTAGCTACTATATACGAGGCATTCTTCATTTGCTAATACAACCTCTAGAAGATGGTGAAAAGCGGAGTTCATTTTCAAGATTTACATCAATCATAATTATCAAAAGAGAACTCCAGGCTAAAATTCAGAGGATTTGAAATATTCTGTAAAATAAGTCCAACACTGAAAATTTCATTAAAATCGCATGAAAAATGACAAAGTTACGATTTTTTTTTCGGAAACAATAATATTCTGTGCATAGTCTCATGCATATTAGATATAATAAGCTAATGATGTCATTGATCCATAGGAAATCTCATTTCATTTTCACAGTACGTTTGTATAAAAATCCTTCCCTTATATTGATACAAGTTACATCAATTATAATCTCAAACATTCAATAAAAGGGTACGTAGAAATGGTTCTAAGAGGGGGGAAATGACAGACAACGAACTAATTCTCCAGAAAAATGTGTAAAGTTCTTTTTTGAACCTTGAGGATTGTGAAGCGTTTATTGAAGGAACATTACCAGGCGCGTATCCAGGATTTGGCAACCCGGGGGGCCGATGTCACGGTGATTTTGATTTTGGCGCCCCCTAGTGGTGGATCCAGAAAGGTACATCCTATTTCCCCCCCCCCCACCCCCGTTAAACACCGGGCGAGCGAAAAGGTACACTAAAAAATTTTCACGTCACGCTGGCCGAGCGAGGGGCGGGGGGGGGGGGGGGGGGGGGGGGAGGTAGGTGTTGAAATTTTTGTATATATACATATAAACTTTTTCCCCCAAGAATCATATATTTTTAATTTGGTAGCCTTCTCAAAAGTGTATAGTTCTTTTTGGGACGCACTGTATAGTTGTCGGGATATCTTTATGGAACTGGATAAAGCAAGGAAAATACGAATTTATGATGTTAATGTTAAAAACAATAATATTCGTAATTAAACGGGATTATAATGTTGATATATATATAAAGATTTGAAAAGGAAAGGAATTGAAGACATCGGATCTTATGTTTTTCTAAACCAAATTGTACAATAATATTGGGTCATTAACATGATTAAGGTTCTATAGAATTTTGAAAACTATTTTAGTCCTCTTATGCCGGATGTTGACTTATGCAACAATAACATTTTTCAAAAGGCGGTCACAACTCGTCGTAGGCTACGGGGCACGTGCCATCAACGTAGCCTGCGTTGCATGTACAATGCACGCACAGGTCGTGGGTCAACCTTTCTGCGATTCCTGCGTTTCTCCACGTATGTTCCAACCCCCTCGTTTCCTGGGCCTCCATGTTGAAATGTTTAATTAGGCAAACCACTGAAAACGGTTCCGTGAACTTCCGTGAACTTGCGAACTTTGCCCGCTGTAATTAGCTCCCTCCCGTTCTGTAGTGAGCAAGGAACCTCTCAAAATATCTTATGTTTCCAGTGTCGCGCCCCGGGTGAGCAAAACAAAGAGATAATTATGGGAAGATATGAATCAAGCTCGTTTAAATTAAAGTTACTATATTTTCTCACAAAACTGACCCCAAAGTGACATATTATTCCAACAAGAAAAGTTGTTAAAATTTTGAATATTTATGAATATATTCTATTTTCTCATTATTTTTTCCCTTCCGATTTTTACAGTTTACCGACCTTATATTAAAAACTGCCGATATATTTTTTATATTTTCCATCCACTTTCGGAATGAATATGAAAAACGGTGATGCTAGAAGCTCCAGAAACAGGTAATTTCAACAAATTGAAACAGTGCTTTCCGTATACCATGAGCTACTAAGTTATGCGGTATACTGTATATGCAATGTATCGAGAGGGTCAGGCTATAATAAAGTAAGTTATTTAAAATATAGTCAGTGATTAACAACAGTTACTTGAGGAAACAGATATTTTTGTGGATGTATTTAGTAATTTAATCATGGAAGCCTGCGCGGTAGTACCATGGAGCTGACTAAATTAAGTAAAGCCTTCGGTACGATTCTAACATAATTATTGTCATTAGTTTTACAATGCAAGTTTGACACATGTTTGTAGACTAATGTGGCTAACTCTACCTGGGCCTTGTTTAATATATATCGATCTATGATAGTATAAATGACAAATGACAAATGCTTTACTTTTTATCATAAAAAATATAATTAAAAAAACACACCAAACAAACATGCAGACAAAACAAAATGGAAACCTTTTCATTGCCATTGCACTTGTAATTATATTTCGAATATAATAAGCTTCAGAATATTATAGCTTTGTTTAGATCTTATTACAAAATACATCAACAAAAAATACAACTGTTTCTCCAAGTTGTTGTTCATACACAAAGGCGTAAATCCTGGGGGGATACATTCCCCCAGATTTTGGGAGGGGGATGCCGTCAAAACATCCCCAGTTTTCAAAAAGAAATAAAAAAAATTACACTAGATAAATGTGTTATTGCTTAAAATAGCGCTCTCAATACTCTAAATGCCTCTTTTTACCCCCCAACCCCAAATTTTTCCGCTCGGTCGCATTGCGACCTCGCAACTAAGTAACAAACAGTAACCTAAGTATCAAATAGTTGGATCCAATGTATTTGATTGATACACGTCTGCCAAAACCAATTTACCCCTCTCCTCGTCTGGGGACAAACCTTAGGAAAGGTGTGGTTGACAATCACAATAGTTGTGTGGAGGGTTTATTGGGGCCTTGAGCCACAAAATTTCGTATCAAAGATTGTGGATTCGTTTTCTATCGCTGTTTTTTTTTTAAACAAAGATATGTAAAATGTGTTCTTCTAAATGGAAACTAAATTATTTCCCTGCTCGCACTCGCTCTCTCGCTGATACTAAATAGGATTTATAATTCTCAAATTAAGCTTAAACATTTGGGCTCGCGCTTCGCGCTGCATTACTTTTTCCATTACTAAAATGAACAGAATCAAGGCTACCATTATGATCTTAAAGCATACGTTCAAAGACAAATTTTCTTTGTCACCCCTGTCGATACTGTCTCCTTCCGAAAATTACTATTCCCCCACGCAATGCGCGATCCCTCTGATCGCGCGACCCCCGAGTGGGGAAAATTCGGGGTCGCGCGATCAGAGGGGATCGCGCATTGCGTGGGAATAGTAAAATTTCGAAGGACAGTATCTGGGACTACGTACACCCCCCTCTTCGGAATACCGTTCTCTTTGGGTCTCTATATGCCTACTGAAAAGTGTTCCCCTTTTTATAGAAAAAGTGCCTTTTTCCATCGAGACCCACTTTCAAATTCGTGGGACGCCGCCTCTACCTGTGTGTTTTGTTTGTTTTTGTTGGGTTTTTTTCGCCCTCCACCCAGATACTATGAAGGACCTTTAAGCAAAAAAATATTCAATTAGCTTAAAAAATTTTCGGGCTTCGCGGCTTCGCGCTCGCTGAATGAGTAAAATTAATAATAATAATAATGTGAACATTTATAAATGCGCTCGGCATCCATCATGAAAAGATGGCTCTATGGCGCAGTCAAAGAACAAATGAATACCTACAATAGCCAACAATGCACCAAATATCTCAAAACCTTTACCTCAAAAAGTTCGGCGTGCCTGCTATGCGCTCGGCAATACTTTTTTTTTCATTACTAAAATAAAATTGAATCAGGCAAGGCCATATATGATCTTTTAAAGTAATGACATCATAGACAACATTTTTCTTCGTATCTCCTCGCTATCATGAATAATTTCTCTATTGATCATTAGCCTCTGATCGTTAAAGTGTCCCCCTTTTCAGAAAACAAGTGCACTTTTTATCGAAGACCCCAACTTCTCAAATCCATTCTTGCCCTCTACTCTACAATTACTTTTGTTTATTATTTGTTCCGAACTTGCCAAATAGTATATAGGACCTTTAATGCACAAAACTATTCATTTCAGCTTAAAATTTTCGGGCTCGGCTCGTGCGCTCGCTGATACTAAAAAACGAATGTATCAATGCACAAAAATACTCCATGTCTTGTAGCTAAAATTTCGGGGGCTACGGCGCTTGGCGCTCGCATGATAGATATTTTATTCCATTACTAAAATGAACAGAAATCAATGCACCAACTGAAAGCTAGGAAGGCATACATCAAAGACAACATTATTCACACTCCTTTTAAAGACCCCTTCTGTTTATTTAATTATTTCTTTTCGGCTCCGGTTATGTTCTTGGTAAATTCGGGTACCACACTCTCGCTACAGAATTTAGGATAAAAGTTAAGAACCCCTAAGTTAAAAGTTAACAATTTAGGCAGCCCCTACAAGTTAAGCCACATCTACAAGTTCCATAAAGTTTTATAGGGCGCTCCCTTAAAGTTCCAGATCTTTTGGCGCCCCTACACTTGAGCTAAATTTGGCGACGCCCCAATGATTAAGGTCAAGTTTGGCGGGCCCCATGTTTAAGCATCAATCTGGCGCCCCCTCGTTAAAGCTCGGATTTGGCGCCCTGTAGTTTAATGGTCGGATTTGGGGCGCCCCCTAAATTTAGGTCGTGACTTGAACGCCCCTAACTAAGGTCAAATTGTGACGCCCCGATGTTAGCTTAATATGGGCGCCCCTACGTTTTAAGCTTATTCGTTTGGCGCCCCCGTTAGTTTAATGTCGATTTGCAGCGCCCCTAAATGATTAAGGGTCGATTTTACGGTCCCAAGTATTATAGGTTCAGTTTGGCGCCCCTATGTTTAAGCTCAATCTGTGCGGGCGCTACGTTAAACCTCAATTTGGCGCCTCCTGTTAGGTTAATGTCGATTTGGCGCCCCGCCTAAATTTAAGTAGGTCGACTCTAATCGCCCCTAAGTTTAAGGTCGAATTGGTGCGATCCCGCGCCCTAATGTTAAGCTTAATTGGAGCCCCTCCTTAAGCTTCAATTTGGCGGCCCCGTAGTTAAATGTCGATTTTGCGCGCACCCCTAAATTAAGGTCGATTTTACGTCCCTCTTAAGTCAGTTGGCGCCACCTCATGTTTAAGCTCCAAATCTGGGCCCTCTGACATTTTAAGCTCATTTGGCGCTCCCTGTAGTTAAGCGATTTGGCGGCCCCGCAAAATTAAAGGTCGACTTGACGCCCCTAAGTTTAAGGTCAATTTTTTGCGCCCCTACCGTTAAGCCATTTGGCGCCCCCTGTAGTTTAATGTCGATTTAGCGCCCCCTAAATTTTACAGGTCGACTTGACGCCCCTAAGTTTAATAGTCATTTTGACCGCCCCCATGTTTAAGCTTGAATGATGGGCGCCTGGACATGCTTACAGGTTTAGGGCTCAGATTTGTGCGCCCCCGCTAGTTTAATAGTAGACATCTGAGTCTTGGCGCCCCTAAAGTTTAAGGTCGATTTAGTCCGTAGAGTCTTAAGGGTTCAGTCTTGGGCGCCCCTAGTGTTTAAGCTCAATCTGGCGCCCCTACGTTTAACCTCAATTTGGCGCCCCTGTAGTTATTGTCGATTTGGCGCCCCCTAATTTAAGGTCGGACTTGACGCCCCTAAGTTTTAAGGTCGAATTTGACCCCTTATTGCTGTAAGCTTAATATGGGAGCCCCATACCTTTAAGCCAATTTTGCAGCCCCCGTGTTAATGTTCGAGTTGCGGCCCCCTAAAATTAGGTCGGATTTTACGTCCCTACGTATTAGGTCATAGTTTGGCCCCCTATGTTTAAGGCTCAATCTGGCGCCCCTAGCATTGTAAGGCTCAATTTTGGACCGTCCCCTGTCAGTTTAATTGTCGATTTTGGCGCCACCTAAAATTTAAGGTCGAACTTGACGCCCCTAAGTTTAAAGGTTCAATTTTTGCGGCCCCCTACGTTTAAGCTCAATTGGCGCCCTGCTGAGTTTTAATGTCGATTTAGCGCCCCTAATTTAAGGTCGGACTTTGACGCCCCTTAGTTTAAAGTTCATTTGGACGCCCCTATGCTAAGGCTTAATATTGGCGCCCCTTACGTTTAAGCTCAATTGGCGGCCCCCGTAGTTTATATGTCGATTTGCGCCCCCAAATTAAGTGTCGATTTTACGGTCCCCTAAGATAAGTCAGTTTGGCGCCCCTAATGTTTTAAGCTCAATCCTGGACGCCCCTACGTTTAACCTCATTTGACGCGCACCTGTAGGTGGTAATGTCGATTTTGGCTGTCCCCCTAAATTTTAAGGTCGAATCTGCACGCCCCCTAAGTAAAGGTTAATTGACCGCCTGATGTTTAGCTTAATATGGACCCCTAACCTGTTAAGGCTCAATTTGGTCGCACCCCGTAGTTTAATGTCGACTTGGCCGCCCCCCTAAATTTAAGGTCGAATTTTACGTCCCTACGGTTTAACATTGCCTCCTCATGGTTGAAGTTCCATCATCTGCGCGCCCATACAGTTTAAGGCTCAAATTTGGCGCCCCCTTTGTAGTTAATTGTCAATTATGGCGGCCCCGCTAAATTTAAGGTCGACTTGGACGCCCCTAAGTTTAAGGTCAATTTTTTGGCCGCCCCGACGTTTTAAGCTCCAATTGGCGGCCCCGTGTTTAATGTCGATTAGCTGACCGCCGACCAATTTAAGGTCGACTGACGCGCGGCCCTAGTTTTTATAGTCATTGGGACGCCCCTATTTTAAGCTAATATTGGCGCTCCCTATCGTTTTAATGCTTCAATCTGGCCCCGCGTAGTTTTTAATGTCGATATGCAACCCCCTAAATTTTAAGGATCGATTTTACGTCCCTACTCTTAATGGGTCAGTTTTGCGGCCCCCTATCGTTTAAGCTTCAATCTGGACGGCCCTACGTTTAACCTTCAATTTTGGCGCCCCTGTACGTTTTAATGTCGATTGGCGCCCCCTAAAACTTAAAGGATCGGACTGTTCGGACCCCCTAGTGTAAGGTCAATTGGACGCCCCATGGTTTAGAGCTTAAATATGGACAGCCACCTACTCTTTAAGTCAATTTGGCGGCCCCTGTGTTAGTTAGATGTCGATTTTGGAAGCCCCCTAATACTTAAGTCGATTGATCCGCCCTAGTTTAATGTTCAAATTTGGCGCGCCCCTGATGTTTAAGCTTTCTATTAATGGCGCCCCTACCCTTTCAGCTCAATTGCGCGCCTACCCGGTTGCCGGGCCCATAAAGCCCCCACCCCCACCCGATACCCGAATAGAATCCATGACAATAGCTCAAACGGCGAGCAGTTCGCTCGCTATAATTCCAATAACACTAAATCGAGATGGCACTAACCTATGTGCAAACCATGTGAATCTTTAACACTTTACTACCTACCCTCAAACCATAACCTAAAACCTAATATACAATCCCTTTACACAGCCCTAACCCTGTAACGCCATATCTTAGACGAAAATAAGCCGAGCAATGTCGCTCAGGAAGCAAATTCGGTGTCCAAGCCCCCAGAGGTCCCCCCAGAATACACCGCTATGTGTAATAAAATTATCAGCGCTCCTCACCCGGGGACCATATTAGAGCTTTGAGGATACATGGTCCACATTATTTATTTGTTTGTATTGTTAATTAAAAGCGTCAGCCCAAATTAAAAAGATTTTTAAATAAAAGAATCAATCATATTCATGTTACCAAATTAACAATTCAAGGTAGATATGCTACAAAAACAAGATAAAAGAAACAAATACCACTGAAAATTCGGAAAGAAGAAAAATTTGGTTATATGGATTATATAGTAATCTTCCCTCAAGTGCCTTAATTAGCAAATTAGTTTTTAAATGCCAATCGGGTTTGATTGTCTACATTGTTAATTCAAAAGTTAGATTCAGGGGAAACCGTGAACAAATGCGTTACTAAAACATTTTAAATCTCATTAGATATCTTATTGAAGATTTTGAAAAAATTATTTCAGCCTTGGAGAAGACAAAGCGAGAAAAATAACTGCCGCCCTCACGTAACAATATTAGCTGCCCTCTTGCGTCGATGCCTATATATATATATATATATGTCAATATGGCCCCTTCCACGAAGCGGCAATTGGTTGCATACATTAGGAACATACGTGTTCTGTAGTAAGGGTATTGTAAAAACTTCCTGCACGTCGTACATGCATTGTACCTGCAGGGTACCTTCGCTGCACGAATTTTCTACGAAATCCATCGTAGGGAGTTGCACGTCGAAGGTACGGCGAGTTGTGACCGCCGCATAAGGGTGCTATCTCACTTCGCGGAGACGTCTCCGCGACAGAATCATGAGAATATAAATTTCGTCTCCGCGACAGATAGTACTAGAGACGTCTCGGAGACGTCTCCTGAATTTCGAAGACGGATTTTTTTTCCCACAAATTGTCGCAGAGACGTCTCGGAGACGTCTCTAACACTATTTATCCGTCTCGGAGACTAAATTTCTAATATGTCGCGGAGACGTCTCCGCGAAGTGAGATAGCACCCTTAGTTTGTAAAGAATCACGCATGAAAGTTTGCGTAGTGCAGTAATCGGATTATGAATACATCTATCGTCCTAAGTTGGTATTCACAGTTAAATGAGATATAATTATGTACACACCTGCGGCCCTGCCCTTATTATAAATAGAGGACACATTCCAAAATCAAGCATAGTATTTCTACTTGTCATCATGGAAAGAACATGGATCCACGTAGCATCATTGAAGCTTTTCGCGACTACTGTAATCTTCCAGACACAATTCCTTTAACAATCGAAGATGTCTACGACTTTGTATGGTACCAGACTGAGAGGGAGCACGACAACGACGTAATGGCCGTACTCGACTGTTAAACGACCGTCGACTGTAAATGCGAGTATTGTGGGCCACATGAAGAAGATGAAGAGCAACAGGTCATCGACATCCAAGATCAAGACCCGCAAGAGGACGAAGTCCATGAACACGAAACAGTATACGATTCGGATGAATTCGAGTTTGAAAATCCGTAGTCGTCATTCTTCTTCTCAAACCAACGGCTCTTTTCAGAGCCACTATATGAACAAGAAAGAATAAAATTGACTAAAAAATTTACTCCCCATCTTTCTTCTTTTTTTTTTCTTTCATTCTAAAATTAATAGAAAATAATGTCACCAATATCTCCTTAATTTTCCCCCTTCTCTCTATCTGTTTCGCTTCTCTCTTTCTCTCTCTCTCTCTCTCTCTCATTCTTATTACTCTCTTTTCCTATGTTTAAAAAAATAATAATTTTCGGTTTTACAGGCGCGTTTCCAGGATTTGGTGTTGAAATTTTTGTCGGCCTTCGGCCAACCATAGGGTCATATATTGTATTGTATTGTATTGTATTTATTTATTACCAACATTGCAAAAAAATATACATAAACAGAATTCAATATAAATATGCATTTGGTAAATGGAGCAACCAATAGCTAAGCTGAATCTAGGTTGCCCCGTCTAGTTTGCTTACTGTGATATATATACATTTACATTAAAGTAAACTATGTAAATTGATTACGATATATTTAAACATATGTACAAATATTTTACTTATCATATTTAAAACCATATGCTTAAAATTATACATAGAGATTTTTACAGTATTATCACTACTTTACATACGAATTAATAAATATGAGATATTACTCTGCGAAAATTTGGCCTTCATTATGATTGTCTTGATAAAGTTTCTCATCGTGATTTATTTTTTCTTAATATATTTGGAAGAGCGTTCCTATGACAGCACCTGGAATACGAAACAGCTGTTTTCCAGATTTGTTCGTTACTATTTGATGAGTGCGATTATGGCTTATTCGGTGCTTTCTTGTCTCGTAAGGCGGTGTTTTAACAACATGAGAAATAATCACATGAAACGAAGAGGAAGTTTTATTCACCAATCATGCACGAAATGTTGCAACTCATTAGACCGCATATTGCTTAAAAACACTGAATCGATAACTCAGAAAACAAAGGAGCTGAGTGATAATTGAAGGATTTGAATAATATGCACACGAGTAATCTCTTTTGTATGACCAAAAAATTTCGACTAAAGGAATGTTTGTTGTGCAGCTCCCCAGACTCTAATCCATAAGTAATGTGCGTATATATATATAATCTATTGTATAACAGAACAAATCTTTTCAATACTAATGCTCTGATTTCTGCTACAGTACATGACCTGCTTTTTGCTGGCAACATTACATACATTATTAATATGTTATCTCCCATTGAATTTCTCGAGTCAATATAAGAGCCTATAAATCTTTTATCCACTATCATATATCTATCTTATATTCTATTATCTCTGAATTAAACATTTTTACCTCTATTTTAAAAAACAATAGATTTGTTGATACATTATAGTAATTATTAGCTTCACACCAAGTGACAGCATCGATAGTTTATTTACTTTACCTAGTTGTCATCTATTTTCTCCTTTGGGTCAGAAGTGGTGAAACAGGCGTCGAATCATCAGCAAATAAACAAATTTGAAATAATGAAAAGGAATTTGATGAAATCATTTTATACGTATAGTAAAAAGAGAGTTTGTCCTGAAAGATGAACCCTGTGGAACCCCACATGTAATTTCTTCTCTGAGATTCCAAGCCATCATAAACAAACATACTGATATGTTTCATATTTTAAAACCAGTTAAGTGGGAAGTTCGCTCG
>CALNVZ010003432.1:24282794-24300263 GCA_940671915.1 Paracentrotus lividus | reverse complement strand
CTCTACGCGCCTTGTTCACTTCTTTCAACAACTCTTTTGTAGAGGGTATGAGATTTTCGTTGATGAAGATTTTAGCATCACTTCTGTATCTCAGATCCTTCGCACTGTAGTTTTTCAGCTTCTTCAGCTTCAGCTTCTTCCTTGCGTCGTAGGGGTAGGTTTAAGATGTCAATCGGCTCAAATCATGTATATTTTCGTTAATTTCATCTTCTTCTTTTCTTTTTTTTAAACATTTTGCTCATTTTGGCGCACATCTAAGGTCAATTTTTGCGCACCTTTGAGGTCATTTTGGCGCCCTTTTTGGGCGCCTACCCGGGGGCCCGGGCCCGTAAACCCCCCCCCCCCGAATACGCGCTTGATTACAATATTATTGAAAGATTAGTCAAAGATCACTGAAAACCTAAACGGGTAGACCGACTAGCTTAAAGCTAGTCGTAGTGATGCCCAGACTGACTACTTTAAAGCTAGTCGGTCACGACGGACTAGTTTTCCTCAACACAACCCGGTTATTACGGACTAGCTTTAAAACTCGTCCGTCTCTACGGACTAGCTTGAAAGCTTAGTCCGTCAAGTTAGTCCGTCAAGAGGACTAGTTTTTAATGCTCGTCGGTCACGACGGACTAATTTTAAAGCTCGTCCGTCGTGACCGACTAGTTTGACGACTAGTTTAAAAGCTATCGTAGTGATGCCCAGACGACGAGCTTTTGAGGCAGGATAGCTTTACAGCTAGTCGGTCGTGGTGTAAAGGCTAGTCAGTCGCGCTTTCTGCCGCGATGTTCTTGCTGCTGTCTTGACAGACTAGCAATGACGGACGAGTTAATATGCTTCACCACTGGTCAGAGACGTAATCTGAAATATTAGAAGACATTATAAAATACGATTAAAAACATGCATTTTGTCACAAGAATTGAGCAAAAAAAAAAAAAAAAAATGAATAAATAAATAAAACATTTTATTATGATTGATATGATCAGAAGACAGGAATAAATACAGGAGGCACAATTAGTTAACATTATGGCAATTAACAAATAATGGGGGCACGGGGCCCAGGAGTCGCCGCCATGGCTTGCATCATCATGACTTTTGTTGTAGGCATACCTGCTTTTGCATTTTCGGCGTATACATTGTCTTGAGGCCACTTCAGAACCCCAAAGTCGCGCCTCTAATCCAATATTCTTTTTCTTTCAATAAAAGTAATCTAAAGAAAAAGTGGCGCTATATTTATTATTAGAATTAAATTTCAATTTTATAATTTAATGTGATTGTTACTATCGTTGTAATACACACAATTTATAAATTGATTTGGCAAGACATAATTTTTCGCGTTGGTGATTTATAGCATTAATCTATGTGAAAAAAATAACGCTATCTGTGAAATGAAACACAAGGAATTAAAAAGAGTACTCACACATTCATGTCACAGGAAGGAGATCGCCAATATCAAAATCTTAAGCTTTACGGGGTATCCAGTGCGTCTGTACAGTTTGCTCATTAAATGGAATTCACATACAGATAATGCAACTAATGTAATATGATGTCCTTTTCGCAATGCGCATTTATTCAATCAATTGTACATTTCTATTCACTGCTGTTGCTAAGCCAGGCATTCACCGCACAATCTATAAGAATAGACGGGGTTAAGTAGTAACGAAGTATTCAATTAGCCTGTAATAGGCGCGGTCCCACTGGCTCTTTAGGATGATTTGCGTATGAATTGCCGGATTGTTTGTTTAGTTTTTGTTGTTTTTTTTTGTTGGCGGATGAACGAATTTTGTATACGAACTCATGCGCAATTAATCCTCCGTCAGTGGGACGGGCTTTAAGAATGGAACAATATTTCTAACCTACTCGTGAATGGCATACTTGTCACGATTTATGTTATTTCGGCTATCGTAATGCTCTCAGATGTCAAGCAAAACAACCTTTGTTTGAGAATGTTGATTGTATCAACTTCTATTCACTGTTGTGCTAAGCCGGGAATTCACCAGCAATCTGTAAGGAAATACCGGGTTCTTGAGTTCATATAGTAACAAGGTATTCAATTAGCCTGTAAATTGAAGAATGGAGAACAAATTTTGGAATCTACCAGTACTCGTGAATTGCATACTTGTCATGATAGATGTTATGTCTCATAAGCTTTCAGATTATCAATCGAAAACAACCTTTGTTTCGTATCAGAATGTATCAACTTGATTATGCTCGGAAACAGAATAAATAGAGAAGGTACATTGAAATGTACATTGTACATCGTCCGTCAAGTTGAGAGATGTAGATTCAGTTGTATGCTAGTCTGTCTTGACGGACTAACATGGCAGACTAGCTTTAAAACTAGTCCGTCTTGACCGACTAGCTTTAAAGCTAGTCGGTCCATTGACGGACGAGGTTAGGTTTTCAGTGGTCCTCTGACAGACTCTCCTAGCTCTTTGAGCGATCTCCGAAAGAACTACCCTGCTGGAAAGAACACAGTGTCCCACAGTGTGTTCACATAGTCGACTATTTAACTGTGTGGTGAAGATTTCGCACTGTGATATGGTTTTCCGCATAGAGTTCACATGGTGGGGTCTGGTTTCACAATGTGGAGATATGGTTCCCTGTGTTAAAACGCTCGAATTTAACAGTGTGAAGATGATTCCATACTGTGTTCAAAGTGTGTTCACATTGTGGTTCACATCGTGTTTCACACAATTCTTTCCAGCAGGGTATGAGAGACCGTTCAAGATCTGCAAGAAACTGACCGAGACCTCTGAGAGAATAAAAATGTGGCATTTCTTGTGAGATTCTCGAAAGATCTCTGAAAAAGTAGACACTTGAAAGTTTGTTGAGAAATGGTTGCTGTATCCACCAATGAAAGATCATTTTCCTGAAAAAAATGAATGAATGGTTTCAGGTTTCATTTATTTCCACAAATGAACATGATAAGGCAATTTACGTTATACAGTCTGTGTAAAAAAAAAAAATGGTACAGTCGGGAAAAAAAATTATTTAGGTGTGAAATATTTTCAGATAATGTATTTATGTGGTACCAAAATAAAGCTAGAAGATTTTCCTTGCTGATGCGCTTTGTTCTGTATAGTTTGCTTTCGTAAAACAAAAGTTATGCTAAATTTTGTGTGACGAGGAACAAATCGAAATTGAGCACTTCATGGCCATTATGCGAAACCTATACACAAAGGCATGGGACGGCGTGCGAAAATGGATTTTTCTTGATTGTAGAAAACTAGTCATATTTCAAAAATTACAACACCAAATGTGATTAAAAAATTGCTGGTGAAAGTCTGATCTTCCTGTTTAATGAAAATACCAAACAATACCAGGTTGTGATTGATCTTCATTCTAAACCCCTCCCAAAAAGTTTCGCAAATGGACTTTGGGCCATGATAACTTTTCAGGTACGCTTTAGTTATTCCTGATATTCATACCATTGGAAAGATAATTTATTCCCTTTTTTATTGATATCATATTTGTAGTTATTCTGTCACGCTTCAATGCAAAGAATATCAAAATATGGAGAAAAGTAAAAAGTCTAATGTTGTAAAATGCACTTTTATTGATCACATTGAAGTTCCGCAACTTGACTTTAGGTCCTGATAACTTTGGGGATATTTTCTAATTTTTATTGAATTCTATACCATTGTCAAGTTAATTTATTCCTCTCTTGATTGATACCTTATTTGTCATTGTGATGTCATGCCTGCGTCCACAGAAACCCTGAATACATGGCAAAGCGAAAGATAATTTTCAGTTTAAATTTCTGTAACACTACTTTGAACCTTAATACATTTTAATGTGGGGTTTTAATCATTATCAATTTTCATAGCATTAAAAAGTTCATTTATTCTTCTTTTTATTGATGCCCTACTTGCAAAAGTAACATCATGTTTGAATGCACATAACTCATGAATATACTGCAAAGTAAAAAGTGAAAAATTGCGAAATGCATTGTTATTGCTGGCTACAGACAGTAATACTGACAATAGGCATTCAATTTGCAACATTTTAACTTCTGACTTGTCCTAACATTCAGGTGTTCTGTGCATGCAAGAACAACACTCTCGTTACAATTAGGGTGTCTTTAAAAAGAGGAATAAATTTACTTGACAATGGTATCAAATTCAATAAAAATTAGAAAATACCCCAAAAAGTTATCAGGGCCTAAAGTCGAGTGGCTGAACTGCACTTTGATAAATGCATTTTGCAACATTTGACTTTTTACATTTCTCCATATTCTTACATTCTGTGCATTGAAGCATGACAAAATCATTACAAATAGGATATCAATAAAAAGGGGAATAAATTATCTTTCCAATGTTATGAATATCAGGAATAACTAAAGCGTACCTGAAAAGTTATCATGGCCCAAAGTCCATTTGCGAAACTTTTTGGGAGGGGTTTATAAAAAAATGTTTTCCACTTGTACCATTTTATATGACACAGACAAAGCAATCAACTTAAAATGCATTTACATAAAACAATATAATATATTTACAATTAAGAAGAAAAGTGGAGGAGCCTAAAGAAAAGCAGAGCTTGTTGTGGATAGGCCCCAATGAGGAATAATGCAAAAATATTGCTCAAATGAAAAAAAATAATCGTGACAAGGAAAAGGGAATTAAACAAAAGGAGAAGAACGGTTGAAAGAGGATAGAAACAGGATAGAAAGAAGAATTCATAGGAACCTGGACACACGGATACACTTACAAGAGGGGTAACAGTTGAAAAGACATATTTGTAAGGGGATCTGCAGCTGGTATATGAATACAAAATATTACGTCACGACTTGCGAGAGGTACATAAAAGATACAGACAAGTTTAAAGATTCAGTATTATTTTCAAAAGTGAGTTTTATGAACCGTTTATTAATTTATTTCTTCATTTTTTTAAAGACCACCATCAACATAATGTTCAGGAGAAATTACTAAACCAAGGGATCATAAAAGACCTCGGAGATCACTGAAAGTTTACCGATAGATCATCAAAAGATTTATTTAATTTTGTGGTCTTTTCGCGTTCTTTCAGAGGTCATTGGAATGGGTTACAAATAAAAACATATGATAATTTCAATTTATAAACATAGTATAATGATCACACCCTCCTCTAAATGAAAGGTGACGAATTTTCACATGGGCTTGTTTTAAGCGCTTTTATCATGTTTAGGGGAGACCGGGTATGGACGTTACAAAATTCACATTTTGGGCCAGATAATTCTAATGAAAGTACTCACACACTCCATTTTGGGTCTGTAGTTAGCCTATTATGTTGGCTAAAACCTGAGTCACATAAAACCTGAAAACATGTAAACACTAATTAACTACAGCTTAATTAATGAAGACATTTTTTTGTAATAACCTACCCCGTATAATATAAGTTGTTACACCATACGGGGTAGTTTGTTACAGTATGTAAACATACGGGGTAAGTTGACAATGTGTAAGTCTCTTATGCCATACTTTTGTTTCAACTTTCCAGTTTCTTGGTATCGTTAACAGTAGATCAAGTAGAGCTCTAGAATAGACTAAAAGTAATAATAGAAATATCAAAATATTAACACCAGAAAATTGAAACAAAATTACTTTACATGTGTAATGTAATTGGGGTAGGTTGTTACATCGACATTGGGTAGGTTGTTGTAACAACCTATCCCATGGGTGATTTTACACATAAAATCAACTGTAGCAAAGCCATTAGGCAGAATTACAGGGCATAGCTCAGGGGTATATTAGTGACATACATGTACTATATTCACAATACCAAACTATCATCATGTGCCTTCAGTTGTAAGAACTATTACAAATGTTAAGTTTTGTCAAAAATTCACTTGGAACTGTAAAAAATGGTTTTTGTTGATTTACTTTTCAATAAATCAATGGAGAAACCTCACGACCGGCAGTTCATCACAGCTATGTGTAGGCTGTATATAAATGCAAGTTAGCACGAACCCTCTTGTTCCAACTTAGCGTACTGAGAACTGTAACAACTGACCCGTGTAACTTCCATACCCGGTCTCCCCTATAAATGTAATATAATAATTGTTAATGTTGTTATAGAGTATATTATACAACATACTTTTGAATATGTTCAATCATCAAATTAGTCGCAATGAAAAATTCAGATTTTTTTTTTTTTTTTTTTATTGTAACGATTTGTGAACATATTACATGAAGCATTTGGCTTCGATGAAAATATTGATTGTCCTATATTCAAACATATAAAACATTGTACAAAAAAACTCAACAGGTGATGAAAGGTCATCATAATTTCGCACTTTTTATTAAAAAAAACATCAATAATAGATTACATGGCCAATTTACTGCGACATCATATCAATCAACACCCCCACGAAACAAAAGCATGAAACATTGCATATTGATGAAAACTGACATCACAATGGCCCATGATTTTGTCATCAAATGAATAAAAGAGGGACGAAAAAGAGGTTCGCTCATTAAAAGGGTATTGCCTTAACCTTGGAAGCAAACATGATGGTTATCGATCACCTAACGATGATCGAAATTTATGTATCGACAAGGTTTACCGACCACGCGAGCGTTATCGTTGTTACTAATTTATTGATTTGTTTATGACCTTAGTTAGTTTGTAGTTGGTCTGTAACATGGTCGTAAAAGAAACAAGGTTATTGTCTAGTATGACTATACAGTTCGATTGATCGTCGACAACACGCAAACGATGCTTATTATGATATTGAAAGACTGCACAGGGATTTGCATTCCCAAGCCAAACTCCCAATATAAAACAGTGATAGCAAAATTCGGCAATTTTTTTAAATTTTAATTTTTTTTTTTTTTTTTTAGCTTTTAGTTTGTTTTGTTTTGTTTTTGTTGCTGTTGGTTTTGTTTGTTTTTTTGCCAGAGAAAAAGTACAGAATAAGTCTTAGACAACATTTTCATAGAAAACGATAGTTTATTACGAAGAAGCTGTTTATAATAGGCCTATATATATTCTTTTTAAAAATCAATTACGTGTGAATATTTAGAATCATGTTGATACAATGAACACTAATTGTTTATGATCAATAAAAGTTGAAAGAAAAATACATATTTGGAATCCAGTTTCCATGCAGATGTTGCTATGTCGGCAAGCCTGTAGAAACCTTTCGAGTTGCGAAGAACAACATTTGTTTAAGTGTTAAACACATTTCCAATAGCTTAATGGAACTATTGCATTGTTTCGAGAAGTGATCATGAATATTCAACATTTCTAAAGCGATATTTGCATAAAATTAGCATACTTATAGGATACCTATTATGACGTCATCTGCTGGTCAAGTATGACGTTATTCTACTGGTCACTGAACTATTCATCGATCATCCACTAATGAGCAACGGCGAGAGGGTTATATCCGGTCAACCCGATGCCCAATCATGGTAAAAATAAATAATAATCAAAGGATGATGTACCGTTTATATGGTCGTTGTGGGGTCAGGATCAAACCAATTATGATGTTATCAATCTAAAGAACATCATCATCATCACCACCACCAACATCATCGCTATAATCACCGGCATCCTGATCATTATCATTATCACTATGATTATCACCATCATCATCTTCACCAAAATCCTTCTCATCATAAACGTCATAATCATTATCATCACCTACATCAAGATCTTCTCCTCATTATCATATGATTATTATCACCGTCATCATCATCATCATCGTCACCATCATCATCATCATCATCTTCACCATCACCATCACCAACGGCCATCTTTATTATCATCATTACCAACAACACGAGCATCGTTATGAGTATTAATTTTAATCACTACTATTATCACCATCCCTATGATTATCACCCTAATCATGTTCATCATCATCAGCATCAATAACAAAATCATTATCATTATCATCACCATTATCATCATCACCCTCACCATCATCGTCGTCATTAATAGTATCATTACTACAATCGCCGTCAACATTATCACCACCGTTGTCATTACCACTATGATTAACACCGCCACCGTCCTTTCCAACTTCATTTTCATCCCTACCATCAACATTATCACCGTCATCAACATAATAATCAACATCACCATCATCACTACCATTGTCATCATCATCACAATCACCGTAACCATCTTTATCACCATCGCCATCATCATCATCATCATCACCACCACCAACATCATCATTACCATTACCATAACCAATATTTACCCCCACCCCGATGATAGGATTTGAAACTAAAGCACTAAAGAATCGATGCTGCATCACTGCTCACAGTCATAATAAAAACAATGATCAATAATAAAACGTCATTTTCTGTTTCTTTTCACATTTTATTGCTGTTCGAAATACATCTATTTCTCTGGAAACTGACGAACACTATAACATGCTCATAGTGAAAACGTATGACAACAATGAGATAAAACCTGGATTATTGTTATTTTTGTCTCAGTAATATATTGTTTAAATGAAATTTTGGATTCAGTTAAATTAAAGTTTAGAGTTTGGCCTATATCTGAAAAACATAAAGAAGCGGTTTTATTGCAGAGTTTTCTTTACGCCTCCATAATAAAATTGGACGTCCGAGTTGTAATAATTATAATCATCATATACATTTGTATCATTATTCTGCATTAACAACATTTTGAATGATAATTCTTATCTAATTAAATTCAAATTAGCCCTGCCTATACCCCCCCCCCCCCCCATCTAATCACGCTAACCATAATCCTAAGTTTACGTTCATATACAATGGGTCTACATAATAACATTTTCGTATGCAAAGTTATTATAATTAGTGAACATTAATCGCTAAAGCACATGTATATCAGTTGAATATTTAATCAAGCACTCTATGAACTATATTTAATGTTGTCATTATTTTTTTTTTCATCATTGAGACCGTTTGATATACTATAATTCATGAACGAGTCATACCTAAAACCATGGTCGTCTTTGATATATTCCTTTAAATAACCCTGTTTAAACAATGCTGTTAAAGAGTATTTTCTTTATTTACGAACAACTGTAATCATATTGTATCATACTTGAAATTTCAAAAAATAAGAGGAAATATATGAGTTGATTTTATTATTGTTTAGGAGATGGGATCTGTGGAAATGAAAAATAAAGTTGAAATTGAAAATTGAAATAGAGCGAAGGAAAAAAACACAGCCACATACACTTGCGCAAAGGGACAATGTTAAGTAGACTAACACACGAGATAAACTAGTAATATTTAATGTTAAAAATATTTGTAGTTTATATTGTATTCTAAAAGTAATCAATAAACTATACCCTCCCCCCCCCAAAAAAAAAAAAAGGGGGGGGGAAGAAATTTTAAAAAATGGTCTTAAATATTGAAACATAGTGTGCTATTTTTGCAATATTACACAAAGAAGTTTAGACGGTAAAAATATGAAATGATTGTCAATTTTCGCACCAATAAGATAAAATCGAAACTATAAGTTATGATAAGTACATTCCTAAAATCAAATGAACCCTTTTTTCCCAAAAGAAAAAAAAATATGGCCTACTATTTGGATCGACAATGTTCATGAAAATAATTCAAATTTATATGTACATGTTTGTAAATAAATTACGATGTCTCTTAAACAGGGGTCGTGTTTTCATATGTTCGGAACGAAAAAGAAAATGTATATATCCTGTTTAAATATTGATTATCAAAGGTAACGTAACAAAATATCAAGGTGTTAAATTGCATAATAAAATATGTGATTGTCTTCGTATAATACTTTGTACATTGTTTATAAACTTAAACAACCAACATCAGAACATCAGGAATGAAAACAGTTTGAAGATCGGTAAAATGAAAACAAACTCAACACAAAGATTTCAATAAAATATTCGACAGTTGTATTTATAAGATTTATGTCTTTCAAAAAGATATTATGTTGAACACTATGATTTGTATTTTATAACAAATGTGTAATCCAAAATCCCGTGTTTTCAACATTGAAAAACACCGTCACATACATTACAATCAATTGTAAAAGCTGACATGGCCCCTGTACTACTAAATCATTCCATACGAGAAGAAAGATATCCTTAGACATCAGTTCAAATATTTGCATGAAAAATCGCGTCGCCTCCTCGTATTGACCGGAATGCCGGTTGAGATGGAAAATCAACATCCGCGAGTCAAAACGTCTCCTCAGACCATTACCATCGCTCAAAACTAAATTCATCTTCACAAACATCTTCAGTTAAGAGATGTGATAGTATACTCTGTGGCAAACAGGGAACTGTATGACCTTAAACGTTCCTCAAGTCTTTCCGATGTGTTTACTTCGAGATGATGACCGTTTCATCTCTCGACTCTTTGACGTTGACGTGGGCTGGCGTTGCTCGGCTTCGGTCTTCCCCTGTATGCTGGTTCGTCTGATGTGGATCTCTTTGGTGTTTTTCTTCTTTTCGTCGTCGTCGTCGTCGTCTGTCCGTGGCTGGTCCTGTTCTTCCATGATCCATCGAAGGATTCGAAGCCCACGATCCTGCGGTGACTCTTCCCCCGTCGTGCTCAACGCCCGCTCCGTGATCGGCGCTAGGAAGTTGCCTTCGTCCGGGACATCGTCACCGCAATCGCTGAAAACGGGAAACGAGTCCGATAACCCATCGATGACATCATCTACCACTTCAACTTCCCCTTCATCATCCGTTGGGATACCACCAACAATGGGCTGATCAACCATCTCACTACACTGCTGAGCGTCATTGTAGATGTAGTTGAACGTTTTATGCGTGGGACGCAGGTTTTCGGGCTCCTGGCGGGGTAAATTTATCACAGGCGGGGCAGATTTACAAAAACCGTCTCTAGCCCGAGGGGGTACATTCGTGCTATTTTGGCTCGTGGTCAATAAGTTGGCCGCCGTTTCCAGTCCAGCGGCAGACTGCCTCCGGACAGCCACATGGGAATTCCTACTCGTGTTTACATCCAACATAACCGGTGCCTGTCGGCGACGGGAGACAGCGTTCGATCGCTTCGACATGTCGTTCGCAAAATCAATGTCTACTCCTTCCCTGATCTCAGTGCTTAATACCGATCTCCGACGAGTTGTTGGCCGAGAGCTACTCGGTAACGACCCTCGCCGTTGCTGCTGACGTAGGTTCGGCTTAGGGTCCTGCCGAAATGGGCGATTAAAAGTAGCGTTTATATCCTCATTATTGCCTAAACTGGCTTTTCGTTTAATAACTCCAGTAGATTGCGATGGTATTTGTCCGATGGCAGTAATAATAGAGTTATTGTTGATTTCATTACCCAACCCGGCAGGTGCATCCAAGTCGTCATCACCCAGCACCTTGTCCCTACCATTGTCTTCATCTTCCGACATCGATAAATGCCGATAATTCTGATATTTCTGACTCCAAACATTCGTTCCGCAGACGACCGAAACGCGCCTTGACGTTCGCGCTATTCCACCTTCATCCGTAGCCATAGCGATGGGAGGCAGGGAGCGTGCAGAAGGTGATGAGGAAATGGCGTTTTTCCGCTGGCTGAGGCGTGAAGGGTCGAGAGTAGCCACGGACAGATCAAAGCGGGTCTTGTCGAGTCGTATTTCCGAGATTGATGCGGACCGAATTAATGAAACAGCCATTGCGAATCGATCATGTCAATAACTTCCATGATATGGTTTTATTGATCCGTCGGCTGACAACGGTCTAATCGGGTGATTCAACGTGTGAAACATCATCAGCAACACTTTTTCTCGTTATTCAGAATGAAAAATATGACATGAAACGGCGCTTTGTGTTTTAACACACTTTTGACTCCCCGGTTCGCTTTGATCATTCGTAATGAACCAGTTATGGTGTAATACATAATGTTATTCAAATCAGCAATCGAAACTTACTAGTCAGATGAATCTAGTTTACTAAAAACTTCAAATGTTACAAGATTTTTCCTCCACAGATGTCCACACACAGTGTGCCAAAGAGAGCTTGAAGCACCAGTAATTAATTCACACGCGAACACAGGATCCTGTAATTGGTAAAACAAATCTCCATTTATGTTGAGTTTATACCACGCAACACTATCTCACGAACTAAACGAAGATAAAAATCGCTGCGTTTCGATGTTAATAAAAAAAAATGGTGTATTCAATAATGATAATGCTGATATAATACGAAAAATATTGGTATAATCCACATAATATATTGAAAGCACGTGAAGTATACCCTGGTACATCCTGGCACAAACACATTCCTTACAGGAATATCATATATAGAAGAATACTGATATCCCCGTTGTATTGGTAACTAAGAAAGCGCGTCCCCGTGTCTCCAACTGAACTTTGGTAATCCTTTATTTTGTTTATTCATTTATCTCCGTGATCAATTGTCTGAAACGAATCGGGATGAGCAAATAAAAATATCCGTGACACTAAAGCGATTTAGTGACGATGTAAATATAGATATTCCAAATCGTAAAATAGAATCAAGAATTGGGTATGTTAAGGCGTTCAGATGCAATGCCAATGAAACACGCATATCATGTTAACTATATATCATGATGTTGAAGTTGCATTCCGTTATGGGAAAATATTAAACATTCAGCTGACAAAATGTCCTCCATTAAATTGCACAAATTAATATTGACGAGCATTACTCAAATACGTCATCATAAGTATCCTTTCTCTTTCCCATGTTTCCTTTGCTGTCTGACTTTACTCGACTTTCAATCAATTTCAAAGTGGTTCGGTAAGCGAGGCTCAATTCGCCACGATCAATACTTCCGATTGCTAAAGGTGATTTGTTGTTGTCAAAATGTTTTCAAGATTCGATATTCGATAAAGTGAGACAGAATGGTTCTTTTGTAAAGAGCCGCTGATTCTCATTCGTTCATCTATGAAATGAGCCCGTTATTTTCCTTTGATCACTGTGATGAAACCATTATTTGAGATATGAACTGAGACGTAGCTGTAGCAAATTGTTAAACGATGTTCACTAAACAAGAGTCTATTGGGAATCCGTAAATGCATTGGTTTCCATGATTAGGCACTCTAATTTTACACGCTTATGTATTCTCCACAATAATCGTCTTTTTTAAAGTTTTAACGACAAGGTCAAAATGATGAAGTCAGTTTTAATCTCGCTTAAATTTCCTTTGTGAATAATTAAAAAATCTATATTACGCTATAAAGAAGACACTCTCTTCGGCTCATCATATTAAAAACGTCAAGAAAACGACATCGTCCTGTACAAGGACATGATTATAATAAGCCTGGTTAATGAAGCTGTGGCAAAGTGAACTCCGGTAAGTGTTTAATGAGAATTACAGCTCATCAGGCCCGCTCACCAGAATTGTCTTTGTCTTTGAGAAATAATCTCCAGCACAACAAAAGAAAATCTCTCAAGGCTTTGAAGCATCCAGTCTTTATGATCATGATGATCCCCTGCGTCCATTACCAAGACACACGATCGAGGAGTGATAGAGACCCTAGCGTCATCCGATGAATCTGCCAAGTAAGGACAAAGTCACACCCGTGAAACCAACCCCTCAACCGACACCAAACCGAACAAATTATTACATTACCACGAATGGCAAGTTTGGAGTCGGTTTCATTGGTGTGACCATGGTGACTCTGCCTCAGACGATACAACCAATGAGCGCTGGGGCTAATTAAGCTAACATCTAAATTATGACACCTTCTCAAGACAATACCTCACCTTTCTAACGAAAAACGGACACGTCCTTCTTACTGTTTGAATATCTAATCCCTCTGCCTTCGATATTGGTGTGTCATTTAAAAGTATCAACAGTGGAAGAAGTGGTCTGCCAATAGACGAGCAAACAGGCAATATTAGGTCAGGATGCCATGTTTATTTAGTAAGTTACACGAGAGGTCTATGCAAATACGCATTCAATTATCACCAACATGAAAGAAATTGGGCTTCTGCATATTTCAAATTGATACAGAGAGAACAAAAGGAACCAATATATAAATAGATACATGTACATATTTCACAAGTCTTTACTTTTTAAAAGTTTGTTTTATTTATATGATTCATCTTTTTCTCTTTTAATGTGAACATTAATCAGAAAATCATTTGAATTTATTTGATTTCATGTCTATTTTTCTAAATATAATCACACTGAATCGAAATACACTCTAAAACATGAAGGGCCAAAATGATAACAAATCATATCGATCCGACAATATTAGGGCAATTAGATCTTTTAAAGGTAGGACCATGCAAAGACAGATAAAAGGAAAAGAAATAGCTAAGTTGGTTTTAATAATACTACCTGCTTATAAAAATTAGGTTGACTCTTAAATGACACCATGAATGACGATGAAAAAATTTCCCCGTGCCTTATCATTTCTTTATTATTATTTTTTTTTTATTGAAGTCATTTTTGTTTGCTCTTGATATTATTTATCTTTCTTTAAACAACCAATTTCCCCCCTTTGTTGTCTTATCTATTCTATTTTCTGCACCGGGTACCTCGATCTGATAAGCTGAAAGCGGGAAAACAGTACAAGAAAAACAAACAGTTTGTGAGTAAATGGAGGGTTTATTTTGCCCAGAGGTTCCTTAGTCCAAATTTTCGCTAGCCCGAAATTTCGATTCTCCGAAAATGAAGCAGTTCATTCATCCGTAAAAAAGGGTTTTCAAACATTTATAAAAGCTTTGTTATTTCAATAAAAATGAAATAGAGATCGTTAATCTGAACAGGAAATAACTCAAAAACTTAACCATATGTAAATAATTTCGGAGTAGCGAGCCTCATTTCGTATTCGGAGAAACGAATCTTATCGTTTTTCGTATAACAAAAAATTGAATAAAAAAATATCGTTAATCCGAACAGGAAAAAAAAACAAAATCTTAACCCTATGTATATAATTTCGGAGTAGCGAGCCTTAATTTTCGCATAAATAAACCTTCAGGTATAGTCAAACAAACTTTAGGAACATCTATCAGTCCCCAAATACAGTTCATGTACATGCACAGTATCTATAGGGCAGTTCGCTCTTGTAATAAGATATGTTTAACATGATCATATCGTTATCTATATATACAAACATTAATAATCACATTAGAAGTTTCAAAAGACTGATTATAATACAACTGATTAGATTCCCATGCATTGTCTTGTCTCTTGTTATTTGTTTTTTAAAAAATAATGATTTTATAGAGTGTATGGTGATCAAGTTGTGAGGCACATTGACCTTGTAAGACAACCAATAGTTTAGAATTTTGGACTTTGATGGTTCGTTTCATATTAATCATGCTATTCTATTCCGAGCAATTCAAAGTACAAGAGATTTTACGTTTTGTGGTAACATTTATGTTCGAAATCTAAGATTGCATGATAGATACATCATATCAATGTTGTTTTTTAGCCAATCATTAGACACAGTAATTACAGGCTTTGTTTTATATCAAGCATTTATGACGTCTAAATAAGCACCATAAGGACATTGGAAAAGAAGGGGGAAATCCCTAGGTGCTTCGTACACAACCACACACTATTGATTATGTTATATTATGTTATGTAGGCGCTGATCCAGCGGGTCCAGCGGCCGGACCCCCCCCCCCCCAAAAAACAAAAAAAAAAAAAAAGGGGGGGAAAAAAAGGGGGGGGGGAAGGAGGGGAAAAATGCATTACATTATAACCACCACCGGTCCGAATACGGAACCTTAAGGTACCTCGTTTTCAGTTTGTTCATTTTGTATTGATATTTAAAATAATAACACGAAGATGATCCACATCGAAAGTGTGTTAAACAAAATATATCCACAGTTAAAATGGGTGTCAACTACCCCCCTCTCTCTCTCTCTCTCTCTCTTTGTCTCTATCCTCTCTATAGCCCCTTCCCTCTTTCTCTCTTTCCCCTTTCATCCCCCCCTCCTCTCTCTTCTCACACACACACACACACACACACACACACACACACACACACACCACAACTTTATATTTTAAAGTTCGATTACACACATGTATCTATATAAAGACTCTTTTATTTGAGAAGAGGTAATGGTCCAATGAATACAACTTACATCTTCTTCACAAAAGTAGGTAAATTTTTTCCATGCTGTGCGGGGCGGCAGGGGGCGGGGGGTGCGGGGCGCACGCGAGTGGGGGGGGTGGGTGCGGGGGGCGGGGATGAGGGGGTAGGGGGGGGGGAGGGTGAAGGATACTTTGCGAATAGAAACAAAAATATTGAAGCGTCTCTATTGTGTTTTGTAACATCTCCTTTTGTGATTGTAAATAAGGCACGTGAAAAGTTAACGGATCAAAGTCTGACAGGCTAGCGATGCGACCAGACTCTATTACCAACAAGCTTTTTTTTGTTAAGTCAGTGTCTTTTTAATGAGTCTTTTATGTGGACATGTTATCTTTGGTAAATAAAAGATTGAAGATTTTTATTACTGGCCAGTTTTTTACTTCACGCGGGCGAAATTCTCTTCATTAAAGTTTTGCCCACGGGCGAGGGGGGGGGGTAAGTCCTTTCACTTGGGGTCGCCATCAATCAATATTATCTTAATCACTATACCGAGGTGAGTCAATAAAAAACTTTACACCTTAGAAAAATGTCAATAAAGTAAACAAATTTATAAACCCTAAATTATTTTACATATTCTGAGAGAGTAACTCCTCCCGCATCTTCTGGTACATTTTTGTTGTGGTATGTCTTTTATGCTTGGATGAACACGACGCATTGTTGCGAACATGCAAATTTCAAATTGTGCCAGGGTGTGGTTGAAATTGAACAACAAAGGCTGAAAAAAGGCAACTCCTTTGTTAATATAATAGCATAACTTTTTAACGAAAATGTCTTCCACTTAATAACTTGGCATGGGTGTTGTTACACATATTGTCTACATTCTTTTACTGAAAATTAGATGCACTCTTCAAGTAATGCACGAATGAGTTACACATCAAAGAGTAAATTGCCACTTGACCAGAGCTAAAAAGGCCTCCTAAAACTTTTTGAAAAGAGATCATTTTGTCTTTGACCGTGTTGCTCACTCCTGCCAGACTCTTACAGATTTATCTCCATTTTATAGAGAATGTAGTCAATATGTGTAACAAACACCCCTGCCAGTTATAAGCGGAAAGACATTTTCGTTAAAAGTTATGCTATTTATTAACAAAGGAGTTGCCTTTTTTTCAGCCTTTGTTGTTTTCATTTCATCCACACCCTGGCACAATTTGAAAATTTGCATGTTCGCAAACAATGCGTCGTGTTCATCCAAGCATAAGACATACCACACAAAAATGGTACCAGAAGATGCGGGAGGAGTTACTCTCTCAGAATATGTAAAATAATTTAGGGTTTATAAATTTGTTTTCTTTTTATTGACATTTTTCTAGGTGTAAAGTTTTTTTTGACTCACTCTGTATTACAGTTTTTTATATTATTATTATAAATAAAACTTTTGTTACCCTTGTGGGCCCAAAGACACAAAATTTCCGACTTTAGGCATCTTTTTCTTCTAAATTTTGGGTTTAGGCCGGAGGGGGGAGGGGGGGGGGG
>CALNVZ010003432.1:24260529-24282769 GCA_940671915.1 Paracentrotus lividus | reverse complement strand
GAGACAAAATCCGTAACAGCGAGACCCAAGGCCTGTCGGCCAGCTCCCCCCCCGCCCCCCTCCGGCCTAAACCCAAAATTTAGAAGAAAAAGATGCCTAAAAGTCGGAAATTTTGTGTCTTTGGCCCACAAGGGTAAACAAAAGTTTTATTTATAAATAATAAATATAAAAACTGTAATACAGAGTGAGTCAAAAAAAACTTTACCCTAGAAAAATGTCAATAAAAAGAAAACAAAATTTATAAACCCTAAATATTTTACATAATCTGAGACGAGTAACCTCCTCCCGCATCTTCTGTACCATTTTTGTGTTGGTATGTCTTATGCTTGGATGAACACGACGCATTGTTTGCGAACATGCAAATTTTCAAATTGTGCCAGGGTGTGGATGAAATGAAAACAACAAAGGCTGAAAAAAAGGCAACTCCTTTGTTAATAAATAGCATAACTTTTAACGAAAATGTCTTTCCGCTTATAACTGGCAGGGGTGTTTGTTACACATATTGACTACATTCTCTATAAAATGGAGATAAATCTGTAAGAGTCTGGCAGGAGTGAGCAACACGGTCAAAGACAAAATGATCTCTTTTCAAAAAGTTTTAGGAGGCCTTTTTAGCTCTGGTCAAGTGGCAATTTACTCTTTGATGTGTAACTCATTCGTGCATTACTTGAAGAGTGCATCTAATTTTCATTAGAAGAGAATGTAGACAATATGTGTAACAACACCCTGCCAAATTATTAAGCTGGAAGACATTTTCGTTTTTTAAAAGTTATGCTATTTTATTAACAAAGCGCGTTGCCTTTTTTCAAGCCTTTAGTTGTTCAATTTCAATCCACACCCTGGCACAATTTTGAAATTTGCATGTTCGCAACAATGCCCGTCTGTGGTTCATTCCAGCATAAGAAAGACATACCCACCAATTCAAACATAGTGAGTACGCAAGAAGAATGCGTGTGAAGAGTTTACTTCTCTCAGAATATGTAAAATAATTTAGGTTTAATAATTTGTTTCCCTATTTTATTGACATTTTTCTGGTGGTAAAGTTTTTTATTGACTCACCGGTATAGTGATTAAAAATATTGATGAATGGCCGACCCCAAGTGAAAGGACTTACCCCCCCCCCCTCGCCCCTAGGCTAATAACTTTAATGAAGAGAATTTCGCCCGCGTGAAGTAAAAAACTGAGCCAGTAATAAAAATCTTCAATCTTTTTATTTACGCAAAGATACATGTCACTAAAAGAACTCATAAAAAGCACGACTTAACAAAAAAAAGCTTGGTTGGTTAATAGAGGTCTGGTCGCATCGCTAGCCTGTCAGACTTGATCCGGTTAACTTTTCACGTGCCTATTAATAACAATCACAAAAGGAAGATGTTACAAACACAATAGAGACGCGTCAATATTTTTGTTTCTATTCGCAAAGTAAATCCTTCCCACCCCTCCCCCCCCCCCACCCCCTCTACCCCCTCACTCCCCCCCCGCCCCTCCCCGCAGCCCCCCCACCCGGCCGCCACCCACTCCACCCCGCGTTCCGCCCGCCCCGCACCCCCCCCCGCCCCCCTTGCCGCGCCCCCCCGCAGCAGCATGGAAAAAAATTTACCCCTACTTGGTTGTGAAGAAGATGTAAGTGTTGTATTCATTGGACCATGTACCGCTCTTCTCAAATAAAAGAGTCTTTATACTAGATAGCTGTGGGTGTAATCGAACTTTAAAATATAAAGTTGTGGTGTGTGTGTGTGTGTGTGTGTGTTGTGGTGTGTGTGTGTGTGTGAGAAGAGAGAGGAGGGGGGGATGAAAGGGGAAAGGGAGAGAAAGAGGGAAGGGGCTATAGAAGAGGATAGAGACAAGAGAGAGAGAGAGAGAGAGAGGGGGGTAGTTGACACCCATTTTTAAACTGTGGATATATTTTTGTTTAACATACACTTTCGATGTGGATATCTTCGTGTTATTAATTTATAATATCAAATAAAATGACAAACTGAAAACGAAGGTACGCGGTTAAGGTTCCGTATTCGGACCGGTGTGGTTATAATTAATAGCATTTTTCCCCCTCCTTGCCCGCCCCGGCCCTTTTTTTTCCCCCCCTTTTTTTTTTTTTTTTTTTGGGGGGGGGGGTCCGGCCCCGCTGGACCCCTAGGATCAGCGCCTAACATAAGCGATAGATATAACATAATGCATGTGTGGTGGTTTGTGTGAGGAAGCACCTAAGGGATTTCACCTTCTTTTCCAAGTCCTTATGGTGCGCTTATTTAGACGTCATAAATGCTTGATATAAAGCAAAGCTGTAATGTACTGTGTCTAATGATTGGCTAAAAAAAGGCAACATTGATATGATGTATCTATCAATGCAAATCTTAGATTTCGAAGCATTAAATGTTACCACAAACGTAAATCTCTTGTACTTTGAATTGCTTTGCGGAATAAATAGCATGATTAATAATGAAACGAACCATCAAAAGTCCAAATTCTAAAACTTATTGGTTGTCTTTACAAGGTCAATGTGCCTCACAACTTGATCACCTACACGCTCTATAAAATCATTATTTTTTTAAGAAAACAAATAACAAGAGACAAGACAATGCATGGGAATCTAATCAGGTTGTATTATAATCAGTCTTTTTTGAAACTTTAATGTGATTATTAATGTTTGTATTATCGATAACGATATGATCATGTTAAAACATATCTTATTAACAAGAGCGAACTGCCCTAGTAGATACTAGTGGATGTACATGAACTGTATTTGGGGACTGATAGATGTTTCCTGAAGTTTTGTTTTGACTAATACTGAAAGGTTTATTTAATGGCGAAAATTAAAGGCTCGCTGACTACGAAAGTTATATACATAGGTTAAGATTTTGTTTTTTTTTTCCTGTTCGGATTAAGCGATATTTTTTAATTCAATTATTTGTGTTATAACGGGAAAAACGATAAAGATTCGTTTCTCCCGAATACGAAATGAGGCTCGCTACTCGAAAATTATTTTACATATGGTTAAAAGTTTTGTGAGTTATTTTTCCTGTTAGATAACGATCTCCTATTTCATTTTTATTGAAATAACAAAGGCTTTTATAAATGTTTTGAAAACCCTTTTTTACGGATGAAGAACTGCTTCATTTTCGGAGAATCGAAATTTCGGGCTACGAAATTTGGACTAAGGAACCTCTGGGCAAATAAACCCTCCCATTTACATCACAAACTGTTGTTTTTTCTATGTACATGTTTTCCCAGCTTTCAGCTTATCAGATCGAGGTACCCGGTGCAGAAAAATAGATAGATAAGACAACAAAAGGGGGAATTGGTTGGTTTAAGAAGATAAATAATATCAAGAGGCAAACAAAATGATTCAATAAAAAAAATAATAAATAAAGAAATGATAAGGGCACGGGGAAATTTTTTCAATCGTCATTATGGTGTCATTTAAGAGTCACCTAATTTTATAAGCAGGTTAGTTTAATTAAACCACTTAGCTTATTTCTTTTTCCTTTTATCTGTCTTTGCCATGGTCCTAGCCTTTAAAAGATCTATTGGCCCTAATATTGTCGGATCGATATGATTTGTTATCATTTTGGGCCGCTTCAATGTTTTAGAGTGTATTTCGATTCAGTGTGATTTATTTTAGAAAAAATACGACATGAAATCAATAAATTCATGATTTTCTGATTATGTGTTCAATTAAAGAGAAAAGATGAATCATATAAATAAACATAAACTTTTAAAAAAGTAAAGACTTGTGAAATAATGTACATGTATCATATTTATATATTGGTTCCTTTTGTTCTCTCTGTATCAATTTGAAATAATGCAGAAGCCCAATTTGCTTTTGCATGTTGGTGATAATTGAATGCGTATTTGCATAGGACCTCTCGTGTAACTTAACTAAAATAAACATGGCATCCTGAACCTAATATTGCCTGTTTGCTGCGTCTATTGCAGACCACTTCTTCACTGTTGATACTTTTTAAATGACACACCAATATCGAAGGCAAGAGGGATTTAGATATTCAAACAGTAAGAAGACGTGGTCCGTTCGTTAGAAAGGTGAGGTATTGTCTTGAAGAAGGTGCATAATTAGCTGTTAGTTAATTAGCCCCAAGCGCTCATTGGTTTGTATCGTCTGACGGCAAGAGTTCACCAATGGTCACACCAATGAAACCCGACTACCAAACTTGCCATTCGTGGTAATGTAATAATTTGTTCGGTTTGGTGTCGGTTGAGGAGGGTTGGTTTCACGGGTGTTGACTTGTCCTTACTTGGCAGATTCATCGGATGACGCTAGGAGTCTCTATCACTGGCCTGCGATCGTGTGTCTTTGGTAAAATGGACGCAGGGGATCATCATGATCGGATAAAGAGGATGCTTCAAAGCCTTGAGAGATTTCTTTTGTTGTGCTGGAGATATTTCTAGACAAGACAATTCTCGGTGAGCTCGGGGCCGGCGCTGAATGAGCTGTAATTCTCATTAACACTTACCCGGAGTTCACTTTGCCAGGCAGCTTCATTAACGGCAGGCTTATTAATAATGCATTCCTTGTACAGGACGATGTCGTTTTCTTGACGTTTTTTAATATGATTGAGGCCAGGAAGAGAGTGTCTTCTTTATAGCGTTAATATAGATTTTTTAATTATTCACAAAGGAATTTAAGCGAGATTAAAACTGAACTTCATGCATTTTGACCTTGTCGTTAAAACTTTAAAAAAGAACGGTTATTGTGGAGAATACATAAGCGTGTAAAATTAGAGTGCCTAATCATGGAAAGCCCAATGCATTTACGGATTCCCAATAGACTCTTGTTTAGTGACATCGTTTAAGCAATTTGCTAACAGCCTGCGGTCTCAGTTTAATATCTCAAATAATGGTTTTCATCACGTGATCAAAGGAAATAACGGGCTCATTTCATAGATGAACGAATGAGAATCAGCGGCTCTTTACAAAAGACCATTCTGTCTCACTTTATCGAATTCGAATCTTGAAAACATTTGACAACAACATCACCTTTAGCAATCGAAAGATTGATCGTGGGCGAATTGAGCCTGCGCTTACCGAAGCGACTTTTGAAATTGAATTGAAAAGTCGAGTAAAGTCAGACAGCAAAGGAACATGGATAAGAGAAAGGATATTATGATGACGTATGGGTGAGTAAGCTCGTGCAATATTAATTTGTGGCAATTTAATGGAGGACATTTTGTCAAGGCTGAATGTTTAATATTTTCCCATAACGGAATGCAACTTCAACTGCATGATATATAGTTAACATGAATATGCGTGGTTTCATTGGCATTGCTATCTGTAACGCCTTAACAATCCAATCTTGATTCTATTTAACGATTTGGAATATCTATATTTAGCATCGTCACTAAATCGCTTTAGTGTCACGGATATTTTTATTTGCTCAATCCCGATTCGTTTCATGACAATTGATGCACGGGGAGATAAAATGAATAAAAACAAATAAAGGATTGACAAAGTTCAGTTGGAGACACGGGACGACGTTTATCTTAGTTACCAATACAACGGGGATATCAGTATTCTTCTATTACTATGATAATTCCTGAGTAAGGAATGTGTTTGTGCAGGATGTACGCGAGGGTATACTTCACGTGCTTTCAATATATTATGTGGATTATGAACCAAAATTTAAATTTTTTTTTTTTCGTAAAATTAATAAGCCAATTAATCATTATTTGAATACACCATTTTTTTTATTAACATCGAAACGCAGGATTTTTATCTTCGTTTAGTTCGTGAGAATAGTGTTGGCGTGGTATAAATCAACATAAAATGGAGAATGTTGTTTTACCTAGGTTAGATGTATGGTGTAGTTTATACTGGTGCTTCAAGCTCTCTTTGCCAACTGTGTGTGGACATCATTGTGAGGGTCTTGTAACATTATGAAGTTTTAGTAAACTAATGATTCATCATTGACTGATTAAAGTACTTCGATTAGCGATTTGAAATAACATTATGTTACAGCCATAGACGGTTATTACGAATGATCAAAGCGAACGGCGGGGGAGTCATAAGTGTGTTAAAACACAAAGCGCCGTTTCATGTCAAATATTATTTATTTGTGAAAAGTGGTTGCTGATGATTTTACGTTGAATCACCCGATTAGACCGATTGTAGGGGTCATAAGACCATATCATGGAAGTTATTGACATGATCGATTGCGCAATGGCTGTTTGATTAATTCGGTCGCGCATCAAATCTCGGAAATACGACTCGACAAGACCCGCTTTGATCTGTCCGTGGCTACTCTCGACCCTTCACGCCTCAGCCAGCGGAAAACGCCAATTTTTCCTCATCACCTTATGACAGCGCTCCCTGCTCCCATCGCTATGGCTACGGATGAATGGTGAATAGCGCGAACGTCAAGGCGCGTTTTTCGGTCGTCTGGGCGAACGAATGTTTTGGAGTCAGAAATATCAAGAATTATCGGCATTTATCGATGTCGGAGATAAAGAACAATGGTAAGGGGACAAGGTGATGAGTGTGATGACGACTTGGATGCACCGCCGGGTTGGGTAAGAATCAACAAAACTCTTTTAGCCATCGGACCAAATACCTGATTACTGGAGTTATTAAACGAAAGCACAGTTAAGGCATGGGTTAAGTATATTTATGACCATTCGGCAGACCTAGCCGAACCTGTGGGGGTAGTTACCGAGTGTTGGCAACTCGTCGGAGATCGGTATTGCATGAGGGGGAGTGTTGATTTTGCGAACCGACATGTCGAAGCGATCGAACGCTGTCTCCCGTTCGCCGGGGGACAGGCAACGACGGTTATGGTTGGATGTACACGAGTAGGAATTCCCATGTGGACTGTACCGGAGGCAGTCTGCCGCTGGACTGGAAGGGACTTATTGACCACGAAGCCAAAATAGCAGCGAATGGTACCCCTCGGGCTAGAGACGGGTTTTTTGTAGAAAAATCTGCCCGCCTGTGATAAATTTACGCCCGCGCAGGAGCCCGGAAAACTGGCGTCCCCACGCATAAATTCAACACATCTACAATGACGCTCAGCAGTGTAAGTGAGATGGTTGATAGCCCATTGTTGTGGTATCCAACGGATGATGAAGGGAAGTTAAGTGGTAGATGATGTTCCATCCGATGGTTTATCGGACTCGTTTCCATCCCGTATTTGGATTGCGCGTGACGATGTCCGGACGAAAGGCAACTTCCTAGCGCCGATCACGGAGCGGGCGTTGAGCCGACGGGAAGTCCCGCAGGTCGGGGCTTGTTTTAGTGATGGAAGAACAGGACTCAGCCACGGACCAGACGACGACGACGGACCGGGACGAAAAGGAAACACCAAAGAGATCACAGGTCAGACGAACCAGCATAATCAGGGGAAGACCGAAGCCGAGCAACGCCAGCCCACGTCAACGTCAAGAGTCGAGAGATGAAACGGTCATCATCTCGAAGGAACACATCGGAGACTTGAGGAACGTTTAAGGGTCATACAGTTTTTGAGGTATTTTATTACTGAAGTGTTTGTGAAGATGAATTTAGTTTTGAGCGTGGTAATTGGTCATGAGGAGACGTTTTGACTCGCGGATGTTGATTTTCCATCTCACCGGATTCGGTCAATACGAGGAGGCGCGTCGCGATTTTTCATGCAAATATTTGAACTGATGTTAAGGATATCTTTCTCTCGGTATGGAATGATTTAGTAGTACAGGGGCCATGTCAAGCTTTTACAATTGATTGTAAATGTATGTGACGGTGTTTTTTCAATGTTGAAAACACGGGGATTTTGATTTACAACATTTGTTATAAATACAAATCATAATGTTTCATCATAATATCTTTTTGAAAGACATAAATCTTATAAATACAACTGTCGAATTATTTATTTATTGAAATCTTTGTGTTGAGTTGTTTTTCATTTTAAACGCGATCTTCAAACTGTTTTCATTCTGAAGTTCCTGATGTTGGTTTGTTTTAAGTTTATAAACAATGTACAGTATTATAAGCGAAGACAATCAGCATATTTTATTATGCAATTTAACACCTTGATATTTTGTTACGTTACAACTTTGATATCAATATTTGAACAGGATATATTACTTTTCTTTTCGTTCCGAGCATATGAACACGAACCCGCTGTTTAAGACATCCGATAATTTATTACAAACATGTACATTAAATTTGAATTATTTCATGAAGCATTGTCCGATCCAATATAGGCCATATTTTTTTTTCTTTTGGGAAAAAGGGTTCAATTTGATTTTAGGAATGTACTTATCATAATTATAGTTTCGATTTTATCTTATTGGTGCGAAAAATTGACAACATCTTCAATATTTTTACGTCTAAAACTTCTTTGTGTATATTGCAAAAAAATAGGCAGCACTATGTTTTCAATATTTAAGACCATTTTTTTTAAAATTTCTTCCCCCCCCCTTTTTTTTTTTTTGGGGGGGGAGGGTATAGTTTATTGATTACTTTTAGAATACAATATAAACCTACAAATATTTTTAACATTAAAATATTACTAGTTTATCTCGTGTGTTAGTCTACTTAACATTGTCCTTTGGCGCAAGTGTATGTGCTAGTGTTTCGCTTCGCTTATTAATTTTCAAATTTTCAACTTTATTTTATCAATTTCCACAGATCCCATCTCCTAAACAATAATAAAATCAACTCATATATTTCGCTCTTATTTTTTGGAAAATTTCAAGAATGATACAATTATGATTACAGGTTGTTCGTAAATAAAGAAAATATCTTTACAGCATGTTTAAACAGGGTTATTTAAAGGAATATACTCAAAGACGACATGAGTTTTAGGTATGACTCGTTCATGAATTATAGTAAATATCAAAACGTCTCAATGTGAAAAAAAAATAATGGACAACATTAAATAATAGTTCAATAGAGTGCTTGAAATTATATTAACTGATATACATGTGGCTTTAGCGATTAATGTTCATAATTATAATAACTTGCTACGAAATGTATTAATGTAGACCCATTGTATATGACGTAAACTTAGGATTATGGTTAGCGTGATTAATGGGGGGGGGGGGGGTATAGCAGGGCTAATTTGGAATTTAATTGATAAGAATTATCATTCAAATGTTGGTTAATGCAGAATAATGATACATAATGTATATGATGAATTATAATTTATTACAACTCGGAACGTCCAATTTTATTATGGAGGCGTAAGAAAACTCTGGCAATAAAAAACCGCTTCTTTATGTTTTTCAGAGGGTATAGGCCAAACTCTAAACTTTAATTTAAGCTGAATCCAAAATTTTCATTTAAACAATATATTACTGAAACAAAAATAACAATATCAGGTTTTATCTCATTGTTGTCATCGTTTTCACTATGAGCAATGTTATAAGTGTTCGTCAGTTTCCAGAGAAATAGTGTATTTCGAACAGCATAAAATGTGAAAAAGAAACAGAAAATGACGTTTATTATTGATCATTGTTTTAATAATGACTGTGAGCAGTTGATGGCAGCATCGTTCTTTAGTGCTTAAAGTTTTCAAATCCTAGTCATCGGGGTGGGGGTAATATTGGTTATGGTAATGGTAATGATGGATGTGTGGTGGTGGGATGATGATGATGATGATGGCGAATGGTGATAGTATGGTTACGGTGATTGTGATGATGAATGACAATGTAGTGATGATGGTGATTGTTGATTATTATGTTGATGCGGTGAATAATGTTGATGGTAGGGAATGAAAATGAAGTTTGGAAAGGCGGTGGCGGTGTTAATCATAGTGGTAATGACAACGGTGGTGATAATGTTGACGGCGATTGTAGTAAATGATACTATTAATGACGACGAAGATGGGTGAGGGTGATGATGATAATGTGATGATAATGATAATGATTTTGTTATGATGCTGATGATGAGAACATGATTAGGGTGATAAATCATAGGGATGGTGATAATAGTAGTGATTTAAAATTAATAACTCATACGATGCTCGTGTGTTGGTAATGAAATGATAATAAAGATGGCCGTTGTGATGGTGTGGTGAGATGGATGATGATGATGATGGTGACGATGATGGTGAATGATGACGGTGGATAATAATCATATGATAATGAGGAGAGATCTTGAAGTAGGTGATGATAATGATTATCAGACTTTATGATGAGAAGGTATTTTGTTTGAAGATGAATGATGGTGATAATCATAGTGATAAATGATAAATGATCAGAGATGCCGGTGATTATAGCGATGATGTTGGTGGTGGTGATATGATGAGTTCTTTAGATTGATAACATCAATAATTGGTTTGATCCTGACCCCACAATTGGGTTCATCCTTTGATTATTATTTATTTTTTAACCATATTGGGCATCGGGTTACCGGATATAACACTTCTCTGGCCTTGCTCATTAGTGGAATGATCGGATGAATAGTTCAGTGACCAGTAGAATAAGTCATACTTGACCAGCAGATGCGGTCATATAGGTAATCCTATAATTATGCTAATTTTAAAATGCAAATATCCGCTTTAGAAATGTGAATATTCATGATCCACTTCTCGAAAGCAATGCATAGTTCCAATTAAGCTATTGGAAATGGTTTTAACACTCTAACATATGTTGTTCTTCGCAACTCGAAGGTTTGCTACAGGCTTGCCACATAGCAACATCTGCATGGAAACTGATTCCAAATATGTATTTTTTTCTTTCACTTTTATTGATCATAAACAATTTAGTGTTGCTTGTAATCAACATGATTCTAAGATATTTCACACGTAATTGATTTTTAAAAGAATATATATAGGCCTATTATAAAACAGCTCTTAAGTAATAAACTATCGTTTTTCTAATGAAAATGTTGTGCTAAGAAACTTATTTCTGTACTTTTTCTCTGGCAAAACAAACAAAAACCAACAGCAACAAAAAACAAAACAAAACAAACTAAAAGCTAAAAAAAAAAAAAAATTAAAATTTAAAAAATTGCCGAAATTTTGGCTATCACTGTTTTATATTGGGAGTTTGGCTTGGGAATGCAAATCCTGTGCAGTCTTTCAATATCATAATAAGCATCGTTTGGCGTGGTTTGTCCGACGATCAATCGAACTGTATAGTCCATACTAGACAATAACCTTGTTTCTTTTAGCGACCATGTTACAGACCACTACAAACTAACTTAGGGTCATAAACAAATCAATAAATGTAGTAACAACGATAACGCTCGCGTGGTCGGTAAACCTTGTCGATAACATAAATTTCGATCATCGTTAGGTGATCGATACCATCATAGTTTGCTTCCAAGGTTAAGGCAATGAACCCTGTTAATGAGGGCGAACTCTTTTTCGTCCTCTTTTATTCATTTGATGACAAATATGGGCCATTGTTGATGTAGTTTTCAATCAATAATGCAATGTTTCAAATGCTTTTGTTTCGTGGGGTGTTGATTGATATGATGTCGCAGTAAATTGGCCATGTAAATCTATTATTGATGTTTTTTTTAATAAAAAGTGCGAAATGTATGAATGACCTTTCATCACCTGTTGAGTTTTTTTTTTGTAGCAATGTTTTATATGTTTGAATATAGGACAATCAATAATTTTTTTTTTTCATCGAAGCCAGGCTTCTGTAATATGTTGCACAATCGTTAGCAAATAAAAAAAAAAAAAAAATCTGAATTTTCATTGCATAATTTGTGAATTGAACATATTCAAAAAGTATGTTGTAATAATATATCTTAACAACATAACAATTATTATATTACCTTTATAGGGGAGACCGGGTTATGGAAAGTTACACGGGTCAGTTTGTTACAGTTCTCAGTACGTCTAAGTTGGAACAAGGAGGGTTCGTGCTAACTTGCATTTATATAACAGCCTACACATAGCTGTGCATGAACTGCGTCGTGGGTTTCTCGCATTGATTTATTGAAAAGTAAATCAACAAAAACATTTTTTTACAGTTCCAAGTGAATTTTTGACAAAACTTAACATTTTGTAATAGAGATTCTTACAACTGAAGGCACATGATGATAGTTTGGTATTGTGAATATAGTAGGCACTGTATGTCACTAATATACCCCTGAGCCCTATGCCCTGTAATTCTGCCTAAATGGCTTTGCTAGCAGTTGATTTTATGTGTAAAAATCACGCCATGGGATATGGTTGTTACAACACCTACCCAATGTCGATGTAACAACCTACCCGCAAATTACATTACACAATGTTAAAGTATATTTTGTTTCAATTTTCTGGTGTTAATATTTTGATAATTTCTATTATTACTTTTAGTCTATTCTAGAGCTCTACTTGATCTACGGGTGTTAACAAGATACCAAAGAAACTGGAAAGTTGAAAAGCAAAGTATGGTCATAAGAGACTTACCATGTGTCAAACTTACCCGTATGTTTTACATACTGTACAAACTACCCTATGTGTAACAACTTATATTATAACGGGGTAGGTTATTACAAAAAAATGTCTTTCATTAATTAAGCTGTAGTTAATTAGTGTTTTACATGTTTTGCAGGTTTAATGGACTCAGGTTTTAGCCAACATAATAGGCTAACTACAGACCCGAAATGGAGTGTGTGAGTACTTTCATTAGAATTATCTGGCCCAAAATGGGTGAATTGTTGTAACGTCATGACCCGTCTCCCTAAACATGATAAAAGCGTTAAAAAAACAGCCCATGTGAAATTCGTCACCCTTTCATTTAGAGGAGGGTGTGATCATATATACTATGTTTTATAAATTGAAATTATCATATGTTTTTATTTGTAAACCCATTCCAATGACCCTGAAGGAACGCGAAAGAACAACAAAAATTAAATAATCTTTGGATGATCTATCCGGTAACTTTCAGTGATCTCCGATGGGGGGGGGGTCTTTTTATGATCCCTTGGTTTAGATTTCTCCTGAACATTATGTTGATGGTGGTCCTTTAAAAAAATGAAGAAATAAATTAATAACGGTTCATAAACTCACTTTTGAAAATAATACTGAATCTTTAAAACTTGTCTGTATCTTTTATGTACCTCTCGCAAGTCGTGACGTAATTATTTTGTATTCATATACCAGCTGGCAGAATCCCCTTACAAATATGTCTTTTTCAACTGTTACTCCTCTTGTAAAGTGTATCCGTGTTGTCCAGTTCTATGAATTCTTCTTTCCTATCCTGTTTTCTAAATCCTGCTTTCAACGTTCTTCTCCTTTTGTTTAATTCCATTTTCCTGTCACGAAATTATTTTTTCATTTGAAGCAATATTTTTGCATATTCCTCATTGGGGCCTTCACAACAAGCTTGCTTTTCTTTAGCTCCTCCACTTTCTTCTAATGTAAATATATTATATGTTTTATTGTAAATGGCATTTAAGTTGATTGCTTGTCTGTGTCATATAAAATGGTAGCAGTGGAAAACATTTTTTTATAAACTCCTCGCCAAAAATTTCGCAAATGGGACTTGTGGGCCATGATAACTTTTCGGTACGCTTTAGGTTATTCCTGATATTCATAACATTGGAAAGAAATTATTCCCCTTTTTATTGATACCTATTATGTAAATGATTTTGTCCATGCTTCAATGCAAAGAATGTAAGAATAATGGAGAAATGTAAAAAGTCAAATGTTGCAATGCATTTATCAAAGTGCAGTTCAGAACCACTCGACTTTAGGCCCTGAATTAACTTTTTGGGGTATTTTCTAATTTTTATTGAATTGATACGACCATTGTCAAGTAAATTTAATTCCTCTTTTTAAAAGAACACCTAATTGTAAACGGAGAGTGTTGTTCCTTGCATGCACAGAAACACCTGAATGTTAGGACAAGTCAGAAGTTAAAAATGTTGCAAATTGAATGCTATTGTCAGTATTACTGTTGTAGCCAGCCATAACAATGCATTTCGCAATTTTTCACTTTTTTAACTTTGCAGATATTCATTGAGTTATGTGCATTTCAAAAATGATGTTACTTTTGCAAGTAGGGCATCAAATAAAAAGAGAATAATGAACTTTTTAATGCATGAAATTGATAATGATTAAAACCCCACATTAAATGTAATTAAGGTTCAAAAGTAGTGGTTACAGAAATTTAAACTGAAATTTATCTTTCGCTTTGCCATGTATTCAGGGTTTCTTGTTGGACGCAAGGCATGTACATACACAATGACAAATAAGGTATCAAATCAAGAGAGGATAAATTACTTGACAATGTAAAATAGATTCAATAAAATTAGAAAATATCCCCAAAGTTATCAGGACCTAAAAGTCCAAGTTGCGATTCAATGTGATCAAAAAAGTGCATTACAAACATTAGACTTTACTTTTTCTCGCATATTTTGATATTCTTGCATTGAAGCGTGACAGAATAACTACAAAATGATATCAATTAAAGGGAATAAATTATCATTCCAATGTATGAATATCAGGAATAACTAAAGCGTACCTGAAAAGTTTATCATGGCCCAAAAGTCCATTTTGCGAACTTTTTGGGGGGGTTTAGAATGAAGAATCAATCCAACCTGGTATTGGTTTTGGTATTTTCATTAAACAGGAAAGATCAGAGCTTTCACAGGCAAGATTTTAATCACATTTTGGTGTTGTAATTTTTTAGAATATGACTAGTTTTCTTACAATCAAGAAAAATCCATTTTCGCACGTAGGTACCGATCCATGCCCTTTTGTGTATAGGTTTTCGCAATAATGGCCATGAAGTGCTCAATTTCGATTTGTTCCTCGTCACATCAAAATTTAGCATAACTTTTTGTTTTTTACGAAAGCAAACTAACGAACAAAGCGCATCAGCAGAAATCTTCTAGCTTTATTTTGGTACCGCTGGCCGACCAGGCCCTTGGGTCTGCGCCTGTTAGATTTTGTCTGCAATTCTGCATCCCTATAAAACTAAAATTCTCAAAAGTACTTACAGCATGCGTGGTCGCTGTCTTGCATAACACATGAATTAAATATAAGTTTTCCTGGTCAATTTTGAAATCTTTTCAATCGAATTCGTTTGTGTTCATTCAATATAAGCGATGCCTCATGTAGCGGAACTATCGGTCAATTGAATCAACGTTTAGATTTTTAATCGCGATCACATTTCGGACGAAAGTGCTTGTTAGTAATGTCAAATTGATAGGAGATAGTTTAAACTTGACCGGGAAACCCTATATTAAAAGCGAGTGTCATGAATATTTTAAGTTAGACTTTTCATATCTTTGAAATATAGCATGTGATCTAACTTGTGCCTAAGAGCTGGTATGGGGCGACTCCCCAACGGACCCGGGTCGCCCCGCCCCAAAGAACCATGATATAATCATATTGTCCTTACGTCAGTATGACTGATCGAGTGAGATCCTATATTAAAAATACGCACTATGATAATTAAAAACTGATATACTAGTAATAATACATGAAAATGTCCAAACTAAAAAAAATGCCATTATTATTATTATTATGCCATTTAGTTAGCCCCGAACTTGGTCAACAGCCAAACACGAGCTAAAACGAGAACGATGTCTGCAGAAGGTTACACGATGGCACTCGAACAACACACGAAGGGTACACGAATGGCTCGATGCTTTCGTGATCAGAACAAAATTTGAAATTTTCCATAATCGTGTGTCCATCCTTGCTCAACTTAGGAACAGTGTGACGCTGGCTTAACCAAGAAAGTCAAGAAGAAGAAGACTTCAGTGGCTGAGATGTGGAAGGTGAAGGAAAGATTCAAAGGGAAAGAGGCTTTTGGATAATTTTTTTCCTCATAAATACTTCTAAATAGCTTTTATGTCTTATAATTTGTCTTTATTAGATAATGTGTATAAGCTTATATTAATTACTCTATATAAAACGAATTTTGTGTGTACAAATATTGTTAATAATGAACTAACGAATATAATCCATGATATGAACTATTTACTTTTATGTGACTCAGCAGAGAGACAAGTGAAGCATTGTGTTTGCTGCCCCCTTTGAACGAAAATACACATTATAATGAGGTAAAATGGAAAACTAGCTCTTGCCAATGAAATTTGGTACTCACCCAACAAACACTGCTCAGTGGCGGATTCAAGGGGCGCCCGAGCGGCGCAACATGCATGAGCCCCCTACTTTTAGTATTATTAATATTATTCTATTATTTTAGTTTATTTTGTGGGGGAGAGACTTCGCATTTAATATGCATGTTCATATCAGAAAACTTTCGCCTCATCCCACACCTTTTTTTCAAAATCCTTATTCCGCCACTGCAGCTAACAAAACTCGGAATATAAAGGGTCTCCCTTTCCCAGATGGCAAATTTTCAAATTATTGACTATTTTTCATTAATTAATCGCTTCACCCCCTCTTTTGATATTAAACCCTTGGAAGCCCTAAACCGTAACTTAACAATATGAAATGGAATGTCATTCAAAAACATGACTTCATACACGTAGTAGCGTATCGTTGCCATGACAATCTATGGTATCCCACAAATTGAATACCCCACGCAAGGTTGTGTGGTACAGAGAGAGCTACTGTGGGGTCAAAGTATTTACCCTGTCATAAACTATTCGACTTTGGGTGTAGTTCTATCTGTCTATTGAGTCCATGTTCGTTTTGCATGATTTCTCCCTTCTTCTCTTTGAAGAGGTGTTTGATACAAAAAATATGGATAACATAACGGTTTGGACTGTGTCGACAGAAGTAAAATAAACTTCTGAAATGTTTCACAGAAGTATAGAACCCGTATAGAACATTCCCAATTACATGAATTACAAAAAATATTTATGCCTCAATATCGTGTTTTATGTTCTAATATCCATGAGTATGAGTTGTTTTCACGTTCATTATGTTTCTTACCATCATCATCATCCTCATCATCATCATCATCATCACCACCACACCACCATCATCATCATCATCATCATCATCATTACATTAATGTCATTATCATATTCAACATCATAATTCTTGCTATTATCATCGCCACCTTTATCAATATCATTATTTCACCATCATCATTGTCATATTTTTTCATCATCATCGTCATCACACTACCACAATCACCACACACCGCCAACATCATCTCATTCATCATCATTCACCACCATCACCTCCATCATCATCGCAGTCATTATTATCGTTGTCACAGTTATCATCATCATCGATCAAAACTTTCATATTCGTCATCATGTTGTATTATGATTATCATAATAATATTTGCAATCATCACCGTCATTATTGTCGCTACCTTACACTGTAAAAAAAATAATACAGCAAAGTGATGTCAGCAGAGTCGCCATACAAAAATGTAATTTGAAATAACAGTTTTGCTGTAAATTTCTTTTCTAGTAATTAATGAAAGAGAAGAAAAGAAATCATCAGAGTTCTGTAGCTGACATATTTGGTTAAAACGGAACAAATGTGTTACTCCTGATGTATATTTTATATGTTGATGTATATTTTATATGTTTTTTTATATTTTATATGTATGTAAAAAAAATAATACAGCAAAGTGATGTCAGCAGAGTCGCCATACAAAATGTAATTTGAAATAACAGTTTTGCTGTAAATTTCTTTTCTAGTAATTAATGAAAGAGAAGAAAAAGAAATCATTCAGAGTTTCTGTAGCTGACAATTTTGGGTTAAAAAACGGAACAAATGTGTTACTCCTGATGTATATTTTGTATATCTCACGTAATTATTTGCAGGAGAAATTTACAGCAAAACCTGTTTTTTAAATTACATTTTTTTATGGCGACTCTGCTGACAGCAGATTTGCAGTAAAAATACAAATATTTTTTACAGTGTATATACTACTAGCCCCCGATCCATTTCACAATTTAGGATCAATTTTCGACAAAATGAATTCAACAGTTTTAGTTAATGAACATCAATAGTGATAATCTCTTTTTATTGCCTTTTTTGCAGGGGAACCCGGCCTGTCGCCCCCTGCTACCGATCAGAACCTTTGGCCATCTCTAATTTTCACATCTCCTCCAGAATATGAAAATATCGGAAATAATATGTTTTTGAAAATCCATGATTGAACGACGAATGATAATTGGCCATGTCACCAAATATTGGAGTTTACTGGGCATGTGCAGGCAAAATAGAACTACCCTCCCTAAAAACAACAACATAACCACGATAACATACACACTTACACCCCCCTTACACCCCGGACCACCATACATCGAATAGAAGAAAATGAGATGAGATGAGTTAATTTATGGTGTGTTTACTTAGTAATATATTGCTTTCAAATCACAAAATAACAAAATTATTGATAACAATATTTTTTAATAATTAAAAAAAAATAAATAAATAAATGAATAAAAAAAATAGAGGAAAAAATATACCGTATAGCTTATACGTGGATACGTGAAATTGACAACAATCGTTTATAATGATGAGCATTTAAAGATAAAAGAATCTGAATAAAATATTGCAATCGTTATGTTATAACTGTGAAAGGTAAAGCTCACATAGCTTGATTTTAGCACACAAAAGAATCGTTTTGGGCCATCAACTGCTAAACGAAAAATTGATGTTAAATTAGACCATGGCACAATGACAATAAAGTTTCAAGTGACATATTTTATCAACTAACAACAAAACAAATACTGTAATTTGAGATTAACGAGTTGATAGGTTGATAGGACAAGCAATTTTAGATAAAAGACAGTGTATTGACAAAATAATCGAACATAAATTAGTTTAAATTAAACGGTCAGAAACAATGATCCTTTCTACATGCAATTCAAGCATTATCATTTTAATCATTAATTTTCTTTGTGTTATGGTCTTCGATAATTATTTTCATCATGCCGGGATTTTTTTTCGTGGAATATTATGTATGGTTATCTTTGCTAAGTAAAGTGAATTCATGTTGCATGAAACTAATACCACCTTGTCCTCATAATAAGAAAAGACATTTCTTCTGAAAATCAATCACGGGAACCTAAACATGCTAAGAAGTAGAAAAACACACATTCGGAAGACATACTATTCCAGCACTCTAGTGCAGTTCGAACTGGGAAATGATAGTTGTTTTTTTTTAATAATGTAAATATAATGAAACGTAAATTATATTGAAGAGTATTTCAATTACAATATGAAATTACAATAGAAAACGGTGGAAGGGCAATGAATAATGCAGATTCAGATTCAGATTCAGGATGTGCAATTTCTAAAGATTGTGATGGCCCAATTGTCTGGGGACGATAGCGGCTCTATCATGTTTGTGTGGGCCGATACTTTCAATTTGTAGACATAATGCTGAATCTGCTACTGTAATTATGGACTACATCGACTCGACATCGTCAGGCTTAGCTCTCCTTACATTGTCAATCCAAGTCGTGATCTCGCGATCGCTTACTTTTACCCCGACCCGCTTCTCGTGAGCGACCACCGGGTCGACAGAAGGCACGATTCTTCTTCTTGATTTGGGCAGTCGCCAGGGCACGTGTGGAGCCTCGTCGCTGGCCTCGACGCGCTTCGTGGCATCTCCAGATGCGCGCATTTCACCCTCGACCGATATCAGCGTTCCAACAACCGGGGCTTGAACGATATCGTGCCACGTCAGCTTACTCATCTGCGCATGCTCCAAAGATTCGGGGTTCGTTACTTTCGAATTCTGAAGTTTCTCAGGGAGTGGCGAGTTTTCAAACCGAACGACTCTTCCTCCATTTTCAAATCCTCTGTTCTTCTTTTTAAAAGCTTCAAAGTTCAGCCTCGGTTCGTTGACGCGGATTGGGCGTTTAGGGTACGACTTCCCGTTGCCGAACGACGGCGAGATGCGATAATGATCCGCGTCGGCTTCGCGTGGACTGTCGTCTGATTTCGCACTCCGAGTTTCACTCGGTGGCGGGGCTTTCACTTTCCGACTTGACGAACTGTGTCTATTACTAGCTGCTGCGTCTGTAAAATAAGCAGAACTAATATGTTTTTGAGTATGATTCACTTTTCGCAACTCTGCGTAGTGCGGTGAGAAGAACTGCAATCGAGGACTGGAATATTCGCGGGCGATACCGACACACTGCGGCTCCAGAAACCGATCGTTAAAGGAACGTCCCTGGTTGGGAACCTTGTAGATATCGAATGCATCTTCGTCATCTTTCGTCTTCTTCCGCATCCCCTTAAAGGCGCACTTCGGACCGATCTGCCGAAGGAACGGCCATGTTGACTTCCCATCGGGTTTGGTGTCTTCGGGTGTTCCGATGAATGTTCGGAAGAACTCGGGCGGGTCATCCCAAGGGGTCACCGGTGGATTGTTAAGAATAAAATCTTGATTTTGAGGAGAGAGATGGTAGATTTCTCTTGCAGACGGTTTTTTTCTCCTCTTGAACATGGTCGCCTGAGAGGAGATGGGAGGGAAGTAATTTAATCGTCGGGGAACAGAAATGGCGGGTGAATTATCGTCTGCTCTCCCCATAATCATCGTTGCCATTTGGTCTCCAAGTCAAATCTCAAACAAATAAATTTATTGCAAAAGTTTTCCCGCCTATGGGCACGATAAAATGGTTCATGTTTAACACGACTAAAGATCAGTTATCGGCATATTATATCATCCAAATTGTTTATCATATTCACGATTTTCATCGTCCAGTGTTCGTCATTCAATCATGAATGCACAATGACATCTAAGCGACTGTTTAATATCGTAACTATAGCACCAGTCATGTACAAAGATAGCAACAAAACTTAGGAAATGCCATCGAAGTTAGCTCATATGATATGTATGATTGTGTCTTTCCATTGTCATTGCGACATAATATCAGAGATTGTCTGTTATGTATACAATATGTTCTTCACATCAACATCCTCGGCTTTTGATAAGTTAAGTTCTACTCAGCAATTTTTAATGAAAACTTGTAGGGACAAAAAAATCACTAGATTTACCGTATTCCTCTTTTATATGAAGATAGTTGCATTCCCGCTCTAGCTCAAAAACAGGCAAACTAATATAAATTCGTATCTCAAGAAAAAGTTATTCGTCACCATGATAGGCATCTCTTCCACTTTACGGTTGAAAGGTCGGGTTCGTCCATTTTAAATGTGACGTTCGTTGCATTTCCAAAGTTGTGCACAGTCATGTTCCCGTACTATTTAACAAATTGAATCACTTCGTCAAAAGGATACTGTTTTGTGATTTTATCACAGCTCGTCAATCTGCCGAATCTTCGTTGCAAACTTCGTCAACATTAATTCAATAACGACAATCGGCTATCATGAATCCTACAATCAACTTTACGTTGCCAATTAAATTCAACGTACTTGAAGTTCACTTGTTTATCTCCTTTACTCTTATTAAGAGAAGATAATATTTGAAATATCAATTATTTAAGTCGGAGGCTCCTTTCTCGGAAATAAATTCGTCAACGCGTTGAAAATCGTATCCCGCCACTTCACGAGAGGACTCGACAAACTCCGTAACTATGTTGGATCAGTTTTCAATAATACTCCCCGTGTAAAACCTCATAAACATGCCTTTTGTGAAATCTCAGCAATTGAAAAAAGGCCGGCTCGGGATCTATTGTCCTCAAAGATGGTTAATAGTTCTGAATCGAGACAATAATGTTGTTGCTTATTCTGCCCCGAGGCGAGCAATCGCTAAACACAAACCCGCCAATCCCGAAACCTGAAAAGTCCTCAAACAGAAAAAAGGTGGACAACCTATTCAAGTTTTCATCCCATTCAGGCAGTATATTTTCCTTTTGTCCCCGATGACTATGACATGACAACTCCTACAAAATAACATTCTTTAGGGGGTATTGTAGAAGCGCAGATATGAAATAGTTTGCACGTCGTTTTTCTCCAGCGATTGAATCATCCGCGGGCAGCGTACGAATCATATATCGGTTGCTAGGGGCAACGTATCAATTCACAATTCGTTGTTGCTCTCTGCGGAAATTGGACCAGCTGTGTCAAAGCCAGGGGTGTACTGTCAAGTTCATATGACTGTGATTTTCGCATGTTATTGTGCGGTAGGAGTACTATTGATTACAACATCAACTCCCATAGGTACCAAAATATTTAGAACGCATAAGCCTAGATGGAAAGGGTGGGGTGGGGAAGAGACTACAATCATAAAACTTACGAATACCTATTCATAATAAAATCTCTCCCGAATCAAAATGAATTTAATGCCGTACTACAAAATATAATCGCGTTGTTATAATAGTGGGGGAAATGTTTTAATGTCAAGTGTCTTTACCCTAACCCCACCCTCTTTCTCCATCCCCCTTTCTCTCTACACTTCCCTGTATCTGAATGTATGTATGTATATGTGTGTGTGTGTGTGTGTGTGTG
>CALNVZ010003432.1:24243907-24260517 GCA_940671915.1 Paracentrotus lividus | reverse complement strand
TTGAAGGCACTTTCCACACAAAAATATGAAGCTCTTTTCCCAGAGCTCATGCTTAATATTATCATTTCCTTTAACATGTAAAATGTATTTTCATACCTGGGTATATCATCCTGAGGGTTTTACACAAAATGGAATTGGACAGAGTTTACACAATACAAATAAAAGAAATATGCTTGTTTCTGCAGTACTAAGAAATTTATTTGTATTCATTTGGCTACAATACATACTTATTTTATCCTTAAATAAAAAATACTATTATAAACAATAATAAACAAAAAATGTTTTGTTTAAATCTAAAAAAAAGTTGTTCATACACAAATAGCACCGTGTTGGTAGCAATCATAAACCTTCTACAGGTTTCAACTAACTTTTCAGAGATCACATAATAACTGATATTATTATTATTATTTAAATACCACTTACTTTTTGTAACATACAAACATGATATCAACAGGTAATACTTTTTGAGAACATACATAAAACAAAAGAATAAAATATTGTTCTTCAAACCATATTCTAAAAGTTAGAAACTAGGCAGTTAGACTATCAGAAGATCTACACTAAAAAAATATGGTTGTTTAATAAAATAGAGTATCAAAATATTTGCAAACTATGAAATGGGCACGTAAAAAATAATTACTAAGAAATCATTAATCATTAATCAACTACATGTATTTGAAGAAAAAGTACATATTCCTAGGACATATCTTGATCAAATGACCAAATTCTACAAAATGGTTGGCATTCCAACTATAAGAACTGTTATCTCATAGTTACTTACACTGACAAAATATAAAGTACAACTATAAAATGATAAACAACTTTAAAAATCATACAATCCTTAATGTATTTACAGCATAAGATAGACCTGTCTCAATCATGGGCTTTTAACGAGAAAATACGCTATATCTACATAATATTTATATAAAAATATGATACAATACCATATGTTACAATAAATATCCGCCTAAACAATAAGTACCTGAAACATAATCTATTGAACCAATACCGTATCAAATCAATTATAAATGATGATATAATATCATCTCAAAAAAGGACTTTGTAATTCATATCTACAAACGTTGCATGAATACTTTGAAAAGATTGTGTCAAAAGATATAATGTGTAAATATTTCTACAACATGACTAGATGCTAGAATATTATGAAATGCATCAATAACCATTATAAATATTTAATTGTATATTCCATTTTAAGTCTGTGAACTTCAAGGCTATCAAATTTGCCTTGAATAATAAAAGCATAAATAAAACAAACAAAAAAACTATGAAACATATGCCACAACATTGCAGGTTGCTTATTTATGAATTAAATGATAAGGGGTGAATATTTGGCAAGTTGTAGCATACACAAACCACTGAATTATCTCTGGTGGCTACAACTATTTAATGAAACACAGCAAACCCAAAGTGCAGCTAAGATTTGAAAATCAATCATACAATTTTTACAAGCCAATGATTTTAGCAAACACATATCATTCAAGGAACATTCATTTGTCTAAACAACCAATCACTTTTCATTGATTCAATTTATATCAGACGAAAATTTGACAACTAATTAAACCAATCTTCATCAGCATTATGTGTATTTTATTCAGCACGACAGAAAGCATTACTGTTTGAAATTGAAAACTACTTGAGATATTTTTTTACTAAACAGATAAAACCCACATTAATACATTAATACAATGGTTTACTTGACAGAGACATACACAGCAAGCAAAAATAATTGCAAGACTTCTCTTTGGACTTCCATCTTTCAGCATATCAAAACTGGGTAATAGTTTTGGTAAGATTGTGAGGCCCGTATTCACAAGGGTGTCCTAAAGTTAAGCCTAGCTTAAATTTGTGGTTTAAGTATGGCTAGCAGAATGGGACACAATGTCGAAAAGTAGATGTTCGATTTACAGAATTTGATGGTAGTGAAACTATTAAAAAATGTCTAAAAATGATCAATGACAAAGATTTTCCTTACAATTAAAACACAATTCCAGAATTTAGTAAACTTTTAAGGAACATGCAAGATAGACAGTTTGTGTCCCCATTTCGCTAGCCATATTTAAACCACAGATTTAAGCTAGGCAAGTAACTTTATGCCACCTTTGTGAATACAGGCCTGAAATATCCATTATATTGATCTCTTATGAAACATACAACGCTCCAAATATAAAAATAAAACAAGCAAAATGACCTTTACACCAATTTTTTACAAATTGAATCTTTGTGAAAATTTCAATTTGACTTTTAGAACAGATCGAGTGCCCTCTATTGGCGGTGATATTATTTCCCTTAAAAGAGCCTTTCCGAACAACCATTTTATGATTTAACTATCTTATATCAGAAAGCTTTACACGAAGATAGTATCCTGATATTTTATTTACCATCCGTGTCTGTGAACTTGTTTCATATAAAAACAGAAAATAAAGCTAATCTGCCAGGACTCCGACCACTGCTAAAAGACATTTACATGTATAATGATTTTTAGCTCTAAATTTTCAAGTGATCTTTTTTTCATCACAGAATCTTTCATTCCATCTGAAAATAAATTCAAAATTTGATTATATTTTCAGATTTCCAAAAACTATACCCCAGCTATATATAAAAAAAAAAAAAAAAAAAAAAAAAAAAAAACTGTTCTTCTATGCAGCATTGTACAATTACTTCATAAATTTGTTTAAAACAATTCCTTACCATATCACTCTTCAGACCATTGCTTACTCTTTATTGCTGCCTTTCTTTTGATTTCTTATCACTTGAGAGCTTGAATGATCATGAATTGGTTCAACAAAATTCTTATCTTACAAAACTTTTCTAGTGAAATACAACTTCCCATAGAAATATGTTTCTGATAATGATAAGCTTGGGGCAATTTTAACTAAACATTCAATGGCTTGCATAATGAAATTTGTAATTTTCTCACTTCTCCATGCTCATATTAACTCTTTAAGTGCCACCCCGTCCCAACCCCTCTGCCGCACTGGTAATCCATACATGCCGGGATCCCCCACTGCCAATTTTTTCCCCCTTGTACTTAAAGATGACAGTCAACACTTCATCATAAATTTTTTTAAAGAACTTTTGACAACATTGTTGTAATTAAAATTTGTGGCATTCTTATTTGTCTCTAAAGTCACACCAAATTCTGTTTTTAAAAATAAGAGGGCAATATTATCTAAACTTGGGATTGTTCCAGGGCATGAATGTGTTTTTTATTCTGTGTAATTGTTTGTGCACTACATGTAGGTCCTATCAAAATGTTGTCAAACACAACAAATTACTGAAAACAACTCTAATGTAAACTGTGTAAAGAGAAAATTGGCCCATTAAAAGCTGGATGTGCCCGCTGCAGAATAAAGTAGATTTATATGTGAGTGTGCAGTGCGCAGAACAATAGAATCAATCAACGTTATTCCGAATGTGCGCAATCATACATGAAGCAGGGGAGGGTAGGAAACAAAGCATGGATTAAGCAGTTAATAGTAGGCTAGCAAGCATGAGTATAGCACCAAAAAGTAGGCTACATATCATGCATCCGGCATGTAAAGAGTTAATATGTGCCCTAGTTGTGTGGTCTACTCAAATGTGCTGAATCAAAATTGAATCCCATTGATAGGTAATGCTACATGTATGATGTAAATTGCTTTGAACTAAAAAAGCCCAATGATCTAAAACAAAATAATGATATTTTTATCAGATTCAAAGCAATTGATGGCTAGTTCTACAAGCCAAATGATATTACTGCCACCTTTATATCTACATGTAATTGAATACATATATACCAAACAACCTCAATCTTTAGACAGGTGTTCTTATAGTTTTTAAAACAAAAAACTTAGTATATTTATACAATCAATTTTAAAACTGGCAAATAGAAAATATTTCAAGGTGACTTAATATGGAAGCACTATTTCAAATTTTATTAATTTTATACAAAAGGGTGGAAAACAAACATCTGCAGTTGAATTGCAGTATGTTTTGAATTATAATACACAATAAGACTTATGAAAGCAGTATATACATGTAGTATGTTGTAGGATACAGTGCAAACTTCGATCCAGATTTTGCACAAGTCTACATGTACAGCTGGGGTCAAATGTATACATACACCTGGGGAGCACTTCATGAAACAAATATTCACTGATTCTCACTGACAAATGTTATAAGCTACTGAAATGCTTGCATCTGATTGGTCGAGAGCAATTTGTCGGATAAAACGTCCGACAAATCCTTTGATGAAACGCCCCCTGGGGGGCATTTCATCAAAGGACTTGTCGGACGTTTTATCCGACAAATTTGCTCTCAGTCCTTTCATGAAACGCCTCCCAGGTATATGGCCGGGAAAAAAGCGGTGTTAAATTTGATCATGCACGGCCATATGCCTAGCCTCAATTGTTTTCACTGTTTTCAATGATTTGCATTTGCTCTGAAATTTTCAGTGGATTTTACAGCTTTTTTTTTTACAGTGTTTACAGCGGGCTAGCCAACCGCACAGGTTGGCTAGCCTGCTAAGACCTAAGGTACAAGTCCTCCAATTTCAGTAATTGTACCGAGAGCAATTAGGGATAATTTTCTCAGTTATATTTTATATTTTATTCATATGTAACCACAATTAAAAAGGAAAAGAACCCAGCAACGGTCAAGTGATTTTTTTTCTCACTTGACTGCAGAAGCAAATGTAGTATCTCGTTTGTTCGATCCCTGACTTTTTATTAATGTTGCTTTGCCACACTTAAATGATAAATGGGTACCAATTAATGATGATGAAAGTGATTGTGATCATAATTGTGACATACACTGTATGTTATTGCCTTGTGGTGGCCCATGTGGTAGGAATATATGCTCCCCAGGGAGTGGAGATGTTGCACATATTGTGCATGAGTTAACTTAATGACAGGTGTACTAATACCTGTAATATCTAAGAGATGTTACTACTGAATACAATTTTTGAGGCATATTCTAGCACAATGTAAATACGCTCAAGAGGTAATTAAACAATTACTGACTGCCATAAAATTCACATCCTGACTTTAAAGAGGAGCATACATTTTTCGTAACTCTATCCCCATGAGGAATGGGATTAGAGTTTACCAATAACCCTCTTTGTGCTTTGTAGCCATATGGCTACAAAGCACAATGAGGGTTAACACCTGAAATATTTCAAACAAAATTGCGTGTACTGCTTTCTTGAAAACCAACACCGTATATCAATGTATGGTGCCCAATGATGTACATGTATTCACAACGCTAATAATCATTGGAAAGAAGATACACTAGCCTAAAAAATATGCTTCACAAATACTTTGTATAACAATCACAATATCACATACAAAAAAGGGGGGCATTTTCCAAATTCATCATCCACAGTGAATTGTGTTTTGATTATGAATTTTAAGATTATGAAGAGTTGGGGTTGATCTTAATAGAAAGAAATTCCCCTATATTGATCTCAAGCCAATAATACAGGTATTTTAAATTAAGTCAGATCAATGTAAACTCCTTCTAGGAGCAGAATCCGAATTTTAAAAATATTTGAAATTCTTTTTCATTCTATCAATGACATTTTCAAAGTTACACACTTAAAAAAAATATTTAAATGCAATAAAAACAAATTACATTTTGTGATATAAAGTCCACAGACACCACTAAATATATTCTAATTGAATAGAAAAATGTTAAGAAAATATTGAATATCTTTCACTACTCTATAAGAAATCTCTATTAAAGCTATGTATGTACAGAAAAGTATTCTTACATGTTTGAAATATATTTTCTCCAACGACAGAATTTCAGTCGGGGCAGTACGGAGCACACAGCGGAATTGACAAGGTTTTGACCAGTGTAGATGTCACTGAGGACCAGTCATTACGTCTCGTCCGGCGTAATGGTCAATGTTAGTTTCTTTTCCCTCCAATCGATGACCTTGGGCAGCTCCAACTGTGTGTGGAAAAAAAAGTCATGAGTACATTTGCTTAGAAAAAAAATTAATAATAAAATAGAGTTAATTAATATCTGTGAATGAGAGCTAATAATTTCATATCTGGTGTATCATGTCTGTCCTTTAAAAAAAAAAAAAAGAATATTGATATTGACATTGAATATTTCACCTGAACATTCAACATATCATCAAATCCATGTTTATAGCATGCCACTGTGAAATATAAATCTATAGTAAATAGTGGTTGTATTTTACGAGCTGTGATTGGTCGAAAGGATGTCACGTGTCGTGCAACATTCTGGTATGTTGCACGCTTTTTTGTTATGTTGCACGGTTATAATCCTGTGTTAGAATGAATGTGAAATCGATTGCCTTGTTGCGCTAGCGTGTAATAACAGTAAAATGGTGCGAACTAAAGTTAATAACAATGGATACGCGGAGTAACAATATACGTCACAATAGCTTAATTAGCACCAAAAGTTTAGCAAAGATAAAACCAGATTAGGCAAGGTCAAAGATCTACGGGTCTATTTACTATAATAAATAATGCATGCTCTATTAACGCAACATTACTGACTATGTGAACTCCAAATACTAAATTATCCCTCGTGCACATCTATTTCACCTCGGCCTACGGCCTCAGTGAAACAAATGTGCCCTCGGGATAATTTAGTATTTGTCGTGCACATAATCTAGTATGTTGCATGGTAGAGCATGCACTATTTATGTAACGTACAGTTGTGCTCATACCCCTGTCATTTCTGGAGTGTTTTGAGACATTACCCCAATACCACATTTATCAAAATTTCAAATTCCTAATTGCTCAGTTGTTGGTAGCATACTAATCACCAAAAAGTTTGACAAATTACATCCAGTTATCAAACAGCACAACTAAAAAAACCTTTAAAAATGACTTGGGCATGATTACATGAGCAAAACTGTAATATTCCTTTATCAAAAACCATGAAAAAGATAAATGTATGTAATTAATCTAAGGTACACAGCATATGAAAGAGCAACATGCAAGTGACATCACAAAATCAAGAAACTAAACACTCAAAACTTTGTTGTCCTTTGATGGATTTTCTTCAATTTTTCACTGATCTTTTTTTAACCCTTTAGCACCTAAACCGCCCCTCAGCTTACTCACTAAACCACCCAAACCGCCCCTGTTTTATGCACGCTATATTCAAGATAGTATCAAAAATTTGTGATGAAACATGCCCATACTTGATGTGCATTACCCATGGGATGTGTGCTGTCCAATTCTACACAAAAAAGTATGTTTTAAGAGTATTTTTTTATTGAAAATACCAAATGGCAACACAGCGAACCCTTTCCTTCAGGGAGTAAACTGACACTTTTCACGCAGTCTCTAGGTGCTAAAGGGTTAACACCCATTAAATTTTAGGTTGTAGTTCCCCTTTAATTTGTCGTATCTAGAATAGGATCGGTCTAAATAAAAAAAAATAACTTACACTCTCAGGTGATTGTAAACATTCCAGATCCCTCGCCAAAACATCTGCAAAGTCAGATCGGATCAGGAGCTGATAAAAGAAAAGAAACATAATTACAGATTAGAAACTTTAAAAGATGCCGACACGAGTCTCCAAATAATAATTTTGTTACCTGTAATATATTTGTTGTTATATTATTTCTATGAATATTCATGAGAATTCTAAATAAATGATTGGTCGATTGGCGATCACGTGATTAAATATAAATCCCACTCGGAAAAACATATTCTCGACCAGCTCTGAATAGCTTTTTACTATTTTCTCTGGCGGAGAAATTCGCTACTATTTTTTAGCAAATACGATCACGATATTCATGATCGATCACATCAACAAAATTGGGTCAAGTTCAACACTCAGCTGCTGAAGAAAATGCTGTCGACGCAATTATTGTTTAAAACTCAAATATGTCTGAAGTAGGCCATAAAAGGGTAGAATCATATATGTAAATTGATAATCAATCATTCTTTGAACTTCTCTTTGGTACAAATTTCCTTCACAATGGATATAGTTTGATAGAGTGGTAAGTTTACAGTTCATTTCTTGTGCGTTTTTTTTGCAAAAGCAGGAAATGGTACGATAGCTAGTTCATTTCTGCCAGGGGCTCGGCTGCGCAGCGCGTAGCCTCCAAACCCTACAATTTCGTACTGTGGTTCAGATTTATTGGTGAAAGTTCATGGCTTTTGTTCTTTGAGAAAACACCCGTGTTGATGGTATTTATAATTTAGTTCGAAAAGAAGAGATATAAAACAAATATACCAAGCATTTAGTTCAAAAGTTTAGTGAAAATTATGTATCTTCAGAGGGACTGAAAAGTTACTACAGTTTGGTATATTTGATAATGTCACTCTTTGATTCAGAAAATCAGATACATTGTTCAAGAACTACGAATTTGCCCCCCAAAAAACATATGAGGGGGGCTGATTCTGCCCCCTTCAACGTTTTTTTTTGGGATAATTTCACAACACAGAAAAAATTTCACCAAGAATTCTTGACTTTTTTCTTTTAAGTCTTGCGCAAAACTTGAGACCGAATTTGCAATTATATGACCTACAAGATTTCTTTTTCTTCCATAGATTACGTGCTGTATGTCTTTTGCATAATATTTTCCAGCTCATGGTGTATTGGGATGGGTGTCCTATAGAGTCGGAGCTTTACCCGTCAGAATTCTGGCATCCTCAATTTGATTTGGACTCACCTGCAACCACGGTCCTTTGGCTACATAGGGATGGGTCTCTTCCACGAAGGATCCCTCGACACTGGGTGAGACCAGGGTAATTGCACAGTCATTCGCTACATTCTTGAAGGTGAAGTGTCGCCCGTGAGTAAGGCGCCCTCTATAGAACACGAAGGGAGAATGACATATTTATCAATGAATGAAACCATTGAAAACCAAGGTAGAGTTTTGGTGGGATTCAATAATATCAATCATGTTGGTCTCTTAACCCATTAAGGACTGAGCCCGAATATATTCGGGCTGAGGTCTATGGGAAATGTGTGTTGTAGCCAAATCAGCTCATCTCCAACAGGTTAAGACACACTCCAACTCTAAAAAAAGCTTTTCGACCGTTACATCAATTGTTTCCATGCTATTTTGAGCATTATAACAGTGCTTAGGGGAGTAACTACTCGTAACTACTCTGTCGGCAATGATATTATTTCCATTAAGGTAGGCCTTTCAAGCAATTATAGCATAGATTAACCTACATATGTAAGAAAGCTTTAGACAAAGACATTATCCTCATATTTTTCTCCCCTTCCATGCTTATGAAATAGTTTTAAGGAAAAAAAAAGGCTTATTTTCTGAGACTCCCACTTCGAATTTAAGACATTTTTACCGTACCCATATGGGTATATCCTGGTGGCAGTGGGGGACGTGGATAGCTAACCCTCTGGAAATAAACCTGGGGGGGGGGGTCACAAAGAGCCTAAGTAGACTTAGGGTCGCACTTAAGTTCTACGTGCATCCTGTATTTAACGTGCAATCTCATTGATAGACTTCTCAATGGTTGGCATACGTTGAGCATGGTCTGACCAATGAGGGGATGCAAAACATACTGCATGCAACTACGTGCAACTAAGCTGCGAAGCATGCCATGAAAGTGTATGAAAGAATCCTCGAGAAGAAACTCAGAGAACAGGGGAGCATTTCATCAAAGGACTTGTCGGACGTTTTATCCGACAAGCTGTTATAAGCTACTGAAATGCTTGCATCTGATTGGCTGAGAGCAAATTTGTCGGATAAAATGTCCGACAGGTCCTTTGATGAAATGCCCCCCAGGTTGCAATTGACGAGATGAAGTTTGGCTTCATGCCAGGGAGAGGGGCTGTTGATGCCATATTCATCTTACGCCAAATGCAAGAAAAGTTTATTGCAAAGAAGAAGCAGCTGTACTTTGCTTTTGTTGACCTAGAGAAGGCCTTTGATCGTGTACCAAGAGAGGTTGTCAGATGGGCACTGAGGATGGCAGGCGTTGAAGAGTGGCTTGTACAGGCAGTCATTGCATTGTTTGCAGGAGCCAAGTCACATATCCAAACATCATGTGGTGACAGCAATAGCTTCGATGTAAAAGTTGGAGTTCACCAAGGCTCAGTTTTCAGTCCTCTCCTCTTCATCATTGTAATGGATATCATCTCCAAGGAGATTAGACAGGGCCTTCCATGGGATCTTCTCTATGCAGATGATCTAGTACTGATGGCTAAGAGTGAGTATCAACTGATGGAAAAGATGTTTTCATGGCAAGCAGCCCGAGAGGGGAAAGGCTTGAAGGTGAATGCTGGAGTGTCGAAAGTCATGGTATCTTCTGCGGACTCAGGCGAGACGGAGAAAACAGGGAAATACCCTTGTGGAGTATGCTATGTAGGTGTTGGTGCAAATAAGGTGCAATAAGTGTAAAAATTGGGTTCACCGCAGATGCAGTGGAATTTCTGGTAGTCTGCAGGCTGCAAGCAAAACATTCATCTGTAAGAGATGTCAGGGCACGGTGCCACAAAGAGGTACCAGTGACATTGCAAAAGGACTTGAACTCCAGGGTAGGGAGTTTGAAGCCGTGGATAAGTTCTGCTACCTTGGTGATATGTTGACTTCAAAAGGAGGTGAGTCAGCAGCTGTGACTGCAAGGATTCAAAGTGCCTGGAAGAAGTTTCATGAACTCTCTCCCTTCCTCACCTCAAGGGCAGTCACACTAAAAGTAAAAGGGAAGGTGTATGATGCCTGTGTGTGGAAAGGCATGACGTATGGTAGCGAGACATGGGCAACAAAATAATCAAGCGTGGAGCGAATTGAATAGGCTGAGATGAGGATGGTCAGATGGATGTGCAGGGTTTCATTATGTGAGAGAAAGAGAAACAAAGACCTCCTCCAGTTAATGGGCCTGGTAGGGATACGACAGGTGATGAGACAGAGCAGGCTGAGATGGTATGGTCATGTGGCTACGAGAGAATAGACCCACTGGCTCCAAAGAATAGTCAATTTCGCAGTTGTTGGGAGGAATCCTTGTGGGAGACCTCACAAGACATGGGGGAAACTATCAAAGAGGACAGAAAAGTGTCAAACACCAACCACATTGACCCAAACGACAGGACAGCATGGAGGAGAGCAATCAAGGAAATGAAGCGTCCACCCTACAAAGTGGGGAAAACGGACATTAAATGTGTACTGATGATAGGTGTTTAAGTGCAACTCTAAGTTTACTTAACTCTTTGTGAAACACCCCCCTGGATTTTAACCAAGAATTACATGATCTATTTGGAGGGTTTGTTATTCACCGTACTGCCAGGGAGAGAAGAACCGCAGCTTCAAGATTCAACTTGATACTGACACCTTCCAAGTACCGCGAGTTTCCAAGCTCAAAGATGGAGCTACGTGTGTCCGTCTCGCTCTCTGTGGAAGGTCGGCGGTTCAAGCCTTGATTGGTGTCATCGTCCCCCTGCTTACCAGAGATTGGTGGTAGGACGGTCTTCTCGTTTGAAAGGCCTCTGGTCAGGGCCTGTCGGATCTGTTCGGTTTCTGGAATCCAGACAAAAACGGGGAAATCATAACCAATTTATTGAAAAAGCAATACAAATTAAGACCAGATTGGCAATTAAACCAAATGGTTATTAGACTTGGTGAGGATTAGATTAAATATTTATTATACCAAACGGAAATTAGACCAATTTTTTAGTAGACCAAATGGGTTTATTTTATATGGCATTGGATAATCTGAGAATTGGACCAACTGCTGGCAGACCAGGGGGGTGTTTCACAAAGAGTTAAGTAGACATAAAGTCGCACTTAACTTCTACGCACATCTTGTTTCATAACGCGCAATTTAATTGATAGATTTCACAATGGCGTGCATCCCCTGAGCATGGGCTGACCAATAAGGTGATGTGTAATATAACGCACAAAAATAACGATTTAAGCGCAATTTTTAAGTCTACTTAATTCTTTGTGAAACACCCCCCAGGTGGATACAAAGTACTGGAAATGGGTTATGAATGATGAAGTTGGCAAACATTTGATTGGTGTTTGCAAATTGATTTTAAAATCCTTGATGGACAGTTTCATATCTTTTTCACTTTATTTGATGGCAAACAATTTCTATAATAATAATCATAACATTGATTAGGTGCTTAATACAGGTGTTTCTAAGTGTACTATATTCTTTTTATAAAACGTACTTTAGCAAGGACTTTGTATTCATAAGCTTTGAATTATGTATTGTAAAGCAGTATCTTTAAACAAAATGTACAAATAACAAGTATGATGTAAATTAAACCACACATAATCAATCTAACAAACGAGGACTTTAGACATAGGTCCAACTATAAAATAAGACAGCAACTTCTAAAAAGCTTAGGTCTCAGGACCATTATTTGGAATCTTTGTTAGAAAATGGTGATGAGTTTATCCAGGCATAATTGAAATCTTCCATTATTGATAATTTATAAATAAGGATTGATGAGCTACCTATTTGCGATATCCTTGGTGCGTCGCTCTCGTCTGTCCAATCCCCGATGGGGTCCCATGAGCACCTTGCGCAGACACCGCTAAGATTTGACCCCTCCGTGTCAATCCCCCTCTCGACCTCTTCCATGAGTAACGGGTTGACCTCAAAGATGGTCTCACCCCTTCTCATGTCTGTGACAAGCCATGAGCCACCAGCACTGGAAATATGAAAAAGGAAGTATGATCGGTTAGAACTTTCATTAATCCAAAGAATCCTTGGTCCAAAGATTTGTTGCTCTAAAAATTTGATGATCTGAAGGTTCATTGATCCTAATCAAAATATATATATATCAGAGGAACAAAATATATGTTTAAGAACTAGATGAATCTTCGACCGCGCACGGTCGGAAGGCATGCCTCCGTATTGCCACATCGGAAAAAAAAAGGCATGCGCATGTTGAGTATTTTACATCCATTTATACCATGACATCTTTGAGATATTGACCCCAAATCTATTAAAGTTGTATCATCAGAATTATTTCCAACTCAGGAAGGATGGCTACTGATGTAATAAAAAGGATAAACATGTTTAAGTTGATCTGTCAAAGGTCCTTCAGAAATTGCACAAACGAGTCATTTACATAAATAACCAGTGACCTTTGATGTCCTGACCTCAAAAATCTAATCAGTTCATCTTTCCTCCCACATGACCCAAGTTTGAAGTTGATCCATAAAACGGTTCAGAAGTTACAGCAAGAACGTGCCATTTTCATGTATACAGAGTGAGTCAATAAAAATGTCCCACGTTTTTGAAGCTGTCTTGTGAAAGTATGAATATTCAATCATGGGTTTTATTATATGTCTCGGTAGAGTCATCCTCCTAGCATATGTTGGTACAATTTTCATTTAGATCTTTGCACGCATGACTGAATAACAGACAATCTTCAGAAGACGGCAAGATCTCACATGCGCCAAGTGGCTGGGTGAAGAATAAACAAATTGAGAATTTATTACTTAAGTGCACGCACAAAGACACACAACCACACGTACCCTTATTTAAGCATACACACACACACACACACACATACACACGTACGTACCCTATCTCATCCATACCAGCAGGAACACACATACACACCCACACCCTTAACAAACAAACCCACACACATACACACAGACATCCTCCCCCATCCTCACCCACACTCACAAACAGTATTTTGTTAGGGAATTACTACGTCCCAAACATTCAGTGATGGTCTTGATAAACATAATGTCAAAAAGGACATTTAATTGTGAATTGTTTAATGTGTGGGTGGGTGCGTGTGTGATGATGTGGGTGTGTGTGTGTGTGTGTGTGAGGGAGGATTGGTATGTGTGGGTGTGTCTGTGTGGTGAGAGGGTTGTGGGTAAGTGTTTGCACATATTCTGTCAGCATTTGCTTTTAATCTTCAACCAGCCACTTGGCGCAAGTGAAATCTTACCGTCTTCTGAAGATTGTCTGTTATTTAGTCATGCGTGCGAAGATCCAAATGAAAATTGTACCAACATATGCTAGGAGGATGACTCCTAAACCCATATCATAAAACCCATGACTGAATATTCATGCTTTTCACAAGACACCTTCAAAATGATGGGACATTTTTATTGACTCACTCTGTACAATGACGTCTGTGACCCTTGACCTTTGACTTCATGACCTCAAAATATAATAAATTCATTGTCCCTACCATATGCACACATGACCCAAGTTTGATGTTCATCCATCAAACTGTTCTTAAGTTATCGCAAGAACAAGCCATTTTCACGTACACAATGTCCTCTGTGGCCTTTGAACTTTGACCTCATGACTCTAAATTCTAATCAGTTTATTGTCCGTCCCATATGCACATATGACCCAAGTTTGAAATTGATCCGTCAAACGGTTTTTAAGTTTATTGCGAGAACAAGCCATTTTCATGTATACAATGACCTCTGTGACCTTTGACCTTTGACCCCAAAATCTAATCAGTTCATTGCCCCTCCCATATGCACACATTACTCAAGTTTGAAGTTGATCCCTCAAACGGTTCTTAAGTTATCGCAAGAACGAGAGCCATTTTCACGTACACAATGACCTGTGACCTTTGACCTCATAACCCCAAAATCTAATAAGTTTATTGACCCTCATATATGCACATATGACCCAAGTTTCAAGTTTATCCCTCAAACGGTTCTTAAGTTATCGCAAGAACGAGCCATTTTCATGTACACAATGACCTCTGTGACCATTGACCTCATGACCCCAAATTCTAATCAGTTCATTGTCCCTACCATATGCACATTTTACCCAAGTTTGAAGATGATCCGTTACACAGTTCTTAAGTTATCACGAGAACAAACTATTTTTATGTATACAATGACCTCTGTGACCTTTGACCTTTGACCCCAAAATCTAATCAGTTCATTGCCCCTCCCATATGCACACATTACTCAAGTTTGAAGTTGACCCGTCACACAGTTCTTAAGTTATTGCGAGAACAAACCATTTTCATGTATACAATGATATCTGTGACCTTTGACCTTTGACCTCATGACCCTAAAATCTAATCAGTTCATTGCCCCTCCCATAGGCACACATTACCCAAGTTTGAAGTTGACCCGTCAAACGGTTTTTAAGTTATGGCGAGAACGAGCCATTTTCATGCATACAATGACCTCTGTGACCTTTGACCTTTGACCTAATGACCCCAAAGTCTATTCAGATCATTGTCCCTACCATATGCATACATGATCTAAGTTTGAAAGTGATCCGTCAAACGGTTCTTAAGTTATCGCGAGAACGAGAACGGGACGGACGTACAGACGGACGGACGGACGGACGGACAACCCGAAAACATAATGCCTCCGGCACCACCTTCGGTGGCGGAGGCATAAAAACTAAAATACCATCAAGAACAGGGTTAAAAATATTCATATATTTCATTTCATTTCATTATATATTCACATATTTTCAATTTGGCTGACAGTGGCACTTTTTAGCTTTACGGGGGCAAAATCACCCTGAGCTAATTTGATTATAAAGAATTATCAAATTGTTACACTCACACTTCCATTGATTTGAGTAGTTCAAGCATACCAAGACCATTCCATCTCTGAGAGGCTTGCAACTCTTCCGAACATACACCAACAACCTATAAGAAAGCGGGCAACAACCAAGATAATATTAAGTAAAACTTTTATAATACATTTTCCTTAAATAATTCAAACAAGGACCACATGTAGTATAGTTTAATGCTTCAGTAAATTGCCAATTGGGTCTAAACCCACTTTGACCATTACCCGTTTAGTCGCATGCTACATGGTCTAATTCCATTTCATCTATAACCAGTTCAACTAATTACCTTTTGTTCTAAGTACCACTTTGCCTATTTACCATTTCATCTAACTCCCTTTTTGTCTAATACCCAGTTCGTCTAATGACCACTTGGTCTATCACCAGTTGGTCAATTCCAGTAAGGGTTGTTTTACGATCAGGGTACACTTTCAAAAAATGACCTTCTGTGCACTATAAAAAGAAATATAAGTACTGCGATCTCAAATCTATAATGGCAAACTATTGAGTACTGTTAGAGCAACCTACAAGAGAAAAATAAAACTATTGAAATACACATTTACTTCTTAAAAATTGACATATCTGGCATTTTAGGGCAAAACAACTGTCTCATTTTATTTTTTCTAATTTTGAGTCTGCGCATCTTTATTTATTAGCAATCATTAGGCTTGTTTTTCTAATCAGAATTGACTACTGAAATGCGATTGTTAAAAACTGAAAACCCCAGAAACTAAAGTTAATTTGATTTTTTTTGTGATCATTAACCAAAAATGGGGTGTCAAATCTGTCAAAAAAATTTCCTCTCCGAATTTGGTAGTTTTAATCATGGTTAGACATCACTTGAAGAACAATATCTTTGTCTGTAGAACACTTGTATATATGCAACAAACTTATAATGTTTATTTCACCCACATCCACTTATTTTTCAGACAGTGTACGTTACAATGTTGTCAAATCACGTTTTGTCACAAACGTCGTCTCCGAAAAATGAAACAATTGACTTTAAGTATGATAAACAATTTGAACCCCTGGGTCATTCCATGCCAATTCACCCAATGGGTTACACCCTACCGTCTCAGAATTTGCTCAAATTTTGTACACATAAAGTTTAACATTACC
>CALNVZ010003432.1:24227800-24242664 GCA_940671915.1 Paracentrotus lividus | reverse complement strand
CATACCTTCCATGCAACAAAAAAATTAGCATAAACGGTCCGTCGGTTTCCGAGCTTTGGCCCGCCCTTTTTGATTCGTTTTGGGAAAATGGTGTGACCTTCCATTTAACGGCCCAATGCGCCTGAACTGGTTGACCAATTTTGTTGGAAACTGGTACCATTAAAAGGAAATTCAAGGCGAATTTCAACCATTAGAGGTGTATAGATCATAGATATTGCATTCTCTGAATAAAAATTACCTTTGCTTTTCCTATTAATAAATCACTGATGTATGTTTGCTCCTGATCGACATTTTGACTCTTTCTCTCTTAAACGGATATAGGATAAATTTGAAACTCATTTTTTACATATGGGTTGGTGATGTATATATATGGTCAGAGTACTCTATGTTATATTTCGGTGTTACTTTGTTTATTCCTTAGATACTTGCATATATTACTCTAATAGGATCATCTTTCTCCCCTATCTTCTAACTTTATGTGTACCAAATTTGAGCAAATTCTGAGACGTAAGGGTGCAAAATTGCACTTTCATTGGGTGAATTGGCATGGAATGACCCCCCTATAAAAAAATAAGTTGGTGACCTCATGGCTCAAAATTTAAAAGTAATATAATTTCACTTGACTAGAACACATACACAAAATTGAGGGAAAACAAAACAACTTTTTTTTTTTATTCAGTGAGACAAAATGGTGTACCCTCATCGTAAAACAACCCGTAACAAACTGGTAATAGACCAAATATTCATTTGGGCATTAGACGAAAGTACAATTAGACCATTTGGATATAAAATAAATTGGCAATTAGACCAATTGAGAATTAGACCTACTGAGAATTAGACCAAGTATGTGTCAGACCAGTTGCAACTTAGGCCAAATGCAAGTAGACCAAATGGGTTTAGCCCATGTGGTATTAGACAAACGGAGAATTAGACCAACTGTTGAAACTCATTCAATAAGATTGTATCAGGCCATGCCCAGACATAATAAAGCTGCCCTTGTCCCAGGACAATTGGGCCGGCCGGCACAATCTCTTGTCAGGACTAATGCTGGATCCGTGTCTGGTTTGTATATACTTCTGTTTACCTGAACAAAGTTGACCGTTCCATGCGGTGTGGTAATAGTTGGTAACTGGGGATCGTCTGCCATTAACATATGCTGGATTCGAGACTCACTATTATCTAAAGGACTGTGCCACGACACATGATCTCCATTACAAAGGGTATTACCTGTTGGAAAACACAAATAAAAGAAGTACATTTGTAAATAACAAGAGCCATATTAATTAAACATTAATAAGCCTACTAAAATGCACTGTGAGTGCATGGACCATAGTTGCTTAGTAGACTTAAGGTTTTATGAATATGACCCCTGTTTTATATCTTTTTCTTTCATGAAATAGTTGTGACATTTTCCTTGTTTAACCCAAACATCTGCCTCACTTCAATGCAGTAAAGTATTCATGTCGCATGTAAACATTTCTTTAAAATGATTTTTTTTTTTTTTTTTAATTCTTACTTTAAAGGTAGTGTCAGCCTTTTTCACAAATTGCGAAAACTAATGCAACTTGGCATAACTTTAGAACATGATCAACCTATACTGTCTATTCAATCTTACTGTCATAGGTTGCCTAGATTAGTAATATGAAACGAAAATCTGACTACCAATCTAGACCAGCTCTCCATCAACATCGTGGATATTACAGCGCGTGCAGAACGGACCACACACAGCAATATACACACGGCGCATCAGCGTGCATTATTCTCTGCGCTAACGGTCAACGGTTCGCACCGTACGGTATATTTTTCGAGGTTCGAAAAAATAGGAATGAATTTTGATAATCGCAATATAATGACAAATATACACAATTGAGCTTAATCATGCTGTGGGAAGATATAGTCATTGATATACTACAATATCCTCTCAAAAACTAGAAATTTAATATTTTTGCCTGCAAAAGGCTGACACTACCTTTAAATAAAATTTGGATAGTACATAGTATGTACAAGACTAAAAATAACTGATGGAGGGGAAGAAAACAAAAGAGGAATCAGAAATGAAATGAGGAAAATGGGAAGAGATATTCACCAACAAAACAGATGATGTATAAAGCAATTTAAGAGATGATTACAGCATGAAAATATAAATTGATGTAATAATAAAGTAATTTGTAAAAAAGATAACATTAATCAAGTTAACAAAAATAAGATTTGAAGTAATAGAAAATTCAAAGAAGAGGGAAGGAAAACAAATTAGTATTCAGTGAAATATTTCTCACCAGACTGGAAAACGTATCTTGCTAAACCCTGCATTAGCTCTGCTGGCCAGGTTGGTGGTGCTGTCTCCGTTGGTTCTTTCTTCAGTCTGAAGGTTAGCTCAAAGCCAAAGCCACTGGGCCCATTAGGTCCTGTAGGAATTCTAAATAAAGTAAACAAGACAAGAGTTAGCCCTCGACAGTCAGGCAAAACAAAATGCATCAGGACAACTACCCCCCTGGACAAGTACCCTCAGGACAACAACCCCTCTGAAATACATGTAGGGTTAGGTGTAAAGTTAAGGGGTAGATTTTTGGCAGGGGGTGTTATCCAGGGGGCAGTTGTCCTAGAATCCAAACAAACACCATCTAATAAACACAATTAATTTTGAACCAGAAAGTTAACTTGAAGTTTGGGAATGAGTAGAAGATGATTTGGTTGCAGTAAAATACAGTGTGTTTAATTTTTAATTAGTCAAAGAAAAAATTTCCTTCTCCTTGACTTTTGAAGTGGCCTCTGATACATGTATGTGAAGTCAGAGGAAAAACATTTGCATCATAACTAACAACCTCCCCCCCCCCAAAAAAAAAAATAATAATAATAATAATAATAATAACAAATAAATAAATAAATAAATAAATAAATAAAATAAATAAAATAAATAAATAAAAAATAAATAAAAAAATAAAAAAATAGAAAGACAAAAAATTTGTATCACAGGATATTTTTATACATGAATATCTAAAACATCCAGAGGCTTAACATCCCAGGTGCAATGTTGCAATTAACAATTAAGCCATTTCTAAACCAAGTTATCCAAAAATTCAGAGTTTGTTTGTTGATTCTCAAATTAAGGAGCACTCATTTTTATGTATTGAATTTCCAGACACTAGTGAAAATTTTCAAAAATCCAAAACTTTTAAAACAAAACATATTATCAATCAGTGTAGAACTTTACTTTGTCTGGTTTAGTCTTTTTAAAGGATAGTTGCATGAATTATAGAAATAAAAGAAAACAAAATGAAATAAAACAAAACAAAACAAAACAAAATTCCTATTTAGTTTGCTCAGTTTGCAGAGGTCTTAAAGTAGATGTGCATAGTTTCATACTTGTATCTGAACTTACTCGTGAACTCTTCCATCTCCAAACAGATCTGAGAGACCAAAACTGACGTAGTGCCAGTGGGCTGGGATCCCATGACCAGGCTCTCCCGGGTTGCTATACATGCTGATGAAATCTAATGGGTCTGGTCCATTCAACCTATTAATTCAAATCAACAAGAGGCTCACTGATGTAAGTATGCAATTCTAATGAAAATCTTACAAAAACATTGTTTTAATAACTCATTTAGGCAGCTTGATCAGCTATACACCTAACATTAAATGTAATCATGCAATCTTAACAAAATCTTAATGGGTGTTGTTTAAAAGAAATTTTGATAATAAGACACAGAATTCAACTATTTATAAAGAAACTTAATACCTAGGTCCATTATATCTTTACATGTGGTCATATTCAAACGTGAGTGATACGACATTTGGACTGATACTAGTGATAGAAGGGCGCACATATTTGCACTTGCAGGTTATGAATGGATCATGACTACCATACATGTATTATGTATAATGTTGAAGTGGCATGTGTCATTACCAGCTGGATTTGAATTTTACAACTGGTCCTGGAAATTATGATTATAAAACAGTGCGTGAGTGACACGGCAGAAAAAAAACATGGGTTTCTGACCATCATTGGTTATGGTTGGATTTGTGCTCAGGTAGATCTCTAAGGGTACCATAGGTGCTGGTATATGTGTATGAATAGTGTACCTCTCCGACATTTATTATGTTTATCAATCATTCCCTCTCTGTGGAAAATGGTCCACCTCTATGTGTCATGAGTGACACGACATCCAAAATGTGAGTGACAAGACCAGTGCCTTAAATTCAACATTTCAAGTAAATAACTAAATCCAAATTACCTGTATTTATATGCCATGTTAGAGTAGTCCATGAAAATTACTTTAAGCAAAAAATATCTTACAAAAGTGATAAACTATAAGAATAATAATAATAATAATATATAGCATTTATAATGCGCCGACTATCTAGTTGCCTATTCAGTGGCGCAGCTTATATTATTACCCGGCTATAGCCATAGCTGCCCTTTATTTGATAATAAAGAGCGCTTAAGCATCGAGGAATTTCTTCCTACCGGTACCCATTTACCTTACTTGGGTCAAGTCTGGCAAATTGTAGATTAATATCTTGCCAAAGGATATTAGTGGAATGGACGGGATTCGAACCGCGTACCCTGTGATCGTCAGTCCGCCGACTTATCCACTCGACCACACCACCTCTATAAGAATAAGAGGCAAATTCCTGTTTGCTCAATTATTCAGCGTAAGAAAACTGGAACACATGTTTGAACTTAAATAATTGTTTGTATTGTAAAGAAGCCTGTGTGTTGATTTCAGATCCTAATTTGCATTTTCAAACAGCGCCACATTGAAATTTCAGCTAAATGTCCCACTTAGTCTGAATATGACCATGTAATATTAGTATACATGAATGTACTTTTCATGTCAGTGCACACATTCTAAAGTAAGAAATTTTGTACTAAGTAGCTGTAGGCCTAGGGGATAATTATTCTGACATAACTAATGTTTTAAACAGAAAATAAACCTTGGCTAGTTCAGTGAAATTATGAGGTCGTAAGTCGAGAAATTGCCTTATCTGAATGACTGTAGTCTATCCCATAATGAGGCAAAATTCACACAATGAAAAATTTGAGTCTAGATTCCTCTAGTTTTCATTTTTATAGTAAAAGAGGTAAAACAAAGATGTTAAATGGGTTAGACCTCCTAGCTTGAGTATATTTGATGGTTGATTAGTCAATATTTATGCAGAATGTATTGTTACCTACCCCATCCATTTGTTCTGCTTCTTCTTCTTTTTTTTTTTTTTTTTTTTTTTTTTTTTTTTTTTTTTTTTTAAATTGTTTGAGGGGGGGGTGGGGCATTGACTTCTTATATAAAGCAGATGATTAGGCCCTTAACTTTCATAAATTGATACTTTAAAACATGTTAACACATTATTTCTGAATTACCAATGTACTCTTACAACAAAATATTTATTAAAACAAAACTTAAACACTTTGACAAAAATAAACAAGATCAAAACTAAACCAACAATGAACAAAACAACAAAAAAAAAATGAGATTAAGGATGAATGCACGGAGAAAAGTTCCTCCATAATTTAGTAATTTATGCATGACGCTCGAATGATCACGAATTAGCATATGAAATACACTACCATTGTGCCTTCCAATGAACAATAGTCACGATAAAATTTAGATTTGTCATTTATTTTTTTGGTAAGTCCTCATTTCTTTATGCGTTTTAAAATATTGGGCGTACGTCCGACAGTGGATTCGTTGAAGTTCCTTTTTTATATTTCTCTTCTTTATTCTAAAAAATATTGGAAGAGTGGGTCTACGCCCAACCGTTTTTGAAGTCGCGTCTTGCAGTTTTTCTTGCGAAATGGGTCCAATTTGGTTATGATTGACAGCGCGCACGACAAAGCGGTCTTTATCGGGAACAGCTGAATCGCGTTGTTCAGTTACGGTCAACGCACTTCAGTCATCGCAACCGGGAGGCGGAGCTCCTCGCGATAGCTACCAGTAGCTAATCAGAGCGCCCAATAATCAAAATGCATTGTTCTCTATTTCTGTAAAAGCGGAATGGTAGACTTTTTTCCGTGGAATGATGATGCAAAGCCATTTGAAAATGTTATTGGCAGAGTATTTCTAAGGATAACATCGCTTTTCTTACAAACTATCATGGTTAATGTTAATGTAGGAATGGACAATCATACACAAAACTTATTAAATATGTTTATATTACCAGTACTTCACAACGGCGGTCACTTGTAAAGGATTGGGCTGATCGACATAGAGGCGCCGACATGCCGTATACACAGCGTCAAGCCCCGCCGGTAGTGCAGGCACAGGTACTGTCCCAGGTTCCGCTATTCGCTGCTGCTGCTCCATTGAGGTTTGGATATCGTCTGTATAGTCAATCAAATGGCAGAAAATCCAGGCAACACATTCAAATGTTCAAAAACTTGTTCATAACAGAAGATATGCCAATTTGAAGTTCCGAATTGCTTGTAAAACAATAGTTTTGTGCGATTTTCGTAACTTTTGATCGGGAGAATGAAAGATCCCCCGACTCAGGTATTTGGCTGTTGAAACGTTTACCTTTACCTCCCTTTGGCATTTGACGAAGTAAAAATTCATTTTCTTTTCAAAATTGTTTCTTATACTTTATACGGTCAGAAAATATTTCTTGACTTTTAATGAAATTATTGAGGAACTTTGAATCAAATATTTTTCAAAAAAACATATCTTAAAGAACAAAATTTATCTTAAAACTGATTAAATACTATTGTAAGAACATCATTGTAATAGCCCTATGGGGTCGTAGGCTTGACATATCATTTTTGAAATTGAAATTCAATTTCTACCCTATTTCTTGCTATCAAAAACTGCTCACTAACACAATCTTTTAAAAATGTCCATTTTAATGTTATGTTGAATATTTTTGATAAAATATTAAAGACATAGATATGAATTAGGTATCTATGAACTAGCATAAAATAATAAAATGTACAGATCAGCAACATCTGTAAAAACATTGAACAGCGTAAGGAGTTATCTTCAGTTGCATTTTATATGCAGTACATGGGTATTTGTACAATAAAAGTAGCCACCTGGGGGGCGTTTCACGAAACCATTATAAGTCTAACTTCTTGACTAAATCGGAGATAGTGAACAACTTGTCCACAAGCGGGTTCCATGAAGCCCTCTCTGACAAGATCGTGGACAACAAGCTGACTAAATACTTATGACAGTTCCGGACCTGTCATATCTTTTGGATAGCGCTTACACGTCAATCAAACGCAATTTATGGGAAGCGATCGGTTTAGGCGAATTGTATTTGCCGCGGCAATCTTGATTTTCTCATTTATGTTCATATAAATTGTGACAACCTCTGGATCTTGGTCTAAAATGCAGAAAATAAATGGTTGTTAATGATCGAGTGCTTTTTATATCCAATCAAGAAATAATATGGAGTAAATATATCTAATCAAGAAATAATATTGGGTAAATTTATAATCATCATTTTTATAGCCTACCATAAAGCTACATAAAGAGACCCGTAAAGACTACGTTGGTAGTAAAATTGATTTGATTAGTCCCAAAATATTTTAATAAGTAGTTTTGAATAGATATTTAAAAAATTTGTAATGTATTCTTGATTTATTTTTGTCAGCGAACAAAAAGTAGAGGAAAAACCGCAATCTAGCTCCATTTTCAGCTAACATATTTTTTCCATAGTCTGTTTTACGAAACTATCAAATTAGCGCATGCGGGGGTACCCGTCTCATGTTCCGACGTGGTCTTATTAATTTCATGATCGACACCTTCTAAATATATGCAGTAAGTGACTGGGTGTATTTTAAAACAAATTTTTGTACATTTTACATAATGCTAGGAGTTTTCATATTGTTTTTGACCGATTTCATCAAGTCAATTTGGGATAATATTGATTTTTTTTTCTAAAACATAATTTCTAAATATCAGCGGAACCGTGATTAAGGCTATTACTCGATGACATCATCTCCGATAATATCGATATCACAAATTGTCTAACTTGGAAAAGCTTCATGTAACCGACTTAGTAAGATTGGAGCTAACTACGTGGTTGGCGGATAAAGATATGACTAACTTGTCCATGGTTTCGTGAAACGCCCCCCAATTTCCGCTCAAGTTTACCTATGAGACACCATCTGTGATGGTTAATTGATCGTTTTCCTGAGTTGGGCGTGTATAAAAATACCCGTAAATATGTCTTATGATGTGATTGCAAACCAGCCAGTGGTCATCGATAATGTAAGTTTTATTCATGGAAATGAGAATCATGATATGAAGCTTATTGAATTGTCTATTTCTTGTGTAAAATGTGAAAATGTTCTGTTTCTCCGGCTCAGCTGTAACAGTTAGTGTAGCACTAGCACTAGCACAGTAGCAGCACAGCTCAGCCGGTTCACGTTCGCTTGCTCGCTCGCTTGAGAGTTGATGACTGTCACTTTGTACATGTTGTAGTGCAGTGTAGGCCCGTGTATGTGTGCAAAATGACTGAGAATCGCTGTTTGCGACTGTCGACTCTGAGTTTTTGGTGCATTAGCTGAGGAACTTAGTTGACTGAATGTAAAAATATGGAACTGTGTGAGGCCTTTTTTATGAGTTTACTTTAGTCTTTGACTACCATTCATTTATCAAAAAAAAATTTGTGTAGATCTAACGTTAGGGATTTTGTGTGACACTTTTTTATTTTATTTGAGAATGATTGAGTGAGTGAGAATTGATGACAATGTCAATGATGCTGTGTAGATCATTAGATCTAATCATTATACAACGTTACTAACAATAGACATGCTAGATCTGTGTGGTTATTTTTTGTAGCGGTTAATTCAGAGTGCATGTAAATATCATAATGTCAATTATGGGGGCTAATAATATATAGCATTAACACACGCCCGAGCGTGCGTTAGCGGTGAATGCAGTGCACCGCGAGATAGCTTTGGATAGGGGTCGCGCTGCTATGAGCCGCAGGCAAGTGTGCAGCGGCGCCCCATCCGAAGCATCGAGCGATCACTGCATTTACGTTCAATTGCATAATACAGGGAGGTGTGTTAACGCTTTTATAAAATTGCGACATTTTGCTAGATCTAGTAGATCTTGAGTTACTTACCAAAAAAATTCCAAGGGATTATCCCTTGGAATTTTTGGTAAGTAGCTCAAGATCTACATCACGATCTTCATCCAAGAAAGTAAACAAGACACGGTAAAGACCCGGATGTATGTGTTATCACTTTTTTTGCGCAGCAAAATGCACCATGGTGCTTTGCATCGAAAATTCAGCATGCAGACGTGACGCGTTTTGACCAACCATGATGCGTAAAATCAAAGAGCCATTTTATAAACTGCAATTATTGCACAGTGAAACTATTCATACTAACGTTAGGTTTACTAAGTCAATATAAAGTATTGGCCTAGTACTAGTACTAGACTCTAGTAGTGAAAATGGGCCTAAGGATGGCAGGTTTTTCATCTCGGTCCATTGGTTTTTCCCCATGATTTTTCTACTTTTTGCAAAAGATATTGATTCTAAATTGAAGCCTTCCTATATTTCTACGTATTTAAATTTAACAACAGTAGATCCAACAATAGATCAACACAGGTTTCCAATACCTTCCCCTTTTTTTATTTATATTTATCATAGAATAGGTTTTCAATTTCACTATCATGAAAATAAAAATTAAAAAACGCTCCTGATTTTTTGCAAAACTGGTTTGGAACGCATTCAGTCTCCACACAAAATTTTTGCCACAGTGCCGACATAGCTTTACTGCTAGCGTGAGTGAAACTATGCCTATGGAAGTGAATCGATCAAAAATAGTCTCATTCGGTCAGACTATATTAATGAGGAGTGCAAACTCAAGGTTCCTCTGTCAATGTTGGTTTAACAAGTAGATCCAACAAAGGTTTCCAATACCTCCCCCTCCCTCACCTGCATTCATTCAATATTTAAAATGCTTTTTGGGTGCAAGGGCTTCAAATTGGAACACAATATTTACGCCTTAATCATATTAAGTAAAATAGATTAATTTTGTCACAACGTTTTCCTAATAATCCATAGTTGTAGATCATAATTTATATGGGAAATATTAACTTATTATATTAAGTTACATTGCCATTTATTTGTGGTAGCGATGCTGGAAATAAAATTAAAATTTTTTCACAAATTGTGTTTCATATAGATCTTTAACTAAACACATATTTCCTGTATGCCCCCCTATTTTTTCATATTGTTTTTTAAAGCTTTTATTAAAAGCAGCTAGGTGGGATAAAGTTCTCCTTTTCTTATTTTCATCAGGAGTTGCAAACATGTTTCACACTTACATGTACCATTACAACATCATATGAATTAGTTTGATTCACCTGATTTTGTGATACAGAATTTTATCAATGTCACAAAATAGTTATCATCTGTGAATCAATCTCTCCTAGCCACATTTTTATGAGTCTTACAGGGTATTTAAAAAAAATCACAACAAATGTAGGCCTAATATGAGTCACTTATGTTGTTTCAATTTCTTTTAATTGTATGACTGAAATTGATTTTTTTTTTTAAATCACATTTGCAAAGTATTGTAAATATAATATAGTAGAAAAAAAAGAAAGCATTATTACAAACTATCTTGTTGTTATTACAGGGCTCTGGTGTTATCAAGGCAGGCTTTGCTGGTGACCAAATTCCAAAATATCACTTTCCAAACTTGTAAGTATTTATTAGTATTTTTACTGAAATGCGTAGAGGCAAAGTTTCAAGGAAATGTACACCTTGTAAGCTAGACCTCTACTTTTTCATTGTGACTACTGACTCACTAAATGTGATATGCATGTTGAATTGAATTGAATTTATTTATTAACAACAACAACAACAACAACAACTTCATATAATGGTGAATACAGGTACAGAATACATTAGTATGAATACAATAGTTATAATACAAAGTGTTGGAGATATAAAATAGGTAGATATAAAAGAATATAGTTGTTAATAGGAACCAGAAGGTAGCACATGTGCTAGTCGAGCCTGGCCCCAGTATAAGTGTTATTTTGGCAAGATAACTATTATGTACAAATTAATCTAAAAATAGAGTTTATAGACTAGAATGAATCATTAGATGCATTACAATAATAATAACAAAAGCAAGTCAAAACATGATAACATAAGCTTAATTTAGCAGTAAATAACTCGACAGGAGAGGAGATGACGAAATGAATTTCTGCTTTTTTTCTCTGTTATATAATCTGGTAAGCCATTCCATATCTTTGTTCCCACAAATGATATCGAGAATTGGCCCTGTGTTGTTTTATACTTAGGCATATATTTTTCCCTCTTGTGGAATAATTGTGCTTTATTACTTGGCAATAATTAGTTTAAGAATGAGGTAGCTTACGAATGTTAAGACAGCTAGATCATGTACGGTAAGTTATAGACGTTTAGGATCTTTAGTTTTGTGAACAAAGGTTTGGAATTTGTCATCCATGGGCTGAAAATTATCGCTCGCATTGCCATGTTGAGATGAGAGTATTGTGTATTTATGTTACAATATTCTTAACATGGTTAAAATTGTTAGTGTTGTATCATCGATTAAAATCAAAGAAACCTGTGGAATTAATATAAAATGTGTCAATGTATTGATCTTTACTGTTTTGTGGCATTTTGTGATACATAGATTATAATTGTCAATAACATTCATATCTAAAGTACTTCTTTTGTGTGACCAAAAAATCTTCTTGAAGGTCATGTGAATGATAGGATTTATTTCAAACAACATTTCAAGATCATATTTTGGCCATAAAACAGTGAAAAAGTTTTTTCCCCTGGACATGGAAGTTGGAACAACAATTCATGTTCTTTTCCTTACAAGTACCTGTGTACATGAAGGTACTCTTCTGGGAGATTGAAAAAAATTGTTTGTGATCAATTTCCCCACCAATAGTCCTAAATTTAAACATTCCCTATTTGAAGGGAATACTAAAAAAAAGTTGCCCCCCCCCCCCAAAAAAAAAAAAAAAAATAAATAAATAAAAATTGTATTGAATTGTGCGGGGCCTCTATGTTTGGCCCAACCGTTAATCAGACCTTTGATTTGCTCATTGCAGAGTCATGAATGTAGTATATTTTTTTTCATGTGCAATCACACATTTTATGTTGAAACTTGTAGACACCTTTATACTACTATCAGTATATACTATCAGTATCAAATATTCAACCGTAAACAAATCTTAAAGCAAGTAAAACTTCACTCCCACAACTTAACTTTTCCTGTAGAAAATGCTAATCATGACACATGTTTGCTTTGATAGTGTCGGTCGACCAAAGCATGTACGGGTGATGGCTGGCGCCCTCGAGGGTGACATATTCATCGGTCCTAAGGCAGAAGAACATCGTGGGCTTCTTAGTATCAAATACCCCATGGAGGTACGTTGCTCACATATTCTGAAATCCCTTAAACTATCAACTTTTCTTCTTTCTTTTTAACAAACAATTTCATTCAAGAAAATATTTCTGTTTCATCAGAATCACAGTTTAAGATGAGAAACACAGTTTATGAAGAGAATAACTGTCCATCGTGGATTTTTTTTTAAAGTATAAAGCAAACAGTTTTATATGAATTTTAGTATGAAGAAAATCACAGGCACGTGATATATATTTACTTGTTCTTATATTATTTTATTTCATTTGTTGCAGCATGGTATAGTGAAAGACTGGAATGATATGGAGAGGATATGGTCCTATATTTATTCAAAAGATCAACTACAAACATTCTCAGAAGAGGTAAGATAAAAAGTGTATCTGTTACAACAAATCTCTAATACCATCTTTTAAAAATATAATAGTGCTGGCATGATATTCTTTAATAGATGAAAAGGTGTAATTAGGCCTCAATTAATGTGAATGGCATAAATACAACAAAATTAAATAAGCAAAACACTGAAAATCTTATTGAAATCATATGAAAGTTATGGCATTTTATTAATTTTTGTAATATTTTGACAAATAGTTGTATGGATATTTTAACAAATATTCTACTTGCAAGCTGTTATGATGTCATATTTTCATTTTTCTTTTGTGTAGGGAAAGTATAAGGTCTTTCAACGTATTCTTTAATCTTTGTTGCATTTTATATCCCATCTCCCCATACAGCATCCAGTATTATTGACAGAAGCTCCTCTAAATCCTAGAAAGAATCGTGAGAAAGCAGCAGAAGTCTTCTTTGAAACATTCAATGTTCCAGCACTCTACATGTCCATGCAAGCCATTCTTAGTTTGTAAGTATAACAGTCTACTCCTGTTATAATGGTAAAATTCCACTTGGTCCAAAAACCTACCGTGACTAATCTCATCCCACGTGGTATAATTCCATTTTCTGTAAAAACAGTTCATCAATTAACCTTTTTGTCTAATTGCCACTTATTTACTATTTTGTCTAAAGTTGTCAAAATACAAGTGGTCATATTCAATAAAGTGGATATTTAGCTGAAATTTTAATGTGGCGCTGTGCCTTTGAAAATGCAAATTAGGATCTGAAATCAACACAAAGGCTTCTTTACTATACAACCAATTATTTAAGTTCAAGCATTGCGTGATCCAGTTTTCTTACGCTGAATAATTGATCAAACAGGAATTTGCACATATTAGACTATGGTGCTTTAAATGCCTCTTAATCTAAAATCTAGTCACTTTTGTCTGATTTTTTTGTGCTTAAAGTAATTATCATGGACTACTCTAACATGGCATATACACACAGGTAATTTTGATCTGGTTATTAACTTGAATTGTTACATTAAAGGCACTGGTCGTGTCACTCACGTTTTGGATGTCGTATCACTCACGACACATAGAGGTGGACCATTTTCCACAGAGAGTGAATAATTGATAACGACAATAAATGTCAGAGAGGTACACTATTCATGTACATATACCAGCATTTATGGTACCCTAAGAGATCTACTTGGGTATAAATCCAACCATAACCAATAATGGTCAGAAACCCATGTCTTTTTTTTTTGTCATGTCACTCACGCACTGTTTTTTAGTCATAATTTCCAGGACCAATTGTAAAATTAAAATCCAACTGGTAATGACACATGTCACTCCTACATTAGGTACCTTCCCAAAAGATACAGCCGCGGCCCGCTGCGTGAACGCCGCACTGCGGGCTTTTAGGCAGGATATACCGTTCCCCTATTATTCTTCCATTGACTTAATTGGAGGGGATTAGTACATCCTGTATAAAGCCCCGCACTGCGGCGTTCACGCAGCGGGCCTCGGCTGTACCTTTTGGCAAGGTACCTTATACATAATATGGTAGTCATGATCCATTCATAACCTACAAGTGTGTAGGTATGTGCCCTTCTATCAGTCCAAATGTCGTGTCATCTCACGTTTGAATATGACCATGTATGTAATAGGTGTTGTGATTAGTGAGAGCTCATGTCTTCAAATCGACAACTCAACATACATTGCATTGTATATTGTGATTAATAATTTATTCCTTCAAGTATATAAAAAATTGGCTTTTTTAAAGATCTATTTTGTGTCCTATTGCCTGGCACGCAAAGATTTGTTAGTATTGCGTAGATGTACATGTATGACTGTCTAGAAAAAGATTCATTTAACAGACATTGAACAAGGATATATTGTTAATTTCAAATTGGGGAATGGCATTTTAGCAGTTTGCTATTTGTAGATAGTACCAGTACATGTGTAGCATTTGAATTATTCATTTCCAATCCCTAATTTCCTTTTTGTCAGAATATTCATGATACAGAAAACTGTGAATATATTGAATTAATTATCTACAGACATGAAGGGGTCATAAATCAATGTCTATGGTGTGTTTATGTAAATTATTAATATTGCAGACAGTATCTTTAAGATATGGGATAGTTAATATTGGGGGGGGGGGG
>CALNVZ010003432.1:24213304-24224241 GCA_940671915.1 Paracentrotus lividus | reverse complement strand
CCCCCCCCCCCCCCCACCACACTTTTTCATCCACCCTGAAAGTGCCCCTTTTCTTAGCTAATAATATGATACTTTCACAACAAGGCAAGATTCGCCAAAGTAAAATACCCCTGAAAGTTTATTTCAACACAATTAATTGCATGCCTGTATAATACTGCACAAGTACTTGATCGTTGGCAATTCACATATTTTCATGCCGTGAAAAAGGCCATCATCTCTAATTCGCAAATTTTTTATGTCAGGAATGTTTTTGGTTTTACAGTAGTTTGACTGTTGTTCAGGGGTATGAATATGAATGATGTGAAAAAAAAGGAAAAAATATATCCTTTGCAGTGCACTACATAAAAAATGGAATTTGGTCAATGGCAGCAGTTTGGTATTGTAACATAATATGTCACCATACTTGACATCTGTACAAAAAAACAAAATAAGCAAAGAATTTATATAAGCTATATAATTATAAATAAAAAACAGAAAAACAGAGAGAGAGAGAGAGAGAGAAGAGGAGAGGAGAAATATACTGACTTGAGAGGAGGTTTGGTGAAAAGGTAAGAGTCTGGAAAGTGATGCCTAAATGATATTTTTATAGATCACCAGTGTACCATTTTTGTCGTGAGTAAAGAATCATGAGGAAAAAGACTCAAGTATTGTTTCTTTGTTCTTGTGCTTACAGAGGGTCTATCCTGGCTTCCCTGGATACTTTCAAGAAGATGTGGGTCTCCAAGAAAGAGTACGATGACGAAGGAGTGCGCGCCATCCATCGGAAAACATTCTAGCGAGTTGTGTAATAGTAACATTACTGAGTAACAGAGAACAGTAACATAAGATACTTAATTAATCAGTTGTACAGTTAGTAATTATTCATTATTATGGATTAAAGTCCATTCTCCTTATAATGTGCATGGATACAAGGTGGTAGTTAGCTTGTATCTGAGCACCTCATTATAATGGGAGTGGACTGTATTGTTGTTATGACAACCATTATAAATAAATGCAGGGTGTGACAAATGATGGCAGTCTAGGAAAGTAGCCACGAGGGGCCATTTTAAGGGGCAAACTGACGCTAGCTCAAGAGCGCGACCCTAGTTTTTCGCAAACTCATGTTGCTAATACTGCTGGCTTCTCTATTAGGAACTAATGTAGAAGAGATGCAAATTGCTCAAACGAGGCTTTTGCTTTATATTAAAAAAAAACAATTTCCATTCTTCATATTGTAAGAATTCAATAAAGCATCGTGTTAGAATGGAAATGCAGAAAGCAGCCCATAGTTTTCTTTTGACACCCAGCATTCCAAACTTTTGAAACATTGCAATATAATCAAAATTGTGTTTCAAGAATGTGAGTGGTTCACCTTTAATTGCCAGACAAACGTTTGTCACGCCCTGCTTATGTATGCCTATGATAAATAGCCTACCGGTATACAGAGCTTTCTATTCATCGTGAAACCCTGAATGTCCAGGTCCCTTAGAGTTGTATAGGAAAATGTGCTCCAGGCATAAATAATCAGACTTATTTTCTCTTGAATGTTAATGCTGCATATTTGTTGGCATTATTAAGTTTTGCTGGCAAGTACCAATGTAGAGCAGACACCTATAGTTAGACATTAGAATACCTTGTATGACTTGGCCAGTAGTATATTGTTTGTACGCGTCCGAAAGTTTTTTGTCACAGGGGCTTTCTTGTAAATTAATTTTTGATATGCCATAGAATTTACAGCCAAGTTATTCGGAAGTGGACTCTCTGTGGCTTAAGCTGTTAAAATTATAAATGCAAATTTAGTTATAAAGATCAAGTTTATAAATATTCCACACCTTTGGGTAGATGAAAAATATAGGGAATTGAAAAATTCTGCGAAATAATGTATCCAAAAGCTTATTTTGTCAAATATAAGTGTACGAGGGAGGTCGAATTAAACCTCCTCGGAATCAGAAAGAATTTTTTTTTTCTTAAATGTGCTATATGCTTCTTGCCCTTTCCTGGAATAAAAAACAAAAAAGTTTTATTTTAGGCTAGATTAATTCTCCTGGAGCATATTTTCCTTCATTTCCTTCATGTGTAGGTAGTACCCTAGCAGTGATATCCCTGCTTTCCTTGTATGTAGTGCTGTAATGTGTGCATTGTGCCGTGTTGTCGTCTCTATGAAATCCAACAATAATCTCATTAATTTACTGATTTTGTAAAAAGGTACGAGTTATATAGATCTTTGTCCGTCATGATGTTATTGGCTATTTCTGGCTAATTTTAATGAAGCATCCCATGATTTTCAGGATATAAGCAATGACAATGAAATATTGGTAATGAGTTGTTGTTCAGTCAACTCTTATTATAATGAGTTGCTCAAGACCAAGGCAAATACGACTTGTAACAAATTGTTGTCATACTAAACACATGGGCATATAGAAACTTGTACACATGTCTTAAATTTGGACAGGGAGAATTGCCTCCTTACACTGATAACTAGGCTGTGTTTCACCAAACCGTCCGTAAGTTACAAATGAAATGAACTACTGGTGATCAGTCCTTGCACAAAATTATCAAGCAATTGATTAGTATAATAGCACCCAAGAACATGTTCCAGTCGTTCGTAACGATAAGAACAACTTGGTGAAACACCACCCTGGTATGAAATCTTATATTATGTGCTCATTATAACAAGAGTAGACTGTACTGGCAATTGCAAGGTTTGGGGGTCAAATCCCTACTGCTTCATTAACGTCCTTTGGCAAGACATTAACTTACATTTTCTTTATTCAACCTGGGTGAAATGATGGGCCACCTGTCGGGAGCTATGCCCTGGTATTAAATGCGATTTATAGACAGAATATGTCTAATATGAAGTAAACATGTCATATTAATAGCATGCAAATTTAACATGTATACTTCACAAGATGATGTACGTAGTAATACACTTTTCCTCCTTGTTTGTTTTTTATTTCATTGTTTGTCTTTGTTTGTGCTTTTGGCTAAAAGCCGATTCCGAAATATATTTTGTTACAGATAGACAGCTTTCATGAATGAAAGAACATAAAGTGGGTATGTTATTTTTGGCATTGCTGGGATACAAGATTACCCTACATAAATGTACTTGGCAAATTTGAACACATGTTTGGGGAAGTATAATTATTTAGATTAACATGATATTTTATATCATCCATGTCATAATTTATGTTGTAACATTATTTTAAGATCATATTGGCATCAATGCATCTAGAGACGAAACCCATAGATAGATGAAAAATATTGTTTTTATTTCGAAACTCTAATTGAAGCAAATATTTATGTCTATAAGGTCTGCATGTTTCTTTAATATTGTTGATTTTAATTTATTACTTATTGTAAATATTTGTAAACTTATTACTTTTTTTTTTTTTTCGTTTTGATATTTTTCATTAAACCAATCATGGATTGTTTTAATTTATGAATAATATTTCATTCCCAAAGTGAATGAATTACATGTAATTGAAATTAAAACATTTGCAAAGTGAAAAATCCTTTTCATGGTCAACATTTTTAATGTTTTGATTTTCTTCTGTTTTGGAGCTAAAGTAAGGGATTAGTTGATTTGTGGTGATAATATAACTGTCAAATATATATTTCTGTAAATGCATTTGTCTTGATATGTTTTTATCATAGGAATGGACCATATATTTACAAATTGAAAAGTTAAATCTTTCATGAAAAGTCAATATTATCAATTTGAAAACAAATGATATCAACCGATCACCATTATTTTGTCACTTTGTGCAATTGTGAAATTTAATCATTTTAAGGAAGTAAATTAAAGCAAGAATTAGAAATTAAATGCTTTTTGTTTTCTTTTTGTTTAACTTTTCTTTTTGTAAGTTCCAAATGTTATCCAATTCTCCGATTACATCCATAAATTGGTGAAATATCGAAAACAGTGCATTATATGGTGAATGTATTTGTCTTATTAGGCTAAAGTTGGCTTTATTTAAAAAAAAAAAAAGAAGGTAATTCCAGGGTTTATTTTACACTCATAAATATCATTTTACACTTGTGAAAATCATGATATCAGTTTCATCTTTCATATTTTATACGACTTGTACATGTTCAATGTACTTAAATGTGGTTTCAAGACGTTATTTGTAATACCTATTCCTTATGGTAAGAGAAAACATGAAATACATAGTATGGTAAAGCCAACTCTTAGCATTGTGCCAATTTCCATGTAGGATTTTTATTTTGAGTTCGTGAAATCTACTTCAAGGGTTTTAGAGATCCTTTTTTGTCTGGCACTATTCTCTCCACTCTGTTCACATTGGGTGGCATAATAAGTATAGAACCCCATGTAGAAAATGCATCTCTGCTGAAAATATTAACTGCTTACTTCTGCAATTTTAGTTAGTGTAAATAAAGAAGTAATTGTGACTCGAAGCAAAAGTCTGATGTGTGTTTTGTTTCTTTATGAACCAATGGTAACAGTAATATATTTATATGAATATGAAACATCAGATTGGTACCAATTATAGTTTCTGTTTACTTCATTATTCTTTTGACAGTGGAAGCTCTTAAAGAAATGAGATTCTCGATATAAGGTAATTTTTCTAGTCACAGATATTTGTATTATATTGGGGATTTAGCTTACCCTGATATATAAAGAGATTCCCTATACAACAAGGTAATTTCAAAGGACCTTTATTATGTAACAAGTTTCTACTGTATTCAATGAACATCCAATACTGTATAAGCCCAAATTTTTGCAAGGGCTTTATTTCTTCCTTTCAAAATGTTTGCAAATAAATACAATGCGACGATATTTATAGAAATGAAAACATAAGGCTTTCACGAATTTCCCCACCTAGTCCAAAAATATCTGCCCACAAGTATTTTGGCTTATACATCAGTTCATTCTTGGAACATCAAAGAAATTGTTTCAATACATATTGGAAAAAAAAACGGTCCTCTCCCTCTTATAACGAGCACTGATACAACAAGATTTCATTGTAACAAAGCAACTCTTCCAGTCCCAATTTCAAACACGCAAACATACATGTACACGTACATGCCTCAAGATTTTGTTATAACAAGGTAATATTAGGTTGTACAGTGCGTCCCAGAAAAAACGAAATCGAGATTGATCGTTGTTTTATTATCCATTTCAGGCGCAGATACAGGGGGGGGGGCCGATGGGCCCGGGCCCCCCCCCCCCAAAAAAAAGGGAAAAAAAAAAGAAGAAGAAAAAAAAGGCGAGGCAAAAACAGCCGAGCGGGCTGATTGACCCCAACCTTACCCCTATAGCTGATACATAATGACCTCTTTGATGGCCGAAGGTAAAAAAAAATTAAAACCTACCCCCCTCTACTGATTGCGCCAACATGTCCGGTTGGACGTTGATTTTGTCAAATGAAAGAGGAGACTGAGCTTTAAATTGATGGGTCATTTATGAATTTTAATTAAGATAAAGTTATGATAAAACATTGATCAATCTCGGTTTCATTTTTTCTTGGATGCACTGTATAGTTGTCTGGATACAAACTATTTATAGAATATTGGATGGCCTTGAGGTTGATACAAGGAATATTGGACGAGCTTTGCACAAATATTGGACGAGTCGAAGACGAGTCCCATACTTTGAAAAGCGAGTTCAATATATCCTTGTATTGACCGAAAATAGGACATCTAATATTATCATTATTATCTATACAGACTATTTTACGAATAGCCCCCCCCCCATTTTTTTAATCATAATTTTTATATCATTTACAATTCTAAACCCCCACCCCCACATTTTTTTACTGGATACGATTCTATATTGCAATTCTGAAAATTAAAAAAAAATAATAATAAAAAATAAAATACGGCCCCCCCCCCAAAAAAAAAAAAATTGCCCCCCGATTTCTTTTTTTTTTTTTCTTTTTTTGATTTCTTGGAGAAAAAAATTTTTGGGCCCCTCAAAAAAATGCCCCCCCCCCCACATAAATTTTTTTTTTTAAATTGGCCCCCCCCCAAAAAAAAGCCCCCTAATTTTGTTGATTCTGGAAAAAAAATAATAAAAATTCGGCCCCCCCCCACAAAAAAAATTGCCTCCCAAAAAAATGCCCCCAATTTTGTTTGATTCTGGAGAAAAAAAAAAAAAAAAAAAACCCCAAAAATTGCTCTCCCACCCCCCCAAAAAAAAAAAAAAAAAAAAAAAAAAAATTGATTCTGGAAAAAACAAAAATATTATTAAAAAAACAAAAACAAAAAAAAATTGCCCCCCCCCCCCAAAAAAAAAAAAAAAAAAAAAAAAGAATTTGCCCCACCCCCCCAAAAAAAATAAAAAACCGTCCCCAATTCCCCTAAAAAAAATTATTGGTCTCCCCAAAAACAACAATACAAAAAACTACGAATTTTACTCTCGTCATAGAGGACGAATCTAGGTGCGTATCTGTCTTTCAGTACACTGTTCATATAAATTTATGTCAAATTTGCAATGATATCTGAGGTTGTTATTATGATTAATTTATATGATTTACAATGTGATAATATGATCATCATACTGCACTCTAGCAATATAGAATCAAAGAGATGACGTAAAAGTATAGGGTATAGAAAAGATGAGAAACAAAGAGGAAATGCCACTGATGTGATATAATCGCGCTATCAGTTGACAAAGCATAATAGTTATCCTCAATTATGAGGTTGTGTGTACATAAACTGCCTAAAAATCTGCATTTGACTAATTATAAAAAGTATAAAATTTATGTATTTATTAAATTATATTGGCCAATTGTTGATATGTGTTTGAAAATCGACGAGGAAGTACCATTCACATGAAAAAAAAAAAAAAAAAAAAATATGTAGACACACTCGGACTCGAACACCACAGCGAGGCCACCGGTCTTTTGAATACGAGTCAGACGACCTCTACCGATTGAGCTGAAAAATACCTTTATGGGGGCGAATTTCCAACGAAGATGTTCAGCGTTAGGGACATTGAAAACAAAAAAGAGAATGTGTGTCCCTCTTGACTTGATTTATTCGATTTATTCACCAATGTAATTGCCACAGCTTTTCATTAAATGACATAGGTTATTCATATTCAATTGCAAAAAAAATAATCATTTTCAATGACTTTCTTGCTAGATCTCAGTTACAGTCATTAAAATCGTGCACGTTGTGGGCTGTGTGACAACAAATTTCGACTTAAAATGCAAGATTACACAATGACTTGTTTCAATTATTTCTTCTCACAAATTCACAAAAAAGCCAAGGATAAACAACATTTCCATATTTCTAGAAAGCACTGAGGCGATATACAGTGCGGTATTACAAGCTGATGTGAAAAGACCTCTTGAGGATTCAACGGACAATAATGTAATGTGTAGATAAACCGTTTACGTGAAGTAACCACTTTATCTGCACCCCCAGTAAAAACCATGTGTTTCTTTACTTTTTTACATGATATACAAAAGTATGTCGCCCTAATAGACCTTCTTTGAAATGGATATATATCAACTTTCCATAAAAGCCTTGGATATGAAGGACACTTTTCACTTAAATGTCGACTTTTCATTTATATGCGCAAGTGTCCAAATCATGTTAGGGCTTGAGTACACCAACACATTTTTTAAAGATTTCCAGAAGGCATATATGAAATTTTCATCAAAGTTTTGTTCTTTATACAGAAGGATTAGTCAGATGTTTACTTTTGTATGGAGATAAAAGATTGTTATAAGCTTCCTATCAATGAATAAATGGAGTTACACTCCAAGATGAGTTCAAGTTTTTCACTTCTTAACCAAATGACTAACGTGGAGTAACCGTTGGAATAGCCGCCTGATGAAGGATATTTACACGTAAAACACGAAAAATTCCAGACGGTCAAAAACATTCTCGAAGTAACTGGCGAACCTATATATAAGTCATGATCGCGTAGTCTGATTTAAAAAAAAACGTATAATTATGTTTAACGAGAATTTCCTTGCCTACAAGCCTATCAAAAATCTTCAGGAGAAAATGAAGCAGACAATCGACGGAGGAAATGGTGTCATTTCAGAGGCTTGCAGTTTTATGTCTTCACCTCAAAAAGTCCTGACCTTCGTAATAGAAGATGCGGTGCACAAAATGGAGAGCCAAAACTGCACATGCCTCTTATTATTGCCATTTTGACAATGATGCATTTGTTTAAATGAAAAAATTTAAAGGTCACGTACCCTGAAAAGCCGTATATTATCCCTCACGCTACAACATATCGAAAATTTGCGGGCGAAAATCGACCAATAGTTACAGATGTGGAATCCAAATGTTGTCATAAATGTTATGGGACTGTCATTTTCAAAAAAAAAGATAAATTTTGAGTTTTAGGCCGCCATTTTGATGGACTGTCATAAATGTTATATAATCTGGTAAACCAGCCCAATGAAGAATCACTATCCTAACAACTCAACTGCACAATGTGTCATTAAAAAAAAAATTCACGATTTTACTTAGAGGATAGTTGGTAGAGCTATTTTTTCAGCGTATCTATACGAATTATCCTTTGTAAGCATTTTTTTTGACCCATATTTTGGCCTATCGAAGAGGAAATGCGCGCACGCGCGCGGGAAAAGGTTGACGGCTTACCCGTCTTCCTTATATCGGTCGTATCAAGTTGGAAGAATGGGCGAAGTATCAAAAATGTTCAGAATTTAACCTGCCTCTATGTAATGAACTTAATGAAAAAATGCGATTGATAGGCTGCTTATAAGTTAAATAAGCGCCTAATTGACGCGCGCGCAACCCAATTGCGACCGCCGCGCTAAGATTTATTTGAATGAAAAGATGCTGCGAATTACCTAAAACGTATTGCAAATCTGATACTAGGTAGATTTAGGCATTTTTCATTTTGACGTACGCGTACGCGCACGTCATGACCTTAGGTGACCTGTTTGGTGATCTAAGGTCAAAAAGTCTATTGTGAAGATTATGTCATGTAAATATGGGGTCATTTCAGTCATTGTGTCCATGAGAGTCTATGATGTTAATGTAATTTTAAAAATGGGCGGCTCATGGATGACGGTGCAATCATAATTGATGAGCCTTGAAAAACTTATGCACATCTTATAGTGACATCCATTGATGACATGAATTGAAAGAAATCGATTTGATAGAATTAAGAGATAAGTTGGCAACAAAATGTTGACTATAAAAATAAATAATAATAATAATAATAATAATAAAGAAAATTCTGACAAAATTAAGAGGTGATCTGTCAAAGACAGACCACCTAATAATCTCTCTGGTTATCTCACTTCAACTTTGGGGATTCCCCCTCTTGCTGCCCAATATTTTTGATATTGGGCAGCGAGGCCACGATATTGGGCGAGTTCAACAAACTTTGTAAAGTAGGTCAAGTTTATGAAGTGCATCAACAAAATAACACTTGTAGTGGGCATCTAAACCCTCTGTATGGATAATAATTCAAAATATTGTATGACAAAATTCAGATCTTAAAGAGACGGTTGTATTTGTTTCATAAATCGTTTAATAGTGACATTATTGTAATCCCAAATAAAGATATTGCTTCTCAGAAGCAAATTCACTGCATAATATAATTAAAAAGAACTTTAAATTTAAATCAAATCACCAAAATGAATATCATACAGTCTAATTCACAGTATTGAAACAAAATGTCTCTTTCCACCACAATAGAATTAAATACAACAGAATTTAATTCACATTCATAAAATGATTATTAATCAGATTCAAATTCACATCATGATTGAAACCAGAAACATCCATACCCTTGATAAACAAAAATCAATTTCCAATTTAAACCAAGAGAAAATTACACCAATTAAGGAAACCAATCCTCCAAACCATATTTCAGTGTAGCACCTAATTTCCTATAAAATTCTAGCTAATTTCAGGTTGTGTACTAAACTAAAATACTAGTACAGAGTATGTTGTATTGGTGGCCATTATGAACATGAATTTAAAGAGTGCATTGTTGGCTTGAATGTGACAGTGAAACTGAAACAAGCGTCTGTATCATTCTTGTCTTGATTTACTTATTGCCTGCACGTATGTACATGTGTTATTCATACTTAGAATTTTAATGATCATTTTCATTTCTTTCCATTAATGCTTAAAAATAAATGCTTCTAATGGGAATCCAATGAAAAATACAAATATCAATTCTGTCCCATACTGACTGAAGGATATACATGTAACATGGACATATTATAGATATGTCCATGTTATTCTAGAAGCACAACAGTTAATATACCCCAAAAATATGAATAAGATAATTTGTTGGAAATAATAAAATCCTGAAACAGAATCTCAATAGTGCAAGATCCAATAAGTTTATAAGTATCAGGGTTCCTTTTTAAAATCTTTCTCCATTGCAATTTACTGCAATACAAATGGTCTTTAAGAACAATATTCAAACACTTTCCAGAAATACATTAAATATAAAATGACCGGGTCCTTTTTCAATTTGTCCCCTACTAAGAAATCAATGGAACGAAATATTAACTTAATAAATGTATAAAGTCAAAATGGAATGAGAACAAGCGACCAAAGATACCTTTTCATAGCAAACACAAAGCTACAAAAATTAGAAAACCTTGGGACAACAGAATTGCACAACTATTTAAAACAAAATATACAATGTATCAAGAGTACCAACCAAGTTCAACGTCAAAGTTAATTGCAATCAAATGAAATCATCTCCATTCACTTACTGTACAACTGAGCTTAATCGATTGCAATCAGCTGTGAAGTTGTACTCAGTTGGTATACTGCTGGTTACTAAAATCATATCAATATAAAATCAAGACTCTGTGCCTTGAAATGCCATGTAGGCCAATCATAGAGTTCTTTAATAATAATGCATTATTCTCTACTCACAAAAAAAAAGAAAGAAAAAACATGGAAAGTGTTGTAAATTTTTGAGCGCTGTGTTTAACAATAAGTACGTTTCATTGCTTTAATCGAAACCCTGAATTTAA
>CALNVZ010003432.1:24129531-24191111 GCA_940671915.1 Paracentrotus lividus | reverse complement strand
CTGGGGGTAAAGTTTTTCGTGGAATTCTGATTGACACACTCTCAGGGTAAGTAAAAAACAAGCGTAAAAACGACCATGTAAAAATCGAAAACTGGAAAATGTGAAAAGTGTGCCAGTCTGTCAATCTGTCTGACCCAGTTGGGTGCTGTCAAATTTTATGATGGTGATCAAAGTATGAGTTTCTAGTTTATTTGGTGAATGTAGGATGAAAAAATATCTGTACAACATTGGAAAGACGTAGTAAATTGAAAATATACGATATTCGTCATTAATTTAAAAATTATACGGAGGTCGTACTCGTACTCGTAGGGCAGGGAATGCGAGAGTGGTGTGATGTGTTTGATAAAAATATTGAGAAAAGGTCAAATTATTTTAGCATGCCATTTGTACTCGGTCACAAAACTTCATGTAATATTATTTCAATACGGACATATGAGACTGGCCATTCATTTTGATAATTTATTGTCAGCATGATTGATGATATTGTCATCTATTTTTGATGAAATTGCAAAAATTGTCATCTATTTTTGATGAAATTGCAAAATTCTTGCTCAAATTTTCATGAGATTTTCGGCAATTACAATCCTGAAATAAAATTATAAGAGATATAAACATGAGAGTAATGATTACAGGAATAACCTTTTTGCTTTCTCTTTTTCAGGTTAAATGCTTAATTAGGGTCGCAGACAGGAACCTGCAGACATATACGTTTGTAGGGACCGTCAAGCGTTCACTTATAAACTAATACCAAGCTGCAGTCAACAGAAACCGTCTCATATAGTCATACTCTACTTGAAATGTTGACATAAGACTGGAACAGAATTACCACTAGACCGAAGAATTCTGTCCCCCACACGTCTTTAGCCTGCTAAAGACAAATGGGGAACAGAATTCTTCAGACTACATGTACATTGTAAATCACCTCACTTGATAAGAAAACTATTTGGTCGTAATTAGCAAACTTGAAAACATTGAGCCCATTTGAGGCTTGTGCCCTGTAACACAAAGCTCAGTTATGATCAATTGCAAATTTGGAACAACCATTCTGATTAGTTCACAGTGAGACTTTTATGCAAGAAGTCCATGCAACAAGGATTCTGATAACATTTATTTTCGCCCAGGTCTAGTGAAAAGTTGTGTAGATCTAGGCCTATTTTTTATACAACCAAGACTACATGTATGTCATGGTTTGAAATATTTCAATGATTCTGTTTATTATTTTTTTAAGTCTGCCATATAGATAACTTCAAGGGATCGCTATTCTGATGTGTGTTCTATTTCCCCCAAGATAGGTTACTGCCTATGAGCCCATTCCAGAGGTGATACCAAAGGAAACTGGAGATTGATAGCTCTACAGTTCAATAGCTGAAATTAAATGACATCATTGCCCAAGATCAATAAACAAACTATGTGCTTCATCACCAGTTATCATGGACTTTTGATCTCTAAAATTTATTTTTTTCTGATGATTGTAGACCTATCCAGACTCTAGCTACGTATACATGTAGTCCAGAAAAATTTAGCAAATGATATATCAGAGATATTCAATGCTTGCCTTTTGATAATGTACCTCAGTTTCCATTTTAATTAATTAAATTGTAAGGACACCAGGAACATCCTCTTTAAATCAGTCAGATTGTTGTTGTTGTTGTTGGAATGGTGATTAATGACTGGGGGCGCATTTACCATACAATGTGTTTGACAAATTTGTTCACCAAAAGCTGAAGTTTTATTGAAAAGCTTCATGTTAAAATCCAATCACAGAGTAGATTTTATATTTAAGAAAAGAGGCTTACTTTAATATTTTGCTAATTAATAAGAATGTTATCCCTGAGGTATCAGGGATCATATGGGCAAGTAATTTTGCTCGTTACTATAAAAGTTTGTTCTATTAAAATACTCCAATTCAGCTTCAGTTATAAGTCAATTGGTGATTTAACATCTCTAGTGATGGGACAATTAAATTCCTAATAATGGAATGGCATCGAGGTAGGTACTTGTAACATATTGAAATATCTGTTTCTAACTCCTTCTTTCTTTGTGTGTCCCTCAGAGCATGTCCTGTAGGTGTACCAGACACTACCAATCTTGGCTCCCGCCTGAACAAGGAATTTGGTGTGCCAGTCATGGATACAGCAGTCATCTTGCCTAAAGAGGAACCAGGGACAGGGGACACTGCTGCAAAGACAGAGGACTCGGCCTTGAGCTTCCGACAGTCCTACTTTCAGAACATGCCACTGCCTCCTCCCAGACCACTCCTGTTCGGCAAGAAGGAAAAAACTGCCGAAATCAAACCCAAGACAATCGGCCATGGAAGGTCAAGGCAGTTTCGGCTTCGACCAAGACAGTTGCTTTGCAGCAATTGCAAAGGAGCTTGTCAGTCAGCGAAAGCAAAGACTTCTTCAAGTAACAGAACTGATAAGAATGGTCTGAAGAAGAGGAAGGCAGACTCTTCAGCCGATGTTGTTGTGCGTAAGAAGTCCAGACCTGACCATCGGGTAACCACAAACGGTGGAACAAGTGTGTCCAAATCATCTGCAGGGGCTTCTGGCTCCCGTCCATTGAGTACTCCAGTTAGAAAGTCAGAAAACAAATCTCTCAAGAAAACTAGCCCTGCGATAAAGATTTCATATGCAACACCTGGTAAAGGTCAGAGGTTGATTGTGAGAATACCACCTCGCTCGAACAATTTTAAGCAAGGTTCAGCCTCTCCAAGAATAGCTCCGAAGAGCAAGAACAGAGTACTAACTGTTCCATTGTCACCACTATCATCACTTAAGCATAATATTGACTCTTATGAGAAGAGACCAGTGAATGGACTGCACAAGCCACCTGTCAATTCCCAACACGATAAGATCAGGATTGTGAAGACCAAAGGAACTTATTTGATACCCGAAGAGAAATTACCCGTTAGAACTTACAGCCCTCTACCAGGGTCACCTAAGACAAACGGAAACAAACTTGTAGCAAATGTCACTGTCAAGCCGATACCGTTACTGAATGGGTATCGACAGGTTAATGTGCTTCAGAAGAAAGACAAACAGCCCTCTTCCCCAAATTTCTTGCCACCATTTGATAACAGTGACACAGCCAGTGACTGTTCATCTCACACTAGTCGAGGATCAAGGAAAGGGGGTAGGAAAGGGAAGCAGAATGGTTCCATTAACAATAATAATTCTGAATATGAGTTTGACTCTGACACATCGTCCAGGGAAGCACCCAAGAAGAAAGAGGAGGAGGAGCCAAAGCCCAGCATCCACAAGAAGAACGTCACCAAAAGCATTCTTCCAGGAGGTCGATCAGTGTGTGTAGGCGATATCATCTGGGGAAAGATCACAGGGTTCCCTTGGTGGCCAGGCCGCATCGTCCAGATTATCGTAACCCGCAGCAACGAGGGCGGTATCACAGTGCAGGAGGCGCAGATCACCTGGTTTGCATCACGCTCCATCTCCTTCATGCCACTCACCAAGCTTCCACCCTTCCTCGGGGAGTTCAAGAAGTACTACAACAAGAAGCGGAAGGGACTCTACAAGGAGGCCATCACACAGGCAACCAAGGCTGCCGAAGCACTGTCCAGTGAAGTACGAGAACTTCATACTATGTTTGAAACTCCACTTCTTAATAAATCCTAACCCAAGGTGAGTCACTGTAGATTCATCTGCTAATCCTGCATCGCTGTCCCTATTCTAAAGGATCCCACAAAATTATGACAGATTTTTCCTTTAAAATGATATGTAATGCTAAATGATAGAATGCAAACACTACAATTACATTTTGTAAAAGCCTCTAAAGCAAATGTCCATAAGAAGTTATATTTCCAATATTATCCATATTTCATAGAGTATCATACAGTATGTTTTCATCATGTGGTATTCTTATTCTCTTGTAGATCTTTTTTTTTTACAGGAGTTGTCTCTAGTAAGACATGCTACCAGTAGGAAAAGAGCTGTTGGTTAGGAGTCTTCAGATCGAAGTTGATCAACCTGATACATTTCCTTCTTCCTTTGAAGAAAGCAAGAGGGTTACATGTATTCTGTACAGGACAAGTTTTGTTATCATTGGGAAAGATTTGCAGTAAAGTGTAGAGATCCAAATTTAATGCATGGTAGGCCTATATGTACTGTTTTCCACCCCACGGTGTGCTTATAACGTCATTTCAATGTGAAACAGTTTAAATGAAGAAGCTACGAGGTTCAGTATTGAAAGTTTTGATTCTGAAGAGATAAAACATTTCACTGCAATTGCACTTTGTGACCTCCACAGATGTTGGCATTGTGCCAGCAACTGCATGACCCCTGACTGACCTTTGTGTGGCAGTCTGGTCTCATTTACGCCCACATTCCTATAGTCCTGCACCAATGGGTTTTTCTTTGTTCCTACTCACTGCCTGTACAAGAAAGTAAACCCAGCTACACCCTTTTGCTCAAATGGAGTATGGAGTTCCTGCTTGAAGACCCTGTTAGGACTTTGCTTTCATTCTCAGTAATTTCCAACCCCTTCTTAGATCGTCAAATAAACATGTACCAGTGAAAGCATATTGGGGCAGACTCTACCTTCTGTATACATGTTTCGTTCCTTCGCGTCTTCAAGTGCCTTCTATCTTGCCACGGTCTGGTGCTCTTTCCATGCATTTGAAACCATTCCTATCTCTATGATGTACATCAAAGGCCAGCCTGTGTCAGGCTTTCTGTAAACTTCATTCTTGACACCCTCTTGCTTGCCTTCCCTCAATCTGCCCATTGATAGCCAATCTTTCGAGACCATCCTTTCTGATAGTATGCCTGACATAATTGCAGATTTCTAATAAAGTCTACTCTCATTACAACGAGTAGGGATACCTACCGTAGCCTTGATCCTACCAGAGGGCCCAAAATCTTGTGCAGATGAAAAGCAGATAAATAATTCAGGTTAAAGGTCATGGGCTGAAGTAAATCGAAACATGCAAATTGCACCAACACTGTTTGCTTTTTTAGTGAAAAATCCAGTCTTCAAAATCTTTTGGGGTCAAAAGCTAACGTTCGAAGGCAACAACTATATACATGTAGCATTTGACTGTCAATGTATAAGAAGAGGAGAGTTGAGATGTAAGGTTACCTCAAGACGACAACATTTTTGATGAATGCATTTAGCTTGACTAAAGAAATGAGCAAACATCTAAACTGCCGTCTGGTTTAATAAGTGAATTTAGCGTTACTGTTAAGGACCTTGTGTCTGACTCATATCCTGTGACAGACATTGCTATACTTTGATATCAATTCTCCTCATCTATTTCACATGGATAGTTGCAAACCAGTACACATATATGTTCATGTATCTTTGTAATTGCAGTACCATGTTTGCCTTTATATGCGAAGAAGTAATGTCTTGATGTAAACCCAAGCTATAGATGTTAACAAGTTCCTTAATTTTCTCAACTAATTCATTTTATTAGAGAAGAAATTTTTTCCATGTGAGAGCAATACAGCAATTAAGTTGTCTCAAACACATCATTTTAAATTCTCTTGACCTCCAAATGGAACTCATTCATGGTCAAGAGATAATTTTCCAAAGTAAATGCACATGTAGTGCACTTTATAATCATCTATATTAGATTATGCCTTGGTTTATGGATAATTTGTGGTCTGTAAGTGGCTTGAGTTTCATAGACTGTAAGCAATATGCTCATGTGTACAGGAAGTGCCTTGCAATCTGGCTGAATCAAGTATTGAATGAAGAGTACCACGCATGGCAGATGGTATGGCCTATTCTGCCACATGGTGGAGAGGAAGGCCTATAGCTGATGCTCTGTATCGTGGAGGGGCTGAGGGAAGTGACTGCAAGGGAAGGGGAGGGGGGGGGGGATGGTGTAGAAGGATCATCTCTAAATACAGGCCAATCCCATTACTATTGACAAAACTCCCTGTCCTAAATTAAAACATATGCAAGGACATTTTTGTGGTCGTCTCATAGCGTAGATTAGGCCTATAGATTTCAGAATAAACTGTAGGACTATTTGTACACATTTCAAGGCAATCCTAACTTCTACATTGTCTCGCTGTATCAGGAGAAGCTACATTACAGTCCTGCCTGCCAAATGTATGCAAACTACATCTAGTGCAGACCCTCTGTTACATGTACATGTACATGTCTTGTGGCAGTCACAGGTTTGTTCTTGAGCTACTCTGCGTGGCCAGATACATGTACATGTATGTAGCAATATGTTTTTAATGCCACAGTTGCAATGACAAGATGTATACTGGTTGTAACATTACAATAGATGTCGTATATTGCCTACCCCTGTTTTTTTTTACCGCTGTAGTTTTTTAATCAAAGAAGTGCAGCTGTGTCTGTCATTGAAAACAGAACTACATGGAGAATAAAATTCAAACATATTTTTCTTGCAAGGTTTGTTCGATTATTGCAGAATAATTGGATACTTTTGCAGCTTATTAGATTTAATAAAGTGCAACCAGAGTATTCAAGAAAATGAAATAACAGAAGCTACACCAAGCTGTAGTACCATACCCTCCTTGGAGAATTATAAAGCAGATGGTTATGAAATTATTGCCAATCATCACACATATAATATGGAATCGTCTTGTGCCGTTTATTTCTGCAAGTCTGTTTTGTGAGGACACAAAATGCTGAAGGCTGCTATTAAAAACTGATGAGTCAGCAGTTTCTTTCATGGTTGAGCAGAAAATAATGTGCCTGTGACGGAACATGGCAGTACATTGTGTAATTCACCCTTGTTTTATGCTTTTCTGTACATGCTTGCCTTTTGAACATCTGAAATTTCGATTTGATTTCTAATTGTTCTTAATAAAAATGATAGTTACATTTTTATAGTGCCTAATACACACCTTGGTGTTTCTATTAAAAAGCATTTATAGTGTTAACTACAAATGTAATTACTTGTTCTTGCTAAAATATGATTTCAGAAATATACGTTTTTATTCTATTCCTCCTTATAAGTTTTGTGTTGAAAAAAAGATAAATAAAAAAATCTGTCACAATTTTGTGGGTTCCTGAAATATTCCTTTACATTAATAATGATAACCTGTAGTATTAGCAGTGCTCAGCTTTTCTTACATTATTATATTTACCCAATACTCATTTTATTTCTGCAATTTATTATCCCATTTTATGCAATATATGTTTATAATTATATGTATCTCATGACTTAGAAACTGTACTTTTGTGTTGTATCCTCACCATCATTAACTGTCATTCATTACATGATTTTTATTTAATTAATACATTTGTTTGAATTGTAATAGTTCTCACAGACTCCTATAATTCACATAGCTCTTCGTTTTAGAAATTCTTTCAAATTGCATCAAAAAGAGCAAAATAAACCCATGTTCATAACAATGATGTTGTGTGATCCATAAAAAGAAAGAAAAAAGAAAGAAATAGAAAAAAAACAACCACTTTGTGACTTTTGAAACTCGACTATGTACAATTTTTCATAACACATTAAAAAAGATATTTTAAAGCTAAGCTAATTTTAATGTTTTAAGAAAAAAGCTTTGCTTGCTGAACATTTGTCGCAAAATTAAGAAAAGAAAGAAAAAAATCGCTGAGAAATGCTGTTGTCATGCAACCAGTGTTTGCTGTAAAGAATGTATATTTTATTTAAGACTAAGCCATTGTGGTCATTTTTTTATTCATTGGAGCTTGTGAGTAGTAGCAGAAATTGCATATTTTAGACTATTTGTTGGATCCTCTTTTTTTCTTCTTTTTTTGCAGGGGAGGGGTGGGGGGCAGCTTAGGGTAAACATAAAAGATACTTGGCCTTTATTATCAGGAACTAAAAATTTCAGAAGCCATTGTTGAAGTTATGAATTTAAATTGATTTGAATTTAAAAAAAAAAATGAATCAGCTCTTTACAATGTAAATTGATGTAAATTAAATGATAATAATGAAAAAAAAAATTATATGTAGCTCTCTTATTGACAACATCTATTTCCTATATACCTTGAAGGTACGTTTAAAGATTCTATTCCAAAGTTGAATGTAGACTTATGTTGAATGGAATTATGTGTACATGTACATTGTAATCTGTGACTCTTAAATACTAACCTATATTCTGTTTGAAGCATTCTTTGTTTAAGAGCCATATGTCACAGCAACCAAGGACATAAGTTATACGTCCATGCAGCAAGAGACCAAGTATTAAAGACGGGTCTTATAACTGAGGAACAATCGTGTCGCCACTGCTGAAGATCTACCCTGAATCACGTTATGAATGTCTATGCCTACCTGTACTCACTATCTTCTCTCATCTTCCCTCTTCCATTCCCACCAAGATGGCCTCACTCCAAGGAAAATCAGCATGAATATACAGGTGAGTTAAGCAGTCATTCAATCATAGCATCTAAAGGGTGCATTCATGGTCAAAAACAAAATTTAAACAGGAACATGCATCATATAAAATACAAATCCCAATCAGTGATGCACAGTTCATGGTCGAAAATTTAACACTGGTTATTCAAGTCTTTAAATTCCCTGCTCTCAGTGCAGCTTGCTCAAGGTCATGATGGTCGTAAAATTGAAGCTGATCGTTTTTTACAATGCACCTTTTTATGCCTCCGCCACTGAAGGTGGTGGCGGAGGCATCATGTTTTCGGGTTGTCCGTCCCTCCGTCCCGTTTGCTTGTTATCGCGAAAGCTCAAGAACCACTTGAGATATCAACTGTAAAGTTGGGGATATTATGTATCACCATAAAAAGATGATCTGAGCAGATTTTGGAGTATGTAGCTCAAAGGTCAAGGGTCACAGAGTTCAAAATGTTAAATTCCATGTATTGAGTTCGTTATCGCGATATCTTGAGAACCAGTTAAGATATGAGCTTCAACTTAAAGGTAGTATGTATAGTCATAGGAAGATGATCTGAGCAGATTTTGGAGTATTTAGGTCAAGGGTCACAGGTCAAATTGTGAAATTCTATGTATTGAGTTCGTTATCGCGATATCTTTAGAACCAGTTGAGATATGAGCTTCAAACTGAGGGTAGTATGTATAGTCATAGGAAGACGATCTGATTAGATTGTTGATTATGTAGGTCAGAGGTCAAATATCACAGAGGTCAAATTGTGAAATTCCATGTATCTTATCAGATTTTGAAGTGTGTAGGTCAAAAATTTAGGAGGGACTATGATCTAAAAAGGTTTGAGGTCACAAGGTCAAAGGTCAAGGTCAAAGATGTGTTTGTATGAAAGAAAGTGAATAGATGAATATGCCATATATCTTTCTGATCTGGCAATGGGGGAGGCATTTATTTCGACCGCGCGCGGTCGAGGATTCATCTTGTTTAGTGTTTAAATCTACTTCGGAGAGCTGAAAGATTATGACCGGAAATTGGAATTATAAACGCAACCTTTATTTCTCTATAAATAACTGTTTTAAAATTGCGTTTTGTATCATGATTCATGTTCCTGTTTAAATTTCAAAATCGACCATAACGCACCCATATTTTACTTCATTTTGTTAACCCTATGCTAAGTTTGAGCTCGACCCCCATATTTTGCAATGTATGGACTCCTGTCCAGTTTGACGGTCACTCTCGCACTGTTGTTATGGGAGATGAGCAAATATCTTTTGCAACACATTCATCCACTGGACCGAGTGAGCTCCGAATTGAAATGACGTGGACTGAGATGAAATTTGCATCCAAGTTTAGATGTTCAGTGGAAGAAAGGCAGTTTGTATTAGGTTGTGTCTGAATGTATTTAGATTTCTTTCATCTAGAGCTGCTTTTGCTGCGAACACGTCAAATTGTGCTTATTTCCGGTACTGAAAAGGAAGGTGTCGACTTGATCGTATCACAACTACATGAACATATATGGTCAAACTTGAAATGAAATTGAGTTGTTATGTACAGATCATTGTCAAGGTAGGTTTGATTAAGAATAAGGAGCAAAAGTAAAGAGAATTACTTTGTACGACTTTGGGTCATGTATGCCTGAGCAACATTGTTCAAGGGAATGAAAACATCTATTGTGAGGTGGCCAAAATATGGAAACCCTAGCAGAGATGCCACTTTTGACCCGTTTTCAGCCCAATTTCACATGTTTCTTCAGATTTTTTATTTTGTTCTGATTGAGATCTCTGCTCATCAGGTTAAGGCAGCTGATAACTATAGCATTCCTTTCTGTTTTAATCTTCTTTTAAAATTATTGATAGCTATGAGCATTCAAATCATGGTCTGATGCACTCTATATGTACTTGGGTACATGTACAGAGAGACCATTAGAATCAGGAAGTAAAAAGGGTATATACAGTTCTCTGTATGTGATGAGCTACTCTGCTACAGTATGTTGTAGACTCAAATGTAATGTGTGTGTGCTACATGAATACATGAAGTACATTGTATCTCTTCGAACTGCTTTTAGATGCCATAATATGTAAAATTGCAGGCAGGACAAGAAATCTCTTTTCTCTTGTAAACTGCTCAATGTACATATAGAATCTGGTTGACTGACATTGGGAAATATTGTGTGGCAAAACTATCAGTCTTTCAATCTCAGTAGCTTTTATATGTTTGGCCTCTTGGCATGCACAAGTATGGTCAGTACTCAATCAGAAGAAAAAACAAAACAGTCAAAACCACCAATTTAGCCTTATAACATTTCACATACTAGTACATATTGATTTTATGGGGGTTGTATCAGGACAATTACCCGAGGACCATTACCCCCTAGAAATTGGGATAGGGTTAGGTTTAGAGTTAGGGTATAGCTTTTTGGTGGGGAGGGGGTAATTGTCCAGGGGTAGTTGTCGTAAAACCATTATGGGTAGGGTGCACATAGTCATAGCTATGAAAAAGAGGAAATTTAATCATTAGTGATGAAACGGCCTTCAAAATTTTGTTGTATGCGTGATATCTTGCTGTGTGTGGATTCATGAACTAAAAACCTATTGAGGCTCAGAATGGCTTAATTTTATAATTTCATTCCTGCTTATTTCTGCACCCCCACACACATCCAATCTAATAATTCTGGTCTCAGAGAGAGAGAGAGAGAAGAGAGAGAGAGAGAGAGAGAGAGAAGAGAAGAGAAGAGGGAGAGAGGGAAAGAGAAAGAGAGAGATAGAGCAAGAGAGAGTAGATGCAGTGTCCCGCTCATAGGTTGATGATGATTAATTGGGAGGATGGTCTTCACCTCTTCACCCTTTACTATTGTTACCAAGAATGAAATCATTTTTATCCAGAATTCAGGAGCTATCTGGATGAAGCTGAAATACATACAATTAGATGGAAAAAAAAAAAATCTGAGGATTGTGGAAATTATGTTCTTTCAAAAAGACTAAAAAGACTAAAGCTGTGGTCACAAATGTTCGTAAGAAAGAGTTGCGGAGTGTGTGACGATTCGTAGATGAAATTTCATCTACAAACGGTGGTTTCGTGCGGCCTTCTTCCAAAATGGTCTGAAAAATTGTTCGCACTAGATCCTTATCTGTTCGTAATGGCATTTGTGATGGAGGCTTTGAACAGTTAACTTCAGCTAGGGACCATTCAAATTACCTCATACCAAATCTGTCTACATGTAGGCTATGTGCTCGTTATAATGGCGGTGAAGTGGACTGTATTTGATCTTAAGAATTATTGAAGGATAGACTCATTTAGATTTAGTTTTTTTTAAATAACACGATGTACAGAGATGGGATGGAAATAAGAGATATGTGATGCCTGTTTTGGGTGGGGCGGGGTAGGGGAGCAGAGATTTTGAGAGGAACAGTGGATGATGATTCTCTTTCAGTGAAGAATGTAACGTTTAGATTTTGGCATAGTGCCAAATATACCTTCCCAACTCTTCCAGTAAAACCCCTTTCATCACAACCTTTGACCCAGGTGTCACTAACCCCCATTGCTAACCAACACATGGACTTGAAATAACAGATTATCTTGATAGTATAACAGAAGGAGTGTCTCTACAGACCCTAAGTATGTTTGCTCTGTTTATGGTATCTAATGTCCTTTGTCTCTCCAGTTGGATACTGTAGGCCAGTCCACATCAGCCCCAAGTTTCCAAATTAGCTAGCTACATGTATTTCTGATCTAGCCAATTAGCCCGATAAGGGTTAACTCAAGATTATGTGTAATGTGGAAGCAATTAGCGGGCTATTTCGTAGGCTAGAGTCTCGAGATCAAGCCCTCGACTAGTTTGCCAAGTACGCGTACAATGTAGCTATTTCGTGGATGTTGATGCACTCTGGTTTGTTTCTTGGTATAAGTTATTCAAAGACGTTTGATTGCAATTACATTGAAATTGAATGTGAAATCATCCCTGTGCAGCATCCAATGTGGGCATTAGATCAAGCTGATTCCATGCTCAAGAGCAAAAATTGCTTCACTCTGGTATTTGAATCTCAAGCTTTTTGTGGGGGAGGACTGATCGGGCTAGAATCTCGAGATTGAGCAAACTCAGGCTAATGTGGAAGCAGCTAGAGAAAATGCTGCAACACCCCTGTCAGACTAAATGATGGGTACTTCATCGAAATATCCATCAAATATTGTATTCAAGGAAATATTCGCTGTACATTAATGTTTGCAGATTTCGCGCAAAGAGCGGCAGGCGCGAATTAAAAAAATAGGCATGATTTCCTATGCGTGTATGTACATGCAGCACAAATTTAAGAACCTGTGCACATGTTTTGAGGCCGCTGACCGCAAAAAAATAATCATGCGAATATAACAGTGAATACAGTATATCAAAAAGACCAAATTATTAGGTGATGTGGAGTGGTGTATCTGGGTAGAATTCCAAGAAAGCAATATGATGATGTCACTTTACAAACCTTCAATACATACAAGATAGTAAGATCAATATCTTGTTCATTGGTGATTATTGTTGGAAAATTGCCAGAATCATTTCGTAAGATGTTGTAAAACTGTGATTGAGTAATAAAGTAAATATTTACTACAGAGCTCTCGATGGCAATATCTTGGCCTAAAAGGATACTCGTTTTTTATGCCTCCGCCACCGAAGGTGGTGCCGGAGGCATTATGTTTTCGGGTTGTCCGTTACCGTGCCGTTTACCCGTCCGTCCGTACGTACGTCCGTCCCGTTTTCGTTCTCGCGATAACTTAATAGAACCGTTTGACGGATCACTTTCAAATTGGATCACGTATGCATATGGTGGGGACAATGATCTGATTAGACTTGTGGTGTCATTAGGTCAAAGGTCAAAGGTCACAGAGGTCATTGATGCATGAAAATGGCTCGTTCTCGCCAACCACTAATAAACATAAAACGTTTGACGGGTCAACTTCAAACTTGGGTAATGTGTGCCTATGGGAGGGGCAATGAACTGATGGATTTTAGGGTCATAGGTCAAAGGTCAAAGGTCACGGATGTCATTGTATACATGAAAATGGTTCGTTCTCGCAATAACTTAAGAACTGTGTGACGCGGCAACTTCAAACTTGAGTAATGTGTGCATATGGGAGGGGCAATGAACTGATAAGATTTGGGGTCAAAGGTCAAAGGAGCATCAAGAGGTCATTGTACAAATAATAGTTGTTCTCGTGATAACTTAAGAACTGTGTAACGGATCATCTTCAAACTTGGGTAATATGTGCATATGGGAGGAGCAATGAACTGATTAAATGTGGGATCATGAGGTCAAAGGTCACGAGGCCATGGTAGCATGAAAATGGCTTGTTTATTTAAAATATCGTTAATCTTATCAGTTCATAGTTACATGAGGGGAGTGGGGCATTGATTAAGCTCTGTCATCACTTTACTTGTAAATTCACATTCCCAGATTAATAAATTGTGGCGCCTAACCATCAAAACGGCCTTCTTTATTCTTAATAATCAACAAGATTTGTGAAAGAACAACAATTCACGGATGTTGCAGCGGATGTATTGCTTTTAGAGTTAAGGAGGACTCCGGGCTGAATGAAAAGTTCTTTTAAATATTAATGTACAGATTCATCAAGCACTTCACAGAAAATTTCATCAAAATCGGAAGAAAAATAACAAAGTTATGCATTTTTCAGCTATTGACGTTTTTTGGTAAAAAAGTCCTTGGCAATTGTCTCATTGTTATGCCTCCGCGACGAAGTCTCGCTGGAGGCATTATGTTTTTGGGTTGTCCGTCCGTCCGTACGTACGTACGTCCGTCCCACTTTCGTTCTCACGATAACTTAAGAACCGTTTGACGGATCATTTTCATTTTTGGTACATGTATACATACTGGGGTGACAATGATCTGATTAGATTTGGGGGTCACAAGGTCGAAGGTCAAAGGTCACAGAGGTCAATATCTAGGTGAAAATAGCTTGTTCTCACAATAACTCAAGAACTGTTTCACAGATCATATTCATTCTTGGTACATGTGTGCATACTGGGGTGACAATGATCTGATAATATTTTGGGGTCATGAGGTCAAAGGTCAAAGGTCACAGAGGTCAATAAATAGGTGAAAATAGCTTGATTCTCACAATAACTCAAGAACCGTGACACTAATCATCTTCATACTTGGTAAATGTATGCATACTGGGGTGACAATTATCTAAGAAGATTTTGGGGTCATGAGGTTAAATGTCGAAGGTCACAGAGGTCAATAAATATGTGAAAATAGCTTGTCTCATGATAACTCAAGAACTGTTTCATGGATCACCTTCATACTTAGTACATGTGTGCATACTTGAGTAGCCCTGATCTGAATAGATTGAGACTTTTTACAAGGTCAAAGGTCAAGGTCAAAGGTCAAGGTCAAAGACATATTTGTATACATATACATAAAAATAGAACAGATGAATGTTCCATATATTTCTGATCTGGCAATGGCGGAGGCATAAATTTCGACCGTGCGCGGTCGAGGATTCATCTAGTTTTTTTATGCAACATTTTTCTTTTGTTTGGTATGTAAATACATTTGAGTTTGCCCTTTACATTTTGAGTCAATTCCCATTATGAATGCCTTTGTGTGCAAAGCTTGATTCTCTTTTGATATGAAGTTTCATGCAAGAAGTGATGTATTATATTAGAACCTTATCTCTATTTTTATATTGGATGCTGTTTTGTTGGTCTTTATCCCTCAGTAATAACTGTTGAAAAGATACCTTAATTGCCTTTTTTAATACTTTGTACTTACTCTATCTAGAAATTATGGGTTCCATCGCTTGGTCTTGACAGGTACATGCATAGTGTATTAAATGTGGAACAAAATGAGTATGCTTCAAAAAAAAAAAAAAAAAATTTTTTTATTAAGTCTCCTTTCTCTTCTTTACCCATTGCAACTTTTTTTTTAACAAATAGAAGCCAGTGGTGAAAATACATGATGAAGGCTTGCTATTAAGTTTAAAAAAATAAGATTTGATATACGGTATAAGTGGTTATTTTCGCGAATTTCGCGAGGCGGTCATCGTGAAAATTTCCACTTCAGTACAAGGCTATTTATAGTAGTGAAGTCATCACCAAAATCGTGAAGTTTTGCTCTCGTGAATTTCCTTAACTAGTCCAAAATCACGAAAATATCTGTACGCGAAAATATTGGCTTATATATGCAGTAGATCTCTCTTTATATCTCTTCACTGTCATGCTTTTGCTATGAATTGACTATTTTAGTGGGGCTGTCTCTAGTCTTGCTACAGATAGTCATGAAACACCAGTATGAATCCACATAGATCTACACATATTACATTGTGTACATGTATGATGTACATCTAGTATTTGGTGAATTGCGATTTCTCCTGGAAGTGGAAAAGGGAGTGTAATAAAAAGGAAGCTATAGAGACATGCACTCATGACTCATAGATGCAGCGCTTACATTTAGATGGGGTGGAAGGGTGAACAAAATGGCTGGGTGTGTCATAGCATCGTAGAATGCAGCAAATTTTCAGAGATGTACTTATATTGCAAAGGGAGCTCTAGATCTTTTTTTTTTTTTACAAAGGCATATTCAGAAAGAGAGGCAGGAAAAAAGCAGGAGAATGAGAATGTAAGAATGAAAAAAAAGGAGAGATAGAAAAAAAAAAAAAAAAGATGGGGGGGGGGGAAGGGGAAGAAGAGAAAGAAGAGAGAGAGAAAAAACAAAGATACAGCTAAGAAATAAGGAAGAGAAAGAACCGCTGTATTAAAGACATACTAGTAGCTTAGAACTTGATTCTGGTTTGGGAATGCTTATAAGGGAAAGATTGAGATGACAGAAAGTTGGAATTGATTTCCTACCATAAGTAGTTTTCAATTCGTCCTTCCCAAGTCTGTCAAGAACAAGAACCTCTTACGTTTAATGGAACTGCCATACCCTTGACATGAGCTGGGAAGCTACATGTAATTCTCTATCTCTGTCGTTCCCACAGTTTTTATAGTGGCAGATTTATGTGGTTTTGTGTCTGAATACATGAACATACTACATTTTGGTATGTTGACCATTTATGCAATATGCATTCATAATCTAAACACTTACACATAATGCTTGCAAAGAGGTGATGAAAAAAAAAATCAAACAGCTTGCATTTGCATCATTCCAAACATAATTCAAGTATTAGGAATATATACTTTTATATGAGCAGTGGAAGGTTTTATGGTGTGCACACCAAGTTATTTTGCTCAAGATTATTAGTGGTCTTGAAAATGACCTACTCACTCTCCATGTTTCGGTGAACATGTTCTGACCATCTTCAGGTGAAGTACATGTACATGTAGGGCATTATGCGCATGTTATGATTTACATGTAACTACAAGTTAGTTGACATTAATTGGACTAAACCGTAATGACTTGACATTACCTGTATTTAGGTAAGGAAAAACATACTTGCATACAGATATAGATCGGGCAAGATTTACACGAAGTTAGAAATGTGATTTCTAACAAATCTTTGGCACTGTCTAAGCGTATTGAATAAGGTCTATCTAGGTGAATAGCATTGATTAGGGCAGGACAATACACTTGGGTTCGCAGAGCATGTTTTGTTTCTTTGTCCGAAGCAAAGTCGTCTTTATTCTTTGTACAAGCACAGTAGCTACTTGCCCATTCCAATTCACGCTTGTGGAACAAAGACCTATAGACCTTGCATTCTATTGTAGGTTTACCATTGAGCCTACATTCAACTCCTACTTTAATAGAACATAGTGTCAATAGGCAATGTGAGCCAATTATTAAACAACATAATACTGTGGGCTAACAAAGACATACCTACTACATGTACATGAAGGTTTACTTTGCCAATTAGGTTCAAGTATATGGATGAGTGTATGAGGAACTATAATATACATTTTCCTAAAAAAGTATCTTGAAGCCGGGCGTTTAAAGATCTCAAAAGCTAGCTGATGCAAGAATGTAAGGAAATGGAGTACATAATTATGAAAATGACTACATGTACTTATCATGATTTTGACCATGCAAGTTCTACATGATTGCTTGTAGCTTTAGCAATATCTTGTTTTTATGAAATACAGTACTGTGATTGAGATTGATATTGAATCAAGGAGGAATGCACCACTCTGGTTTGTAAAAATAAAGTAAGGGAAAGGGAAATCAGGGATGAACGTAGGCCTATAAAGCTATATGGAAGAGGGAATAGATTGGTTTATATCCAATATGGCTGCCATTCATGTATAAGTATAGCTGCTTTCATGGAATTGAACATGATGATAGGGACATAGATTCATTAATGTACCTCTCTTTTGTCTTATTCTGTTTACAGAAAATTCAAGCTCTAGCTGGAATTTAAAGCAAGGGGAAAAGACAAATTAGAGAAATACATGGAAATAGTAATGGATAAATTCAATATGGCTGCCATATGCATACAGAAATAAAACATATTTGAGCCTTAATTCATGAAATTGAACAATGATAGGAATATCGGATCATGAAGCAAAACACCTCGCATTCAGTTACAAAAAAAATAATTCCGGTACAAATGTAGGCCTACGTGCTGTTGAAAGACCGAGAAATAAAGATAGTACCGGTAGTCTCTCATTAGTGAACTGGAAATAACCATTGGCAAATCCAATATGGCTGCCATACAGAAGGAGAAATGCCTACTGGGTTATAACCTTGAGTACTTGACAAAGCTGCAATGTACAACAAGACATCATGTACATACTATCTTTCTACAGCAGTTACTACACACAATGTAGGGTGGGTCACATACGCACTCAGTGAGCAAGGGCTGTCTATAGCACTGTGTGCATTGTGACTAGCTAACGCTCTCTGCATGGGTAATAATTGAGGCTAAGTTGAAAGCTTGTTCAGGGAATTTTGGATGAGTCACTGCATATGAATGCGATAAATTCATTCCTCTTGGCCGCCATCTTGTATTATTGTCAATATCTGTGGTCTTGTGATGGTACTTTCATGGCATAAAGTGATGGATAAGGCTACTAGCACAGTTGTTTCGGTTGCATAGCTTTATATAGTTCCTTTATTTCTTGAATTGTTGGCCCATACCCATAGGCCTACATGTACAATGTACATGTTGCATGATGTGGTAAAGATATAAAAAGCAATACTGCTATAAAGTTTGGGGTATCTGAATACATTTGTCTCTCTGAACTAATTCATCATGAAACCTTTGACTTTTAGTTTGGTGCAGGTTCTACTTTTATAGTCATATTCGCCTAAGATAGAGAATCTAGCTGTAGGCTATATGCATACATTTTAGTCAAGAATACTTGTATTCAAACTTTTGATAGACATTTCTAATTGCATGAATGCATTCATTGAAATCATGCAACCAAGACTGTTGGACAATTAACAAAAGATCCATGTTATAGTTCCACTGAGAAAAGATGATTAAATATCTAGGCTACATGTAGGCCCATGTACCATGTGTTAGTTTAAGTGTGGTTGTGTATTTTTCGAGTTTGACATTACCACATGTGATACATTGCGCAGCAATTGTATCAGGGTGCATGTAAAATAACATATAAGGTGTCTATGTTCAGAGCTAAGGTCAAAGGTCAAGTGCCTGCTGGTTGTGATATTGGGTCTACAAGTACACTATGCAATAATTATAGTCACATACAAATGTGGGAGGAATTATAGGACCAATAATGTCATAAAGAGGACATAGGTATTACAGTAGCCAGTTTATGTAGGCCTATTCTGTAATTCAGTTTGTAATTTGGAGAAGGAAAAGGGGAATTATGACTATTGCTTGAATTATAGGCCTGCCAACTCTTGTTTTTAGATATTTTAGATCTTTATATCAGCGTTTTGTAATTGCGTTTTGTATCATGATTCATGTTGGCGTTTAAAATTTGAAACTGAACATTGAACACACCCTAAACTGGATGTTGTAAACCTGTTGTTCTCTTCTTCCATCCCACAGTCCTTCAGCATAGATGACCTTTCCTTGACCCATAATAGAGTGGGTGTTTCTTGACCATATTACTACTACATTTTATACCATACCCTGCAGGGAAAGATTAAAGGGATAGATCAGGCTTCCAGAACAACGCCAATTATAGTTGCAAATTGATTGTGTCTAAAGGAATAGGACAAGAAGTTTTTGGTTCCCCGCTCTTTATATTATTGGGCCTCTTGAGTATTAGAATAAATTAACCAAACATACATACATTGTACAAGAATTTATATTTATTTTCAGTGCAGTGCAATTACAAGTTGTTATTTGCAAGGTATATTACATACAAATTAAAAAATACATTCAGTTCACTCCAGGTATATCAAGTTGATCAGGAGTAAGCCTATCATCTTGGTATATGAAGTTTTTTTTATACTAAACATAATTAATTTACCATGAATTAATTATGAAATAATTCTTCTCAATTATTCTTATTGCCTTCTTTCAATATAACATGTATGCTGTTTTTTTTTTTTTTTTTCTTTTTTAGCCAATGTTCGGTAATTTGCATTTCAAGATTTTTATCTCTATTTTTTTCTGGAATGTTTTGGATTATTCCCCGAAGGCCAACTATTTTATCAATAGTTAATCCAGGTCTTGACACTACATGTAAAGCCTGGATTACATGTCCCTCTGGGGCATGTATAGCAAGTAAGAGAACTGATGTTTTGTCCATTTTTGTACAGAGTGGTTTGTACGAATCTTTGGCAAATTAGCTATGTCTTTTTTCTTTTCTTCAAACAGTAAGTGCCCAGGAGTCATGTTATCCAGCCTTCTGAATTTGGAGATTAAAACCGAAACCCAATTGTCACAAAAATATGAAAATGGTTACTATGAGGACCATCTACATGTAGAGGGGAATTATTGATTATTTTTCTGAAAATTCTGGTTCAGTTACAATAACTCCAGACTATATTTTGATTTGTATCTTTCAGGTGCCCTGCTTTTCAAGCGATTCTGGTCATCTGAAAGGCAAGCTGCTGGAACAGCTGGCTGAAGCCGCCCACACCTGAAGGAAACTGTGGCACATAACTGTCTCTTGATCCTGTATCTCCAGCCGAAGCCTCAAGAATTCTTGGATCCTGAGCAACAACTGACTGAGCTCTAACAAGTCACCCACACCAGAAGGCAATTGTGGAACAGATCTGTGTGCACCAACTCTGCGTCTCCAAGGGAAACCTCAAGATTACTTAGATTCTGATCATCAACCGGCTGAGACCTGTCAAATCCTTAAGAAAAAAATGAGACAAAAGAATCTCCTAATGGCCATGTGTCTTCAGCCAAGCCTCAAGAATGCCAGGAATTTGACCAATGTTTTGGTTAGCCACAATGGAGTGTTCTAGGAAGCAGGTGGGAAAGTGTGGTCTTTGAACGAAACACACAGGAGGTTTTAAAGATGAGCTTGAGTTATTGTAATGATAGGGGGGAAAAAGTGAATGGAAACAAAACGTAACTGAAAAAGAAATTGAAAATAAAAATTAAAAAAGAAACTGCCAAATTCTAGTACAGTCGACTTCTATTATAACAAGCACAGATATTAAAAGTTTTCACTATAATAAGGTGATTCTCCTGGCCGTCTTGCATAAAAAGTTTGGATTCTACGCAACTAAAAAACTCAAACTCAACTCAATTTTTAACCAATCAGGATCGCGCATTTGGGAATTGCGTTTTATTTGTTGACTTGTGTAGAATCCAAACTCTTTATGCAAGAGGGCCCTGGTACCAATTTCCAACATGTGCACACACGTCTATGTGCCTATGTGTTCAGGTTAATAAGATTTCATTATATCAAGGTAACTGGCTTGGTCCTGAGTACCTCGTTATATCAGGGGGGTGTTTCATGAAAGGACTTGTCAGACGTTTTATCCAACAAACTGTTATAAGCTACTGAAAAACTTGCATCTGATTGGCTGAGAGCAAATTTGTCGGTTAAAATGTCCGACAAGTCCTTTGATGAAATGCCCCCCAGCACCCTGTTGCATAAAACTTCTAACCAGAGTTTTTTCCGGTTAAAATCTGAAAACTCCGGTTAAAGTCCAAAAACTCCGGTTACAACATTTTTCTGGATTTTTTACTGTTTTTTCCATTGCATAAAAACATACCAGAGTTTTCAAAAGTATTAATGCAATAAATTTTTAGGGCGTTTTAAAACTCAGGTTGAATAACCTAAGAAATAGGTCTACATAAGCTGAGTTTTTTAACCCGAGAAAACTCGGGTTAGAAAAAAAGTTTTATGCAACACCACCCAGGTGTTGACTGCAGATACTCATTTAATGAGAAGAAAAAAATACGGAAATTGAGAAAGACACACTTGCTCACAACACAGTCTCTGTGTGCAAAAGAGAGTTATGTTTTTCAATAAACTTGACTTCCAAAATGCTGATTTTACTCAAGCTTATCTATATTTTGCAGGTTTAATTACACATTCTGCTGCATGCTAACATGACAGAATCATGAGGAAAAGACATTAAAATTTACAAGAGCTGAGGATAGAGTTTTAATGTACAAATTTGAAGCCATTCGACAAATTTGTCATGTTTGATTCAGGAGCATCATGTTGGGAAATTATGAAAACTGCCAGGGAGGAAGTAAAATGATTCAAGATTTAGTTTAAGAGATAAAATCAACTTCCTTCTATCCTAAGAATGGTTTTGTGTTAACAAGGCTGTACTGAAAATTCTTTCAATGTCTGTCTTGGCTATTGGTGTGTAGTAATGGCTACTGGTGTGTAGTAACTTGAAACAATTTTCAAACATTTGTGCAGTTTTCTTTTTCATCGGCTGTTACATTTTTCAAACATTTTTGCCTTGTTAAAAATACATGTAGTATCCACTATTTACAATAGTATCTGCTCATAATAATTAGTAAAAAAGAAATGATTATTGATATAACATTAATTATTCACTTTTATTTTGGTTTTTTTTTTTTGCATTTTATAGCAAGGTAGGAGTTTATTATGTGTAAACGATTGTATTCCTCATTTCCTTCTCACTCTTTCCCCCTTTTTTTTTTCCAACTTGGCATTATACCCAAAATGTATTCATTTGGAGAAGGAATTTCTATCATAATTTCAGATATTTGAAAGAGAAATATACATCATGTGTTAAGCCTATGGGAAGAGACATTTCTGTAGTCAATGGGTTAAATAGTTTCAAAGCCCCAATCCTGGAATGACTCATCATGTAGAATCCTGTAGAGGTTCTCTGTGCATTGACTAACCCATCAAACTCAAGATTTACTACCATAATAAACATCGTACCTAGAGCTGTGATCATGATCCATTTGGAGAGTAACCTTGGATGATAACCTTGCTTATAACAGGCAAATTATTATTGGGAGGGGATGGGGGTAGTTGGCAGGCACATATACTGTACCATTGTCGGGCATAACATGTCACAAAAGTTCAGAATGATAAAACTATTCCCACCTAAATATGTGCATGCAGGAAATATAATGACTTAAACCCAACAAAATTACTGCAACACATTTTACATGTAATCTACAAATAATCTAAACACATGTCCATGCAAGGAATTTCATTTTAAATATAAATGAAAAACAAGTTCTGATTACATAGCGTCGGTGGGGTGACAAAACAGGGTTCCTAGCCCATCAGGGAAATCAGGGAAAATTATTTTTCTTTTTTCCAGTCAGGGAAAAGTCAGGGAATTTGATAAAAATGCCTTAAAATCAGGGAAAAGTCAGGGAATTTTGATTGGCCCCAAAATCAAAAGTACGGTAGTTAGGCAGACTTATGTTTTATACTGCGAATCGTTCACTGCGACAACATAAAAAACACGCGAAATTGGAAATGGGTTTGAATAATAAATTATCAGGGAATTTTGAGATTTCATCAGGGAAAAATCAGGTGAAAATCAGGGAATTTTGTTTTCACAAAATGCTGGGAACCCTGCAAACCCTTATATCTTAAAAATGTCCAATGTTCAGGAGAGGTAAAACATGTGACGACCCATACACTATAACCTATGGGATCACCTATCCTTCGACACACTGTGGTGGCTTCATTTTGGGGGTAAAAGAGCTGAGATGTGGACAGGATATCACTTGACTGATTACCTTGAGATAATCACAAAAATACAGTTTTCACCAAAATTGGAGATACAAGGTTTTATCACCCCACCGACGATAATGATAAATCTATTTCATGTTTTCTTAAAGGGGAAGTTCACCCTGGAATTTCATTGGTCTTAAAAAATGCAGAAAAATAAAAGAAAATTATGAGTGAAGGTTTGGGGAAAATCGACCAAAATATGATGAAGTTATGAATATTCAAAGTTTTGATTCTGTGACGTCACATGCGAGCAGATCTCCCATGTGTTATGTAGTGTAAATTCCATAAAATGTCATTTTTTTTTCAGAAGAAAATAATCATGTCACCTGTGCGGTCGATATACCATCAAATATATGTTCATATACATGACTATATCAATTTGACCCATTCCTTTATCAAAAACCATGACAAAAAGACAAATTTATGGAATTTACATACACAACCAATGGGAGAGCTGCTCGCACGTGACGTCACAGAATCAAAACTTTAAATATTCATAACTTCGCTATTTTTTGGTCGATTTCTTCAAACTTTAACAAATATTTTTCTATTATTTTTCTTCATTTTTTAAGACCAATAAAATTCCAGGGTGAACTTCCCCTTTAATATTCAATGCATGTTGATATCAATGTCTATATGCTGTAAGGATCAACCATGTTTAGCTCTATTTATAAAAATACCAGCAAGAATGCAATCCTCTTTTAAACACAGTTACTATTAAGACTTGAATTGTCTGATCTTAGCCTACATGTACACCTATAGATTCAAGTGGTGAATTTGTATAAAGCCTAAGACTAAGTTAGTTAAACAATTAAGGGTCCTTGGTCATTTTAAAGCTCAGCTTCATTTTTGGGAGAACATTGCTTCTATGGCATAGTCGTATCAAATATTAATTATAAGTTATAAAAAAATATTTTTAAAAAATGCAACAAAAGAACACTTTAGAAGATTAGATTTTAGCGGAGAATACTGTGAAATATTTTCTGGCCTTTGACACAGGAAATTTTCTTACTCTATGACTACCACATGTTTAATCCAATACATGTAGTTGAGCTGCATGTGCCATGTCGGTGTGAAAATCTATGAACAGCTGCGCTGAGAGGTCTGATCACAAATCGTAGAAGTTTTAGCCTCTATCAGAGTTTTTGCACTAAATTGAATAAAAAATCTTGCACAGAACAAAAGTAAATTGGGCACAGGTATGTTTTTAAGGAACAAAATGAGTGCATTATTTAACATCTAGCACTTTAATTTAGTCTCCAATATTGGAACTGATTGAGCTTTCAGTTTGGAAAGGGAGTTCAGGGGACCATTTCATCGAAGGACTTGTCTGACATTTTGTCCGACAAATTTGCTCTCAGCCAATCAGATGCAAGCATTTCAGTAGCTTATAACAGTTTGTCCGATAAAACGTCTGACAAGTCCTTTCATGAAACTCCCTCCTGGACAAAATACATGTGGACACTTTTATTATAATCCATTGAAAGCATACAGCCTTGTTTTTTTTTACCCACAAGACCCACAAGGGAAGTTATGTGCTTATTATGTAAAATTTGACCATGAAAAAAAGGGAAGGCCACGATTACTGTAGATAAGGTAATATTTCCTTCTTGTGTACTGTGTAACTGTCATGAGATAGGCCCTGTGGAATATATTTATATGGGAGACTTCCTGTGCGCTGATGCAAGCAAAGTCTGAACTATTTGTAGACTATGCCTATTTAGAATCTCTGATCAGCTAATAACCCAACATGAAAGTCAGTGATAGGGACCTATGCAAGTCTTAAGTCTCTTTTTTATGTGATCTACTCCAATTAAGAATGTTGAAAATTATTCTCATATTGATAAAAAACCAATATCTTTTGCAATCCACATCGACCACTATGCATGTGACTCTGCGTGTATTGCATTTTTTCTCTTTTCACAAGCTAGTATTTGGACAAGCCCTTTAATACTAAAAGAGAAAACCCAACATGTGTCAACAATACCTAAGTCTACAAAATGGGGGTTACGTCAATTTGGTTACAAACAGATATCTTCTCATGACATGTTACTTGTTAGGAGATTGAAAGCAGTGAAGATGTATTACATCGTTCAACATGTTTCCTGAGTCACTTAACCTGTTGGAGACGAGCTGATTTGGCTATAACACACATTTCCCATAGACCTCAGCCCCAATATATTCGGGCTCAGTCCCCAATGGGTTAAGTATATGCATTATGTGATTTCCCCCCAATATATAAATATCTGAGTGTACTTGAAACAGCGAACACGAAAGTAAGAACAAGTCAATGTAAATATAAGGTTGTCATTGAATCCAACCGAATCAGCACACTAAACTCTGCACAGAGATAATTTTTTTATAGGAAATCAAAGGATGTAAACAAAAAATTTCACACATACATTTATGATATAGTCAAAATACAGATCGACAGATATAAATTGGGAATTTTGATATTTGAAATAGAGAAAATGTCTGGTTTTAGGAACTTGTGAATGCAGTCAAGAATTTGAAAGTTATGTTCTGTTATGACCGTTTAAATAATTTTCAAATACATGTATAGCAATAGTTATGTTATTATGCAGTCTTTGAATTGATGTTGAGTGAGATAAAATTTTATTTTCCATTGCTTTTTTATTTTATAGCTAGCTAGTGCCATTGTTGTCTGCTTATTTTGCCCTACTCTGCATTTGGACAGCATTAGATATCGCAGATTATTATCTATATAGGGCGTTTTAGCTGTGCAATATTATCCTGTATTGCACGGTCTAATGTAAGGACTGTTTTTCACAGCTTATGCCTTCTGAAAAATGATCAAAGATGATAATAATTATATTGGATTACTTCATGGGATACCAGAATATTCCACTGGCTCGGGCCGATATTGCACTCATCCCTGTTTCTTGCAATATTGGCCCTAACTCTTGGAATATTTCTGGTATCCTATTCTGAGCCACCCAATATAATATGAACATCCTTGTGCAGGGAGGAGTATGTTTTGTCATGCAAGCAGAAGTTGGCACTTGCCATGGCATAAATGCATCTAGTGCTATTCACATTTTTTCTGTGCCAAATCTGAAGGTTTGAAATTAACGTTCAATGAAAAATTATATATTTCTCTAGCAATACTGAGATTATTGGCAAATAATTGCAAGATTATACATGTATTAGTTTTTTTATTTTGTTTACCTTTCATGTTTATTTTTAATTTGCATTTGAGTGCTAATTTGAAACAGGTTGTGACCTAGGCTTGCTTTCAGGCTTAAAAATTTTGTTTTCAACATCTCAAAAATATTTTTGGTTGAGTCTGAGATTGAGAAGAATGTATATGTCTTCCTATGTACACAGGCTCAATTATTAATGCAAAACACCTGTGTCAGTACCAAACATAGGAAAATTCAGACAGAAAAAAAAATTGATGATAAAGGTTACAATTATGGTGAATATGAAGATTTATACTGGCTTTCTAAATATCTTAACCTCTCCCCTATGCAAGTGTATATTACACTCCATTTTTACTGGCACTGTACAAATTTGTGCCAAGACTGTTAGCTATTTGGAAAAATAACACAAACAAACACAATATATCTTCATTGAAACAGGTGAAAATAATCTTTAGCCTTGAATCAAGGCTAGTTCAAATGCGTTGCTTCTGTAATGAATGATTGAATAGTTAAATTGGGCTCATTAGTACATACCGCAAGATGGTACAGTGAAAAGTCTTTGTTGCTTGGTCCTAGGAATGGGAAGTTTTGTTTGTAATATCATATTAACAATACAAAACAATATGAATTGATATATCGTGTTAAATGGGAACCAGAGAGTTTCCTTGAATAGTTAAATTGGGCTCATTAGTACATACCGCAAGATGGTACAGTGAAAAGTCTTTGTTGCTTGGTCCTAGGAATGGGAAGTTTTGTTTGTAATATCATATTAACAATACAAAACAATATGAATTGATATATTGTGTTAAATGGGAACCAGAGAGTTTCCTCCGTATTAACCATCTTGTGAGTGCAAGCCCATTTTTGTATCGAGTCGGTTAAATGAGAACTGTGTCCAACGGAACAGATGTGCACACTCAGTTGTAACCCCTAGTTATATAGTTATTTTTCCAGTAAAATCATACAGTGCATTAAACTGAGATTAACCCATTGATGACCATGTGTGACAATGCTGCAGGTCAACTCATTGGAAATGCTCATTATATGACTGCAACTGTTAATAGGTAGTGCATCCAAGAAATATAGAAATCCCAAATTTGAAAGGCTTATTAAAACTGTAAAGCTTATGTGACATTAATTTTTCATATTCCAACCAGTGACACCAAACATATACCTATGCTGTCCTGGATGACTGAGCTCTCAAGCTTTTAAAAACCTCTGTCAAAATCAGCTTGTACTAAGTTTTGGCAGAAGCAACCCTGGCTTTTTTTATCATTCATTTAATGTTTGAGGTAAGCCTTTCTAAGTCTATTCATAATTAATAAAATGTTCCTTGGACTATAAAAATGCAAGGATTGCTTTTACCAAAACTTGGTACAAGGCAAATTTGACCTTAATTTTTTGAAAGCCCAAGTACTCAGTTATTAATCACAGCACATATTTAAGTTTGGTATCCTTGGATAGAATATGAATTACTTTGTCACATGACATAAAAATTAACGTATCCCAAGTTATACAATTTTAATAATAGGCTGTCAAAGTTGGGTTTACTTTTTTTTTCTCTGGGATCCAGTCCACTACTGTTATGGCAAAGTGCTTGAGACCATGTTAAAATAAGTCATACATGTACCAGTAGGTTTGCAAATGTTTGAATTCGGGACTGGAAAAGTTATTCTTGTATCCATGGCACTTGTAAAAGGAGTGGACAAGGAAATTATGTTCTTGTCATTTCTGGAACAATCTCTCTTCATCTTTTTGTTTACAATCTCTCAGAACGTTCTTTGTCCCTATGCTTTACAGTTCAAGTTCATGAAGATTTCTATATTGATTATGTTTTGAATGAATAAGATGTTTCCATATGGTCAATGCCAGCTCAAAGAAAAAGATATTCTAGGAGATTTTGATTGTTTTTAAACTTGCAAAACTAAATAAACAGTTCCAAAACATATTTTATTCAGTTTTTCAGGCACATTTATCGATCAATGACTCCCAGCACCAATTTCGTAATGTTTCATTAAGGAGCTGAAGAGATTCCAACACTTCAATTTAGCCTAATGGGCATATGCATCAATTCTCACCAAAAGCCATTCAGTAAAACAATTGTGAAATTCTCACAACCCAATAGTTTATTGCAGTGGCGGATCCAGGATTTCAAGATGGGGGGGGGGGGATTTCTGATTTTAACATGTACAGTCAATGAGTGGTTCCGGCACTGTGATGGTCCATACTGAAGGAAGTATGTTTTGGAACAGTCCGTTTTATCCTACAATATTTTCAGCAACCAATATCTCTAAAAAATATCATTTTCTTTACGCTGAAATTGACCATAATTTGTTGAGGGCCATTAGAGTATTATATGAAAAGATGTGATTATAACTCCTGCTAATATCATAATAGCTTGCGTAACATATCAGGATAAGTGTTCAGATGAAATTTGGTCTGGACGAAAAGCATGCTATTTAAAGTACGATAGAAAAATATATCAATAACTCTAATTTCTTTGATATGTCACTTATTTCATTTTGTCAGAGGCAGGTAGTATTAGTACCTAACTTAAGATACTTTTTTAAAATTGTACAGTTTAATATCATTTATCAATCTCTATATCCAATGAAAACCATTAAAAGAACTTAATTTAATTTATTAAGAAGTTATCACTAAAGAGGTTGAAACTGGGAAGTCTATGCTTTGAAAAAAAGAATTCAGGGAATTGTTTTGATTTTTGTTCTAACTCATGACAACCTCAAGATATGTGTTGATAAAAAATGTCGTGAGATAAGAATACAATATAACTCACTTGCAAATTATGTTTATATGTAAATATTATTCAAATAATTCTGAGGGACATTTTTGTATTTCCTTTGCAGCTCCAAGTGTACAGTTATTTTTTATTTATTTCATTTTTTTTTTTTTGTAATGTAGGTAAATGTCATGTGCTAAAAAAAAATCAAGTTCTTATTATTAAGTTATTACATCATGCCTTTTGATGCATTCATATGCAGATATCATCATTAAGAGAGTCACAAAATGATAATAGTAACTATATTTTGATTCATAGATTTGAATGATATGGTTCGAATATAAAGATGGTTATTATTATAAGGATCATGTTGTAATGTGACGGAAGTACTTGAATGCCTTGTTCTTTAATATTCCCAAGTTGAAATTTTGCCATTTATAATGTATTCATGCGATATATGCCCTATCCTCTATTACTTGATGAAAACTTGGTTATTTTGATATCTCAATACAGTTCAATTCACCTTACGTATACCCCTGTTCACAAAATGTAGTTGTTTTGCAACTGGATTGGAGGGGGGGGGGTGGAGATAGAGTGCCGCGATATCTGTTTCTAATTCTGGGGAAGACATTGCAGTAGGTTTTACACCACGAAAGGCAATGTATCATATCGTCGTTGCGTAATGTTGTAACAGCTTTCTTACCTTCATTAGATAACATACTGTACAAAACCCACTAGCTTTATCAAGGGAAATTGGAAATCATGGGCATGTTTCAATCCATCCTTTTACCACGGACAGCCAAAAGGAACTGCACCACAGGAGATTTGCGAGTGTACGAACTGTTGAGGCGGTCCCTGAGGGTGCAGAGTGCTCATTTACATACTGCATGCTTCTCTGTACATGCCTCAGCCGCAGTGCTTCAACACAGCACAAAGCTAGCTTGCAGTGCAGTAACAGAACAGCCAGCTTCCCTTTGTGTATACATAAGTGAGAATACATATTGTGGTGGGCTGGATGGAGGTCGTATCAAAGTTAATTTCTTGGTCTTTTTCTTTTCTCTACTCTTCCCTTCTTTATCTCAGGTGTAATCCTATCATAGAAAACCTTCTTGCAGTACTTTCTTTAAAAAACATGTACATTATTTTATAAAGATGATTTTTCCTCAGTGTTTAGACTTACCAAAATCTGTGAATATGTATCATAATGTACAGTAGATAAATAAACCAAGATGACAAAAACCGAGTAGAAGTATTATTTCTAGACGTTTTGTACAAAAACATGAAATTGTAAAGAAAAAAAAAAGAATAAAGATTCATTCCATGTGTGTATTAAAATGCAGAGACTAAAACATGAAAACGTTTTATGTTTTCCTCTGTTTATAAAAAGTCATGTGATATTTCAGTTTTGTAGTTCTTGGCGGTAAAATAAAAATAAGTTGCAGTATATCTGCAGTTACTATGTAACCTATAAGTGTCTTGTTCTTTTTTACCTGTACATGTACATCATATTTCATGTTTATATATGCTTACAGTTTACCTTGCCCAAGTCAAACTTGCATTATAGTTGAATAATTACCTTAAGGCGCGGTCCCACTGACTTTTTAGGATGATTTGTGTGTGAATTACAGATTGTTTGTTTTGTTTTTGTTTTTTTTTGTGGATGAACGAAATTTGTATGTGCAACTCATGCGCAATTAATCCTCTCGCCAGTGGGACCGGGCCTTTAGTCAAAGGTTGTCAGTGTTTTTTCAAGTCATATTCTCTGTGCGACTATTTTAACCCTTAGTCATTTTTTTAAAGTCAAAGCTATTTCTTTAGTCCCAACAGATTAGAGTTAGTCAAGGTTGATGTTACTTCAATATCATTTCAGATAAATCTACAAATGTTATGTGACCACAAATACAATACAGTAGAGTTCGCCCAAGATAAAGATGTTTGGCAAGGACTAAAAAAGAATAGTCCACGACTCTTCCACTTGTCTTGACCACAACATATTTTAACACATTCACTTAAACAAAGATGCCACTTTGCACCAATTTTCATAAATATAGGGAATTTATGACTCCATGTGTCTGTGTTTCGTCTATTTTCAGCCCTTTATTAGCTTATCTATCCAAATTTGTGCGCTGTTTTTTAAATCCAATTTCAGGATTTTTGACTGGTACTTAGTGGCATCTCTGATTCATACCGTAGTCACACCGGTGTGACTGCGGTATAAATATTGCACTACTAATTTCTACATTATTTGTGGTGTGTATATGAATATTTTGTCGAGGGAAACCCCTCTGACTTAGACTAATTATTTACATTTAAAAAAAACCCCCCAAAACCAAGGTCATTGGAGGATACCTATTCAATAACAAGAAATGGTGGCCAAAAACGATTACTATGCTTCTTTATAATCCTGATTTGCATATTGCTTTTCATTACAGCTCACTCCTGTTTTAAAGGTTTTATATCAACAAAATTTTGTTATCAAACACAAATTTAAACGTGCAAACATTTGTTACCGATTAATTATGCTTCACAAATGTGTGCACGTTTTAATTTGTGACGGGAAGAATTTCCTTGTTTATAATAAACCGTATCCCTACGTGTTATAATGAGAGTGAACTATCCATTTCCACGAAAGCAAGCAAACAATTAAATGGAAGATCAAGTTTAAATAGTCAGAGGGACATGTACATAATAGTTTTTTTAAGGAGTGTTTTTCAAATATAGTTGCACAGAAAAATGCACCTCTAAACCAAAGTATTTTCCATGTACTGTATAAGCCAATATTTTCGCGATTTTGGACTAGTTGGGGAAATTCGCGAGACCAAAATTTCGCGATTTTGGTGATGATTTCACTACTATAAATAGCCTTGTATTGAAGTGGAAATTTTCGCGAAGACCAACTCGCGAAATTCGCGAAAATAAAGTCACCGCGAAAATAACCACTTATACAGTACATGTACATCAGAACTCATATGCCCCCCTCCCCCCAAAAAAGATACGTCCCCGAATCTCAGCGGTTTCTCAACCATTGTGATTGTTTTTATTCTAATAATTTCTAAGCAATTGGCCCTCACCCGATGAGAAACTATTACCCTCCATAAAACCTAGCTGATGTTAACTTGATATTTGATTTATATGATAGGCATATGTGGACATTTACACTCTCACTTCTTGGAAAGTTTGACAAAATTATCTTCTTCTCAAATGTTTTTTTTTCTTAACGACTCCACATAAAAGATGATCTTGTGTCCTGGTCATGATTAAATATTGTTTCATTATCGCCATATAAGACCAATTTATACTAAAAATGAACTTTGTATTTTCAATCGCTGAATCAAAATGACATTCGCCAAAATTTAAGGAGAATTGATCCTTTATAGATAATTGGCTTACTGTGGGTGCAGAAAAATCAAATAGCACATCAGTGAAGATTTGGTAAAAATCGGATAAATGATACGAAAGTTATGAGTATTTGAATGTTGAGATCTCTGAGGACATAGGAAATCTCACATTGGCAACGCACGGTCACCATTTATGATGTCATACAGGGAGAACTCCCCATATTGTGTGCACAAAAACCATTCAAAATGTCTCTTTATGTTCATTCTAATGATAGAACAGATTTTGTGCGCATGATTTATTATGTGTTTCATATATTTACAAGTCATCCATAAACAAATTTCTATATTCTACCTTTAGAATTGAGAAAAAAAAAGGATTTTAGTAACACGTGTACAATAGATAATGGACAGTTCTCCCAGCATTACATCACACATCATGATCGTGTTGCCAGTTGGAGGATCTCCATATCATTAGTGATCTCCAAATCTGAAAATTCGTATCTCTCTTATTCATTGTCTGATTTTTCTGAAACTTTTACCAATTTGTCTTTGGGGTTTGTCTTCATTCACTAAAGCCAAATTTCTCTGAGGGGATAATTCCCCTTTAATGCTCGAGTACACAAGTATTTTAGAGACCACCCACACATTAAACAGTAAACCTTTAGAAACACAACAGAACACATGGCTTTGAAATATTATAGTTTATTGAAAAGAAGTTCAATTGTCATCACAAATGTATGGTACTTTTGACATTAAATCTGCCCATGCAAAAGATTACTAAACAATCTTAGAAAGAACCAAAGATGTGGGAAAGAAAAATGTTTAGGCCTACAAGTGATTCTACAACACAGTTACAAAAGAAATAAGACACATAGAAACCAATCATAAATCTCTGCATGAATTCAGCTGCAGATGTGCAATAAGAGTGAAACGGCCAGGAAAGTGGAAACATTAATTTACTGCAATCCTAAAATTGACATAATATTTGAAAATGAAGAAACTTTTCAAACGTAGCCGGGATTTAAAGCTGCAATTGCAAGAGATGACTTAAACATTACACTTCATAATTTCCAAGTAATAAAGATCACTTTAAATGTGTATGTTGGTAGACAAGTATACATCTACATGTATATGGTTATGCAATTAAAAAAAATGTTTATTCCATTAAAGATTGAAGGGTTTTCTGTCATTGACAAATTGGAAACATTACAATAAACATTCTATCACAGCCAAAAAGACATTGAATAATTCTTTTCATTTAAGATTTTTGTGGGATATGGAGGAATGGCCATTTGTAATCAACACATACACATTCAAAACTGTAAAATATAATTTTCACTCAAAATATGAAATGTGTGTGTGCATATACACAAAATGCACTCTGAAAACAGACGAACGAAGCACAAGTGTATTTTTAAACCCATAAACTGACACATTTTACTGAAAAATAGTGAAGCATCTTTAATAACCTTATTCAATGAAAATAAATTCAATATCAACCTTACCCCTTGTCTGCTTTTGACAATAAAAGCAGGTTGTTGAATTATAACATGAAATCAAAGGCAATTTTGGTGCTGTGTCAAAATCACACGGTAAATGATGATTTTCTACCAATTCACCAATTCTGGAATTCTATGGAATTGGCATAGACATCAGATATTAATAACATTGTATGGGCAACGTCTCAAAAATACAAGTATTACTGCAAGATTACCAACATTCGGGAGATTTTCTATCATCTCATATTAACCCTTTAGCATCTAAACCGCCCCTCAGCTTACTCACTAAACTGCCCCAAACCGCCCTGTCTTAAGCACGCTATAGTCATGATAGTATCAAAAATATGTGATAAAACATGCCTCTATGCTGTCCAATTCTGCACACAAAAAAGTATGCTTTAAAAGCAATTCTTACAGAAAAAAACCTGATTGAAACACAGCATAACCCTTTACGCTAGTGAGTAAACAGACACTTTTCACACAGTCTCTAGGTGCTAAAGGGTTAAAGAGTGCAGATTGTGCACTGTAAAGTGAGGGATCGCAATGAATCCAATGACATGGGTAACAGGTAAAGTGCTTAATAAGAAACCGGTATTACTATTATTATTACACAATAGACATGAAGTATATGGCATCAGAAATAGTATACACACTTTGTAATGAATGGCCCATTCCACTCTCATCTGGAATTTCACTCAAAAAAAAAAAGAAAGGAAAAAATATGTTGCGAATTCAATAGAATTCATTAAGAACATGTACACCAACAAGGAGTACACTCGTACACATTCAATTGTAGACATTTGAATTTTAGGCATTTAGTTGTTTATCGGTGTCACGCCAAAAACAGTGCTTGCCAACACTGATGCATATCACATGACGTGCACCAAAGTCAAGCCCACATGAATTACTATGGTAATATGTGTTGGAGCAGTGTTCAAGGACTTAAAAATGTGTTGAGTTTGATGAACAATAAATATAATTCATTTGCCGTTAATTTTTCTAGTAATTGCTCTTTTCATTGCAAAATGTGTGTATTTGGCGATTCATCTGTATTTGGCGCGACACCGTTACTGTACCATTTAAACACGAAGACAACACAAAACATAAAAGGAAAAATATGACATGCATTTTGGTTTAAAATCTGAAGTAAAGCATTGCTTTTCTATTTACATCTATTCTAGACACCAAATATTACACCAAATACACATAGGCACCACTTATAAATGCTTTGATAGTTAAGCTCTTTTTATACATAGGTAATATACATCAACATATTTACAATGTTTATACAAGGTGTTCACATACAAAGAAATGGGATCTTTCTTTGTAGTCCCACATGAAACTACAAGGCGATTGAATCTTTTTTCTTCTTTTTTTTTATCAACAAAATATTGCATGCTTTTATTTTTTATGTTTATTTAAAGAAATGCTGAACTAGATTTCCTTTTTCCCCCCTAGATTTTTGTTCTTGATAAATAGGTAAATTGTAGGTTGGAAAGTACTCCAATAAACAATGCATTTCACTCTTCACAATCCCACATGGATATTTACTATGCATTTACCATTGTGCATTACCTGGTATACAGCTTCTTTTGAAATATATTTCAAAAGTTTTAATTTGAACAGAATTTGATCATGAGCACATTAGAGTATATTCATATCATGGATGCGCTTACTGAATTCATCTAATCATACACCAGTCTTTAATTCTACACATAGGGAAACGGTTATGGTTTACAAAGTCAACTTTAGATTTTGATTTTGGTATACTGTATAAGTGGTTATTTTCGCGGTGGTTATATTTTTGCAAATTTTGCAAGTCCATCTACACGAAAGTTTCCACTTCGACATAAGGCCATTGATAGTAATGAAAACATCACAAAAATCACGAAATTATCCACTCGCGAACTTCAACATAAGGCCATTAATAGTAATGAAAACATCACAAAAATCACGAAATTATCCACTCGCGAATTTCCCAAAGTAGTCCACAATCATAAAAATATCTGTACGCAGAACTATTGGCTACAGTGTTGCATGTACGAAATTTTCACTTTTTCTTTCCTCAAAAGAACAGACCAGGTACATTACATGGATGCAAATATGTTATACGCAGTACATTTACATATTGACTATACAAACTAGCTACAAATCAATAATTGCACTTGTGAAAAAAGTATTCAAGTTGCTACATTGAATGGTTTCATAAATAGATACATTGTAGTTAACTCAGCGAGTTCTTAAAGGAATCATCCTGGCTGGAGTTTGCATTTATTAGAAAAATAAAGTAAAATCGAAAAAGCACAACACTGAAAATTTCATCAAAATCGGATAAGAAATAGCAAAGTTATTAATTTTCTTAGGTTTTGAATTTTTTAGGAAACAGTTCTTCAAATTGGCAAACTGATGATGTCTCAGTCCCCCTACTTTCTTTGTATTTTATTGTATGAAATACCAATTATCAAGATTTTCTGCCCCAAGGACATAAAAACACGGATTAATCCTTGTGGAATGTTCAAGGTCTCAAGTGCTTTTACTTATTTCAGTATGAGGGACAGATTTTCTGTATACACAATATATGAAAAAATGAGATAAATAGGATTTCATATAATAAAATACACAAGAAGTAGGGGGACTGTGACATCATCAGTTTGCTCATTTGAATATTCAAATATTCAAATGAGACAATGAGACAATTGCCAAGAACTGTTTTACAAAAAAAATCAAGACCTTAAAAAATGCATAACTTTGTTATTTTTCATCCGATTTTGATGAAATTTTCTGTGTTGTGCTTGATGAATTTTACTTAATTTTACAAAACTTTTTCATTTCAGCCCGGACTCCTCCTTCAAGATGAATTTTATTCAAAGTGTATGTACAAACGTTAACTATAACATGTTCCAAGGCTGTAATTTCACGCAGAAGGTTTTAAGTCCACATGTACACTTATTCTTCTCAGCTCTAAATGCATGCAAAAATATTTTGTCTTAATAAAACAAACTTTGGATGAAGTACAAAGGTCTCAAATATCTGACTTGTTGGTTTGAATTCCTTCTGTCTACACACATACATTGTCACATGTATTGTTAACATGATTGTATCTATCATGTCTGCTAACTTAAACATAGCATTATGTTTTAAAAGTAAGTTATTGCAGATACATGTATTCCTAATTTTGGCAAAATATATTTGGTCCCGAAATCACTGCTTTAAACTTTGAAGAACTCAATTTCACCAAAGTTCTAGAGCTCCTTTCGAATGATGGAAAATTCCTATATTGAAGCCACCAATGCTAGACGATTATTACACTCGCTTCGTATGTTGTCCCATTCAGTATCAGCCATCCTTGAATTCTAAGATCAGTTTGTAGCTGAATTGCATGCTTGGGTTTGAGTAAATTGCTTGCATCTGCCAGTGGTGATGATCATGAGGCTTGATCTATATGTTGTTCAATTAAGTATAAGCCATCCTTGAATTATAAGATCAGATGGTAGCTGAATGGAACAATCTGAAATCCTAAACATTTCCCAAATGATGATGTTCGAATTAAGTGCTAATCCAGCTGGACTCTCATGAAGCTTCGTTCAATATGATGTCCCATTCAGTGTCGACCATCCTTGAACTCTAAGCTCAGATGGAACCGGAAAAGATCCATCTGAATTCTTAAAATATTTTCCAAAAACAAATGGCATCAATAATAGGTTCAAGTTAAGTGCTAACCCAGCTGAAGCTGGCTGATTATGGCACTTGCTGCATATGATGTTTCACACAAGGTCAGCCATCCTTGAATACTGGGATCGGTTTGTAGCTGAAAAGCTCCAGAACATTTCACACATGATGATGACAATGAGTTTGAGTTAAGTGCTAACCACACTGAAGCCGGATAATCATGACTCATCAGTCTCATCTCTCCATCCTTCAGCTCTTAGCCAGAGAATGCGCCACCGCTTGGACATGATCTTCCTCAACACCTTCGTCAGATTCCTCCAGAGCTCCTACCTTGTCCTCTCCTTCATCAGAGCTGATTGAGACAGCATCCTCCTGGGACTGGGGGAAGTGTTCTTCGATATTTTCCTCCTTGATTCTTGTCGACGGTAGGGAGCGGTTAAAGAGATTCACCTGAATGGACACGGAAGAAATAAAGCACACAGAGTTTGTTACTACAGTCAGACCAAGCCTATTACTATATTTTTATTATTAACACATAAGTGTTTACATGCTTGACATTTGGGATGGGAGACTTAGCCCACAATATTAAGACAGTTTTGTTTCTAGTTGACCAGGGCTGTGTTTCACCATGTCATTCGTAAGTAACAAACAAGTTTACAAATGACTGGTGATCAGTTCTCGTGTTAAATGATTAGAATGTGATTTATATAGCACCCCAGAACATGTTCCACTCGATTATAAAGTCATTCGTACATTTACAAAAGACTTGGTGAACCACAAAATGGAAGACTGGTGATCAGTTCTTGTTTTAATTGATTAAGATGTGGTTAGTGTAGCACCCAAGAAAATGTTCCAAATGTTCGTAAAGTCATTCATAACTTTACAAACGACTTGGTGAGACATTCCTGAGTCATTTTAGTGACTATTGGAACCTTGGCCTTTACCTGATCAGAGATGATAGCTTGATCCATGAGGGTAAGCCTCAAGGTCATTCTGATGATAAGATCTTTGACCTATGACCTACCGATATTAGTCACCAGTTTGTGACCTAGGGTCAACCTGAAATTTACAAACATAGTTTCCTTACCTGATCAGAGATGATAGCTTGATCCATGAGGGTAAGCCTCAAGGTCATCCTGACAATCAGGTCTTTGACCTGTGACCTATTGATATTCTTCGCCGATTCCCTGATTCCCTGATGAAACATCTTGAGCTTGTTGTTGAGGGATTGGAGGGGTTCCTTCTCAGTCTTGTCCAGGGCCTCGTTCCCGATGGCCAGGTCCAGGATCTGGATTGTGCTGTGGAGCTTGTAGTAGTCCGTTTTATCGTTTGGTCTCGTGGCCGGGACTAAATCCAAGATGCTTTGAAGCTGTATTGATAAAATCACACAAACTATGCTTTAAAGGGTATCTGAGGTTAAAAAAAAATAAAATAAAATAAAATAAAATGTTAACAGCTAATGCACATAAGATAAACCTAAAATAACTCTACCGCACATTCTAAGAGGTCTAAAGGTAGGGATTGTATAGAATCTGTAGAAAATGAAAACCAGAATAGAATACATATAAAAAGCTAATTAAAAATTTTGGCTGCTTTTCCAAAATGGTTGTTTTACGAAGCTTGACATAATAGCAAACTGAAGTGGATTTTTTTAAAACATCCTTATCAACACATATTTGGTATTACCCAAGAATCATTTGTACCAAGTGTGAACACAAATGATGCAGAAATAAATAAAAGAGAGCAAGTTACACAAAAAAACTAAAAACGTAACAGACCAACAGACCAACACAAAAAACTAGAACAGACCAACAGACTAACAGGAAAAGTGATCACTAGGTCTCTGCCGAACTTTGTTCAGGCGAGACAAAAAGTACCTTCAGTTCAGGATAGAATCCATTGACAATCTGCTCAGGTCCATCACAAGTAAGCTTCTTTAAACACATATACCTGTACAAATAATAATCATGAACACAATAAAAGTATCAAATACATATATCGCAAAGTCTATTACAAATATCATATTACCTTCACAAGTGTTGAATACAAAACAGAAGTTATGGCTAGTTCAATTTTTTTTTTTTTTTTAGACTTCAAAGATACATTACTATTCGAAACTTTCAATGATAATACTTCTATCTCATTTTAAAGATAATCTAGAGTAGTAGTCATGATGAAATAAATCAAAACATTCTAGTTCATACCAGAATCTCAAGCATAGGAAATAAATACTACACACCAAAGGAATTTACAGAAAATTGTGAATTTGCTGAGAAAAGAGCAAAATAAGCATAATTCTTGTATCTGGACAGCCCGTCTAAGCACATAGGTGAATAACACAGCCACGTGGAAAGTCTACGGGTATATCATGTGCACGAGATTCGCACCGGATCTGTGTGTGTATGTCTACTCCAAGTCTCAATTTGACGGATTTTTTCGATATTTTTTCAACATTTCTTCTGAAATCATTATCAAAACTTGAATATAATCTTGTGTAGGCATATGTAATGGAACAATGTGAGTACATATCTTACAGATTTATCTCAAATAATTTTGGCTGTAAGAACTCAAGCTTGGCTTTAAACTTCACTGAAACAGTCGAATATTAAAAGCTTTTTGACATACTGGCAATGTGAAAAAAAAAATTGACTTAAAAACTTGCTAGATGCTCTTCAATGCTAGTATCTGATAATCGTTGATAGTTATTATGAATTACATAATGCTTTTCTATTACTAACATATTCTGAGATACCAGAAACAGTAAAGCATTAACAATTACAGCTTGGGAAATAATTATTATACCTAAAACCGTATGGGAGCTCAGTAGGAAAATGGTCTAATTATTAATTCCCAAGCTGTGTATTCGTGTATATAGACAATTCTTGACAATAACTGATCGGTTATCATGCATTGCAATATACTTGAAAAGTACAGCCCGTATTCACAAAGGTGTACTAAGTTAAGCCATACCTTAAATTTGTGGTTTAACTATGGGTGGCAAAATGGGACACAAACTCAAATAGTGGATGTTCGATTTATCAGAATATTTGGGACTGAAACTATTAAAAACTGCCGAATGTACCAAAGTTTTCCCCAACTATTAAAGCACAATTCCAGAATCCAGTAAATGTGTAAGGAACATAACAACATTGACTGATTTGTCAAATTTGGCTAACCATAGTTAAACCAGATTTAAGCTTTTGCTTAACTTAGCGCACCTTGGTGATTACAGGCCTAAGGCGCCTTCTCCAAACAAAATGCGTCAGTTTCCTGCAGCTTCCTGATCCAACGCGAGAAACAATCGACTTTCTGCTTTTAACGTGTTTAAGCCGTATTCAGATTTCGGGATACTATTCAAAAGCCGATGAATCGTCTTTTGGTACAAAAGATGCGGGAAGCTGACGCACTTTGTTTGGAGAAGGCACCTAAGTCTTCATCAAATAACTCACGCTAGCTGCCTGGACATGTACCTCCCTCTTTCACTGCAGCTAGGCATGAGATGTGTGATGTATACTAGGTTGTGATGATGAGTAGCAATACATGGTAAAACATGACACAGACGTTCGGCCTGTATACAGGAAACAAATCACAATATTTAAATACTTAATATTGTATCATAGGCAGTTATACCGTACACTCCTGTTATAACCAGTAAAGGGAGTGGACTGTGATAAATTCATCAAATACTGGCAGCACATGGCACAAAAGTTATGCCTCTATAAGGGAAGCAGATCATACTATTTACTATTGTATCATAAGCAGTTATACAGTACACTCATGTTATAGCGAGTATGGATACAAGATTTCGTTTTAAAGAGAGTTGACTTTGCTAAAGTTAGCATAAGGTGACAGCACATGGCACAAACATTTATTCTGTAAAAGCAAAAGATCACCCTATTTAACATTGTATCCAAAGCAGTTACTCAGTCTACTCCTGCTATAGTAAGTTTGAAAAAAAAAATCGGACACTCAACTCATTATAATGGTTATAATGGGTGTGGACTGTACTAACTTAATCATTGAGGTGGCAACACATGGGATAGATGTTCAGCAAGTATACTAAAACAGATTTCAATAAATAAACTGATTGTTTAACTTCATTCACAATCTTGAATATATATCATTCTTCCAGCATAATCTGTAATAATAATTGCAAACCTTTAGGTCAGACAGAAATCGCCTGAGATTTTTGAGCCAATAGGTCTTTTAATTGTTGGTCAACAGGGATGTTCTTTATTTTGTAACCTCGCAAATACATGTGGGCTTAGTACACAACGGGGTAATAAATGTCAAAGCATACGACCCACCTGACTCGTCCATGATGCTTCAGGTACGCATTCAAACAAAGCATTTAGGCACAAACTGAAATCATTCTCTACAGCTTTCCTGTGAAGATAATCAACAATGTCTTGATTGATGTCTTTAAATAATCAAACATTACCATCATTCAAATAACACCTTCTCCAAAGACATTTTATTTTTGGTGGCTATTAACCCATTCACGTCATTGACCCACATTTTGTGGTTTGGGTCAATAACTTTTGTTTCAGGGCTCTAAAAATATACACCAGGTATATAAGTAGAAAGAGAAAAAAATTCTGCATACATTGTGCCCATTGTTGTTGCATGACCATAGTGCATTTGATGCCAGGAATTTTATTAATAAAATAATCTTTAAAATCCCTAAATTGGCAACACATTGGGAAGTTGAACGATTCCAATGTCATCAGATTATGTAATGGCATCGTTTTAGGCCATGTATTTGTTGACAAAATTAGCTGCCAATGGCTAACACAAGTAAGCATACATTGGACACATAGTCATAATTTCTTACTGGTATGCATCAACGATATTGTGGTATTATGAATTGGGATAAAGCTATACTTTGTTTGATTCCGTCTTTTGATCTTTTCCAGAAATGTGATTCATCACATGAAAATATGACACAAGTCACCAAGCAAACTGAGCAAAGGGTAAAGGAAATTTGCAAAAGTAATAAAAAATGCCAAATTTTTTGGGGAAAATAGTTACAGATTTTCTGAATCTTTAATATTTTATGTGTGCTCTGTGAAAAAAGTAAGTAAAACCGATAAATGGAATGTATTTAAACATTGATTATTTTGCTGATACCCTTGACTCGTGTCTCATTTTGACATGATGAATCTCAAATCATGAGTATAAAAAAGAGGTTTAGTGAGCTTACGTGATGAAGTACTTCTCTAGAGAGACCTTACACACCAATACAGCTAGACAGCAAATCTCTTCTTCTGAATAAGAAAACCTGAACGAACAGATGAATGGAGAGAAAACATTCATATTTTGATAGCCATTACAGTCCCCTCCCCCACATAACAAGAATGCATAGATATAACAAAATTTTGTTAAAATAAAATGAGGTAATTCTCGTGGTTCCGAATCCGAACAAGTGTAAACCTAGTAGATGTACAGTGTAACAATACTTTATTATTAAAAATTGGCCATTTAACAGGCAGCTGGTGATATCAGGAAGGCACTGTAAAGGCCACCGCACACCTTACGATTGGTCTGCGACCAGATTGTGTAATAAAACGTCATAACATTTGTGTGGATATTTAGAAATAGAACATCATACTGTGCAGAGTTCTAAATCATCGCAGGAATACTTATACGTTCAAATCAGTGACTATGTAACCTCCTTATTGAAATAAAAGCGAAATCAATATCTAATCGTAATGACGTCATAGCAATCGCACGATTTCAAACCAATTTGCCCTTTACTCCTAAATAAAGGCTTGCAATTTTCCGAAATTCGATATGAGTATTCTTACAGTTAATTTGAACCTCTGATGATAAGATTTTATTCATTCATACTTTCGGAAAATAAGCAAAATGCGATTTGTTCCAAAATCGGATCGTAGACCAGTCGTAAGGTGTGCGGTGGCCTTAAAGTCTGTGTCAAAACAACAAAAAAAATGGTACAGTTGGAGAAAAATTAATTAGGTATGAAATCTTCTCAAATGATGTGTGTATGTGGTACCAACTTACAGCCAAAAGATTCTTCTTGCTGATGCACTTTGTTAAATTGCATAATTTGCTTTTGTAAAACAAGAGTTATGCTAAATTTTGTGGTGATGAGCTTATCAAAATTACACACATCCATTGTTTCGGTGAGCTGAATTCATGGCTATTATGTGCAAAACCCATAGAAAAGTTGCGCAAAGTACATTTTTCTTTATTATAGCAAACTGGTCATATCTCAAGATCTACAGCACCAAATGGGATGAAAAAAATTGCAGAAGAAAGCCTGATTTTCCTACTTTATGGAAATATCAAACACTTTTAGAATGCAATTAATTTTCATACTTTAAAAAATGTTTTCCACATGCACCATTTTAATTCACACATACTCTATGTGACTCCACACAACTCTCATTATGTGTGTCAAGATTTTTCTTAGAACTCTACCAGACATTCCAAAAGGTATAAAGTTAGGTATTGTATACAATCTGTAGAAAATGAAAATTGAACCAGCATAGAATACAGGTAACTCTGCCTAATGCAAGTCGAATCTCTAGGGAATATAGAAATGTGTTAGACTTATGAGAGGTGAATAACACATGTCTTATTAATCTGGACTGAAAAATTGCTTTAAACTAGGTGATTATTCGGCTTATAGAAGGTTGACTTATGTAGAGTTAACTGTACATATAAAAAGATAACAAAAGACTCTTGCTGCTTTTCAACAACGTTGTTTTATAATGGTTTACATAGTAGAAAATTGGTTAAAATGAAACAAAATAATAAATAAATTAAATGACATTTAAGTTGATCACTAATTGAGAGTTAGAGACTTCTTTAAGACTTTTTTTAACAAGAGGACTTCATAGAATAGATCAATCATTAAGATTTCTCTTAAAAATACTGAATATGTTCAAGAAAAGAGTATGATAAGATTAGAAATAAGAATGAATTCATTTATTTGAGTTCAGTAATTTCATTCACTCTTCCATTAAAAATAGATACTTCAAAGAAACACTCAATCTAGAACATATCGGTTTTACCTGTTAACAGTTTTCCTAGTGATGAGGGTCAGGGTCAAGATCTTAATGACCTTCATGAGGTTGTTACCATGGTAACGTGCCTTTTCTGCATCAGTCAGTTCAGCAGTCCAGGGTTGACCTCTCTCTGTTTCCTGATTGGTATTATCTTCTCTATTTGGAGACCTGGGGAGCATTTCATGAAATAAATATTTACTGATTCTCACCGACAACTGTTATAAGCTACTGAAATACTTGCATCTGATTGGCTGATAGAAATTTTGTCGGATAAAATGTCCGACAAGTCCTTTCATGAAACGTCCCCCTGTAGTATCAAATAAGAAGTAGTGAGAAAATATGAATAGTCTCCCTTTGTACCCTTCAACCCTTGGTGATAGAGCATTTACATATGCGGCTCCCAAATTATGGAACACACTCCCACTCTTTATTAGGGAATCACCCACAATTACTATGTTCAAAACTCAACCTAAGACTTATCTTCTTAGTAATGCTCTCTAAAATGTAAGATTTATTTTGTTCTGCGCAGAGAATATATTATTATAGTGGCTGCGCAATATAAATACTCTTTTTATTATTCGCTCTTGTGATGTCTACTGTCAAGAGTATTCTTTCTGCCTACCGGGGGTAAACACTGTTTCCAAGCTGATCTTACTACTCTTTCGCCTAATGGGATCGCCTGCGTTCGTTGGTTAGAGTCTTATTCAGATTTGAATTCAGTTTCATATTCTAATTCATTTTAGAAACGTAAATATTTAATTTTTCAAACATAAACATATATGATAATACAATCAAACAGAACAGCGAGAGATAAAACTCAAGAAGAAGAAAAAACTTTAAAAATTAAATATTCAAAATTTCATACCCAACTACCTATTGCTCCTGTAAATTGCATATATGTAGTAGCTTTCAGTTTTATCAGCGCTTTAGATTAGGATGATTTTATATTTTGCTCTACAAATTCCAGGATTGGATTGAATTGGAAAGAGAGAGAGAGAGAGAGAGAGAGAGAGAGAGAGAAACTGTAAATAAAGAAGTGTTCAAACAGTCACATTGACATTAGGTTTAACCCTAATCAGACTGGGGGGGGCCATCATGGCCCCCCCCTCAACATTTTCCGCGACCACTCCGCCGCACGAAATTTTCTGATCGCGCCGCTTGCTGACTTTTTACTTTCAAGTCTCGCGCATCTTTTGAAACCATTTTCGCAAAAATCGGTCGTACCGTTACGACGCTGCACGATTTTCAAAAATATCCGTCAGACCGAAAATGGCTCAAAAACGTGATTTTGTGTACAAAGTCAATGCAAATTGAGTTTTCTCACCTAATTCATAAAGATATGATTATTTTCACTTTCATTGGCTGAAATCAATTTATTTTAGCATATTTATGCTTGAAAATGGATCTTAAATGATTTTTGCATAAAAAAAAAAGAAAAACAAAAGGTCAAAAAAACTAAGAAATACATAAGAAATTCATAAAACAATAAAATACATAAGAAATTAATTTTGAAACGAGAATTTTTTTCTAGTACAATTGTTAGGAATGCTATAAGGAATAATAATACCCAAAATTAGCATTCTGGGGGCTTTATTTTTTCAATTAGAGCAAAAAGTATGATTTCATGCATAAATTAGCATAATTAATTCATATAAAAAAAATTCATATTATTTTGGAAAAATTAACAGTGCAGTCTTGTAGATTACATGGCTCACTACCATCGTGCAAATTTTCGGCGCGGTCGCGCGATCGGCGGCCGAGATCTTAGGGGGGGGGGGCCATCATGGCCCCCCCCCCCCCCCCCCCCCCCCCCAGTCTTGACAGCTACCAAAACACCCCAGTCTGATTAGGGTTAATGCTGTGTCAATTTGGTATACATTTTTCTGACAATAACATAGAAAACAATGAGGCTTTAAAATAAATACTGGGAGCAAAGAAGCTTACCTGATATCATTTTCTTCAAAGTCTGGACGTACTAAGCCAGGGGGTAACAGCTCATTGAACGATGCACCTATATATTAAATAGAATTCCAATGGTAAATATTTTAGAAATATGACTCACACATATATACATTTAAGTATTAGAAATTTGTCCTGAAAAAATCCTTTAAGTAAGAGATAAAAAGACAGGGATAGACTAAAGCAATGTAAACGTGAGATAAACATGGAGGGAGCCCTGTAATTTGATTCAAATACAGTCAAAGGCAACACAAAGCAATGAAATGAGCTAGAACAAGGTTAATAGGCAGACTAATGCAGAGGCCTGAAATTTTTCAAACATCTGCAACTGAATGCAACAAAGGTCAACAAAAGTTGACCTACCGGTATATTTAGTGAGAGAATGCGCAATGAATCAAGGTGAGACGAGCTAGAGCAAGGGGCTAGCAAGCAACCAATGAGTGGCAAATGAGGAACAAATGCTACGTTACTACCAAACAGCATATTGAATCATACTGCTACTTTTTGCTGCTTTTGGCTGCATTAGGTTGCTTAACCCTTTCGTTACGAGGCACTTTTTCCAAAAAACTGAATTCTCTCCCTTCATTTCAAATTTTCAAAAAGATATCTCAATCAATACCCCAAGTGTTTCCCAGCTTTCCAACGGTACATAACTCAACAAGAGAGGGCGCTTTCTTGCAAAAAGACAAGTGTCACCAGTGTTCTATGGTGCCAAAAGGCGACCATGGTAATGAGAGGGTTAACACAGCTGACCGCAGCTGAACCAAAGGCATGTGACCATTCAGAGTAGGTGTTTGCAAACAAAAACTGAACAAAAAGTAAAATTGTTCTTTGGAGAATATTGGATGACTTTGAGTGGGATACGTAGAAATGTTGTAAGAGCTAAAGAAAAATATTGGATGAGTCGCAGACAAATCCGATATTTTTCTTCAGTGAGTAACAATATTTCACTTATCCCACGAAAATTGATTATCAAATATTATAACTATTATATAGATACCCCACAAACACATTAATCTTAATCTTGTCCTCCTTTTCTAGTGACCTTGTAAAGAGTACCACCGAATTGATAGTTGGAGTTGTAATGAATTTGAAGTTTCCCATATCTTCTCAAAAGAAATTTAATAGGCAGCGCAATTTGATTCTGACATTACATATCTGCATGGTGCATAATAAATGTTATAAATGTCAAAAAATATCTGCACCTCTAAAACCTAACATCTAAATAATAATTACGGAAATAACGTGATAAGAGTGTGAAAGAGAGAAGAACTTACCGTAATTGACTAAGATCTGAGTGAGGTCGGACACAGAGGGCGCCCAAGGTTCAACTTCGGAATGCTGCATCGGCCAAGAGTTTAGTATAGACCACATGGTCTGGTATACCTTGTTCACTACATTACAATCCGTGTGTACAGACACTGAAATACAAGAACATTGCCAATTTAAAGATTTTAGTAATTAATTGACCAAGATCTGATTGAGGTCAAACACAGGGAGCCTCATGGACCAGGAATTCAGTATGGACCACATAGCACAATGGTTGCTGGTGTTACAGGAATATAAGCCACATACATGCAAGCCGTGAACATTCTTATTCTCTCAACTATCTCATTCTCCCTACACCTCTCCCTTTTTTCAATAATCAAAGAATTTTAGTAAATTGGAGAAAAATGATTCTTTCCACTTACTTAATCTGAAGAGCCACAGCATGAAGGCAGGTGGGCATGGTTTAGAATGGTATGCCATCTCCACTGCAAAGGTTCTCAACATTTCAACCATTTCATCTGTAAAATCAAACAACCAAACAGATATTCACTTTGCAAACATTTCAAACTGATAACTACTTTGTATACAGAGTGACTACAAAACAAATGGTCAAAGTGGAGAAAAATAATTTACGTCTTAAATATTGTCAAACGATACGTGTATGTGGTAACAAATTATAAAAGCCAAATGATTTTCTTGCTGACGCGTTTATTTGGTAAAACATGCTTTTGTAAAACAAAAGTTATAAAACCCTATATTGTGTGCAGAGGAGAGAATCAAATTGTGTTCAAAAGCTTCAAAAAGACATAGAAACAGCATGCTCAAATTGGATTTTTCTTGGTAGTAGAAAATAATCATACCTCAAGCTTCTACAGCATCAAACGAGATGGAAAAAAAAATCCAGAAGAAAGTCTGTCTTTCCTGTTTCATGGAAATTCCAAGCATTACCAGGTTGTGATTAATTTTCATACTAACACAAAAAATGTTTCCCACTTGTACCATTTCATGTGATACAGATTGTATTTCTTGTGGGGGAGATGATTTTCATTCTTACAAATAACTTGACTGTAGCAGCTGACACAATGTCTTTTGAGAATTAGACCAAGTGAGAATTAGACAAAGTATCATTAGACCAAGAGAATATTAGATCAAATCGGTAGTAGACTAACTGGAGAATTGGACCAACTGCTGTTAGACCAAGTGAATATAAACCGATTGGATCAGTACTCTGTAACATATGGAGTTACGATAAATTGCATATCGATATTAACCAATCAGGATCCTTGTTACATGGACTTCTTGCATAAAAGTCTCACTGTGAACCAATCCAAATTGTTGTTTCAAATTTGCAAGTGATCCAAATTATTTATGTTACAGGGCACTGATGCATGATTGGAGACGCAAAGGCTTTCTTACCAGGTGTAGCTTTGAGCATGAGGCTTTCCAATGCACTGGGTTTATCAGGCTTGAACCCACAACCTGCCAATGAGGCCATGTGGTCATCATAGTTGAAGATCTGTTCATCAAAAGGGAAAGATTACATTTAAATACCAGTAATTGATTTGGGGGTCTACGATTGATTTCTACGATCGATATCAATCGTAGCTTCTTTCGTGTTACGGTTCTACGATTGATATCAATCGTACGATCGATCGTAGAGCTTTGTGTTACAGGGCCCAGGTGTAGCTTTGAGCATGAGGCTTTCCAACGCACTGGGTTTATCAGGCTTGAACCCACAACCTGCCAATGAGGCCATGTGGTCATCATACTTGAAGATCTGTTCATCAAAAGGGAAAGATTACATTTAAATACCGGTACAAGCTGTAATCGACCAGAATAGCAAAAAGATCGATCAACTTTGACGACAAGGAGACCACTTCCATTGTTAAGAATGAACAGAAATATCCATCATTTCATGTACACACCTGTATGACCATGGGTGTTTCATAAATACAGTGAATGTCTTTACGAACGACTGGAAAATTTTCTTGGGTACTACACTAATCACATTCTTAATCAGTTAGCACAAGAACTGATCACTAGTCATACTTAAAGTCATTCACAACCTTCTTGAAACACCTCCTCCGCCCTCAGCCCCCCCCCCGCCATATTATTTCCAGTTCTTTTGAAATTGGGTACTTGATATTATGGTGCCACTTGATGCATTTGGGCACCCATATATTAATTCTGGAACCTTCACATTGTGAAACTAAACAGGGGGCACCATGAGTAGTTGCATCAGAACCCGGAACAAAATAATCTCGCACCTTGCCATTTGCAATGGTATGGATGACTTGGAGTATATCGATCATATCTAATTTTTTACAAGATATTATTGCACCAGAAATCATGAAAGTGCCTTGGTTTAGTGGTCGTATCACTTGACTGGGGATGCAAAGGTCATGAGTTCAATTCCTGGTACTGACACTTATGTCCTTAAGCATGGCATTTTATCTACTGGGAGGATGAGTCCATACAGTCGCCGGCTTTGGCAGACACAAAGCATGGAATAGAATCCAATGAATGGGGTAATAATATACTGTAAAGTGCTTTTGGCCACTAAGCGCATTATAAATAATAGCATTATTATTATTTTTTTTTTATTATGAAAGGAATATCACACAATCACGCACACTCATGCCATAATAAAGCCATGTGGACAATGTGAGACTAGACTTGATCTAGTTTCAAGCCTGCTCCCAGTACTACTGTATTCGCTGATATTTTTGTGTGATTAATTTTTCGGGCCGAGCGTCCTCAAAACATATTCACAGGTTCTTAAATTCGCGCTGCATTTACGTAAGAAGTTAGTTGAAACCATATAAAACATGCATAAGAAAGCATACTCATATATTCACGTGTTTTTAAATTCGCGCCTGCCGATCTTTGCGCGAAATCCGTAAAAATTAATGCACCACGAATATTTCCACAAGTACAGTAATCTATCCATTTAAATACTGGATGTGCTTGGAATCTTGAAGTCTAATGTAACTTAACCCTTTGTGAAACACTCCCAGAATTGGAAAAATAATGAAGATAGCTTACCTGTCGAAGTTGAGTCTGATCAAAAATGGATTCCCCAGGGTGCATGATGGGAATTTTTTGTTCCTTGGATGTATCGTACTGTCACAAAAAGAAATCCAAACGAGAAAATAAGATCTAATAAATCTTGTGATTTAAAAAAAAATTCTATCCTACCTGACTTGTTTTCCTTCTCAAGTCCTTTCTCTCATTGTTCTGTTTGATTGCATCATCGTCATATCTGTTTACATTTGACAGATCATAATTTATGTTTATGTTTCTTAGAGGAATTGGAATCTGAATCAAGACTCTACCCACTAAAATCATTAATCTGACTCTATCTATTAATTAGGGACTCTCTCTCCCTACCTGACTGCTAAAGAAGAAATTCAAATATACTTTCCATGTAAGGAAGCAACAATGGAGGCCTACGACTTTGATTCCTATCCAAAGGACTTGGTAATAAAAAAATAATGCCTTGCAAAAGAGTATTAGCACAAAGACTTATTTGTTTCTGTCTGTTGAGTTTGGATTAAACAAAACAGAGACATATACATAGAAAATTCATGTGAACACTCCTTATCAAGAGAGACCTACACCGTACCTTTTGTAGTAATTTCTTCGTATTGAGGCCTTGTTGCTCCAAGAATTCATCCACGGACCCGTCGTCATGGTCACCGTCTCCGGTCTTCTGCTGTTCCTCCATCTGACGAGCAAAGCCTCCTTGGTTGACATCTTGCTTGAGACGATTGAATGTAGATGCAAAGTTATCCTATATTCAAGAAGCAAAGATGAAAAGAGGGATGTTATTTTCAATTGTGTTTTATATTAACTGAGTCATAATAGTTATTAGGCTAAACGAGCGAAGCCTCCTTGGTTGACATTATGCTTTAGACAATTGATTGTAGAGGCAAAGTTATCCTGTATTTAAAAAGCAAAAGTAAAGATTAGAGTTGTCAGTTCAAGTGCATTTTATATTAACCGAGTCATGATGGTTATTTGCGTAAACTATTAATTTGGAAAAATGCCCTGTATTCAAGCAGCAAAGATTAAATGAGAGTTGTCAATTCAATTGTGTTCTATATTAACCAAGCCATTACAGTTATTTGAGTAAACTTTTACTGCTCTGAAACTGTTTAAATACAAGTAAGAGCAAAGAAAGGAGTGATGGAAAGACAAAAAAAAAAGGAGAAATGGAGAGATAGAGAGAGAGAGGGAATGGAGAGTACTCTTTATACAAACAATCATAAATATGTACGCTTAAAGGGGAAGTTCACCTTGTTATTTTATTGGTTTTAAAAAATACAGAAAAATAAAAGAAAAATATGAATGAAAGTTTGAAGAAAATCGACCAAAAAATAGCGAAGTTATGAATATTTAAATCTTTGATTCAGTGACGTCACGTGCGAGCAGCTCTCCCATGTGTTGTGTATATGTAAATTCCATAAATTTGTCTGTTTTTCACGGTTCTTGATATAGGAATGGGTCAATTTGATAGAGGCATGTATATTAACATATGTTATTATTTTTGGTCGATTTTCTCCAAACCTTCACTCATATTTTTCTTTTATTTTTCTGCATTTTTAAAAACCAATTTAAACCCAGGGTGAACTTCCCCTTTAAACTATTCAATAATTTAGAAGACAAAATTACCCACCGTTTTCCTCTTGATATCCATCATCTTATCCAAACTAAACTTAAGTTTTCTCTTCTTGGTTGTCGGCTCCTCAAGGACCTTCTCCTGAGACAGCGTTCCTGGACTCATGGAATCCTACAAACAAAATAATATTGATTATAAAATTAAAAACCTGTCCGTTAAAACCATAAAAGGGAAATATGAAGGATGGAATAAAAACCCGTCTATTGAGACCACCAAATCCTGTACATTGTAACAATGCAGAAAATTCTGCCTATTCAGACCTCCAGAAGGAAAAGGAAAAAGAACCAAGAGTAGACCAGTAGCCTTTATAGAGGGGTTCTGCAGCACTTCATTGAGGCAGGCAACATAGGTGACCACTTTACCCAGGTTCAACAACACATTTTTCCCAGAGGGAGGCAATTTAGGTCCTTCCTTTATACAGGTGCACAACTACATCAGACGTGGCTTGTGTTAACTGTCCTTTGATCTTGTATCCCATATCACACGATGTACAGGCAAAAATCCAAATTTATGCATTAATTCCACAGAGGTTTAGGACAGCATTAAAAATTACCGTACGTCTAAATGTACAATGTAGCATTAGCTCAGGCAGCTGTTACCAAAATATAAATTGGCGTCTTGCTGATTTAGCGGCATGGACTTCAGTCCTGTACCTTGCGATTGCATACAGTTGACTTGGTTCACAATTGATACAATATCGTAACAGTTGGGATACCTTAAAGGGATTTAGTAACTTTCAAAAACAAGAGCAATTAAATCAAGATGAATAAAATTATATTGCTCTCACAGTAAAAACAGACTACTGAAAGTTTCAGATCAAATGGAAGTCATTTACTACCTTAAAACAGTGTAACAAACGATGATAAGCATACAGCCGAACACAAGTTAATTTACTACCACTCTGCTGCAAGCTCAGCAGGCCTCTAGGGACGGGGACTACACAACAGGAAATGGGGTGTCTGTTGTGCTGTGTTGAAAAGCACATGGTTTTCAAACCCATTCGGGGATGGGTTGAAAGACTTGAGAATGAAATCACTGATATCTCGAAAGTAAAGCAAGCAATTAGTTTGCAATTTTGAAGAGATACCAGACTGACCTATGTGTTTATAATTATGTTGGCAAAATTAGCTAAATCAAATAAATTGCGATTTGAATATCATTCAATGTTACTGCATCCCTTTAAAGTAGACATCAAACCAAACAGTAAAGTACACTTTCCACTGAGAATCAATCTTCATCCATTCAGAACATGACTACATACATGTATGTACATGTTGAACTGATCGTTGTTGGTTTGTCAGTGTTATTAGCCTGTATTTACAAAGATGTCCTAAGTTAAGCCATAACTTAAATCTGTGGTGTACCTGTAACTATGGGGAGCAAACTGTGACACAGTCTGTCTACGTTGTTATGATCCATATGTTTACTGGATTGTGGAATCATGCTTTATTGACTAAATACAGTAAGTTCATTATTGCGGATTGAAATAATCGCTAGAGAGTATTCATTTGCCTCGCAATCTACTATGGTCAACAAGGAAATTTGTGATCACTCTCTCTCGTTTTCAGTTAATTTTCATCACTTGATAAAGAGTTGCAGCAGCACTCGAAAGCTTGTGAACTTGTAAGCTAGTGATCACTTTTTGCGAGAGTGATCACAAATTTCCTTGTTGACCATAGTACATTGCGAGACAAATGAATACTCTCTAGCGATCATGCTTTATTGGTTAGGAAAACTTTAGTACATATCATTCCCAGGCAATTTTTTAATAAAAAACAAAACAAAACAAAAAATTCTGATATGGCCATGCGTTTTGAGTTGGGCCCTTAAAAAGGTGGAGTTGTGACATCTGCTCCTAAAATATGATGTTGTTTATAGATTTACTAAACAACTATACAACCCTTATAGCTGGATTTGGTCTTAAATTAAAGCTCTGATGTAGGACAACAAAATACTTGTATCAAAACATGAAAAAAATTTCATCATTTTCTGTTAATTAACTGGTAATAAACAAATATCTGGGGTGGAGGAGGAGCCGCGCAGGAGGAGCCGCGCAGCAAATTTGGCAAATGTGCTGTAATGAGTTAAATCAAGTTCACAGAAGAGTGTTTTTGGATTGAAATGAATACACCCTGCTGAAATAATCAATTTAGCTTGATTTTGATAGTTTATTACGTTAGTCCAGGAATTTTAATTACCTTGATTACAGTAATTGGCCATGCTTCTTGAGATTTTCCTACAAAAAGGTTTAGTTTTCACATCTACTCCTCAAAAGTGATTTTGTTTATATTTACTCAATCATTGTCAATGAATAATTAATAAATTGATTTTAAGTGCATTTCTGAACTCCTCAGACATTCAGCTTGAAGAAAATGTATACTTTTATGGGGTAAATATAGATTTTGAAAAAGTTAGAGCCACTTTCAGTGAAATGCGCGCGATTAGCACAAATTTTGAGTGTGTCACACAACATGGGCCCAACTTAAAACGCATGGCCATATATGGAACATCTACTGTTTGAGATGGTGTCACATTTTGCTACCCATAGCTAAACCACAGATTTAAGTTTATGGCTTAACTTAGGACACCTTTGTGAATACAGGCTAATAACACAGACAAACCAACAATGATCAGTTCAACATGTACATGTACCAGTCATTTTTTGAAAATACATTTATTCATTGCACAATCAAATTTCCAATTACCTTTTTGAGGCTTTGATTGATTGTGTGTAATAAAGAAATGTATTTTCAAATAAATTTACAAATCAGATGAACCTTTCTCTTAAATATCCTTTACTGAAACCATTACATGCACATTGACTTTGGGACAGTCTCTTCACAGACATTAAATCTGGCACAAATCCCAAAACTGCAATCCTATTCCTATAGTTCGGTCTTTAGAGACAAATCCTTATCATGCAAGCTCTCTTACAATTACAAGAAGACAATTCAGATTAAAGTGACAAACACAAAGTACAAGATAACTACAGTGTTAGTGTTCAGTGGATGCTTTTGCCTACTGGACCAGAAATTTAGGCAAAATATTTCATTTGACGCCCTAAATGCATGCTGAACACAAAAAAAAAAATCCTGCAAAATAAAGGTGCATGTTGCAGCCTTAAAACTTTATCTCTATTGAAGTTCAAAATTATAAATATTACCTATATTTCGTTGTCAAACTTCAGTATAGAGTGCTGAAAATCAGTGATAATTGTACAGCTAGCTAAATACATGTACATGTACTTGTATGCAAGGATGGCAGACCGATGGTGTAAAATATTGTTCCAAAACAAGTACAGATACATGTACAGTGTAGTTCACAGTATCACTCACCAAGAAAATGCACCAATCACATGTATATGAAGTAGATGAAATAGAATTTATAGGATAGTACTAAAACAGAGTACCAGCCAAGAATGATGCTCAACTTCATACAAGCGTAGTGCTTCTTTGCAAATGAAGGTCTCTAGACAGTATCATATCGCGCTGAGAGCTAAACCCTTCAAATCAGATTACACACATCAGTAACATAATCCTATGCAAATCAGGGCAAATAAGTAAAACTACATGTATATAGGTCTTGAAAAATTAAGTTATCTCCTACAGCATACAACCCATATGTGTATGTATACAGAACCGCTCTTATCAGCTGTGTATATTTTTCACAGAACTCACCTGTAGTGCAAACAACAAAATGATAAATGATCTAGCTGGACATACAATCTACTCCCATATATATGACAATATCATTTTTCAAATGAATTTGTCTCAGAATAATGCAATTGATGGTTAGCACTATGTTGCACTACCTTCATGAAATAGCAAGAGTCTGGGAGAGACTTGGCCCTCCATCATTAAAATTTCAGAAATTGAACTCTGGCATTTGACCTAATTAGTCTAAAACCTATTCAGATCATCACCCTTTGGTGATTTTAATCGAGTTTTAAAGTTCAAATCTCAAGTGGTTCTTGAGAAATCTTGAGAAAGAGGCACATTACTAGGAACAATGTACATGTTCTTCTGTGACCCTTGAATTTTGACCTGCAAACTCCAAAATCTAGTTTTCCGAGGTGTGAAACTATCATTAAGTTTCAAATTCAATTGGTTCTTGACAAATTGGGACAATGAGACAGCGGGACAGAACGACAACCAAATAATAATAATATTATAATTATGATAATAATAATGGTAATTAATCATTAAAAATAATAATAATAATAATAATAATTAAATAAATTAAAATAAACAAAAACCACCCCAAAATCTCACTTCTCCTTGATAAAAAAGTCCAAGAGAACTCATTCTGTCAGAGTATCAGCCAGTCCAAGTACAAAATATTATCCTTTTAATACTGCTTCTAAATTCACCAACTGTCAACGATCTAAAGAATCTTCAGATTTCATACACCAGACCTCAGTCAGACAGTTTCCAGTTCTGTTTATTACCATCATAGATGTCTGGCATGCTACCACATGGTTACCGATGGGAATCCCACAATAACCATTTACCACGGTTCGTTAAACACGATATAGCATTCTATTGATCCATAAATGTGGACGCCCTTTCATAATTTTCCAAATACAGAGTAAATAAAATCATAATATGTAATGCCAAAGACCTCTTTGGTGATTATAAAACGAAGTATTGTTTGCTATATGACAACAGTACCTAGGATTTTCATTAATTAAACAGTGTTTTGGAAAAAATACCATAGAGACAACGTTAATATTGATTTTTCTGTAAATGTAGGTTGAAATTCTCCGGTCTACTAATTATGTATTTTAAAGATTATTCATAATCAATGCGACCGGTACAAGCTTCATTTCCAAGAACAAGTACAATGTTCATATTGATTTCAAATAAAGCTTTTTTGTGGAAAATCTGCAAATATAGCAGGGCTCCATACAAATTCTTTTCTATAGATTGTCTGGAACACAAAGTTCAAATGTGCAGGACCCATGTTTATTTAGCGGGTGCCTGAAAGTGTGCTGGTCATACATTGTACATAACAGTCTGTGTCAAAAGAAATGGTACAGTCGGAAAAAAAATAATTAGGTGTGAAATATTTTCAAATAATGTGTGTATGTGGTACCAAAATAAAGCCAAAAGATTTTCCTTGCTGATGCGCTTTATTCTGTATAATTTGCTTTTAAAAAACAAAAGTTATGCTAAATTTTGTGCGATGAGGAACAAATCGAAATTAATCACTTTATGACCATTATGCGAAACCTATACACAAAGGCATGGGACAGCGTGCGAAAATTGGATTTTTGTTGATCGTAGAAAACTTGTCATATTTCAAAAATTACAACACCAAATGTGATGAAAAAAATTGCAGGTGAAAGTGTGATCTTCCTGCTTTATGAAAATACCGAACAATATCAGGTTGTGATTAATCTTCATACTATAAAACAATGTTTTCCACTTGTACCATTTTATTTGACACAGACTGTATAGATGGAGTTTGAAATCCTGCACTAAAATTCAACAGAAATTATGAAGGAATATATCACATGATCTCACATTGAAATTTCTTTATGCCATTCAAAACAATGTGAGAGAATATTTGATCAGTTTCATGCCACATTCTTCGTTCACTATCAAAACTACATTTATAAATAACGATCAGTCTACAAAATTACTCTCTTCTTTTATCAAAGCATCAAATATGTACGAGTCTAGAACCTGTAGAGTATTAAAAAAATGACACTGAGCAGAGTAGAATGGCAAAACAAGAAATACAGTAGAAAATTTGGGAGAGAGAGAGAGAGGGAAGGATAATACTGAGAGATTTTCTTGTACTGAAGGTGATGGTTGTACGTATTCCCCTACCATCCTGGGCAATATGCCCCTCGATGCCCCCCTCGAACCCCCGATTATCAAGTCCACAATACGCTTCTGGTCTGAATGGTGTATGAGCCTTGAGAGTAAATATTATCATTCCAAAGTCTTCACCTGTAATCAATTATATATTTATCAAGATATTTTCATGCATGATCTGTCAAAGTATATCTGGAATTTTATTTAAGAATACCAGGCATCAACAAACAAAAATTGACACACAAAATGGGGTATCTGACATTGGACTCCGGGGCCATGAGAAATTAAATATTGTTAGCAAATTTGTAAATGATAAACAGAACAAATTATTGACAGGAGATTAATTTCTAAGAACTTTTATTTAGGTAGATTAAAGTTACAAGTACAAGTAGGTCCAGTTAACTTCAATAGCAACATCAAAAAGGACTTTGATGCATGTACATATATATGTAACAATATGGGTTAGATCATGGGTCACCACACTATAAAGTTTTTAATACATGTAATTCAATGGCCCGTTTCACAAAGGTAGCCTAAAGTTAAGCCTAGCTTATATCTGTGGTTTAAATATGGCTAGCAAAATTTGACACAATCTCGAAAAGTAGATGTTTGATATATCAGAATTTTTGGTTGTGAAACTATTAAAAACTGTCTGGAAATGATAAGTACAAAAGTTTTCCTTACTTTTAAAACACAATTCCAGAATTTAGTAAACTTGTACGGAGCATGCAACATAGACAGGTTGTGTCACATTTTGCTAGCCATACTTAAACCACTGATTTAAAGCTAGGCCAGCTTTGTAAATACGGGCCAAGGAGTCCTGATTCTTCAGTTCTGAATGCATGTACCCTCTGTTCATACTATACATGTATTTTTTTCCACAGTAAACATGTTGAGTGCAATAAACACAAATTTAATTTATTGACGCTATTTCAACATAATGTCCCTCATGTAATTTATGTAGGCTTTACAAGTATGACAATTTTGTCGCCCTCTCGCAAAAATGTACTAGCGCAATGGCAACGAGTATACATTAAGTACCTTACTGCTGGAAGGCCATGATTTGTACCGCAATTTTCATGTTTTCTCCAGAATATTTTTAGATTTTTAGATGTCTACTTGTGCAAGTATCATCCTATTCTTTAAGGGCATACAGTGTAGGTAGTGGATTTTTTTACAATGCTGCATGACCTTTTATACATGTACATGTTCGTCAGACAGAAAATAGCTATAAAAAAAAACATGATTTTGTGTACAAAGTCCATTGATGCAAATGGATTTTTCTCACCTTATTCATAAAATAATTTTCACTTTCATTTGCTGAAACCAATTCATTTTTAACGTCAAAAATATTCTGCAATAACTTGGGAAAAATGAAATGTCAATAAACAAACAATAACATGTACATAAGAAATTAATTTTGATACCAGAATTTTTACAGGTGGGCAGTTCCAAGGTAACGGAGTGACATTCAGAAGCAACATTTCAGCATTCAAACAAATTTATCACCCATACTTTAATCTTTATGTACAAAGGAATGGTTCATGAAAAAAGCTAAATGGTACCCTCTTTTCAAAACGATCATTTTTTTTATAGTGATGCTCTTACATGTAATTATATGAACATTCATAAACATGGTTACGGAATGACGCAAAATGGACATGCATATTTCAGCCGAAAACATTTTCCTTAAACTCTGTGAACTTTAAATGGCTACCACAATTTTGAGTTATTCATTGCATTCTATGTTATTCTAGGTATAATATGCTGCTTTGCATAAGAAAATTGGTAGAAAATTTTGTTAATTAAGACTTAAAACTTGAACTCATGTCCAGCTACAGAGTGACGGTTACAAAGTGACATCTGGTTTCCCAGTGTTTTTCGTGAGGAGAAATGCATTAAGAAATATTGATACCAAAGTTTGTTAGAGTAGTCCATGATAATTACATTGAGCAAAAAAAAAATGGCAAAAAATGACTACATGTAGATATAAGAATACAGTAAATAGTGGTAGTATTTTACGAGCTGTGATTGGTTGAAATGATGTCACGTGTCATTCACGTTTTTGTATAGTGCACGGTTTTTTGTTTTAGTGCACGGTTTTTGTTTTAGTGCACGGTTTTTTATGTTGCAGGATAGGGAATCCCGTAAGAGGTGGATAGGTTACTTGTCAGACCTGCTTTTATCTATTAATAAAGGAATATATTTGTGGGTGGTAGCTGGGGGAGACGCGAACTTGAACTCATGTCCAGTCACAGAGTGACGGTTACAAGTGACATCTGTTTCCCAGTGTTTTTCGTGAGGAGAAATGCATTAAGAAATATTGATACCAAAGTTTGTTAGAGTAGTCCATGATAATTACATTGAGCAAAAAAAAATGGCAAAAAATGACTACATGTAGATATAAGAATACAGTAAATAGTGGTAGTATTTTACGAGCTTGTGATTGGTTGAAATGATGTCACGTGTCATTCACGTTTTTTGTATAGTGACGGTTTTTTGTTTTAGTGCACGGTTTTTGTTTTAGTGCACGGTTTTTTATGTTGCAGGATAGGGAATCCCGTAAGAGGTGGATAGGTTACTTGTCAGACTGCTTTTATGTCATGTCATGTCTGGGGGCTGTACTTTTTTTAGTGGGGCTTTTTGGGAGGGCATTTTTTTTTTGGGGGGGGGGCCAATTTATTTATTTATTTATTTTTTGTGGGGCGGGCAATTTGTTTTTTTAATTCTTTACTTTTAAACACCCCCCCCCAAAAAAAAATGGGGGCGGCAAAAAAAAATTTAGGGCCGATTTTTTTATTTCACATTAAAAAAAAAAAAATAATAAATATATACAAATGGGGGGGGGGCGGCAAACAAATTGGGGGCCATTATTAAAAAAAAAAAATTAAAAGAAATTTCATTATTTTAAAAAAAGAACAAAAAAAAACAAAAAAAAAAAAAATTATGTGAAATTTCTAATTAAAAAAAAAATGATTCAAAAAAAAATATTTGGGGGCTAATTTTTTTATTTTTTTTTGGCGGGTGGG
>CALNVZ010003432.1:24095134-24127211 GCA_940671915.1 Paracentrotus lividus | reverse complement strand
ATAGTTCAATGCCACCCATGGTCAATTATCGTAGTTGAGGAATAATAACACTTTGTAATATTTCATTGGCATCTTTACATAAGTTAGGGGCACATAGTTACAGAATGAACTATATTCATTTCGTCTTTCCATGAATATAAGAATGACTCAGTATTGACATATGAGACATGCATAATAATGCACATATAGGCCACTACATTAGCAATTAGACAGTATATTAGCATAATGTCAATGGACTATTATATGAACTGGTCTTTGACTAACTGAAGGAGAACAGTAGACTCAGCAAATACTTAAATCTTGTTTTAGGTCAACTCATTGTAAAAGTTTTCTTACTACATCTTACTCAACATCATCTGTTTATAATATTCTCGTCGAATTAATAAGTAGGAGATCTTCATTAATAACTGTAGGTTATTAATCTAATTATGCTAATAGAAATTAATTGCTTATACAATGATTGCCAATCTTTCAAGCATCTCGAATCTATCAATCTCATCAAGCTGAATTTACTATGAAATATCTATCAGAACACGAATCAAACAAAAAAACATTTTTCTTCTGTAAACTAGAAATAAAGAAAAACTTTATATTGTATAGAATAGTAAAGTGTATGCATAAAAGCTAATTATGGCTAATTATGCTTACTCTATTAGACAATAACAGAAGAACTTGCAAATTGGAAAAAAGTAGGGTCAATAAAAATGGAATTCTTATAATAGATACCACCTTAAAAAGTATTTATGTGTTCATCGTATTCTCAGGATAACCTGGATTGATATTTAGTTAGGGTTGGGACGAATCTCAACTTTTTTTTTCAAACAAGTTAATTATTCTATATGTAATTGATTACGTACGATAGAAACTAAGAAATGACATTATTTTATGCATACACGAGCGACGTCTCGTGTAAAATGGGTGCAAATAAAACCATAAATTGGGTGGCCGCCAAAATACGGTATTATTCCATATTTAATCGTACATCTTTTTATACGTATAAACACTTCTTAAGCGTAATGTCATTATCGGCTTTGGGTGTCAGGGGACACCTAAATTGATTATCCAACATTGATGATATCCTTCTTAAGTTGATTGCTTACGTATTATTGTTTGGTTTGGTTAGTTAGATAATAATTCAGTCAATTTGAGGGCAGAAAAAAGAATCAGCCAGACTCATATCAGAAATAACTTAATTACACTATAGGACGCTTATAACTAGGTACTTTGGTCATCCCAAGATAACAAATTGTCAAAAATATTGAGTCTTTAGAACTGCCATCAAAGGCAATACATAAGAGACCATACAAAATAAAACCGTTTATACCTATAAACGTGCTGTGATCTGGAATTGGGGCAAAAAAACACTGTGTTTGTTTTTTGCACTTTTATGCTGCGATCAGACATCTGCATCCGCTACACTAAAACTGATTGTCATTTTTGGAATACTACATCAAATTTGTACTAAGATCATATACTTGTTGAAATAACTTTCAGAAAAAAGTCATTATTTGCCCAACCATAAAATATATAAATTTCTAATTTTATATTTAAACGATATGTGAAATATGAAGGTCGATTAATGCCGATAACACATATGCTAATATGACACCTCCAATGCCATAAATACAGACCAAATGCAACCCCGAAATTTATTGGGCGCCCTTAATCATATTGCCTATTTACCCCACACCCCCAATGGAATGGCGCCATTCGATTGGCGAGGATGCGGCAAGCGCTCAAATATTGAGTTTGAAATCCGGCGATCTATACTCATCCTCTAACTTTCTCGCCCAGAAATTCCGTAATGTTGCAAAGATAGGGGGACGAGGGGGGAATGTAGGCAAATGTATATTTCCATATCGTAAATAATAAATTTAGAATTTAATTTTATGATTTACTTCAATAGAAATATACATTTGCCTACCATTGCTACGACCAGCACTGACAAAAGTCGGGAGGGGACACCATGACGGTTATGAAACTATGGAGGATGCCGCCGCTTTGGAGAGGTCGGGTGGAGAAAACAACCCTCACTAGCGGCGACATCTCTCAGGTAAAAGGAGGTAAAGAATTTGCAGAACGCCAAAAGGCCGCTTTGCAGATTCTTCCACTCCGACCCCTGTATAGGGCCCAAGAGGAGCTAATGCCTCTGGTCTGATGGGCCTTGGGAGTGTTCCTTCTTCAAGGGCCTTCATTCCGCAGCCTTGATAGCGGATACTATCCAACGGGACTAACGTATCTCTAGAAACACCCTTTATGGGGTTCACGGCAGTAACAAAAACTGTGAAGATTGCGAAGATTCTCGTTTCCTTGAAATATAACCATTTGAGGGCCCTAACGGGGCACCAAACCTTGTCCTCTCTGATAGACGAGAACATCCCGTCAGAGGCGAATGAAGATCTCGATAGAACCCGACGAGGCTGTTGGGTTCTTAGCGATGGAGTGATGTAACAAGGAATACAGGAGCGAACACACTATATCTTCACCAACGAATATGATGGTGATATTGAGAGAAGACATGTAGCGAACTCTCCCTTTGTCCGGAAGGATCGCTAAGAGAAAAGCTTGTCTTGATGGACAGATTCAGCAAGAGATATCGAGTTCAAGGCTCAGACGGAGGCTTGACAAGCCTCACAAAACATTGGGAAGACTCAGGCTGGAGTCAATGGGCTTTAGAAAAGGGCGTTTTAAGAAAAGGCCCTAAGCAACGCCGAGAGTTGGGGGAGGTCGAGACCGACCCATTATCTAAAGCCAGTATGAATGGCCGCAATAGAGAACGGTATCCACATGAATCTGTCGAAATAGACCTACCATATATCGAACAAGAAATAAGGAAGTCGAATGAAGGCAAAGGAGCTCTCTGGGGACACCCCAGCGGTTCGCACCAGGCAAGTAGAAAGCCTCAAAGGCGCGATATTGTAAAACAATCCTAGTCGCTTCGTCTACTCTCAACTAGCACTCAGCTGCTCTGGTCCGAAAAGCCTTCATCCTAGCCCCGCTGGCCGATAGAGGCAAGCAGTGAGATGAGGAGACGAATGGATCCGCATGAGAGCTCCGCAGAAAGTTGAGACCAGTGCGGTACGGCGGAAGGGGCAGCGGTTCCCTACTAAGGGGCAACAGATCCTGGAACCAGGCCCGACCGGGCCAGTGGGAGAGCGACTAAGACCATGTTGCCCGATCCTCCCTGATCTTTCTGAGAAGAACATATAAGGTATTCAGCATTAGAATGAGTGGAATAAGGCGTACGCCTTCCACCCTTCCAATGAAGAGAGAATGCGTTCCAGCACGAAAGCCGAAGTCTCCGTCTGACTCGGCGAGACGAAACCCATGACGTCTGTTGTTCAGAGAGGTTGCAAACAGATCATTATCCAGGCCGTCCGAATCTCTGAATATACTAAACTCGAAGATACATGAGGGGACAACATCCCAATTCGATGGCAGCGGAACCGAACTGGGAATGAGAAAATTCCGCTATAGATTTGTCCAGCTCACCCCGGAATGGTGGGGAAGCCACCGGTGATGGATCTCCTCCCGAAAGATTGACACCATTCACCTAAAGAGGAACGCTAACACTGACGTTTACCAACTCGCAAAGAGTGTGTCACTCCTTGTTTGTTGATTTGAGTATATATACTCTTCACAGAAGGTGTTGTCCGTGTGAGACATCACACTGAAACGGACCCGAGCCAACAGGGTTCGCTGGAACGTTCGAGGACCAACAGAACTGACAAAGAGTTCAGAAACGTATGATAGTTGAGGGCAGTGCGGTCCTCGGAAAGGGCCCAAGATCCGGTAAAACATCTCGAACTTAAGACAATGGCCCGCCCAAATCCTTTGAAGTGACGGTCCGTAGTCACTGTAATTGAGCGAAAGGGGGTACCTTGAATATCTCTTCCCTGAAGAAGAGAAGGTACGTTTCGCTCTCAAGTGAGAGAAGCTTCTTGAGTCTCCATCGGCCAAGGGAATCCAGACCAGAAAGGAGCTGAGATACGGCCTGATATAAACTCCTCGTGAGAGATGCAGCTGACAAGTACTTCATAAAGAGAACGACAATTCGGCAAGAATGTCCACCCACGTTTAACAGACTGGCTAAAAGACCTCAGCCATGCTCACGCAAACCTGCTTCGAACCCTCCCGCATGCTAGGAGGGACCACGGCAGAGATTGACCAGAGTCTGCTACCCTCTCGAGAACTCGGCGACCGAGCCAGTTGATTCTTGAGATCCCTGGGGCCAAGTAAATCGGTAGTTCGGGAGGGAATGAATTCAGATTGGACCAGTTGATCATGATCCCAAACTCGGGGGAAGATCTCAGATTTGTTTCACTATAGGGCGAAAGATGGTGAGAAGACACTAAGAAGGCAGCTATACATCCACATTGGCTGACGCAGAAACCAATACGGTACCTCAAGTAGGGTCAAAGATCCTCGAAGGCCCCTTTGCCCGGCTGTAGGTAACGAATCAAATAAACGCCGTATGTATAACCACCACCGGACCCGTCTGGTGTAAAACTCTAGTGTGAGCTCGGGACGCACTTACGCCCCGAAAAAAAAAGGAAAAAAAGGGGCCTTTTTTGAAAAAAAAAAAGCGAAAAAAAAAAAAGTTTTCCGCATACCTTTCTACGGAAATCCGAAGATCCTCGTACGAGGGGTCTATTGGGATGTGGAAAATAGGATCACTCGTCAGGGTCGAGAGGAAGCACCTAAAAGAAAAATGTCCTGACCCGAAATGAGGCCGGAAGATTTAACCAGAGGCTAGCATGGTCCCATACTGAAGGATGAAGACTTTCGGATGTGCCTTGATTGAATATAACTCTTCCAGTGTTTAAGGATCATCCCTGAGTAGATCCTGAAACGCTTGGGGATCTAAAAAAACGGGGGAGAGACACATGGCGGTGTCGATCTCTCACCCGTTCGACAGCGTCCTATTTTCAGTGATGTGAAGGTAATTCGCGAAACGATGATGCTCTGAAAAAGGATCGACTGTGAAGTGGTGATCGACGTCGATAACCCTCTTAGCAAAGGTTCTTCTAGACTATCGAAGACACGTATCTTGAATGCACTAGGAGAAGGACCGAAAAATGTCGTCCGATGATTGCACTTCCAGCTTGGAAGAAACTTCCTGAAGATCGACCACCTACCGGTATTCACTCCAACGAACTCGGGAAGTCATACTGGAATAATCAGTCTTCCACGCCCTGTCGAAAGGGCTTGACCCTGTTCGCAGACGCCTCGGGAAGAGCCGCCTACTCACTTCCCAAGTCCTCATCGCGGGGATGTCTGGTCTTGAAGACTGACAACCATAGTCGATCATAAAGGATCATAGAGAAGAGTCGAAACTACTCTACGCATCCTGAGGAACAGAGGAGCTGCAGGGTTCGACTGGCAGGAACGGAGTTCTTCTTGTCCTTCTCTTCTTGCCCTTACCTGAATAATAGGAGGGAGCTTTTTGAAGAAGCCAGATTTAGACGGAACTTATTGAAAGATGAGGAGTCTAACGAACATCTCATAATAGATGTGACAGTTCCTGGCACTTACTTACGTGCAAATACACTTCTTTCTGTAAGATTGTCTGCCAAATTGTTCCCACATAGAAAAGGGGGAAGACAAACGGTCAATCTCCTTGACATATGGGACACGGATGAGGGATTGTTTGATATGAAGAAAAGTCTCCAGAACATTAACTCTACGGGCATTATCACCACATGGTGGATTGCAGCAGCAATCTGAGAGAACAAGAGAGAAGAAACCTCTCTACAGAGCCTAAAAGAATCTCGGCCTGGGTCCGGAGGGAAATGTCCAACTCCTGGGAGCCAGCCAAAGAGTTCAAGAGCATGTCATTTAATCCCTATTCAAGACTGGGGGGGGGTCAATTTGACCCCCCCTGTACTGAAATCCGCGTGCGCGCAAATACAAACATTGCCCTGCGAATCGCAACCTCCGTGCGCTTTTGATGACTTTTTCTTTCAAGTGTCTCGCAAATTTTTGACAGCCAAGTTCGAAAAAATCTAATACTCCGTTGTTCGCGTTACGCAACATTACGTAAATCGCATGTCAGTGCCTAAATTGAACGAAAATGTCATTGTTGCATGCGTTTGTGTTACAAAATACTGCTTTTTCTAAATTTCTTTATAACACTGATAATTGTGGCCTTCTGAGCCTTTTGATTGATTTAATTGTCCTTATATTGATCAAATTACATTTCTCCAAGCATGAAAAATTACAAAAACAAAGAAATACATAAGAAAATAAAAACATAGAAATACATAAGAATTCATAAAACAATAGACATACAAGAATTAATTTGAAATTTCTGAACTTGTCTATTCATACTGTTGTCTTTGCTAATCAGCAGCTTTTAGAAAAAATTTGGGCTTCATAACTATATTTATTAATGAAATATTAACGATTTCGCTAAAAAAGGCATTCTAATTTGCATCATGAGTTGCATAAGATTAGCAATAAATTAAATATGTGAATTTTTTTTCAAAAAAAACATACAGCGATACACCTTTACATGTGCAGCGTCGCAGAAGGCAAATTTCGCAGCGCGAGCAGAACCTATCCGCCAGCCGGAGATCTCAGGGGGGGGGTCAAATTGACCCCCCCCAAGTCAAAATCCCTCTTGAAAATGCCAGTCTGAATAGGGTTAAGACAGATAAACGAAGATTCCGGCTGTGATAGCATACGAAACGTCACTCACCTTTGATCGGATTTTCAACAAAGAATTCTTAGCCCGGTCCTCCGAATCAGTATCAGCCACCACCCTTCAGATACCTCCGGGAGATGGACTTAGGTGTTAAAGTCATCGTCTCCCTCCACAAAGATACCCGAATACTTGTTTTCGAATACTAGTGAGGCTTTCTTCGGTCCTAGATGAAGTAATGATAATTCCTCTTGTAATGATGTCCTGTTACTCGGAGCTGAAAAGATGAAACAGCTTCGACCTTGCCCGAAAAGAAACCTTTACGTCCTTCGTGCCCGGTTTCAGCGCAGGTCACTCCGACATCTGCCGACGTATTTATGAAACAAACGCGTCACTCGCTCGCTAAAGGAAGTCTACAACGACTTCAGGTTCATCTCCAGTCGGATTGAAAACCGCCGAAGCATCAACCCTGGAGGGATCCCGCATGCATTACACTATCGCGAATATTGCTGGGACAAAGAGAGTCGGATGAGATTCAAACAAAGAGACGTGAGAATAAGCCAGCAGAAATATCTCATCCTTGTTAATGTTAGGAAGCATACCGCAGTATCCTCAAGAAACCCTGGAGGGTGTGAACCTACCCATGATTGCGGATGGTGTGAGTCGGGAGAGTGGTGAAGTACTACAGCTGCTAGCGTCGTAACGGCTGTTACAAGCCATGCTTCTCACGAACTCCGGGAAGGTTACATCACAAACTATCCGGATTTGGTATCCGGTAGTTTGATTTGCCGGACCCGTTAACGGGGAGTGGGCACACAACTCTGGGTGAATAGCAGGGTTCCCAATCGAGAAACCAGGATCCGGTTCCGCAAAGAACGACGTTCCCGAACCAAAAGTGCCCGCCTGTAAAGGGCACTGTTCCGCGCAGGAACCGGATCGGGATCCGAAAATGTAAGTCTACGACGCTTCGCTACGGAAGGGCCCGCACCAAATGCGGTACCGATCCGAGAAGAAACCGTCTTGGAAGACGAAGTGGGAATCCGACTTGTCTCCAACAAAGAAGCGTCTGCCTGTAACGGACCCTGGTTTCGGAAAGAAACCGGCAAGGGATCCGAAACACGGACACGCCTCACGGACGTAGTATCCGAACCAGAAGGGGACGCACTCCGAGATGAAAACGGAGCGAGGCGGACCCCCGCCACCAAAGGTGGGCGGCCGGATATAGACGGGGACACCCCGCTCTGCCGGATACCCGCCGACGAGTAACAGAGCGAAAGCTCTGGGCGTGCCATCCGGGTTAGTGAGTAACCGACAGGCGGCCTACTATCCGAGGATATAGGTCCGTCTCGAACGGTACGCACTCCCAAAACCGGTACGGAAACCGACTCGCGGATCCGATTTACCTCAGTTAAGGGTACGGCGCCGAGCTCGATCCGGTTATGCCAGGCGAAGCCAGAGGCACAATGGGATTCGGCACCGTGAGAGAAATGAACCCGGCGCCTTCAGCCAGTACTGAATTAACCAGAGAACCGGCCACCGGTTGTGAAACCGATGTAGTAACCGTTTTAGATCTCCCATTAATCGAACGTGGCAAAGGACTATCGGATCCGGCGCGAGGGCCGTAATCGTCATCGTCCTGGACGCCGCCAATCCTGTCGGTCATCAACGGTCCCGTACTCTGAGGGACCGACGAATTCCGAGCAGCTAGGCTTTGTCCGCCGGTGTTCGACCCAATAATACTCACCGAAGTTCGAGGTGGTGAAGAAGGCGGAAGGACAGCGTCCAACGCCTCCTCGAACGACAAGCCTCTCACCCCCGCAAGGGGGGACTTCTCCGAAGAAAACCGCTTGCTCGCTAATTTCTTCCCCCGCTTCCTTTTATATGAAGCAGGCGCGAGAAGAAAATTAGACATGATGAATCTGAAAATAAAAGAGAGAGAAAGTGTTAATACACAAAAGGGGGTAAATAGGCGGGTCTATCAAGAAGCGGAGCACAAACAAGCTGTGCACCGCAACACACACAACACTCAAACGTAAACTACGACACGTATTACATACACACAGTAAGGAACGTACGAAAGTCTACGGGAGAGAGAGTGAGAAAAGTAAACGATCACCGAGAGATAAAACTATCAAAATCTCGGCAAAACCAAAAAACTAGACCCCAAAATAAAGCTCAGAATACTCAATATGATTATCCTGAGAAGTTAAACCTCGCAAAAAACCGCAAAGTAGTCCCAAAAGGGAGAAAAACACGCTATTTTTGGCGCAGGCAAAAATGTACGACTTATCTCGACGGAGGCGAAGAGATTAGAGGATGAGTATTAGATCGCGCGCGGCCGCATCCTCGCCAATGGAGGGCGCCATTCATGGGGGGTGGGGGGTAAATAGGCAATATGATAGGGCAAAAATTTCGGTGCAATTTTCGATTTATGGCGATTTGAGGTCAAATAGCAATGGTAGGCAAATGTATATTTCTATTGAAGTAAATCAAATCTCCTGAGTTAGTGACAACGCATCTACTCCTGTGGCAATCCATCTAGGCACTATTTCATCTTATGTAGGTTAAGGATTAGGGTTGCAATAGGGTTTTATGTTAGGTTTAGGGTAGGGTATAGTGTATAAAGTTCAGAGTTGAAATTACATGTAGTCTTTCAATTAGTAGCAGAGCAACAATTGTCCCTGGAGCAAATTTAATGGAATCCCTGAGTCAATGTTTGTACAATTTTTGTCCATGTTCATTATCTCTCTCTCTCTCTCTCTCTCTTATATTTCTTCTTGAACTATTGCACTTAATAGGAACAATGTATGAAGTGACGCACTGTGCATGTATGTATATGGTATGATATAGTAATTATTATCCATTTGAACTGAAATGGTATTCATATTAGTATAGTATTTTATGTTCTTACCCGATCTGTGAGACTTCCTTCATGAGGGTAGTTGGTGTGTTCTCAGACTGACTCTCCTCAGTGGATGCGGCACTCACGTCCAAGTACATCTCCTCCTCCTCCTCCAAACTGTCCGAGCTGTTCTCGTGAGCCTCTCTCAAATCCTCATCTCCGAGGTCCACATCGGGTAGGCTCTCACTGTCATTAAGGGCATCCCCAGAGTCTCCCTCACCTACATCCTCAGCTGTAGGATCTGCGGTGTCTTCAAGCACTTCTCCAGGATGTTCCTCTGTTGCTTCTGTATGACCCGATGGAGAGGAGGGTTGGAGCTCTGAAGTCTTCAGCGCGGATGCGTCTTCATCTGTGCGAGTTTTATCAGACTCACCTAGATTTGTCTGGGCTAATGATGCATGTGAGGTGTGACATACGACGCTTTTTGAAGGATCTCCATCTGACGGCGGTTGTCCGGTAGGAACTACATTGCCGTCATTCTCAGATAACCCATTTGCCTCTGCTTCAAATTGTTCCTCATCTGTATGATGGTTTTCTGACTGGTCCTGTTTGAAACCACTGGGTGATCCTTGGGGTGTTTTTGATGTATGATTGGGACTTGCAGTGCCAGGTGGTGAGTGATTGCCCTCTGCTGTACTACTAACCATGGGTTCAGCTAAGCTATTGATTTGTGGGTTTATGCCAGGTTCACCTGTCATGCTCACCAAACCTTGGTCACCTCCTGCTTCTAAGCCAACCCTGTCATCACTCTCTGTGGCAACCGTTTCCTCAAAAATCACATCCTCAAGTCCAGAACCAAAGCATTCTCCAAGTTGGAAGCCCTCCGCTTCGGATGAACCAAACAGACTGGAGTCACTCTCATTCCCACCATGTGAACATCCTGGTCTGTCCACATGGACAGCTGCCTTCAGCCTCTTCCCAATCCTCTGCTTTAGCTTGGAAATACTGCCAGAGAACTTGGGGGATGCAACCACCTTGGGTCTTCCTTTGAGTCCCATAGCTGAAGAGGCACCTGATGGTTGATCCATCTTGGAAGGATCAGAACTCAGTTCTTGAAAAAGATTCGCTACACCAGATGAGACACTGGATTCACTTTGGGGAGCCGTATCAGACATAGCCTGTCTGGGTGGAACGTCAACTTGTAGTCGTGCCCCATGATTGTTTGATACGGATGGGACATCTTGATCTGATGAACTACACAATGGTAATGCCCTCCTCCTAGGTTTGTGCTTGTGACCTGCTGATGATATATAAGGAAGACATTCAATAAGCTTAATTCTGCAAGTTTGTTTGGATTATAGGAAATTATTTAATTTCTAATATTTCATCAGCATAGAAAATTTTTTCTTTCTTCTTTTACCAAAGCCATAGCAGAACACCAAAGACAAACAAATTGTTATGCTTGGGAAGATCGAGAATAAAAGATATATTACAAAACATAAGTGATAAGCTCAATTCTGCAAATATGTCCAGATTATAGGAAATTGTTCTTGAAGAATTACTAATTTTTCAACTGCAAAGAAAACTTTTTTTTCCTTTTACGACAGCCTTATCAAAATACCCTTAACACAAACAAACATTACCGTATTAAAGCATGAGAGTTCAGAAAATATGGAACAAATATTACAAAATTGAAATCTCATCTTGAAAAATGGTTAAAGGGGAATTATCCTCTCCGAGAAATTTAGTTTCAGTGAATGGAGACAAACCCCCAAATCATATTGGGAAAGTTTTAAAAAATCAGGCAATGAATAAGAGAGATATGAATTTTTAGATTTTGAGATCACTTATGATATGGAGATCCTCCAATTGGCAACGCGACCATGATGTGTGATGTAATGCAGGGAGATCTTTTCCATAGCTATTGTACACATTGTACTAAAATCCTCTTTTTTTCTTGATTCTAAAGGGAGAATAAAGAATCTTTTTATGGGATGACTTCTAAATATATGAAGGTCATAATATATCATGAAATGAATAGCTGTTCTATCATTAGAATGAAAATAAAGAGACATTTTGAATAGTTTTTGTGCACACCATATGGGGAGTTCTCCCTTTGTGACATCACAAATGGTGACCGCGTTGCCAATGGGAGATTTCCTATATCATTAGAGATCTCAATATTCAAATACTCATAACTTTCTTATCATTTATCCAATTTTCACCAAATCTTCACTAATGTGCTTATTTGATTTTTCTGCACCCACAGTAAGCCAGCTATCTACATGTACAAAGGGACAATTCTCCTTTAAAGCATTTGTAAAACATTTTCATTCTGAAGCTCTGAGTGAACCCATTTTGTATAAAATATTACCATATACCTTAAAATAACATTTACAGTACATGCATCATTTTGACCCACCTTTCAATTTCTTTCCATGTCCATTATTGTGCTTTCTGGCAGTATTCACAATAATACTCGTGGACCTTCCTAATCTTTGCAGGAAATCGTCTGAGAGGAACACTCGATCGGACTTCAACTGCAGCCTTTTCAAAGGAATGTGAACAGCTCTTGATGATGCTTCAAGCAGGAGACGTTTGAGAGATTTCTTGTGAAACCTATGGAGGTGTCCTTCAAGGGGATTTTTGGGCACTTTACGGAATGAAATGGTTATGTGATTGTCACTTTGTTCCGAGGTACTCTGCTTGTCAACGAGAGTGCATGTATATGCCGGTCTTTCAGGTGACCGAGCTTCCTCTAGGGGGCTCTTTGTTGCTTTCGCCTCCTTCCTTGGTGCTTCAGGAAGTTTTGGTGGTGTGTTTAGAGAGGCATTAAACAGTCTGTCAACTTTTTCAAGAGAGATTTTGTCAGCGCTGTTTAAACAATCTGCAAAAGAGTCAGAACTTGCCTTTGATTCAACTGAATCCTGCTTTCTTGGTTTGGGTTTCTCAATAGGTGGCACCGATTGGTGCGCGGTCTTTGGCCTTGCTGACAGCGACGCTTTAAACAAACGCTCAACCTTTTCTTCATCAAAATCGCAATTAAGTAATCCATTTTGTAGATTACGAGAGGACGGCTGTGACTCAGGATCACTACCACTTTGGTGAGAATTTCTCCTTATCCTTTCCGGCACCTTATCAGATATGTTATTGTCCAAGTTATGCTGTCCGTTCAAGTTCTGCTTTGCTATGCTTAATAGTGCACCGTAGCTAGGAATACCCTGATGTGAAGCAGAGGAACTACTATTTTTTCTTTGCATCTTTGATTTCTTCTTGAGGTGTGAATCTTTGCTGCCCTCAGCATGCCTTTTCTGACAGCCACTACTGGGTGGAGAGCTGAAGGATGATCGACATGTGTTATACTCCATTCCAGACGTCACACCACTGCTACCATCACTATATATCCTTTTGGTCCAACCTGCTTTATCCTGAACCTCAATGTAGCTGCCTCTTGCGTGATCAGCATTTGGGGAAACACTTGGGTCATGCGTCTTTCGCTTCACAGGCTTTGGAGGAGTAACCTGTTCATCTTCCACCGAGGGAGTGGAGTTTAATAACCACATCATTGTATTTTTCTTTTTGCATTCCATCATGTCTTCATCATTAGACACTGCAGGTAGGACGGTGTCAGATTCAGAGGTTCTCGATCTTGGTGCATCTGAAGACTTCCTTCTTTTGACAATTCCTAGGTTACTGTATTTAGATCTGGATTCACTATGAGATCTTTGCCTCGGCCGATGTGAATCCTGAGTTTTCTTTCTGTCTTGGAGTCTATCGCAAGATTCACTTACATGTCTAGATCTGTGTTGAGGTTCCTCGTGCAATTTCGTTCTTTCTTTGACAGTATCTCTCTCGTTAATCAGAGACCTACAACCACTTACGTCCCTTGATCTTTCTGGTGGCACTTGGGACTTTTCCCTGTCTTTGGAGGTATGTCCATTATGGTGTCTAACGCTAGATTCACTCTGATGTGTTGATCTTTCCTTTGATGCATGTGAATGCTCTCCGTCTCTGTCAGGTTTCTCTCTATGAGATGGTCTGGTGCTTTTTTCACTGTGATGTCTTTGTTTGTGACTGGATGAATGATGCGACTTACACACATCTTGAGGAGTATCCACCGTGGGTGGGTAAGAACTAGATTTGTCGTGTCTTGATTTAGAATTTTGACCTTCTGACGAACTGTCTCTGCGCACTCTCTCTTTTGTGAGCTCTTCCCTACTCTTTGAGTAAGTGGAAATCTTTGAACCTGCATGTTCTGTCCTAGACGAAGTGTAAGTCGATGAAAGAGGCTTGAAATTTGGGTTACTACTTGCTCCTAACTTTGGTTCATTCACAACGGCCTTTGGTGCCTTTTCGCCTAGCTTATACATATGGGTATCATTCAAAAATGCTTTCTGTTGACCAGTTGACTCATCTTTTTTCGAAGATGAATGATGAGGCATTCTTGGACTAGTCAATGGGTGTCCTTTTATCCTTGGGACAAATCGTTTTACTGCTGATGAACTGCAAGACGCACTTTCGCTCTTCCCCTGCAACCCAACTGGCTTTATCATAGTGGCTTTGTGGGGGCCGCCTCTATAAGGTTCCACTTGTCTTTTGGAACCACTAGCTTGAGGGGAATGTAGAAACGACCCCAAAGTAGGTTGGCTATGCGACTTCTGAGAAGGTTGCTTTGGTGTTCCATGAGAGCTAGGACATCCTTTGCCACTGTATCTTCCAGGAGTCACAGGTCTCCTCTGGTTGCTTGAGGCAGATGGTGGCCTGTTCTGATGGGTTTCTTGAAGGATCTTCTCTCCCACCCTGTCATTAGGGGGTTGCCTCCCTGACGAGTCCATACTCGGTCAATGTAACCATTGGTGAAGCTTGCTACATCCTGAATTGCGTTCTGTCTGATGGTCCCACGTGTAGCAATCTACCTGCAAATATGAGAAAACAAAAATAAGAGAAAATGAATGATGAATCCAAATATTGCTGATCACAGCCCTTAATCTATAAAGAACAATGGATCTATGTGAAATAACCAACTGATATGATGATATCTGAAATGGTTTAATTTCATCTCTTTATTTAATTTTCTAATATGAATAATTAATCTTTATTTAGTGATATGGTTCAACATTTATGAGCAACTAATCTAGAAATAATTGCCTACAATTCCAGAGCATGTGCTTGTATAAGTGGCAGATTTATATGATTGAGCTTCAAAAAAGAAAGATTTCTGAAATTGATCTTTAGCAAGCCATTCAAAACAGTAATTAAAACCATGGTAACGTGTGACATCAATCATGCCTTACAGTGTAATTTGTTCACTGAAAATTGACAAGACAATTTTTAATGGGTTTGCAAACAGACAAATGTGGTGTTTCATTACAGTTCTTGAATAAAGTTTGATAATCGAACATGTACAAGAGATGGCAATTTCCTGTATCTCAAACTGCACTCAATAGTTCCTTTCTATGGCAAATTAAACAAACTGATACAAATTCATGACACGTTTAGCAATTGCATGACAAATGCATTGCCGGAACATTGATAAACAAATCAAGCAAATATATCTTAAATACGAAGCTACATGGACCTGAAGTATAGTAACAAGTGCATGTTAATAATGATACAATGTATGCCAGACTTTCAGAAGTATTAAAAGTAAAAGACAAAGAGCAAATCTACTTCAAAAATCTCATTTCTACTTTCCAGTGTTATGATATACAGTCTGTGTCAAAAAAAATGGTACAGTCGGAAAAAAAATATTTAGGTGTGAAATATTTTCAAATAATGTATGTATGTGGTACCAAAATAAAGCCAAAAGATTTTCCTTGCTGATGCGCTTTGTTCTGTATAATTTGCTTTCATAAAACAAAAGTTATGCTAAATTTTGTGCAACGAGGAATAAATCGAAATTGAGCACTTCATGGCCATTATGCGAAACCTATACACAAAGGCATGGAACGGCGTGCGAAAAATGGATTTTTGTTGAACGTAGAAAACTAGTCATATTTCAAAAATTACAACACCAAATGTGATGGAAAAAAATTGCAGGTGAAAGTCTGATCTTCCTGCTTTATGAAAATACCAAACAATATCAGGCTGTGATTAATCTTCATACTATAAACAAATGTTTTCGACTTGTACCATTTTATTTGACACAGACTGTAATAGTCATGCAATGTACAATGTATGTCTACATGTACATTGTACCTAGCTGTCAACTCTATTGGATGTGTACATGTACATGAAAGTAATCAACCGCCACCACTTAAACCTTGTGAAAATATCACATAAAATATCTGATAAACCACTTCCTCAAAACACATTTAAATTTATAATACGCTTATGTACATATGTATACATATTGTTTCCCCTTGGATTTCACTGACAAAAGGAAGAATGTAAGATTTTAACAAAATTGAGTTAATTAAGGTGAGAATATTGTTGTGGTCAGGAGATTAAATTGTAGAAGAAACTGTCTCTAGATGTGATTGGGAAAGGTAATGATTCCCCTCGGAATTGTTACATTGTATGTGAAGTAAGTTTTCGGAATCAACAAAATAATAAGAAATTCTGCTGAGAGTACATGTACATGTAGTATTCACTGCACACAAAAAAAATGCATGTACATGTATGAGACTACACACAAAATTTTCGGTCTGAACATTTTAACTTTTTTTTTTTTTTTGTCATAACAAATACATTGTATGAGTGCATTTGAAGAGCAATCCTTTGCAGTGTACCTTTTTACTAAAATACTCTCCTAAATACCATGAAAAATAATTTGAAAGCTCACAATAATTTTGTTCATCTTTCTCACTGCACTAAATTAGTACTTTTATTAAACAGCACTCTTTGATGATGTACAACTACCAGTAACTGCCATCAGTAATGTATGACAGACACATAATTGTCTATTTTACAGGAAATAAAATTTTTGTCGCTTGCTTCCTTCTATCAAAGTAGGGCAGTACTCTTTTTATTGAAATATGTTTTATAGCTGTCAGCATCTTTGTCCAACAATTTATGAACAATCACAATTTATAGCCTCATAATAAGAACAGTACATGTACGTATGTATGCAAAAGGCGCGCATCACACAAATTGTACTGGTACCGTTGATGTTTACACTAGACTTTGAACTGGACACAGAGTAGCCCTACAAAACATGTACATACATCATACTGTGCAACATTCAACTTCCACAACAAATTTCATAAAAACTAAGTTAATATAGAGTGTAGTAGCTCTGAAGAAGAACATATCGTCACTGGGCTGATAAAACCACGTTTTCCTAAATCATTACATGTTCAGGACAGCTAAAAAACATGGCAGACACGCTATTACATTAAGGGATCGCCTTTCCTTTGACATGCTGCAGTGGCTTCATTTCTGGGGGAAGAGAACTGGGATACACAAAATTCAATAGGTTTTTAGATACCATGTTTTATCAGCCCATTGACGATATGTACAGAATACATTATCCCTGGCTAGTCAGTGTATTTATTCTCTGGTAAAAATGCGGTACTGTGCTGACAGCATCTTATTTTTAAAAGCCCAGATTACAGGAGTGTACAAGTTAATGGAATTCACACATCTACACCTTTTTACAAAATGACACAATTCCCACTGTTTGAACTACTTGCATCCATAGTTCCATGCGGAAGTTTTTTTTTATTTAACCAACTACATGTATGGGTAGGCCTTCAAATCTTAAAATTTTCAATTAGACTAATCAAGTCTAATTGCTAATTGCACATCGTTACTTTAATTTGCCTAAGAGAAGGTGGCCAGACAGAAGACCGGCACACTGTACAAGTAACTGTATGGTACAGTACACTAAAGTAATTAGCTGTCCATAGTTAGATGTACATGTATAGGCCCCACATTGTATTTCGTACATTTGCATCTTCACATTTCATTCAATTCCACTGGTAGGTTTATTTTGCTATAATACTTTTTGAAAGGCAAAATGCGATACAAAAAATAAACACACACTACATTGATCATAATGTAAGTATGTAGCATACAGACAACCATTCTTACATTTATATCGTACGAACAGTATGCAATTTCCGGTTTTCATAATGTACAGGAGACAACTATTTATAGTAAAAACTTCATTAAAATTCATATTCATTTGTTAAGATAATCTTTCAATATACTTTTTGAATAAGATGATAGCATATTGGCCCAAACTGATAATTAGTATTTTCCAGTAAGCCTAATACCAAGTTCAAATATTTGCAAATTATTTGTATCATAGATAACACCAATCTATTCTTATTACCTATCAAACCCTCGAATTTAGGGTGTGTTCAATGTTCTTTTACAAATCTAAACGGCAACATGAATCATGATACAAAACTCAATTACAAAACACAACACAAAAGCGGTCAGCGGTACACCGTTCAATGTCAAAAATTTAGAGCTGATTATATGTCTAGCGCCTTTATATTCCCCGCTCTCAAAAACAAACATCTGTGCCGTTTTTCATTTGCCCCGGAAGCTTCTACTGCGAGAGAACATTTACAGATGTTTGAAAACTCGATTGTGTTCAGTGTCGCATTTTGTGGCACCCGCAATGCTAAAGGTTGTAAAATCAAAGCTGATCGGATTCAAAATGCATCTTTTTTGCCGTTTAAATTTTCCTCCAAATAGAGATCTGAAACATGTTTATATTTTATCACCAGGAATGGGGACAATAAACACCCAATTTGTTTTTCTTTATATATCAGCTTTTTGTAATTGCGTTTTGTATGATTCATGTTGGAGTTTAAAATTTGAAATTGAACATTGAACACACCCTTTTAGAATTCTCATAACACCAGACCTCCCAACATTTCAACAAAGAAAATCCTAAAAAGATTGCAACTGTACGACTACGAGGGAGCGTACCGTCCGAGCGGCGCGGGTTCATTTGACCCCTAATAACCCTTTGACCTCATCATCCTCAGCAACACTTACCCAAGGATCATATATACCAAGTTGTGAACACAATTGATGCAGAAAATAAAGAACAGTAAAAAAAAAAAAAAAAAAAAAAAAAAAAAAAAAAATTCTTCCCCCAAATCAATGATGCTACAAGTAGATCTTACAGTATATTTGCTAGTCTATTTAGTTCTTATAGCAATCCCAAAGCAATAATAATATCAAATAGAGACTAAAAATAATCCATGATCCAGATAATACCGCCGCCAAGCCTTCCATTAATGCAATGGGACACTTACCTTGGCTGAGAGAAAGCTAGAAATGACCCTAACATGTGCTGCAGTTTGAAATCGACAATGACAATGACAATCTTTTTTCCTCACCAGAATCAATGATGCTACAATGCATTTGCTGTTCTTTTAGTTGTAAAGCAATTCCAAGGCATGATAATAATCCAAATAATCCAGAAAGAAAGAGCTCAAAAAATAATCCATGATCTTGATTCCGCCCGGTCGTACTGCCATGGAAAACTGAGCTCTCAATCATGGGGGACTAGCGGGCTGAGAGACAGCTAGAATTGCCCTACGCCTATATCCTGCAGTCTTGAAATCATCGCACGCAGGGCTAGGGATTTTAAGATTTCCATTCACGCTAGATCTTGTATCAAGTCTTTTTAAACTAATTTCAAGCAACCGATAAAACACAAACTTAATTGCTTTTCATAAAAAGCCTGGGAAAAGGTCAAAATCGCAATTTCACATTGTATGGAATGCAATTGAATCTGAATATTTTTTTCCCGGAAAATTATAGACGAAAGCGCGAAAATCGTAAACACTTAAAAAAAGCGTAATCTTTCCGCCGAAAGCGGAAAGGTTGGGAGGTCTGTAACACCAACAGCCAGGTCCAAAGTTGGCAAACATCCGGGTCACACTGCAACCTTTTTGTTGTTGTGTGTGTTTGGTCTGTTGCCCTAATGTTTACCAATTCAATGTTACATTGAGAAATCCTGATCAAAATGGTTTTAGTAAAAGCAGATCTATACATGAGAGAAATAGCTGGATAGTTCAAGATAAAATGTTTTTCTTCATAATATTAATAATGGTCTACCCCCCTTATTTAATCGAATGTAAAAATTTAAAGTGCTTGTGAGCTAATAATTTAGGTTTTATCCACAAATGTGTGTGTATGAACTACATACATTGTAGGTCTGAAGTCTCATTAAAGGGAAGGTCTAGACCCAAAATAAGTTTTCTAAAAAGCAGAGAAATTAGAAAAACAGAATAAAATAAGTTTGAACAAAATCGGACTAATAATACAAAAGTTATGAATATCTTTACGATGCACAAAAAATTGATCGATATACCAAATTGGCAACACAGTCACAAACCTGTGATGGCATAGAGCCACAACTTGCAATGCATTTTTCTAAATTGTTTTATGATAAATTTTGACTTTATTTGTTAAGAAACTGTTTTCCTCATAACTTTAAATTGCGTGCAAAATGAGTTAGTGCGCAGACATGGGCACTATGTAGTTTTGCTACACAAAATGACAAGCCCGTCTGAAAATCGTAGAAAAATATTGTTCTTGTAAATAATTTCTTGAAATTTTTTTTTTCATTGGACATTGATCATTAGAATATGAAGAACGGAATAACATTGATGAATCTTAAAATGATATTTTACTTTGTAATAAAATCGAGATAGAATTTTAGGTGCGCACACTGAGGCCCTTCCTTCATACTATACCCGGTTGTTGTATGTCCGAACGGGTTGTTTGTCCGGACAACATTGCAATTTTAGGAACTTTGTGATCAATATTTCATTAATCGATTGAAACTCATTTTTTTCTCTTTTTTTTTCTTTTTTCTCTCTCTCTGTCTTCCCTTTTTCCCTCCACAATTTTCTTCTATTTTTTTTTTTCTTTCTCTTTATTCCTCCCTTTTCTTTTTCTCCATACTTTTCTTCTCTTTTCCTCTCTCTCTCTCTTTTCTTCCCCTTTTCCCCATTTTTTCTCTCTGTTTTCTTTTCTTTTCTTTCTTTTTCTTTTTTTTTTTATTCTTCTTCTCTTTTATCATATTATTTCCTTTGACCTCAGTTGATATATCGGTCAGCGATATAAAAAAAATGGAATGCAAAAGTACTCTCGGAAGTAGTACCTTTACCTTATTTAGTACCACAAGGCGTTATTTGTGTTTTTCGCCCTCTACGTTCTTTTGAAAACAGCATGTTAGTTACCTAGACGTGTGTGTCGTATCTTAAAATTCACATTTAAAATGTGAATTTAAAGCTAATACCAAGGCAAGGAAAAACAGATGATTACATACCACGGGAAGTTGATTTGGATAGGAAATAACGCAGTCAGCGAGAAAACGGTACGTATAACTCTTTACTTTCCAATCAATATTAAAGTTGATTTATAAAATGCAATCGCGATTCTGGACTTTGGGTTGTGGGCTCATAATGTAGCGGTGGTAGAGTGCCACATCGAAATGCCTACAAGTTCATTCGTACAGAGCCAGAGGACAATGCATTTTGATTGTTGGGCGCTGTGATTAGCTATCGCGTCAAATCCGCCTCCTGGTTGCGATGACTGAAGTGCGTTGACCGTAACTGAACAACGCGGTTCAGCAGTTCCCGATAAAGACCGCTTTTGTCGTGCGCGCTGTCAATCATAACTAAAGTGGACCCATTTCGCAAGAAAAACTGCAAGACTCGACTTCACAAAACGTGCGACCGCAAAGCCACCCTTTCAATACTTTTTAGAATAAAGAAGAGAAATATAAAAAGGAACTTCAACGAATCCACACTGTCGGACTCCGCCCGACAGTTGAAACATATACCCAGTTGTTGTATGTCCGGACGGGTTGGATGTCCGGACACTCAATTTTTACCAGTCATTTGAAAGGATTTAAAAGCAATGTTTTTGACGTTTTTTAACACAAAATGTCAGAACATATTGTGGAGAACAAATAATGATGATGATGAGAATTATTCAACATATATTTTTGGCTTAATCCTTTATGAAAAACCAGGCTTCATTTTTGTTAAGTGTCCAGACAACCAACCCCCCATCCTACTAATAAAGAAATGAGGACTTAGGGCCTACCAAAAAAATAAATGACGAATCTAAATTTTATCATGACTATTGTTCATTGGAAGGCACAATGGTAGTGTATTTCATATGCTAACGTGATCATTCGAGCGTCGTGCATAAATTATGAAGTAAAAATTTCTACGTTCGAGATGCATCGTACTGTATGCTATATAACTGTAGACAGCGCTGGCGCCAAAGGCGACATCGCTGTAGAAGGGATCCGTTCATTTACGTTGAATATTGATGGGTGACCTTGTTGATGGGTCGACCCGGAAGTAGAAAAAAAATCGCTGTGCTTTTGAACAGCAGCGCATACGGGGCGCTAAAGCCCCCTGCTCTAGCCGCCTAGCTAGCTTGCTAGCAGCTGCGCTCGCGACCAGGGGTTGGTTTATATATCGCCATGTACCGTACCTGCGATATGAACACAAGTTACGTGTTTGGAACTGATTTTTGCCTTCAAATATCAATCACTCACAGTTAATATGACAACATAAATATGTGGAAGAACCTATCTGCTTTTGTATTCTTGGTAGTTAGATCTAAATCTACATAAATTCAATGTGGATGTGAGTATCATTTATTTTAAAAAAAATATTACTTGTGAGAGATTCGAGTAGATCTATACTAGTGTCTATACATAATATACCAGCCCCACAACTAATTATCAGTCAGTTCCCGTCGCTTTGCGACGGGGACTGGTCAGTCTATATGCTATATTGATCTCGTACATATGAGTGTTGCGATATACTATATTCGCTATGTCATTATACTATTAGCCGACACCATAGCTATATCGCATATCAGATGTAAATAGTATTCTAGCTTCAGGTTGAGAATAAACATGTCGTTATCGTAAACATACTTGTGAAGACCTCATCATTGCCAGCCTCATCGTACTCGTAGAACAAGCCACGCATACTCCAACATGGTGGCAGCGGTGGTAGCAGCATCATAGATCAGCATCAGATGAAATCAGGGACTGACATTTTGTGAAAGACCGAAAATCTGTACTTTTAAGGGCAGTGTGTCGTCGCCGTGAATTTCGATCTTCGTGCAATGCAAAGTAATACGATCACCGTATTGTTGTGTGTGCATATCAAATCTGTGCTGAATGAATGTTGTGTGAAGAATACCGAGTACGAATGTACGATACAATCAATGTATGTACAATAACAGCTGTGTGCAACCAATGTCAATGACACAGTTAGGTCTGTAATAAATTAAAATCTCTGAAGTTGAACATTTACTAAACTAGTAAGTAAGTTAAACTGTCTGAAATAAGTTATAACTAATCTGGAAAGTGCGAACATTAACACAGTAGTCTAAAACATAATTTATCATAAATTATCTGTGTGTGACTGTGAGTGCGTGAGTGAGTGATCAACACTACCACTGCATGAAACACCTAACGACATTAAACACAGGATTGTGAGTGAATCACAGGTGTCGTCAACACCCGTAGGCCTGTGACTGCGAAAGGAAAGTTCGTACGTTAACATCTACATACGCTAACATAACATAATAACCCTCATCGATTTAAACCTATAAATTCTTCATTAACACGCGAAGATAATAACAAGATGAGTAGTAGCGGTAAATATCCAGAGTTTAACTGGGAGGTACCAGACCTGCCTCAAGAGTTTAACATGTTCAAGCAAAGGATGAATCTAATATTTGCAGACCAAGAGGTGGTAGAGGAAAAGAAAAAAGCCATAAAAATCAAAATTGCAATAGGCAATGAAGGATTACGAAGGGTCAATGCGTCTGGTCTAACAGAGACAGACAAGGAAAAACCAGAGAAACTGTGGGAACTTCTCGAAGCACAGTTGAAGGTTAACATCAATTTTCGAGTACATAGGCTAGAACTAGTCCGGTACCGGCAGAAAGTTGATGAAACAGTCGACCAGTTTGTTACGAGATGCCGTGACAAAGCGAAGAGTTGTGATTTCGAGGCCAACGAGCTCGATGAAAGAGTCATGGAATTAGTAATAGCATCAACACCGATCGCAGAACTCCAAAAATCGCTCTTGGAAAAACAAAAAGGGTTCAAGATGGGTGAAATCTTAACCGAAGGGCGTAAATTTGAAGCAATCGAAGCTAGTAGACGTAGTCTGAACACGCTAATTAATCCTCAAGCGCAGGAAAGCGTTGATGCGTTCCAAAGTTGCAAACCAAAGATGCGTAATACTTGCGGAAACTGCGGTCGCAGTCATAAGCCAAAACAATGCCCAGCATTCAACGACGAATGTCGATCCTGTGGCAAGAAGGGCCACTGGGCAAAGTGTTGCAGAAAAACAAAATCCGATCAGCGGAAAACAGACAAACCAAAGTCAGAAACCTGCAAACACACGCAAAGGCGAAACAAATATCGAACAAAGTCGAAGAGTCATAAACCGGTAAACGAGTTGGACACTCAAGTAGACCAAGACAAAGTGAGTACAGATCAATTTGCATTCTTTGATACAATCAATACTGCAGAACCACATACAGTAGTTAACAATGACGGTAATGTTGCATATGCCTTCATAGACATAATAGCTCCACAGAAAGCTGGACAGCATATGTTAAAGCTCAAAGTTGACTCGGGTTCAAGTGCAAACACGCTCACACTTCGAACAATCAAAAACATGTATGGAGAAAAATACAAGACAGTAATCAAACCTACATCTACAAAGCTCGTAGTGTACGGAAAGGCACAAGTACCGTGCAGGGGTACCGTAGATCTAAAATGTAATTACAACAGTCCAGGCTGGACTACCCACTCATTCTACGTAGCAGACGTGAAGGGATCTTGCATTCTAGGATTACAATCATGTACCAAACTAGGGGTTATCACAATCCATGGATCATCCAAAACTGTCTCTAGAGAACCTACACTTATCACAAATGTAGAGGACACGACTACGCTTACCACAAGTGTAGATCACACAAGTACACTTACCACAAGTGACACAATTACACCTACCACAAGTGTAAACATCACAGACACACCTACCACAAGTGTGAATGATACAGATACACTCAACACGAGTGTACACCACACAGTAACACCTATCATAAGTGCTAACAATACAGATACACCCATCAAGAGTGTAAACAATGCAGATACACTTAACACAAGTGCAAGCAATCAAAACCATAATGTTCTTAGCTCTGACCTGATCTTCGGTCAAATCAAAAGAGCAGAGGTACAGACAGAAACAAAGCAGCAGAAAGAGCCGTTGCTTCCCCATGATGTACCACCAGCACCCTGGACCAGACTAGGAACAGACTTGTTCATGTTCAATAGACAGGAATATCTACTCGTCACTGACTATTACTCGAAGTATCCGATAATCTACAAGCTGAAAGATACCAGAAGTGCAACAGTAGCAGACATGATGAGTGGAATCTTCAATCTATTTGGTCCACCAGAAGAGATCGTATCTGACAACGGTCCACAATTTGTCGGAAAACCATTCCAGGACATGTGTAAGAAGTGGTCAATCCAACACACCACATCTTCTCCGCACTATCCAAGATCCAATGAACTAGCAGAAAGGATGGTTCGTACAGTCAAGAATCTGTTGACAAAGTGTTCTCAGACTGGTCAAGATAGTCAACTAGCCATGTTGAATCTCAGAGCAACACCAGTAGACAATCACATGAGATCACCTGCAGAAATGTTATTTGGGAGACCGATCCGGACAACACTTCCAAGTCATCATCTGTCGAGAGAATCTATCACTACAGATCATCTCTTGAACCGCAGAGACAAGATGAAGGAAATGCATGATCAACATGCAGGATCAGAACTTCCATCTCTCCATGTGGGACAACCTGTCAGAGTCCTACACCCCCAAGATCACACTTGGATACCAGCCAAAGTATCCAAAATCTGCGATGAACCAAGGTCGTATGAAATCGAAACACCCAACGGAGGAATCCTGAGACGAAACCGATCTCACCTGAGGGAAATCCCTACAGCAAACCCAACTCCGACACGTGTAAGGTTCGATGAAGACCACACCGCAGATACCACACCAGAGGACAACGACAACGAACAACCAACGTCGGTGTCGGAAACGCAAAACGATCAATCTCAAAAGCAAGCGACAAACTCGAAAACCACGAGGTATGGTCGAACAATCCGCAAACCAGTGAGACTAATTGAAGATTGATAACTTTAAAAAACATTTCGAAAGAAGAGAGAAAACAGAAGACACTCTTGAGGAATTCGAAAGAAGACTGAAGACGCATATAGTTTTCAATTCAAAAGTTTATTATCCATGTTGCATGTTTAATCATTGTACAGTACAATATTCTTGGTATGACAACAAGCATAATATCTAGAATCATATGCTTACCAAAACTTATTGATTTTGTAAATCAAAACAGTTATACCAAAAATTATATTCAATTTGCATCAAAGGAAAACTTATGTCAAATTGAATATGCAAACAGTTAACTTACTCAAACCAGTTGAACTTTATTTCTTTGGAAAAACAATTATCCAAAATTAACAGGCTACCAAAAGAAACCAAAAGGATATTGTTAGCAAAACAATATATACCAAAAGTGTTGTTATCAAAACAATATTGTTGTATACTCAAACATTGAATGTACACATTCTGCTTCTTTACAAAGGAAGGGGGATGTTGCGATATACTATATTCGCTATGTCATTATACTATTAGCCGACACCATAGCTATATCGCATATCAGATGTAAATAGTATTCTAGCTTCAGGTTGAGAATAAACATGTCGTTATCGTAAACATACTTGTGAAGACCTCATCATTGCCAGCCTCATCGTACTCGTAGAACAAGCCACGCATACTCCAACAATGAGCACTCATGATACGATGTCAATACTTTAGTATTGACCTCGTGGAGCAAACTGCCATATTTTGGGGAAAATTTTGCAACCTTGTCAATGTCAATGTTGTTTTATCTACGGTTTTTCTCCTTTTTTGCAATCACTTTCTGCTCCAAAATTAGTAGTAGTATATGTCTATGTCAATATAAGACACAGTGAATAAGTTTTGGAAAATTTTCAAATCAAAATCATGAAAAAAAAATTAAAACATCACTGAATTTTTTTCCCTCTCCCGCCCAAAAACTTGCGGGGAAATTTTCAGAAAGTGGACTTTAAAAAATAATTTTTCATCCAAGAATAAAAAAAGAAAACTTAAAAACATGAGGGATATAGTAAAAGGAACATCCAAACACTCAGTTATTGAAGAAAGATAAGTGAAAATGTGATTTTAAAAAGTGAAAAATTAAGTTTGTTTTCTGAAAGTTTTCTTACTGAGTCTTGTCATTACATTAGTCCCAGATGGTTCAGTTGCTTGTGTGCATATGAGTGTTTCGTGGCAGCATCCCAGGGAAAGTCCCTGCCCAAATGGCTTAATAATAACAATAACATGGCCTTATCGTCGTTTCGGAAACCAGTCGCTCAATTGCTTGTACACAAGTAGACCGAAGGATTCAGTCGCTATTTTGGGATTGCATTGGTTAAACACTGACTGAATGCTCACAAAATAAGCGACTGAACAAGCATACATAGCGCCGTGCATGGACCCCAGAGAGCTGGCGAGGGAGCAGGGCATGACAAGACTTTTCACTGCACTGGTGACCGATTCATGAAAGACAGTGGTCTCGAAATTCCCTTTTTAGTTCTAAATTCATATATTCATTACTCTAGATCTACTAAATTTTAAATACATAATAATAATTTATATTGGAAAATGTTCTGAGCCTACCTTAACTTGTATAATGAGCTTAAGAATTCATTTAATTCTTGCTCTATTCTGTCTTATCGCGATGTTCCATTGGTAGCCATCTTTACTCATGAATATTCATATGGAATGGAGCTTAAATTGAGCTACCCATGCGCACATGATATGTGTTTTCATTCATAAAGTTCAAAGCTATACATATTCATGAAAAGTATATTAATATTCATGTTGAATGATCTCAGCAAGTGTTCTGATTGGTCAAAATATTTCTGGGGCATATTTTGACCTTACTTCATATTAGCATAGCTCCATTCAACAGTAGACAGACAAAAAGGATCACGCGATGAGGACTCATTTTTAGAAAGTAAGTGCTTTATTTTTATATTTATATATTTTAATAGATCTAGCCAGATAATTTGTTTATAACAATAGAATCTAGAGATTCTATACAACTACAGATCTCCCTGAAATTGTACTTTTAAGTACAAAAATTTGGGAGACATTGTTAGTCATGTCAAAATGACTTCAAATTCGCCTACCATTGACTTTGTACATGGCTTACAGCCACGAAAGCCGTTGTAGCATCCCTACGTAAATGTATGTAGACCTCTAGTATACTTCCACCGGTCGATGGGATATGGGACAAATTCCGAATATTCACTTAATATCCCAAGAACGGTGGAATATTTCTGCCTAGTACACAAGTGAATGTGGGTGGAAAGAGGAAACCAATGCGAGTGACTGAATGAAGCGCTGCTGTACAAAGTGAATGGTGGTTTCCTCGATCACGATTATGCCAATAACATGATAAATAGCCTGGGTGGGTGTGTGAATCATTAAAACTGAATGACTTTAGTTTAGGTCTAACGTTAGATTCTACTCACCATGCCATGGCCCACATCATGACATGCATTTGACCTGGCACTGTGCTGTGGCTATTAAATGGAACTGGCTGGCATGCACTGCAACTGCAATAGTCAATGATAGTGGCACTCACTCAGTCTCAGTGCCGCAGCTCAGCGAAGATCTCGGGTCTTGTCGTCAAAGCTTGTTTCTTCTACAAAGAATTTCTCGAAGACAGTGTATTATTTTGTTCGTAGCTAGCCTCGGTGAATGAATTCTATGCCATCAATCTCAATCATGTGTCAATATCTCATCAATTTAGGGTGACCTAGATCATCAAGGTCTGACATTAACAGTATCAGTTCAAATTTTTTATTAATAGATGCAATTAGTTTACAACACGACGGGCGCGCGTAATTCCCCCGCGCGCGCCCGCGCGATTACTGCACATGCAGTGCATGTACATAGAGATCAGTGATCGAGGCGCTAGGATAGGCGCGCGAGGCCTGGGGGGCATTTCATCAAAGGACTTGTCGGACGTTTTATCCGACAAATTTGCTCTCAGCCAATCAGATACAAGCATTTTAGTAGCTTATAACAGTTTGTCGGATAAAACGTCCGACAAGTCCTTTGATGAAATGCTTCCCTGGAATTTAGCTAGCTAGCCGAGGAGCCAGCCGAGGCAGGGGCTGGGCACACAGAAATATTTTCTGTGGCTGGGCAGCGCAGGGGAGACAGTGCCCCCGCTCTTTCATGCACCCTAAAACTGTCATTTTTTCTTAGCTAAGAAATGGCATTTTCTAAAACCTTCTTTTAAAATCCTATTTACAATTTCTTTTTAAAAATGGGCACTCTCGATAAGAAATTCCCTTAGCGTATTAAAGGGAGTATTAAAGTATTAAAGTATTATTTTGTTAGCGTATTAAAGGAGGAGTCCGGGCTGAAATGAAAAAGTTTTGTAAAATTAAGTAAAATTCATCAAGCACAACACAGAAAATTTCATCAAAATCGGATGAAAAATAACAAAGTTATGCATTTTTTTAGGTCTTGATTTATTTTGTAAAACAGTTCTTGGCAATTGTCTCATTGTCTCATTTGAATATTTGAATATTCAAATGAGCAAACTGATGATGTCACAGTCCCCCTACTTCTTGTGTAGTTTATTTTATGAAATCCTATTTATCTATTTTTTTCATATATTGCGTATACAGAAAATCTGTCCCCCGTACTGAAATAAGTAAAAGCACTTGTGACCTTGAACATTCCACAAGAATAATCCGTGTTTTTATGTCCTTGGGGCAGAAAATCTTGATAATTGGTATTTCATACAATAAAATACAAAGAAAGTAGGGGGACTGAGACATCATCAGTTTGCCAATTTGAAGAACTGTTTCCTAAAAAAATCAAAACGTAAGAAAATTCATAACTTTGCTATTTCTTATCCGATTTTGATGAAATTTTCAGTGTTGTGCTTTTTCGATTTTACTTTATTTTTCTTATAATGCAAACTCCAGCCCGGATGAGTCCTTTAAGTTCTAGTATTTTGCTCTCCCGCTCTTTCTTTGGACATCATTTCCCGGCAACCCACCCGTATCTCCCAAATTACGTAATTTTTCTCGCACTTCGCGCTCGAAACTTTTTTTTTCTAAGGATACCAACACCTTCTTTTTAAATAGAATTACAAATAAATTTGATAATTCTTAAAGAAATTGTATTCTTTAAAAAAAAAAAAATTAAAATCCAAGTGCGCTCTTCTATGATTTCTAATTCTATACCAGAAGATTATCATCAATTTTAGGAGATGCTTTAGTCAGTTAGTTGCAAAATAAGTTTTAACTGCCCTGCTTTCGGGTCATTATAACAGAAAATTTTGGACATGCATGTACGAAATGTTGACGCTATAAACTTTAAAAAATAAAACAAACAAAAGACAATGATTACAACGATTAATACTTTACTTTCAGTTCTCTATAAATTATGTACAATTTTCAGCTCGAGCTTCGCGCTCGTATGTTTACAAAATTATCATCATAGGCCTATTCAGAAAGGGATTACAAACATTTATAATTCATAGACTATATTAATCAATGTGATTTTCACTCGCGCTTGGCACTCGCATTTTTTCAAAGGGCGGGGATTATCAGCTCCTATTAAAGGAATTTTTAAAAAAAAGTAAGAGGCAAAATAATTATGTGTGAAATACAATGCCTTCATGCTGTATAATGGCAAAATTTGCGGCTCGCACTTCACGCTCGCAACCAAAAAATAAGACAATGAATAAACAAAATATTCTTTCTTCAAATAGCTATAATTATGTAGAAAGCTTTTGCTCCCGCTTTGCGTTAGTATATGCTTATAAAGGGAATTATCATTTCCCAAAAGGGATTACAAGCATTTATATCGAACATTCTTTAATAGGATTTAATTTCGCTCGTGCTTTGGGCTCGCATATATAATGTATATGACTGGGCTCGCTGTGATTATCAGCTCGTGCATATGGGGGAATTAAAAGAGAAAGGAAAAATTTCCTGCTCGCGCTTCGTGCTCGCAAACCTAGATGACAATGATAAAACAAAATATTCTGACTTCAGAGGGGCGTTTAATTAAAGGATTTGGGACATTTTATCCGACAAACTGTTATAAGCTACTGAGGTGCTTGCATCTGATTGCGGCTGAGAGCAAATTTTGTTGGATAAAATATCCGATAAGTTCTTTGATGAAATGCCCCCCAGATCGCTAATTATGTAGAAACTTTCCACTTGCGCTTCGCGCTCTATATATATATCATAAAAAGACTAATCATCACGTTCAGAAAGGATACACCGTACAGATATTTTTTTAGACCATTAATTAACAGATCTGTTAATTAATACAATGCCTTCATGTCACTATAAGTCAAACTTTTGGCTCGCGCTTCGCGCTCGCAAAAAAAAAAAGAAAAAAAAGAAGAAAACTTTTCTTCCAAGTCGCTATGCAGAAAGCTTTCCTCTCGGGCTTCGTTCTCACATCATGAAAGGAATTTTCATTGCGAAAAACGCTCGAATCTTTATATCATAAAAAGACTTATATCGTCACGTTCAGAAAGGATATACAGACATTTATTTAGACCACTAATTAACAGATCTGTTAATTAAGAAGTAAGGCGCACAATATGTGTGAAATACAATCCCTTCATGTCGTTATAAGGAAAAAATTTCGGCTCGTGCTTCGCGCTCGCAAAAAAAAAACAAAACAAAACAATAAACAAAATACTTTTTCTTCCAAGTCGCTATGCAGAAAGCATTCCTCTCAGGCTTCGCACTCACATGTTTACATCATAAAAGGAATTACCATTTTCATTGCGAAAAACAAAAAAAAAATCTCTATGGTGTGGGAGGGGCCGGAAGACACCCCCCCCCCCACAACCTCCCCGTTCACTCGCTAGGCTCACTCGGGCTAGCTCGGTCGCTTCGCCACCTATAATGGACATATCCTCCGAAACGCACCTCCCCTTTAAAAAAAGCTGGTGACGGCCCTGTTTTTCCTATATTTTCTAGCCCCAAAATTTAAGCTTAGTCTCCATGCGACCTCACATTAAAAAAAGAATACCAAGTTAAAACTGTTATATGCATGGAACCAATATTGTCCCCCTCCCCCCTTCTGCTGCTAGAGGCAAATATGGGAGAGTGATGTCGGAAGCATTATAGCCCGGATAATTATGATGCATCGAGGGCCATCGAAGATTGTATTATAGTTGAATGTAACTCCCCTACCATATTATTGGATATCGAATACCATTATAACGGAAATAAAATTTAATCTTGAATCTTGATATTGGATCCTCCCTCTTGAAAGAAAATGGGACACCACAGGCATGCGCCCCTGGCTACTACTCATTGACTGTATAGGCCTATACATGCTATTAAAAAAAATCCGGGTGTCGCCCTCCTTTCTCAAATACAGCTAGATCCGCCAATTATAATGTATATGACTGCAAAATTGTATATCCCCCACCACGGGCGGGTGGGGACGCAC
>CALNVZ010003432.1:24071671-24086976 GCA_940671915.1 Paracentrotus lividus | reverse complement strand
AAATAGCGTGCTTTCTATGCAGTATAGGACAATTACTTCTGCAGTTCTAACGGTATGGTAATTTTCATGTCCAGTTGCAGAGGCACCAAAGTAAAAGCGTGAATAGACTCCATAACAAATGCCTGCATATTTGAGCATACTATTGGCAAACATGCCTTTTAATCTGTTGCCATGAAAATTTCTGCCTTTACTTTAAACTTTAATGTAGTAGCAGTAGTATGGATAAAAATTGGTTTTTAATTGACACCTTATATAATTTATGAATAACAACAAAAAAAACCACCACAACAGCAAAAAACAAAATAAACAAAATAAATTTGGGTTGAACTCTGATGCTCTACACCTTTACAGACTACCCCTGTCTTTGAACATTTTTAGAGGATTACCTGGATTCACAGTCAACAAATACTTGACCTCATTTTATTTCCTCGTATTGTTTAATAATCAAATTATGGAGGCACAGAGATTGGGTGTATTGTACAGGTGCACTATACATGTAGATGTGTTGTGTTTTTATGGGACTACAGCCGGCCTCTTTTATAGATTAATCCTACAAGTGTACCTGCATTACATGTCTGGTCTCTTGTCCTATTCAGGACCTATGCCATTGAGTGGGAGAAGGATTACATGTTCATTGTTACTGTGCTCTATAAAAGAAAATACAGCAAAGTCAACAACATCGCACCTGTTATTACTAACAATTCAAGTTTGAACACCTTGTGAATAGGTTTAGTAATTCACAATTGCTGCTCTCTTTGGAATCTTCCCCCATCAGGCCATGTGTATTTGATTTAGGTTTTCAGTTTTAGTACACTTTGATAATGTAACTATTGAGCATGCAGGAAATAACTATTTTTGCATAAACAGTTACTATTATAGTAACTTTGCCATCTATGAAACTGTAAATTTAGCATGGTAACGTTGCTCAACAACCAATCAAAATGCAGTATTTCATGAAGTTACCATGGGTGGTTATGCACTCGAGCCATGGGAGAAGAGTCTAATATTGTACATGTGCCTACATATGTCAGTGAAACCATGCTTCACTACTACATGGCATCTTTCTTACTAACAGCTACCACCTGTAATAATGATAATGGCCATTGGTATTGCACCATGTCTGTTAGATTCAACACTCCTGGAGGGCGTTTCATGAAAGGACTTGTCGGACGTTTTATCCGACAAACTGTTATAAGCTACTGAAATGCTTGCATCTGATTGGCTGAGAGCAAATCTGTCGGATAAAATGTCCGACAAGTCCTTTGATAAAATGGCCCCCTGGTGCACCATAACCCCAACTTTAGCATTACGGCAGTCTATCATTTCAAGGAATAAATTTACATAGATCTGTTTCTTCATTTCTTTCAGTGGTGATCCCCTTGATGGATTTAATGTTACAATTGAGCATGTAGAAAATGACATACATGGAGGAGAAGGGTCTGGACTCGTCCACCTGTTGGAGGTACCGTCGCATCTCAGTGAGACCCAACAGTACCACAAAGATGACATTCTGGATGTTGGTAAGTGCTTTGGTTCTTCTGTGAGGAATTATCTGGGTGCATTTTTTGAGGAGGAGAAAATCTAGTATCTAGTGTCTCAGGGAGGCAGAGGGCTTTAGAACCCTCATAAAATTTTGTCTACTGGTAATAACTACAGTACCACCTGAGATCAATGACACAGTTGATTGCAATCGAACGACATCATCCCCATTCTCTTCATGAACAACTGCAATCAATTGATTACAATCAGCTCTTATGTTGATCTCGGGAGGTACTCTACTTGTCATATATTAGGAGGAGTTCTTGTAGTTTTTATCATAATTACAAAGACCCTCAGTAATGTTTGCATGTAGATATGGCATGGCTCCACACTAATTGAGTTCAGTGTGATCTGGATTTCAATTTGTGGGGGATGGTATGCATGAGGTCCCTACTATAATGTTTAATAATCTGGACATCAAAAGTTAAGATCTAAGCACCAACGTGTACCAGGCCCATGCAGTCGAATGAACAGCGGTGTAATTCATACACCAAATCATAAGAAATAGAATAGTTCAACAAGAGGACGTCTACAAAAATTAAAAATGACATACTTGGACTAGCCAACAGGTCTAACTTTGGTCTCTATTTCGGTTGTGTACAGGAATTGAAGCATGTGATCTGAAAAGTCTCCTGGAGCAGTTTGAAGAGAGTGAGCAACCCCAACCTGAAGTGAAGCAGGTGGTCACCCCTCAACCTGAGCCCAATCAAGTACCTCAACCAGTGCCCCCACCAACACCTCTCCCGGTCCAAAAGGAACCCACAAGGTACCAAATTATTTCTCGAAAAATGACCAAAGAAAATGACTTTTGATCATGAATCTCGTTTCTTTGCTCAATCTTTGCGCATTTTTCATATTTCTAGTCAGTTTCATACTTTGTTTAGAATTATTTATTGAATAGATATATCAAATTTTCCTTAATTAAATAAAGAGCTGACTAGATTACAGTAAATATGTGATGTAAGTTATAACTAAGTTGAAGACTACTTTAGTCATTAAATTTGTTGAGATCTTTACTGTGTATATTTAGAAAAAATGCCAGTCACAGATTGATTTTCTGCCTTTTAATGATGACATTTCAATTTTTCTTTTTCTAACAGGTACAAAATCATGACACCAATGAAGGACCTTCCAAACCCTGCTGACATCATAAAGAAGATCGCTCCGGTGAAAAGGAAAGCAGCCATCATGATCGACCCTGATGCCTTACCATTCAAGAAGACCAAGCCAAAACCTGTCTCCCAGAATCCTGAAATTAACAAGGCCATAAATCTAGCAAATAGGACCCATGCAGCGTCTCCTATCCCATTCAACCTGAAAAACCTCATACCTGCACCCAAGTACCTAAGCATGGAACACGACTACTGCATGAGCCCTGCTCAATCAGATAAGAGTAGTGCATCTGACCTCTCAAATCAGATGTCTAAAGAGCAGAGAAGAGCGTACTACAAGTATAAATACAGAGTAAAGAAGAAATTTGATGGGGTGGACAGCCCTTCAAAGTGTTCTTCTGTGAGCAGTTCACCTATCAGCTTGTCTCCTGCGAGTATGTCACCAAACCCAGCTATCATTGAAGTGAGCGATGGCAAGGTGCCAAGTGCGAGCATGCCGAGTGCTACTGTGCCCAGTCCTGCAGCAGTTGTGCCTTTGTTTGATAAAATACCTGGGTATTTCTCCAAGAAGCTCTTAGTGGGGATGTACCGTGAAATAGACAGTTCTGCACCCTCTAAGCCTGTTCACCAGGGCTATGACAAGGATATTTTTGTAGACAGTGAGAACAACAACGAAGTTGGGAGAAAGGACATTCCACAATCCCCAACGGAGAGGATTAGCAGGCCTCGGGTCCGACGAAAGCATCGTCGGTCATACCGTAACTCGCGAAGGAAAAACTCTTTGTCGTCACAGTCGGATAGTTCTTTATGCAGCTCTTGTTCTGAACGCTCACATAATTCAGAAGAAAATGAGGTAGAGTCACAAACCCAGTCTAGACATCCAAATGCGCATGTGCGCAGGAGGCGCCGAACAAGAGACAGTATATGTTCAGCACGCTCACGGTCATATGATTCGCGGTCCCCGTCCTATTCACGCTCGAGATCACCATCGTATTCATCGTGCAGTGATCGTGATTCCATCAGGCGTTCCCCTTCATTCTCCAGATCGAGGTCGCGTTCCTTTTCAAGATCGAGGTCCCGATCATTTTCTAGGTCTCCATCCTATTCAAGGTCGCGTTCAAGGTCACGCTCTTACTCTCGGTCAAGATCGAGATCAAGGTCACCATCTAAGGACTACAGTAGGAGATCTAGGTCCTATTCACGTTCAATGTCTAGATCACCACACAGAACTTACAGATCCCCCAGTAGATTAAGCAGGTCATCTCGCTCAAGGTCCAGAGCTAGGTCGATATCAATGTCGAGAGGACGCCATCGTAGCAGGGGTAGAGACAGTCACAACAGGTAGGTGTATATTTAGCATTTCAACCTCTTTCGAAATTTACAGTAAAGTTGTCTTGACAACCTAAAAGCTTGCCAGACATAGCAACAGTCAATGTATTCATACTGGATTTGAAATATTGTCTATTCTTTAAAATATGCATTTGAATATGTTGTTAAAGGTTCCCAGGAAATAAACATCCATAAATTATATGACTTATAAAAACTAATTGATTGAAATGGTTCACATAGTCTGATCCTAAAAGTTTATGCATGTTGCATCCCCACAGTACAAGCTCAAAATAACCATGTGTAGCAATGGTTAAACTTAAACCTTCAAGATCACTGTACTATGGACCCCCTAAAAAATAGGGGGAAAAAAAAAAGAAAGAATTTAAGCCAAATATATAGTTTTTTATTTATCTTTTATTGAACTCCGATGTTAAAAACCTGATGTATAGTTTTGGTAACAAAAAAGGAATCGGCATAAAACCGATTAAATATAGTCTCATGTTGTTCACATTGCCCTAAAAGATATGTGTGAGAGATTTTGTGATATTCCTTTCACGATGTTCGCTGAATTTCGGTGAAATATTTGAACCCAAACATAATATAACGGTTTTTGAGACCTTTGCTGGGGTGTCCAGTCCCCCGAACTTCCCGCATGAATGGAGCGTAGCGATCTGTGTGTATCACCCACACAAGAGAATTCCCATTGGTTTTCAATGTGAAGGCCAAGTGCACACTGAGATGAGACGGATCCCTGACTTATCTTTTTTATACTTATATCGTGAAATAAAGACACTAAAACGTGGTTTCATGTTATACAACTTTCTTTATTATAGTTACTTATGGGATTCAGTCTTTCATATTTTCTAACTGTGAATAAAAATTAAATGTTTCCTTCTCCCAGCATACACACCAGCTTTAAGCTTTGGTGTGCGTCAAACAGGACAAAGTCGATCAATGTAACCTTTTCAGGCTTTCTACATGAACTTCTTTTGATTTCTTTGTCATATGACTTGATGGTTTCCAATATCAAATATGGAAGGAGTTACTTTCTTATCTAATCTAGGAAGTAGACTTTGAAAAACAACATTCTTCATATGATGGAAAAATTGATGTGAAAGAATTTGTTGAATGTTATTTTAATATTTAGATCCGACTCCAACATCCGAACTTATGATCCAGAGGGTGACAGCAAAGAAGTAAAATATACAGAAGAACAGCTACAAGAATTTGTAAGTTAGAAGATTTAATATTTTGTTGACATTTTTATAAGAGAGAGAGAAAAAGATAGAGAGCGAGAGAGAGAGAGAGAGAGAGTGAAAAAATGAAGGGGGGGGGGGTGGAATAACCGTTCTTTCTTATAGGAATCATCGTACACAGAAATAGAAATTGAAGGCAGCCCTTTTTTACATGGTTTTAGGAACAATGTGTTATTTTCCCCCCCCCATCTTACAGCCATTTTCTTTGCTTTCCCGAATTTAATGATTTCATCTTTCCATTATGAGAAGGGGTGGGGGGGGGGGGGGGGGGGGAGATGTGCCCGAGAATTGAAAGCATTTTCTGGAAGCCTGACCTGGCCATCTGGCAATGCAATTTACAGATTGTTCATTCATTTTATTTACAAGTGCTTTTCCCCAGAAAATTATTGTTTCATTTAAAGAGAATCTAGTGTAGTGGAATAGACGAAAAAAATTATTCTGAGCTTTCCGATTATTGTCATGTTATTTAGGAAGAATATTACTGTAAAGAACACTTACACTTCAATTACACTTTCATCTTGTTTTACAATGTGCCTCGGAATAGTTTAACTAGACAGATGGCGCTATACAAATGCGTTATTATTATTATTATTATTAAAGGATTTTCCTTCAAATGCAGAATTGGATTACTTTCTCATTATTTGGCGATTCCAAAACACCACAGCAGAAAATAATGCTTTTACTGTTATCAACCTTTTTAAAGCACTTATAGGTAGTGTCTTCCACATTTCAATCTCATGACCAGAACACCAATTTCATTTTAAAACGGTATTTCTTCTTTGTGTCTACAGGAGGAGAGACGTGTGGTGTATGTAGGTAACATTGAAAGAGACGTCACAAAGCGAGACCTAATGAGACAGTTCTCACGGTTTGGACCTGTGGACAAAATCCAGCTTTATTTCAGAGAGAACATGTAAGTGATGCATCCTTATGAAGTGGTCACACCAAGTCGTGAGTACAAGGAGCAACTATCTATGATGTGCCATTCTCTGTGTCGTAGAGAGTTGCACAGTTTGCGATGTGTTGTGACCACTGCATTGATTAGATAATTTGTGATTGTTTCATAGTCTATTGGTCCAATCAATTGAGTTGACATGTAATATGTTAAGGTCATACATGTAGGTTTGATCCCCAGGCATTGGACTTGTGTTCTTGGACAAAGAATTATATCTGTATATTTATTTCCGCCATTCAGGTACATGTATAAAATGGTACCCTATTGGATACAAACAATTGAGTGTCGATTAGCATGTAAATATAGTGAAGGTTCTAAAAGAAACTTTGACAATAAAAGCAATTTAGATATTTTCATATCACATTCACATGAAGGAAAATTGTCCATATAGAAGATGATTTATCATGGGGCAAAAAATATGTGATTGTATCAACAAGTGTCATCAATGTAGGCCTCTTCAATATAAGGCTACTTCTTGTAATATAGAGATCACCAAAATCATTCACTTATCCATTTGCAAAATTCCTGTAATAGGTCTAATTTGAAAAATACTGTGCACTGGAAGTATGTGGCCTATAAAGTAATGTTCAAAACGTATTTAAAAAAAACAAACAAACAGTTTAAATGAATTGCATTTTCTTTCAATTTTTTTCTCAGGGATAACTATGGATTTGTGACCTATCGCTACAAGTGTGATGCTGTCGCTGCAATTAAAGGTAATATTTCATTTTGATTTTCAGGTTTGTCCATCATTTATAGAGCAAGAACACATCAAACTGTATTTTCTAGACGAAATCTACAAGTTGTCTAGATCTTCAAATGAGTCCTTGAATTAGACTCGTGTATGGAAATTTATGGTAATTTATGCAAATTTACTAGATTTTTTTGTGAGTGGCAAAGAGTTCAAGAGGAGTTTTTCACAAGTTTTGCGAGTCTACTTCTAGTTGTTCCGAGTTTTACAGAGTTGTTCAGGTGTTCTCAATAGCTCGACAAAATTTTTGAAATTTTGTGAGCTTACTATGACACATCACGGGACTAATGTTGAGTTGCCAAGAGTTGTTAAAAGCTGTGCTGAATTGCGTCAAGTAATGGAGAAAAATAAAGAGATAAATGAACAGTTATCGTGAGTACCAAAAAAGAAAAAAAAACAAAAACTCGCCACTACTGACATAAACTCATACTCCCATCTTGTCTCAGTGTGAACAATGCATTATCTTGGGAATATTTGGCAATAGAGATTTAACTTTTCTATCTACAATACATTGTATCCTTACAGCTGGACATGATCCCAATTGGCCTAAATACGATCTCTGTTTCGGTGGAAGAAGGAAGTTCTGCATGAACAAGTACCAAGATCTCGGTAAGCAAGATATTTGGTGTTCTTAATCCAGTCCACTCCTGTTACAAGGAGGTATGCAGGACCAAGCCCTTTTTAACTCTTTGCCTGCCAAATTCGACTATAGTCACAATTGTAATAATTCATTTTCTGTGTAATAGCTGGGCTAAAAGATCTGAAATCACTGATAATGCGAGGGCCGGGCCTGAGGCATAATTTCTCCTAGTTAATACTAAGCAAATATTGTTATACTATTTTTAATAATTAAAGAGAAAAGTCTTCTTTTTTATGCTTAAAATTAATGTGGCGGGCAAAGAGTTAAAGGAGAAGGAAACCCTAGGATTCAATTAAATTGTATGAAACAGAAAAAATCAAACAAAACAGATCAGTGAAAGTTAGAGAAAAATTGAATGAATAATAAGAATGTGAATAAGCAATTGAATATTGTGATCACTAACTCTATGGTGATCCTCTCATTGGCAACAGGCCCAAAATGTGTGATGTCATACATGAACAACTCTCCCATTTAGTGGACAAAAAACACCCAAAATATTGTTGTTTCCTCTTTCTAATTGTAGTACAGATTCTGTGTCCATTATTATATTATTGTAAAACCTGTATTACATGTCCTCCCACAAAAAGAATACCAGATCTACTGATAAGTGAAATATGTACAAAAGTAATGGGGAAGTTGTTCATGCATGACATCATACATCTTGGGCCTGTCGCCAGTTTGAGGATCTCCATAGCAGTAGTGATCATAACTTTCTTATTATTTATTCAATTTTTCTCAAACTTTCATTGATCTGTTTCTTTGATTTTTTTTTCTGTTTTATATAACTGAACTGATTCCTTGGGGTTCATTTTCCTTCAGAATAAAAACAAATCTTGTTTTACAGTCTACTCCCATTATAGCGAGCACAGATTCAATAGAATTTTGTAAAAACGAGGCATTTCTCTCCTGGTCCAAATTTTAAACATGTGCACATGTGTCAATATATCCCAAGGTTTTGTTACAATGTGGTTCTAATTTGTAACGTTGAACTATTCCACAGGTTTGGCATCCCTGAGAGTGAAGTAAATCAGGTATGATTTTCCTGACTGCAACCAGTATGTGAGGCCCATTATCCAACGTGTGTTCAAAGTTCCGGTCCCCTAACGAAAGTAAAGGGCTGGAACAAGACAAGTTGGTAGGGCGAGGTAATGAGGCCATGGTACAATCCAGAATACCATCCATAACGATGGGACAGTCTCATGACCGGAACCAACCTACACAGCTGCCCATCTCTAAATCACAGGACTGTGCAGAATGGTAAGTTCAGAGGATTGTAATCTGTTATTGGAGAGAGGAAACACTAACTATCTTTGTGTAATTGAGATTCCAAATCTCATAGACTAAAGTAAAAAAAGATTATGCATAAAATGTTGGCCATTAGCCAATGTTGGAAAATGCCCATGAAATGCTGATTTTTTTTGTAAAAAAAGAAGTGTCTCTAGTCCTCTCCAAAAGAGAAAGGCTGGAATAAGATACGTTAAGTCGGGTCCATGGATGGATACAACAATACAAAAAACTACTACTACCAAGCCAGAACTGCAACAGGTATGTGGAAGCAGTTATCAAAAGGCTTTGTGCGAAGTTCCGGTCGCGTCACCCAACAAAAGAAAAAGCTGAAATGAAACACATGGGGGAGGGGAGGGGAGGGGAGGGGAAGGTCGAGGGTAATAGAGGCATATAGTACTATTCCAACGACTGTAATCTACAATGGAACGATAATTTGCCAAATACCATGATCATTTCATTCTCTCATTCATTCTCAGTTCATTGCTCTTTATTTGATAACAAGCTGCAAAGAAGAGACAATGCAAGGATGTGAGGCAAGAGGGCTTTGCTTGCCAGATGCACCGCTGGCTTCACTGTACCCCCTACTCCAGCCTTGTCACTACCCTCCTAGTTTGGCCACTCTACGGAGTTGGCTCAGCACAAATTCAGACACCTCACACAATGCTGGAAGCATGAAGCCGAAGGTTAGGAAACTTGCCCCAGCTCTCCCACCACAACCATCAATCCATCCAGCCTACCCCTCAGTCTTCATCCCCTCTTCAACAGCCTCCACCACCCAGCAATGAATGAATGATGCCCGGGGCCGACATCCTCCCCCAATCAGCCTAATGCAACTGTACACTACCAGACTGCCCGCTACGCTGTAACATCAAGGCGAAGAGGCAAGCGCTGGAAAAAGCGAAGGCCGTCGTCAAAAGACCACGCAATGAAAGGGCACTGCAAAAAAATGCGGGGAAGTGATTACAAAGCAATCACATAAATAAATCTGTGGGGGCACTCTATTGTCCCACCACCTCAAACGACTGTAATCTACAATAGAACGATAATTTGCAATTACCATGGATTTTTCTACTCATTCTAACTTTAATTTCAGGTATAACAAGCTGCGAAGAGACAATGCAAGGATGTTGGAGCAAGGGCTTCTTGCCAGGATGCACGCTGGCTTCAACTTTACCCCTACCTCCAGCCTTGTCACTCCCTCCTAGTTTGGCCACTCTACCAGAGTTGGCTCAGCAAAAATTCAGACACCTCCCAACAATGCCGGAAGCGTGAAGCGGAAGGTTAGGAAACTTGCCCAGCTCTGTTACCAGCCCCATCACAAGAGCAATCCAGACACCTCCCAACACATGCAGGAAGCTGAAAGCCGAACCAAGGTTAGGAAACTTGCCCCAGCTCTCCCCACAACCATCAATCGAGCCTCCCCCCTCCAGTCTTCATCCAGCCTCTTCAAAGCAGCCTCACCCAGCCAAGTGTTGATGCCCGGGCCGACATCCATCCCAATCAGCCTAATGCACTGTACACACCAGACTGCCCGCTACCGTAACATCAAGGCGAAAAGGAAGCAGCTGGAAAAAGGCGGAAGGCTCATCAAAAGACCACCAATGAAAGGCGCTGCAAATACTGAAATGCATACATAGCCGAAGCACAAGAGATAGAAGACGCGAGTGGTGAGCTCTTCACTGCGGCCCCACTCATCAATTTTTTTTTTCATGTAGATCTATTGTCAACTTTCCTTTCGTATATTTACAGAGAGGAACACTTGACAGTAATACTTGCAATGCTAGAGGCCTCTTCAAGATTTTGACGATATCCATCTTGACATGCCCACTGCTAAGGCACAAGAGATTATGAGGAGAAGACAGGAAGTGGTGAGCTCTTTTCACATTTGCTGATAAGGACTCGGTTGGCAAAGACAACGGGCGCAGGCTATGCCAGCCATTTCAAAAACCTGGCAGAGTACCTGGTAACCCGCTGGTGGATGGGAACCTGACACTTACACCAGACCAGTCATTATCCCTGGTGGATGGAACCTGACAAAGACTGCTTAAACATCCAGAGTGCTCCGTCAGTTTACATGACAAGAGCTGGACTTACTCTCCTTTTTTTCATGTGCAATGAATATTATGTATTTTTTTTTTCATATCTTTAAAAGGAGGAACACTTGCTGAAAGAGTACATCATAAGCCTGGTGTACGTGGAACCGACACTCATGCCAGACCAGTCAGGAGGAAAATCATCAGCCGTGGGATTGCTCTGTCAGATTTGACATATCAAGGACTAACTTCCAGGAGTGATGGAGTAGTGCCGCATACCATACATTCGAGCCCCAAGAACAGCTAAACATCGAGAGTGGTCTGTCAGTTTATGAAAAGAGCCGGACTGACTACATTTTTTTCATGTACAATTTATATTATGTTATTTATTTTTTCATATCTTATAAGGAGGAACACTTGGACTGAAGTACTTACTGGAAGAGTATATCGTAAATCTGGTGGATTGGAACCTAACACTTACCCCAGACCAGTCAGGGGAAATCATCCGCCTGTGGCATGCTCTGTCAGTTTCGACAAGTCAAGGAGTAACTTCCAGGAGAGGTACGGAGGCGGATACCAACAATTCCAAGCCCTAAAGATGGCTAAGCATCCTGGAGTGCAGTCTTTGGAATGTTAAATAATTTCAAGAGCTTTGATTTATATGTATAATGCATACAAATCTATCTATCAATTAAACAGAATCTGAAAACCTTTGCAATAGTTAACAGCAGACAGTGATAATAGAGTTTGCTTTGTTGCAGACATGGTTCCTATATCTTCATGTTTCTTGGTACATGTTTTTCACAGTGGTATCCGAACACTCGACACAATACCTGCTACAAAGCCCAACTGCAACCTGTATGCTCAGGCTGTCGTCCAACGGTTGTGTTCAAGGTTCCTGTCCCCAACGAAAGTAAAGGGCTGGAACAAGACACGTTGGAGTCGGGTCATGGAGACCTATGGAGTGATCCAGACCACCGTCCATAACAACGGGACAGTCATGACACGAACAAACTTACAGCTGCCCTTTTCTGAATCACAGGTCTACGCAGGCATGGCATACAATGAACTATGTGAAAAATTATCCAAAAGCTTTTTGCAAAGTTCCGGTCCCCAAAGAAAGAAAAGGGCCGGAACAAGACACGTTGGAGTCGGGTTACTGAGGCCTATGGTACCATTCGAATGATAGTCCTGAACAACGGAACGATGACGGATACAAATCTCCAGCTGCCACTTCTAATTTGGCAGTATTTGAGCACCCAACTCCATACCTGCTGCCAAGCCAAAATTGCAACCGGTATGTTGAGGCCATCGTCCAACGGTTGTGTTCAAAGTTCGCGTCCTCAACGAAAGAAAAGGGCTGGAACAAGACAAGTTGGAGTCGGTAATGGAGGCATATGGTACCATTCAAATGACTGTACTGAACAATGGAACGATAATGACGGATACAAATCTCCAAGTGCCATTTCTACGTCGGCAGTATTTTGACACCCGACTCTATACCTGCTGCCAAGCCAGATTGCAACCGGTATGTTGAGGCCATCATCCAACGGTTGTGTTCAAAGTTCCGGTCCTCAACGAAAGAAAAGGGCTGGAACAAGACAAGTTGAAGTCTGGTAATGGAGGCATATGGTACAATCCAGACTACCATGGGACAGTCATGACCCGAACAAACCCACAGCTGACCTTTCTGAATCACAGGACTGTGCAGACATGGTAAGTTCAGAGGATGGTTAGGTATCTGGTTTATTGAGAGAGGAACACTGACTATATTGAGTTAATCTGAGATTCAACAAGATCTCATAGACCAAGTAAAAAGATATGCAAAAAATGTTTGGCATTAGCCTATGTTGAAAATCCCATGAAATGCTGATTTTGTGTAAAAAAAAAAAACAAACTTGAATCCTCTCCAAAGAGAAAGGCTGGAATAAGACACTATTACTTTACTATTACTACCCAAGCCAGACTGCAACAGGTATTTGGAGGCAGTTATCAAAAGGCTTTGTGCGAAGTTCCGGTCCCCAACAAAAAGAAAAGGCAGAAATGACACACATGGGGGTGGTCGTAATAGAGGCATATAGTACTATTCAAATGACGGTAATCTACAATGGAACGATAATTTGCAATTACCATGGATTTTTCTACTTTCTTTCAGGTATAACAAGCTGCGAAAAGACAATGCAAGGATGTTGGAGCAAGGGCTTTGCTTGCCAGATGCACCGCTGGCTTCAACTGTACCCCTTCCTCCAGCCTTGTCACTCCCTCCTAGTTTGGCACTCTACCAGAGTTTGGCTCAGCATCAATCCAGACACCTCCCAACACTGCAGGAAGCGTGAAGCCGAAGGTTAGGAAACTTGCCCCAGCTCTCCCACCACAACCATCAATCCATCCAGCCTACCCTCCAGTCTTCATCCAGCCTCTTCAAGCAGCCTCCACCAGCCAATGATGATGATGCCCGGGCCGAATCATCTCCCCCAATCAGCCTAATGCAACTGTACACCACCAGACTGCCTGCTACTGTAACATCAAGGCGAAAAGAGGAAGCAGCTGGAAAAGGCGAAGGGCTCATCAAAAGACACCAATGAGAAGGCGCTGCAAAAAATGCGGGGAAGTGATTACAAAGCAATCACATAAAATCTTGTGGGGGCACTCTATTGTCCCACCACCTCTAATGAACATTTGAGGAATTCAAAAATAGGAGATATGAGGAGAAAAGAAAAATAGACTTTTCATCACAACACTAAGTGAACACACTCCAAACACTGCCGAAAAGGTAAACCAAAGTTACAAAACTTCCAACAAGTTGCCCCTGCACCCTATCGCCCCATAACAGTTCATACATGTATCAACATTCATCTAGCCTCCCTCAGCTCCACCACTAACGTTGATGCCCCAGCCAACATCCTTCACAAGTCAGCTGACACGACGACTGTAGCCCATGTACACTACCAGACTGCCCGCTACAGCTAGACTGAGGCGAAAGAGGAAGCAGCAGCAGGAAAGAGTGACAGGCCTACAAAAGACCTCTAAAGAAAGGCACTGTAAAAATGCGGGAAATCATTACTAAACAGCTCATAAAAACCTGTGACGGCACTCTATTGTCCCACCACCTCTAGTGAAACATTTGAAGAATTCACAAAGAGGAAATATGAGGAGGTAAAAAAAATTAATAACAAAAACTGGAATAAATCTAGAATAAATCTAGCTGGCATAATCAAGTGTACAAGTGTACCAGCATCCAGAGACAAAGAGAAAGTAGACATCATTATCGAAAGAAAATGATGCACAATAAAAAGTTGATGACATCCTCTCACGGGGAACATTTAATGTGACACTTTAAAAAAAAATCAAAGGGGATTGGTGACAACACCATGATTTGGCATGATCAACAAATTGGAGAAACACATTGCCTTTAGTTCTTGAAGATCATTTTTACATCAACAGAATGAACCTCTTTGCATGCAAAATGATTATACCTTTCACTGTCAGTATCACTTTTGCCTGTGTGAAACAAATAAATATGCATTGTAATGCCTTTCTTATTAATATTACTTTCAATGTATTTAATACATTCTTTTTACCAGTCATTTTCAAAGAAATAAATGCAATTTCTGTTGCAAAATGAGAATGAATGGAATACTACTTTCTGAATCAGCTAACATCACATTTACCAAGAGTACATAAGTTAAATTAAATACCCATACCATGTGAAGTCTTGACACTTGAATATATGGTTAATGTTGTAATAATATACCAATATTATGATGTACCTCCCCCCTACGAGAAAAAATTAGAATGGGGAAGGGATTCAACATAAACATAATTTTTTTAACATCATCTTTTGCTTGATTTAGTCTTCATAGCAGCCTTGAGAAGTTTTGTCAAATTCACTTTCCTCGGGTTCATCCTCCTCCGGTGGATCTATCCTTTCACCATCCTCGTTGTAACCGAAGTCAAGATCCGTCGCTGCTTTGTTCAACGAATCTACACAAACGAAAGAAAAGAGAAAAGAATAAGAATGATTAGCATTACTCTAACATTTACCAGGTATGAGACAGAGAAATTTCAAAAAAAGAGGAAAATTGCCTACAGTGAGGACCGTAGCGACCGAACTTCCTGGGGGAATTTTGCAATTTTGAATTTTGCAATTTTAGGTATAGAAAATTCACGATTTCTTTGGCTGCAACTTCGTGAAATCAATCTCGTGTTCCAAGTCTACACACAGTGAGAGCGGAAAATATTCCAGAATACACAATGAAAACACCGCCGAAAACACCTCCGCTATGTACATATGCAAAAAAAAAAATCTTTCAAAAAGAAAAATCTTTAAAAAAAAAAAAAATTTTTTTTTTTTTTTTTTTTTTTGAATTTCAAATCCGCGGAAATCCGCGGTCCGCGCGAGA
>CALNVZ010003432.1:24049904-24064573 GCA_940671915.1 Paracentrotus lividus | reverse complement strand
GGAGGATAATATTACGACTCCCTATATTGTGGTCCCATGTGTTCATTTATTTGCAATGTTTGGGATCAATATTGTCTTTTTACCACCATGACCATGATTCCGTCGCTTAAATCAATGAATAAAGATGGGATTTGTAAAATACACCTTTATGTAGCCTCCCTCTAATGATAATTTAACTAGTCAAAGAAGTTAATTGATAATTTGCCACCATCTTAGGGTGGCATTCAAGTCGTTCATAAATACATGAATTTACAAATCTTGAACTAGATTATGATTATTGTGAATCTGGTTATTTTAGCACCCAAGATCATCTCCAGTCTTTCATAAGTCATTCATGCATGGTGAAATACCTTCTGTATCAATAAATATTTTTAATTAATAATACTTGGCCAAATTATTGGTAAGGTCTAAAATAAGTTTGAATAGTTATAAAAGTTTTTTTTTTTTTTTGCTTTTCAATCATTTGTCGCTATTGAATTTTGTTCTAATTTGTACACATTTCAGCTGCTATCACCAAGGATGACATCTCTGATCTGGAGTTAACCACCCTGGCAAAGAATCTTGAAAGACAGGTAAACATACTTTAACACTCGTAAACGGCTTTTCAAAGCCCTGCTTCACATTGTAAAGTTGAAATCATGAGAGATTATTTGATTGTCTTTATGTCAAACCACCTATAGACCAATCCGACTTAGAGCAATGTAACTCATGGCGGCCATAGCTGGGGGGGGGGGCTTCCAATGTACTACGCATGCGCCATGTGCGTATGTCTGCCGTATGTACATTTTCCTTTGTTACCCATACATACGCACACATGGAGTATGCGTAGTACATTGGAAGCCCCCCAGCATGGCCGCCACAACACATTTAATCATAGGTTACTTAGCTAGAGGTCAATATTCAATTTTTACATCCAAGTTTCTATTGTACGTTCATAAATTTCTTCCATATATGCCTGTTTGTGACCAAATATGGTTTGTAGATATCCCAAAGGTCATCATGAGGTCAAAGGTCACAACCGTACAATGTTAAGCAGGGATTTGAATGGCTATGTAAGCAGAAATTGACATGACTATTTAGCGATTGCCTTGTTGTTTAAATGTTTTAATTTCCATCTTTTCAGTAGGAAATAAATATATGAAAACTGCACAATGAACAAAAGAATCTTAAAGTTTAAAGTAAACAGTTAATTCTGGCAGTTGGAAATATTTGCATATTTTGAGCTATTGTTTTATTGTTTTTGCAAATACATGTAGGCCAACCTATTACATGTATGTAATACTTCAGTCATAATAATCACAATAACGATGATGATTTTTGTTTTATTTATCCAGGATATCCACTACAGGTCTTGGAAACTCTTCTACCAGCGGGCCCTGCATAACCAATAGTTTCTGCTAGAAGGCAGCTATATGTACCATTTTTGTAAGTCTTGGTATGATTCGGCCAGGGATTCATGACCCCATAAGTCCATGAAGCAAGGTAGGCTACTTACAGGCCAACTAACCAATACAGCTATCATGTTCAGTCGTTTATGACCCCAGACTGATCAAATATAAAAATATGAAGTCTTTCATAACAAATAATGTATTGTGTTTAATAAAATTTAAAATTTGATGATAAGTTTGCTAACTAGTCAGAATTTGTGCCTCAATCAGCTTCATGATAGTGGTCCCTCATACCTCTAACCTAATGACCCCAAAATCTGCAATATCAAGTTTGAAGCAGAAACCTAAATATCCAAGGACATCATGTTCATTCATAGATATTAAACATTTTGACCTTATGACCCCATAATGAACATTGTCACTTTCCATATGGCAAAAGTGTGATGTTTTTCACATTGGTCTCACTCATTAATTTTATGATTTATCTAAATGTGTAGAGGACTGTAGCTATGCCATGTAACATGTTTAAAATATATAAAGGAATATATAAATAATGTATCAAGCCGATCTGTCATACATAGGCTAAATTTATTCAATTTGTTTGAAAGAGAAAACAAATACTGCCAATAGAGGGCACTAAATCTTATTTAATGTCCAATTCATTTTCTTGAAGATTAACATGTAATACCTTTATTGATGCTTACCTTGCTTTTGTAATTGGCAGGTTGCAAATTTGAATATCATTTTCAGAAAAATTTTACTATATCTATTAATTAAAATTAATTTTTTTTTTTTTTTTTTAAACATGTGCACATGAATGTTAGTTTTCGGATTACAGTGTCAGTAAGGGGCATCATTCTGGAGTTGCGTGAATTATCAATCGTTAATGGGATTCTCTTTAGCTTTTCATGCCATTATGCTTAATTATCAAATGGAATCTAGCTTTGTTATATCCAGTAGATATTATGAATTATGTTACATACATATTGAATATTCATTCATTGTTTCAGAACTGTTTTATTTTGTATACCAACAAAATTATATTGATATTTATTTGAAGGTTTTGACAGTGTGGAATTTTTTATATGGTTGTGAATCAGCCACATTTTCTTCTTTTTTTTGGGAGGGGGGGGGGTGGGGGTGATTATGGCATGATTTTTGTGTCAGGATATTATATGAATAAATGCAAGTAATTTGTAAATATATGTAATTTATTTGTTATCATGGTATTTACACATTAAACTTTATGCATCCTTGTAAGATTGTATTTGATGTCATATCATCTTTAATGTCAGTGTCATGTTCGGTCACAGGTCTGGATGGGGATGACAATATTTCCACATTTTATACTAATGTACTAATTAATAAGCCAGTATAATGAGAGTGATTTACAGTTACAGGCTAGCACGAACATCAAAGAGAAATGATATTATATATAAAGAAAATATATTGAAGACAGAGAGAGAATATATAAAAAGGAAAGAGTATTTTGAAAGGAGATAGATAGAACTTTTGAAAGTATTTAAAGGAAAATGATGAGGAAGAGAGAGAGAGAGAGAAGGCAGTCTGAGTATGTGAAAGGAAAGAGCTTATTAAAAGGAGACAGCCAAATTGGGAAAACTTGGAAAGAAAATGCAAAGAGGAAGAGAGAGGGAGGGAGAGAGTCACCGATGAGATAGAAAGGGGGAAGAAAAAAAAGAGTCAATATTAGAGAAAAGGAAAGCCAGATTAATACCCCCCCCCCCCACAAAAAAAAAAAAAAATAAAATATAGGCCTATAAATAAATAAAATTAAAATTAAAAAAAGTTACATTCTAAAAATGTACAAGTTAATCAACAATTTATTCAAAGCAAATTTAGCTGATAATGCATTAGGGGAGGGGCGGGGTCAGCTTTATTCCCTCTCCTTTCCTTTTGTACTTCCGTCTTGCTTCTTCTTTTTCCTTCCCTTTCTCTCTTTTTTTCTCTCCTTTTTCTTTTTTTCCTTCCTTTACTCTTCTTTTTTCTTCTTCTCCTTTCTTTTCTCCTCTTCTTTTCTCCTCATCCTTTTTTCTTTTTTTTTCTATCCTTCCTTTTCTCTTCTTTTTCATTTCATCCTTCATTTTCTTCTTTCTCCTCTTCTCTATCCTCTTCTCCTTTTTATTTCCTCTTTCATTTTCTTCTCTCCTTCCTTTTCTCCTCTTTCTTTTTCTCTTCCTTCCTCACTTTCTCTTTTTCTTCTCCTTCCTTACCTTCTTCTCTTTTTTCTATTCGTCCTTCATTGTTTCTTCCCTCCTTCCTTTTCTCCTCTCCTTTATCCTCTTTCTCTGTTTTCTTCTCTTTTTCTTCTTCTTCTCCTCCTCCTTTCTCACTCTTCCCCTTTTGCTCTGTTATTCCCCCTTGCTCTGCTTTTCCCTTTTCTTTTTCTTTTCCTCCCCCCTCCCCCTCTTTTCCTCCTTTTTTTTTTTTTTTTTTTTTTTTAACTTTCTTCCCCCTTTTCTCTTTTCCCTCTTTTTCTCTTCTTTTCCCCTTTTTCTTCTTCCGTTTTTTTCCTTTCCCTTCTGGTATGGAAGATGACAATATTCCACAATTTTAATACTAATGTAACTAATAATAAGCAGTATAATAGAGGAGTGATTTACAGGTTACAAGGCTAGCACGAACATCAAAGAGAAATGATATTATTATAAAAAAGGAAAATATATTGGCAAAGACAGAGAGAGGAATATATAAATAAGGAAGAGTATTTTTGAAAGGAGATAGATAGAACTTTTGAAAGTATTTTAAAGGAAAATGAGGAAGAGAGAGAGAGAGAAGGCAGTGCTGAGTAGTTGAAAGGAAAGAGCGTTATAAAAGGAGACAGCCATAACTGGAAACTTTTGGAAAGAAAATGCAAAGGGAAGAGAGGGAGGGAGAGAAGTCACCGAGGAGATAAGAAAGGTGAGAAAAAGAAAAAAAAAAAGAGTCGATATTAAGAGAAAAAAGGAAAGCCAGATAATACCCCCCCCCACAAAAAAAAAAAGAAAGAAATAAAATATAGGCCTATAAATAAATAAAATTAAAATTTAAAAGTTACGTTCTAAAAATGTACAAGTTAATCAACAATTTTAATTCAAAGCAAAATTACTGATAATAGCATTAGGAGAAGGGGGCGTGAGATCAGCTTTATTCCTCTACCTTCCTTTTGTACTTCCGTCTTGCTTCTTCTTTTTCTTCTCCCTTTTCTCTCCTTTCATTTCCATTATTCTTTTGTTATTCCCTTATCTACTCTTCTTTTTCTTCTTCTCCTTCCTTTTCTATCTCTCATTACTTTTCCTCATACCCTTTTTTCTTTCTTTTATCTAATTCCTTCCTTACTCTTCTTTCATTTCATCCTTCATTTTCTTCTTCTCCTCTCTCTATCCTCTTCTCCTTTATTGCCCTCTTTCATTATTTCTTCATCCTTCTTCTCCTCTTCTTTTTACCTCTCTCCTCCTCACTTTCTCTTTTTCTAATATCTCCTTCCTTCTCTTCTTCCTTTATTCTATTCTCCTTCAATTGATTTCTTCTCCTTCCTTCACTTTACTGCCCCCTTTATCCATCTTTCACTCTGTTATTCTTTTTCTTTTCTTTCTTCTCTACCATCCTCCCTTTCTCCACTCTTATCCCCTTTGACATCATGTTTCCCCTTTTGCCTCTGCTTTTCCCATTTTCTTTTCTTTTCCATCCCCCCTCCCCCTCTTTTCCTTCCTTATTTTTTTTTTTTTTTTTGTTAACATTTTACTTGCCCCCTTTCTCTTTTCCCTCTTTTTTCTCAATTTCTTTTTTCCCCATTATTTCTTTCTATCCGTTTATTTTTTTCTTTATTCCCTCTGATGGGGAATGACATATTTCCACATTTTAATACTTAATGTACTAATTAATAAGCAGTATATGAGAGTAATTTACAGCGGTTACAGGCATAGCACACATCAAAGCAGAATGATATATATAATAAAAGCAAAATATATTTGGAAGACAGAGAAGAATATAAAATAAGGAAAAGAGTATTATAGAAAGGAGATAGAATAGAACTTTGAAAGATATTTTAAGGAAAATGAGGAAGAAGAGAGAGAGAGAAGGCAGTCTGAGTATGATGAAGGAAAGAGCGTATATAAAAGAGACAGCCATAACTGGCGAAAACTATGGAAAAGAAAATGCAAGAGGAAGAGAGAGGGAGGGAGAGGGTCACCGGAGTGAGATAGAAAAGGGAAGAAAGAAAAAAAAAAAGTCGAATTATATAGAGAAAGGAAGCCGATTAATCCCCCCCCACAAAAAAAAAAAAAAGAAAGAATAAAATATAGCCTATAAATAAATAAAATTAAAATTAAAAAAGTTACATTCTAAAATTTCAATTTCTACTCCATGTAAAATGGTAAAGCTAACGTGTACCATTTCGTAGCATTAAATCGGTACACAGTGCGCTTTGCGCCAGATGAGTAAGGCGCGTCATTATTTAAGGAGGGGAGAGCGGGCCGCGGAGAGGAATATGGCTTTTAACGACGTGAGCGCTGGTGGCCGAAAGCGAGCAGACCAAGTAGGACGACTGCATGCAGCTAGCAGCAGGTCGTAGGGAGACCGGGTAATGGACGTTACAAAAATTCAAATTTAGGGCCAGATAAATTCTTATGAAAGTCTCACACCTCCATTTTGGGTCTGTAAGTAGCCTATTATGTTGGCTAAACCTGAGCACATAAACTTGAAAACATGTAAAAACTAATTAACTACAGCTTTAATTAATTGAAGACATTTTTTGTAACAAACCTTCCCGTATACGGGGTTAGCGTTGTTACACGATACGGGGTAAAATTGCTCCTATGTAAAACACCACGGGATAATTTGTTTACAATGGTAAATCTCTTATACCATACTTTTGTTTCAAACCTTTCCAGTTATCTTTGGTATTCGTTAACAGTAGCATCAAGTAGAGCTCTAGAATAGTATAAAGCAATAATAGAAATATTAAAACATTAGGCACCTGAAATTGAAACAAAAATTACTTACATGTGTAATTGTAATTGGGGAGGTTGATTACGTCGACATGGGGTAGGTTGTTGTAACAACCTACCCCATTGGCGTGATTTTTACCCATTAAAATCAACTGTAGCAAAGCCATTAGGCAGAAATGCAGGGCCATGGCTCAGGTATATTAGTGACATACATGTACTAATACCAGACTATCATCATTGCCTTTAGTTTGAAAAAACTATTACAAATTTTATTTTTTTGTCAAAAATTCACTTGGAACTGCTAAAAAAATGGTTTTTGTTGATTTACTTTTTAATAGAACTTCTTGCTTTCTTCTTTTTCCTTCTCCCTTTTTCTTCTTTTTTCTCTTCCCTTTTTCTTTTGCTTTTCCCTTTCCTTACTCTTCTTTTTTCTTCTTCTCTTCCTTTTCTCCTCCTTCTCTTCTCCTCATCCCTTTTTTTCTTTTCTTTTTTCTATCCTTCCTTTTCTCTTCTTTTTCTTTCATCCTTTCATTTTCTTCTTTCTCCTCTTCTCTATCCTCTTCTCCTTATTGCCTCTTTCATTTCTTCTCCTTCCTTTTCTCCTCTCTTTTTCTCTTCTCCTCACTTCTCTTTTCTTCTCCTTCCTTCTCTCATTTCTTTTTCTATTCGTCCTTCATGTTTCTTCCTCCTTCCTTTCTTCCTCTCCTTTATCCTCTTTCTCTGTTTTCTTCTTCTTCCTTTCCTTTCTCCACTCTTCCCTTTGCTCTGTTTTTCCCCTTTTGCTCTGCTTTCCTTCTTTTTCTTTTCCTCCCCTCCCCCTCTTTTCCTCTGTTTTTTCTTTTTTTAAACTTTCTTCCCCTTTTTTCTCTTTCCCTCTTTTTTTCCTCTTTCTTTCCTTCTTCTTCGTTTTTCTTCCCTCCCCTTTTCTCCTTTCCCCTCTTTTTCCCCTTTTCCCCTCCTTTTTTCCATTTTTCCTCTTTTTCCCTCTTTTAGCAGGCTTTCCGAATTTTTCGATAGCTTGTGAGTACTCATGGTTAGAACTTTGAGCCCAAAAAGTTCTACATGAGACGCAAAAGCCTATCGAAAATTCGGAAAGCTGCTAAAAGAAGGGAAAAAAGAAAGGAAAAATGGAGAAAAAAGAGAGGGAGAAGGGGAAAAGGAGGGGAAAGGGAGAAAAAGGGAAGGGAAAAAAAAAAAGGGGAGGAAAAGAAAAAAAAACGGAAGAAGAAAAAGGGGAAAAGAAAGAGGAAAAAAGAGGGAAAAAGAAGAAAAAGGGGTAGCAAAGTTAAAAAAAAAAAAAAAGAAAAAACAGGAGGAAAAGAGGGGAGGGGGAGGAAGGAAAAGAAAAGAAAAAGGGAAAAACCAGAAGCAAAAGGGGGAAACAGGAAAGGGAAAGTGGAGAAGGGAGGAAAGGAAGAGGAAGAAAGAAAGAAGAAAGACAGAGGAAAAAGAGGATACAGGAGTAGGAGAAAGGATGAGGAGAAGAAGAATGAAGGGGACGAATAGAAAGAAAGAGAGAGTAGGAAGGAGAAGAAAAGAGAAAGTTGAGGAGAAGAGAAAAAAGGAGAGAAAGGAAGGAGAAGAAAGAGTGAAAGAGGCGAACAATAAAAAGGAGAAGAGGATAAGAGAGATGGGAAAAGAAGAAAATGAAGGATGAAAATGAAAAGGAAGGAGAAAGGATAGGAATGAAAAGAAAAAAAAGGATGAGGAGAAAAAGGAAGAGGAGAAAAGGAAGAGAAGAAGAAAAAAGAAAGTAAGGAAAGGGGAAACAAAAAGAAAAACGGGAAGAGAAAAAAAGAAGTAGAGAAAAGGAAGAAGTTAAAAAGAAGAAGCGAGACGGAATACAAAAGGAAGAAGGGAATAAAGCTGATCCACCCGCCCCCTCCCCTAATGCCATTATCAGCCTAAATAATTTGCTGTTGAAATAAATTGTTGATTAACTTTGTACATTTTTAGAACTGTAACTTTTTTAATTTTAATTATTTTTTATTAGGCCTATATTTATTTCTTTTTTTTGTGGGGGATTCTCTTTCCTTTTCTCTAATATCGACTTTTTTCTTTTTTTCTCCCCTTTCTAATCTCATCAATGACTCTCTCCCCCTTCTCTTTCTCTTTGCATTTTCTTTCCAAGTTTCCAGTTTATAGGCTGGTCTCCTTTATAAGCTCTCTTCCTTTCACATACTCAGGACTGCACTTCTCTCTCTTCTCCTCCTTCCTCATTGCTTTCCTTTAAAATACTTTCAAAAGTTCTATCTATCTTCCTTTTTCAAAATTACTCCTTTCGTTTTTTATACCTCCTTTCGTCCTCTGTCTTCCAATATATTTTCTTTTATATATAATATGCATTTCTCCTTTGATGTCGGCTAAGCCTGTAACCTGTAAAATCACTCTCATTATCGCTTATTAAATTAGTACATCAGTATTAAAAATGTGGAATATTGTCATCCCCCATCCAGAGGGAAAAAGAGAAAAAAACGGAAGAAGAAAAAGGGGGAAAAGAAAGAGGAAAAAAAGAGGGAAAAGAGAAAAAAAGGGGAAGAAAGTAAAAAAAAAAAAAAAAAAAAAAACAGGAGGAAAAGAGGGGAGGGGGGAGGGAAAGAAAAGAAAAAGGGAAAAGCCAGAGGCAAAGGGGGAAACAGAGCAAAAGGGGAAGAGTGGAGAAAGGGAGGAGGAGAAGAAGAAGAAAAAAGAGAAGAAAACAGAGGAAAAGAGGAATAAAGGAGAGGAAGAAAGGAAGGAGGAGAAGAACATATGAATGACGAATAAAAAAGAAGAGAGAAGGAAGAGAAGAAAAAGAGGAAAGTGAGGAGGAAGAGAAAAAGAAGAGGAGAAAGGAAGCGAGAAGAAAAATGAAAGAGGCAAATAAAAAAGGAGAGAGGATAGAGAAGAGGAGAAAGAAGGAAAAATGAAATGGATTGAAATTGAAAAAGAAGAGAAAAAGGAAGAATAGAAAAAGAAAAGAAAAAAAGGGGATGAGGAGAAGAAGAAGAGGAGAAAAGAAAGGAGAAGAAGAAAAAGAAGCAGTAAAAGAAAGGGAAAACAAAAAGGAAAAAGGGAAGAGAAAAAAAAAAAGAAGAGAAAAGGAGAAGGAAAAAGAAAGAAGCAAGACGGAAGCTACAAAAGGCAGGAGAGGAATAAAGCTGACCCCGCCCCCTCTCCTAAATGCATTATCAGTAAATTTATTGCTTTGAATAAATTGTTGCGATTAACTTGTACATTTTTAGATGTACTTTTTTAATTTTAATTTTATTATTATAGCCTATATTTTATTTCTTTCTTTTTTTGTGGGGGGGGTATAATCTGGCTTTCCTTTCTCTAATTTGACTCTTTTTTTTTCTTTCTCCCCATTCTATCTCACTCGGTGACTCTCTCCCTCCCTCTCTCTTCCTCTTTGCATTTTCTTTCAAAAGTTTCCAGTTATAGGCTGTTCTCCTTTTATACGCTCTTTCCTTTCACATACTCAGACTGCTTCTCTCTCTCTCTCTCTTCCTCATTTTTCCATTTAAAATACTTTCAAAAAGTTCTAATCTATCTTCCTTTCAAAATACTCTTTCCTTATTTATATATTCTTCTCCTGTCTTCCAATATTTTTTCTTTTATATATATATCATTTCTCTTTGATGTTCGTGCGTAGCTGTAACCTGGTTAAATCACTCTATTATACTGCTTATAATTAGTACATAGTATTAAAATCGTGGAAATATTGCATTCCCCATCCAGACCTGTGACACGACATGACACTGACATTAAGGAAATGATATGACGATCAAATACAATTTTTACCAAGGATGCATAAAGTTTAATGGTGTAAATTACCATGATAACAAATAAATACTGATATGGATTTTTACAATATTTACTTGCATTTTATTTCATTATAATTATTTCCTGACGACAAAAATCATGCATAATCAGCCCCGCCCCCCCCCGCTTCCTCCCCTCCGTTTCCTCCCTTTTTTTTCCCCCCCCCCCCCCAAAAAAAAGGAATGAAAATGTGGGCTGATCACAACATATAAAAATTCCACACTGTCAAAACCTTTCAAATAAATATCCAAATATAATTTTATTGTTGGTATACGAAAATAAAACAGTTCTGAAAAAATGAATGAATATTCAATAGATGTAACATAATTCATTAATATCTACTGCGATATAACAAAGCTAGATTCCATTGCTTGATAATAAGTATCATGGCATGAAAAGCTAAAAGAGAATCCCCATTATTACGATGATAAATTCACGGCAACTCCAGAATGATGCCTTATGACACTGTAATTCCCGAAAACTAACATGTCATGTGCACTGTTTTAAAAAAAAAAAAAAAAAATTAATTAATTAATTAATAGATATAGTTTAAATTTTTCTTGGAAAATGATATTCAAATTTTGCAATCTGCCAATTACAAAAGCAATGGTAAGCATCAATACAAGGTATTACATTTTAATCTTCAGAAAATATGAATTTGCGACCATTAAATAGATTTAGTTGCCCTCTATTGCAGTATTTGTTTTCTCTTTCAAACAGTAATTGAATAAATTTAGCCTATTGTATGACAGATCGGCTGATAACATTATTTATATATTCCGTTATTATATTTTAAAAACATGTTTACATTGGCTATAGCCTACAGTCCTTCTTAACATTAGATAATTCATAAAATTAAGAGTGAGACCAATGTGAAACAACATTCAGACTTTTGCCATATGGAAGTGACAATGTTCATATATGGGGGTCATAAGGGTCAAAATGTTTAATATCGTTATGAATGGAACATTTGATGTCCTTGGGATAATTTTAGGTTTCTGCCTTTTCAAACTTGATATTGCAGGATTTTTGGGTCATTAGTTAGAGGTATGAGGGGACCACTATCATGAAGCTGATTGAAGGCACAAATTTCTGACTAGTTTTAGCAAACTTATCATCAAATTTTAAATTTTTATTAAACACAAATACATTATTTCGTTATGAAGACTTTCATATTTTTTATATTTTGATCAGTCTGGTGGTCATTAAACGATTCTGACAGATAGCTGTATTGTAGTTGCCTGTTAAGTAGCCTACCTTGCTTCATGGACTTATGGGGTCATGAATCCTGGCAATCATTACAAAGACTTACAAAAATGGTACATATAGGCTGCCTTCTAGCAAGAAACTATTGGTATTGCAGCCGCCCGCTGCTGGTAGAAGAGTTTCCAAGACCTGTAGTGGATATCCTGGATAAATAAAACAAAAATCATCATCGTTATTGTGATTATTATGACTGAAGTGTTACCTACATGTAATAGGTTAGCCTACATGTATTTGCATAACCGTAAAACAATTAAAAGCTCAAAATATGCAAATATTTCCAACTGCCAGAATTAACTGTTTTACCTTTAAACTTTCGAGATTCCTTTGTTCATTGTGCAGTTTTCATATATTATATTTCCTACTGAAAAGATGGAAATTAAAACATTTAGAAACAACAAGGCAATCGCCAAAATATGTCATGTCAATTTCTGCTTATACATAGCCATTCAAATCCCTGCTTAACATTGTACGGTTGGCGACCTTTGACCTCATGACCTTTGGGATATCTACAAACCATACTTGGTAACAAACAGGCACATATGGAAGAAAATTTATGAACCGTACAATAGAAACTTGGATGTAAAAATTGAACATTGACCTCTAGCTAATGGTAATCTATGATTTCAATGTGTTGTGGCGGCCATGGCTGGGGGGCTTCCAATGTACTACGGATACTCGATGTGTGCGTATGTATGGGTAACAAAGGAAAATGTACATACGCGCAGACATACGTGCACGTGGCGCATGCGTAGTGCATTGGAAGCCCCCCCCCCCAGCTATGGCCGCCATGAAGTTACATTGCTCTGAAGTCAGATTGGTATATAAGTGAGTGTGACATAAAGACAATCAAATAATTCCCTCATGATTTCAACTTTACAATGTGAAGCAGGGCTTTGAAAAGCCGTTTATGAGTGTTAAAGTATGTTTACCTGTCTTTCAAGATTCTTCGCCAGGGTGGTTAACTCCAGATGTCATCCTTTGCTGATAGCAGCTGAAATATGTAACAGTGTACAAATCAGAACACAATTCAATAGCGACAAATGATTGAAAAGCAAAAAAAAAAAAAAAAAAAAAAAAAAAAAAAAAAAAAACTTTTAAATATTCAAACTTATTTTTAGACACTTACCCAATAATTTGGCCAAGTATTATTAATTTAGAATATATTTATTGATACTGGAGGTATTTCACCATGCATGAATAACTTTATGAAAGACTGGAGATGATCTTGGGTGCTAAAATAATCAAATTCACAATAATCTATAATCTAGTTCAAGATTTGTAAATTCATGTAACTTTATGAACGTCTTGAATATGAATGCCACCCTCTACAAGAAAGATTTGGCCAAATTATCACATTAACTTCTTTGACTAGTTAAATTATCATTAGAGGGAGGCTACATAAAGGTGTATTGTACAAATCCCACCTTTATTCATTGATTTAACGACGGGAATCATGGTCATTCGTGGTAAAAAGACAATATTGATCCCAAACATTGCAAATAAATGAACACATGGGACCACACTATAGGGAGTCGTAATATTATCCTACCTCTGGACATAGATTAATACCAAAATGATGGGGTTTTCGCAAGTAAAGATCGACAACGGGCTTGATGAAATCATGGTCTGCCATAAAAACACATGAAAAGTAACGTAATTCAACTGATTAAAGAGAGCTTTTCAACTTACTTTTTCGTACGAGAAGAGAATGATCGTCGTCCGCGAGACAGCTGGAAACAGCTGATCGTCGCTTCCGCCTAATATTTCGATAGAATCCCGTCGTCTCATTGGTCAATTTTCGATAATTCTCGATAGAATTGACGGCGCTGATTGGCTAACCCGCTATCGAAATGTATCGAAATTGTGAGTCTTATGATTCGTTCTAAGCGCCAACACATCGGTTGTTGTAAAAGTGAAATTTAGCACTTATTCTTGGTTGTAAATGTCGATTAATTGTTTGTTACGAGAAGTAAACAATCAACATTGGAGGTAGTTCTCCTTTTCTACTTAATCAAAATCTGAAGTTTAAGATCATCAAAATGATTTTGTATGTTTAACAATGGTACATAATTGTAATCACACTTTTGCTACAAGAAAGAATGATCAGCAATTCCAATACTTTCAAGACAAAAGAGAAATGAGAGAGGGAGACAGACATCTGTATAATGTCTCCCTCTTCAAATCAAAACTCAAAGCTCATCAATTTAATTAATTACAAGCATATCAGACGCTCTTAAGGGGGTTATGGGCAAATTGTTACACTTTTATTTCGCTCATTCCTGAAGAAATGAAAAGAAATAACCCTAGAAAACCATCAGTAGATAGGTTATATATCAAGGAATCTTTATGGACAAAAAGAAATGACCAAAAATGCCTAATTAGCATAATTTATGCAAATTAGCCCTTTTTGCCCAAAGCAAGATCTACAGAATATCTTACGCACAAATAACTCCATTTTTTGCACAGATGTTCTCTTAACATGATGTCTCGTAAATGAATGGATTTAAATTTAAAAAAAAAAATTTAAAAAAATAATGTATCTTTTCTTTGTTTTTTTTTTCTTCGCTAATCATATATTCATGACATTATTACCAGAAAACTAATATTTTATAATATACATCTGATCTATCACTACCCAGAGACATATTTCACCAATAAGCATGCAAAGCTAGAACACCAACAGACATTCCATTCTTGAGTTATTTTGTTTTGCAAAAAAAAATGCTAATTTGCATAAATTTTGCAAAAAAAATGCTAATTTGCATAAATTATGCTAATTAGGCATTTTTGTTGATTTTTTTTTTTTTCGTCCATAACATTCGTTGATGCATAACCTCTCTACTGATATATGGTTTAAGATGGTTATTTCTTTTCATTTCTTTAGAAATGAGCCAAAATATAAGTTTTACAATTTGCCTATAACCCCCCCCCCCCCCTTAAATTCAATTCAACTTTATTTTTTATTTCCTACTACTAGATCGAGGGCAGAATAGCATTTAGCCTGTGCCATCTCGGGCTCCATGAACATAATTTCTCCAAACAAATCTATCTTGCATGACTGTTTGTAGTTCCTGGTTGCTAGAAAGTCCAGTATCTTTTTTGAGTACATTTACAAAAGTATCTCGGCAACGTCCTCTTTTCCTGTTGCCTTGCTTTGGTTCCCAAAGGATGAGCAGATTGGCAGAGAGTTCGGGATGTCGCATACAATGACCTGCTAGTTTCAGTCTCCTCATACGAATTTTAACTGATACTCGTGGTAAATTGG
>CALNVZ010003432.1:24007182-24033889 GCA_940671915.1 Paracentrotus lividus | reverse complement strand
GAAGGCAAAAAGGTGGTCTCTCGGAAATGGGTTAATTCTACAATGCGTAATTTACGGTCGATTAATGCAGAGGTAAAATGGACGAGGCAAAAATGGCAGAGGATAAAAAATTGGGCAGAGGTAAAAATGGCAGGGCAAAAATGGCAGAGGTAATGCAGAAAAATGGCAGAGGCAAAAATGGCGAAGGTAAAAATGGCAGAGGCAAAAATGGCAGAGGTAAAATGGCAGAGGCAAAAAATGGTAGAGGTAAAAATGTCAGAGGCCAAAAAATGGCAGAGGCAAATATGGCAGAGATAAAATGGCGGAGGCAAAAATGGCAGAGGCAAAAATGGCAGAGGTAAAAATGGCAGAGGTAAAAATGGCGGAGTAAAAATCGCAGAGGCAAAAATGGCAGAGGTAAAAATAATGGCAGAGGTAAAAATAATGGCAGAGGTAAAAATGGTGCAGGGTAAAAATGGTGGCAGAGGTAAAAATGGCGGGGGTAAAAATGACAGAAGTAAAATGGAATGTCTTACACAGTCCAATTGTCAAAGCAAAGCACATGCATATAATTATGGTAACAATTTCTGGATTTTCCAGAGGGGGGCCACTTTGAAAAAAATATATATATCTTGCGAGCGGAGAGAGCAAACCAGTGCGAAGCGCGAGTTTAAACTATTACCGATATATAGGCCTTTACTGACCTAAAACGAGGAATTTAAACAATTTCATTTACTCTCATGAAACCAAAATAATACTATATACTAGCAAAAAAAAAAAAAAATGATATTTTAAACAAAACTTTAGTGATTTGATTATGAATTTTAAATTGCCACCATGGAAATAATTTTTGCCCCATTATAATTACATCAGACGTTACGAGCGCAAACTTTGCCATTTAATTACCTGGAAGAACGGTGTGTTATGCCCAAGTTGTTATGCCAGAGGCGGTGGAACGATTTGAAAGTGGGGGGGGGGGGTCACGATGGAAAGGGTCATTTTTCCTGAAAATTTGGCAATTGAGTCCAGAGGCATATTAAAAGAGAAATGTATTCGGATGAATAGAGGGTGGCGCCCCGAAAATTGCCTTTTAATTGATGCTTTAAAGAATGTGTTTTGTATTTCATTAATAAACGCAAAGCGAGCGCGAAGCGCGAGCCGATTTTTTTTTTTTTTTTTTTTGCTAAGAAATTTGAGATAATTGTGCATTATAGACCCAATTTAGTATTCGTGAGAGAGAAGCGTGAAATGAAATCTTTGAGTTAAAATTTGAGTTCATTGTGCATTATATACCGAGTGAATAAAAAAAACTTTACACCTAAGAAAATGTCAATAAAAGAAACCAATTTATAAACCCTAAATTATTTTACATATTTGAAGAGCAACTCCTCCGCATCTTCTGGTACCATTTTTGTGTGGTATGTCTTTACGCTTGGATGAACACGACGCATTGTTTGCGAACATGCAAATTTCGAATTGTGCCAGGGTGGGATGAAATTGAAACAACAAAAGCTGACAAAAAAACAACTTCATCAAGAATAAAATAGCATAACTTTTTAAACGAAAGTGTCTTCCGCTTAATAACTTGGCAGGAGTGTTGTTACACATATGGACTACATTTTGTATGAAAATGAGATACATCTGTATTGTCAGGCATGAGTGAGACACGTCAAAGACAAAATAATCTCTTTTCAAAAGTATTAGGAGGCCTTTTTTAGGTCTGTCAGTGGCAATTTACTCTTTGATGTGTACTCATTCGTACATTACTTGACGAGTCAATCTAATTTTCATACAAAATGTAGTCAATATGTGTAAAAACAACCTGTCAAGTTATTACGCGGTAGACACTTTCGTTAAAAAAGTTTATGCTTATTTTATTCATGATGGGGTTGCTTTTTTGTCAGCTTTTGTTGTTCAAATTTCATCCCCACCCTGGCACAATTCGAAATTTGCATGTTCGCAAACAATGCGTCGTGTTCATCCAAGCGTAAAGAGATACCACACAAAAATGGTACCAGAAGATGCGGGAGGAGTTACTCTTTCAGAATGAGTTAAATAATTTAGGGTTTATAAATTGGTTTTCTTTTTATTGACATTTTTCTAGTGTAAGTGTTTTTTTTTTCTCACTCGTAATATTCCGAATGGAGGCAAATTAGTGATGATATGTTATTGCTTTGATTGGAGCATATAGCTTGGAATGAAACAAGGTATTGCGAAAATTATGGCTAATTGTAATGGGCATCTATTCATTATAGAATAAATATAATTGTTATTTAATGATAATAAGTTGCTCCAGCTGGTTATGGCACGACGATTTTAGTAAGACTTTAATATTATATCAACGTAAGTTATTGTATCTGATTAAGTATCAGAACGAGACCACGAAATTTTAGAGATGGAAATTAGATTAAAGGCTACTCAGACTTAGATTCTTTGGTACAGCTTTATGACTCGAGAACGACTGAACCTATATTTTCGGTAGTTGTGTACGTATCTGATGTAAAATGAATATTTTTTTATACTAACGATAATTCCGATGCTTTGCATATGATTTTATAGAGTCAGCGATAAGTTTCTAAATAGAGTAAACAGTTAACTCGACTACCTAGGCATTATTTAGACACGAATCAAGTGACTATATTTAACTTAGTCTTAAGACATTCTCCATTACTTTCAGGTTCTCCATGTCAACCCAATATTTGGTATTTAATAGCTCATAGCGCTGTCCAAATGAGAGTCAGTCAGTTTAAAGTAAAGAACCCTTCAGGCAGTCCACAATGATATTTAATAAGCCTTTTCTATTAGCTTTCTTTGTAACTATCACCCCTTTCCCAGGGAATTGGCCATGTTTTATTCTTGGGATTTGCTTTGACAATTAAATTGCGTAAGACCTGACATTTTACCTCTGCCATTTTTACCTCTGCCCTTTTTACCTCTGCCATTTTTGCCTCCGCCATTTTGCCTCTGCCATTTTTACCTCTGCCATTTTAACCTCCGCCATTTTTGCCTCCGCCATTTTTAACCTCTGCCATTTTTACCTCCGCCATTTTTACCTGAGCCATTTTTACCTCTACATTTTTACCTCTGCCATTTTTACCTCTGCCATTTTTACCTCCGCCATTTTTACCTCTGCCATTTTACCTCCGCCATTTTTACCTCTGCCATTTTATACCTCTGCCATTTTTACACCGAACCTCTTCATACCTACCCCCCCCCCCTTCTCCTAACCTCCCCGCTCCTTTTTAACTATTCACCCCTTTTCCCAGGGGAATTGGCCATGTTCTATTCTTGGAATTTGCTTTGACAATTAAATTGCGTAAGACCTGACATTTTACCTCTGCCATTTTACCTCTGCCCTTTTCACTTGCCATTTTTGCCTCCGCCATTTTTGCCTCTGCATTTTTACCTTGCCATTTTAACCTCCGCCATTTTTGCCTCCGCCATTTTTAACCTCTGCCATTTTTACCTCCGCCATTTTTACCTCTGCCATTTTTCCTCTGCCATTTTAACCTCCGCCATTTTTGCCTCCGCCATTTTTAACCTCTGCCATTTTTTACCTCTGCCATTTTTACCTCTGCCATTTTTACCTCTGCCATTTTTACCTCTGCCATTTTACCTCTGCCATTTTTACCTCTGCCATTTTGACCTCCGCCATTTTACCTCTGCCAATTTTACCTCCGCCATTTTTACCTCTGCCATTTTTACTCTGCCATTTTTACACCGAACCTCTTCACACCTACCCCCCCCCTCTCCTAACTCCCCGCTCCTTTTTGCTCGACAGCGTAACGCAAAATAAATTCGACTGTACAGGAATCTGAAATCCGCCACTGTTAAAATTGGGGCTTTGTATTGTTTTTTTAAGGTCATTTAAAAATATATAATTAGGTTGTTGTCTATTTTTTCTGTGTTATTTTGTATTTTGCTCTATTCGCATCTGATATTAATCTTATATCAAAGAGACATTTTTTATTTTATTTATTTATTTTTTTTTTCTTTTTTTGCTTTGTTTCTGGACGTATCCATGGCTGCAGGGTGAACAAAGTCATGGTAAACCGTTTTGATAACCTACAATATCATATCTTCTTGACGAATGAATCTTAAATAGAATACACTTATTTTTAACATGCTTGCCTTATAATGAATTTGAATGACCTAAGAAAGTCCGAGGCCACCCATTTGAATTTGAATGCATATTTCTAATAATCTTTGCATAAAGTTTCAATGTGACTGACTTTCTTTCTAATGTGTTGCACGATAATAATTTGATCGAGCGAAAAGAAATATTAAACATTTCCAATTCTAAAGTTGAATGTTCTTTATCTAAACTTAGATGACTGATTCGAAGAATGCTTTACAAGGATTCAAATCTCAAACGAAGCAAAAATGAAATTGAATCAAAATTCTTTAAACGCTTATGCTACTTTTTAAAATCGACTTGGCACATTTAAAAAGATCATTGCATATATAAATGAATTGAACGAACTTAATATAAGTTTATATGGAGGTTGGCCCAAACGATCACAACTGTGGTGAAATTGAATGATCTTAAAATAAATTCAAATGATATTTGTATGAAAGTGCCCGGGAAAACCTATATTATGACTATTATTTGTATTGTTGTTATTATTATCATTATTATTATCATCATTATTATCATTATTATTACCATCATCATTCCTATTATCAACGGCGTAAATCCGTGTCGAGGAGTGGGGGATGAGCGAAATAATTTGCCAACTTTTCTTGTTTGACATACACAAGCCACTAGTGTACAGTCACAAGTCATTAAAATTGAATTGAATTGAATTGAATTGGTTTGTTTAGCAAAATTTCATCATAAATTATTTATGTATTTCATGTATCATTAACCTAAAAGGCTTTTCTGCAGTTTGATACAAATACTTATACATGTATAATTGATGATAATTGATACAAACCCAATTAAAATGAGATACAATTGACTTATGTTATGGGCTCTTCTCACCTCTTCTTTATAGCATTATTCCGTTTGGTTGTTATTCAACCAAATACGGGATTGCACTCTTTTTGTAACGCTCAGTTCTACAGCGCACCTCAATATACATACAATCATTGCGTAGAGATCTTTGGTGGGCAACTGCTCGAGTTGGAGGGAGCCAATCATGAAACAGTGAAGAAGGTAAAGTAAGACCTTTGGCTAGTTCCATGCAGAGGCTCTCTCTCCGTTTCTCGAGAGTCGGGATGTTGAGTACCGAAAGGCCGTGTTCATAGCTTACATATGCGCGCCCAAGCATTATGAGGCGATACGCGCTTCTGCATCCTCTCGATTTGTTTAGTTTGAGATGCGTCAAGACCACAGTGCCAGACTGGTGCACACTATTCTAATGCTGGTCTGACATACGAACAGTAGATAGTCATTAGATTTTCTACTGGTATTTTTTTAGCTTGAAGCCTTTGAGGATGCGTAGCAAATGCAGCCTCACGCTTGCGCGCTTGGTAATATCGTTAACATGACATGTCCATCTCAGATTGTTCTGAATGAAGACTCCCAATACCTTCATAACCTGGACTTCTATAGCATGTCAGTAAGGCCTTTAAAAACTTAACGTGCCACACAGAAAGCTTCTCCGTAAGTTGGGTTATTATGTTATAACTGGAGCAACTCACAACTGGATCCAAGCCTTCCTAACTGGTAGATCTCAGTCAGTATGTGTCAATGGAACAGCATCACCACCAACTGATGTTCTGTCTGGTGTACCACAGGGTTCAGTGCTGGGACCGGTACTGTTCTTAATGTAGATCAATGACATTTGTGAGGATGTCTCATCACCAATCCGACTCTTTGCTGACGATTGTGTGTTGTATCGCCGGATCCAGACAAGAGATGACCAAACGACTCTCAGCAAACCTGTCACTTTATCTGACTGGGCAACACCGTTGGGAATGTCCTTCAATGTGAAGAAGTGTGCTCACATGTGCATCACCCTGAAATGGCAACCTCTGGCTTGTACTTTCAACATCAGTGGCCAATCTGTTCCCAAGGCAACCGCCTACAAGTACCTTGGAGTCACTATTTCTAACAACCTTAACTGGAACATCCATGCACAGAAAATATCATCTAAAGCTGCTCGCATTCTTGGAGTTATACGTCGTGCTCTTGGTAAATGTGACCGAAGAGTAAAGGACATTGCATACAAGCAACTTGTCAGACCTCAACTGGAGTATGCCTCATGTGCATGGAACCCCTACACGCAGAGAGATGTTAAAATTCTAGAGAACATTCAACGTCAGAGTGCAAGGTTTGTCTTCCACAACTACTCAAGAGAATCCAGTGTATCGGCCTTGCTGTCATCCCTCGGCTGGGATTCTCTTCAGCACCGACGCCTCCTTAATCAGTGTGAGATGTTCTATAAGATCCACAACAAGATTGTTAACATCAGCATGCCACATCAGACCAGTTTCATCATCGGTAATTCTCTCCCCCAACGATCTCAATATACAGGACACAATCTTAGATACACTCAGCCATACTGCAGAGTAAACTGCTACATGTACAGCATGCTTTCGAGGACTATCCGTATTTAAAATAACTCTTCCCAAAAACAAACTGGCCGTTTACCATTTCAAACATCGGTTAGGCTGGCTTCCGGGGAAGCAGCCAACTTCAATTTCCCATTCAAGGTTATGTTGCCTTTCTCCCCCCACGTAAAGGGATGGCTGTAGGAGAGGGACCACACACGGCCACCAACTTGCAAACAACTTTGGCACCCTGCCGAGCATGTATATAAGGCCCACGAGGGAAATTCCCACCCCACCATGTTTCCAACCACATTTCTCCCCCGGGAGCACCAACCAGCACCTGACACACCAACAACCCTCTCCAGGACAAGCGTCTAACGGCTTTTTGGGAAGGAGATTTCTTCAGTTCCAAGTTTTCCAAGGTTATCCAATTAAAATTATAACTGTTTATTTTTTAATTAAAATTTTTTTTTTTTTTTTAAATTTTTTTACCATTGCATATCCATTTATTATAAAAATATCAAAGAATAATATTCTACTTCATTTATTTTCCTCTTTTTTAATCATTTAAATGGGAATGAAGGCTACGGAACGGTCTCCAGGAAGACTTCAAGCAAGGTCTGTTGTTTTCTTGACAACGGACACTAATTTCACCACCTTAGGGCTTCAGCCACCGTACCTGAACTTGAACTCCGCTGATCCAAATTTATGGCCTGGATAATTGGGTTCTAGCTGATTGGGCTTCGCCCTTCAAGAACTCCCCCTTATGATGAATTACTACATTTTGGAAAACTTCTTAACGGACGGACGGTAAGATTAAAATTTTGAAAGGTGTTGGATATTTGGGCTAAGAAAAGATTAACCCAACATGGGGGCGTATCCAAGGGGGAAATCGACCCAAAAATTGGTGGGGGGTGGGATTTTTCTCCACTTTTTTTCCCAATTTCGGTGTGTTAGAATTGTTGGAAGCTAGGTGGGGTCCGCTCTAAAAACCAACTGGGGGGGAAACAATTTGAAATGAATGCCACTTGAAATAATGAATATAAAATATAATAATATAAATATATTTATATTATATATTTAGTAATGTGGTAAGAAAAATACCGCGTTCCATTGGCTAGGATTCAATACCACGTGGGGAACCTTACTTCAATTGTTTATATTACATATGGTTTACATATTAACCGGTTTTTTGTGAGGGTTTAAGGGGGGGCCCGTTGTAAAATCAAATTGGGGGAAGGAGTATCGTTTCTATTCGATTAACTTTGTTTGCGCAAAGCGCGTTAATACCAGTAAAATGGTTGCGGCCCGAAAGTTTAATAACCCAAATGGGATACGCGGTGCAGGCAATATACGTCACAATAATCTAATTAGCCACCAAAAAATTTGGGGGCAAACATAAACCGATAGGCAAGGTTGGGAAATCTAGGGATCCTATTTTTACTTAATTGAATAGTGAAACGCCCAATTCTTGCAAACATTACTGACTATTTATTGAACTTTCCCAAATTACTAATTATCCTGTTGGCAAGGGAATCTAATTTCAACCTTCGCTGCCGGGCCTCGGAGGGAAAACAAAAATCTTGCCACTTCGGGGATTAATTTAAGGTATTTTTGTTCGTAACTTATAAATTCCAGTTTATTTGCGGCGATAGATGTACCACTATTTATTATTAATTGTTAACGACGGGGGAACCGGTTCGGCCTCCCCACGAACCACGGGTGCTGGTTTTCAGGATGAATTCCGTGGTTCTGTTTCAAGCCTCCCCGTTCGCTTTTGCGTCAAAATATGGAAGAGCTTCCTTTCAAAGGGACTAAATCCATATTTACCAAAGTTTAATTTTTAAGTCTAAACTTAATTGCAACTTAGTAACCAAATGGGGATTAAAAATTTTTGGGAAAAAAATATTTTGATGTTAAACAAATTCTTTTTTCATTCCAAAAAAAAAGGGGATTAAAAAATTCAAACAACTTTCATTTTCCAAGGGGATAAAAATCCAACTATGTGGGAATCCTAAAATATTTACTTTCCCTTAGGGGATATATTCTGAAATTGTGCACCACTTTGCTGGAAGATAATTGATTCTTAGTCTTGATAAAAAAAATTAATGAAATTTGCTTGATTATTTGGAAGATTTTATTGGAAATATTCTTGGATTTAAGTCCCCCTTTGGAACCGGAAAAATAAAAATCAGGGGATTTTTTGGTTGGAAAATTCTTTCAAAATTTATTAATTTAAATTCTATTTTATTTTCATAACACCTTCAAGAATAAAATCTAAATTACATTTTTAGCTGACTTAAAAACTCAATTAAGCGTGAAAAAATTGTTGAATGTTTTACAAAAGGAAAAAATTAGGAGGACGATTACGGGGGGAAGTTTTCCGCTCCCAAAAGGAAACTTAAATCCATAAAATTTATTTAAAAAATTTTTCCAAAAATAACATAAAAAAAATTTTAAAAATATAAAGTAATTTTTAGATTCGTCTAAAATAGGCCCTAAGGGCATTTATATAACCATGATTACCAAAATCTAAATTTCAATATTGGTTTTACACGGTATTGGATAACTCTTTCATGGTATTTGGACCGTTGGCTGAACAGCTGAATATTAACTTCAATTGTCACAACAGTAGGGCGTCAACTTTCAAAGACCATAAAATCCTTCATAAGTAAACCTAATTAAAGGCAACAAAAACCAATAAACAACAATTATTTTATACGTTCAAACCGATAAACCCAAAACGGTTTCCAAAATCCAAATGACGTTTACTTTGATTCCACTTTACAAAACCGATTATTTACAACACATTTAAATGCTACTTTAAGAAGTAATTCTGTGGACCCAAGAATTTACGCTAAATAAAAATAATTCGGAAAAAAAACCCAATTTTCAGTACCAATATATACAGGCCGCGGGTCCGCAAAAAAAAATGTGGTCCCTCTGATGGGCACTTAAATTAACTTTTCTAATAAAAGGAATTTATGCCAAATTCATTTATGCATTTATTTTTGGGGAAAAGTTTCAACATAATTCTTGGCGATTCTTGGAAAATCCAAAATGTAGTCAAATTTTTGGGCCATTTCCGAAGTTTAATGAATAGGAACACATTACCAAACTAGAACTGCAAAATCGTTTTGAATTGCGATGTTGGCGTTGGGGCATGGAACGCCCTTGACTAAAAAGATTCAAATCGATTTTTAAAAAATTGTTAAAAAGCATTATTATTTGAAATATATTGGGTGGAAACGGGAAGTAAGCTTAACATCTTAATATAAACAAGATCTGTGGAAACGATTACGGCTTTGTACTACAGTGCCAATTTTGGATAAAAAACTTTCGGTTTCCATTTTATTTACCGGGGGCGTGCACATGGGGCTCTGGTCAAAATTGCAACATTATTAAGGTTTCAAAGCGGTAATATAACATGTATTAATGGGCTCCTACCAAAAAATTTAGATTTTTAAAAACCTATTTATAATTTGGTATTCAGTGGAAAAAAGGCAATTTCATTGGCGTTCATTGTAATTCATTTTAAAAGCAAAATCATTGGAACGACCAACATTGGCACGTAATGGCTTGTTACGAATGGGCTTTATGTTCACGTTAAATCCCATTTGCAATTATTCGGCTCTTTTTTTTGTCCATACTTTTTGGATGACGGAAATTAAAATTTTAAGCCAAAAATTGGTGGCAAAGATACAGTATGATTACTGACACTGTTTGATACCATCTATTCGGGCTCTGGTTAAAGTTTCAAGCGCCTAGGAATTGACAATTATTTCGCCATTTTAAGGGAAGTTTAACAAACACCCATCTTGATATTTCGCATGGGATATGGTACGGTTGCATAAAACTTTTATTTAACCAGGAGCTTTTCTCGCTGTATTAAACATAATTTCAGCTTTTATGTAGACTTTTTCTTAGGTTATTCAGACTGATTTTAAAACTCCTTTAAAATTATATTGCATTAGTACTTTTGAAAAAACTTCTGGTATGTTATTTTTATGGCAATGGAAAAAATAACAGTAAAAAATCCAGAAAAAAAATTGTAAACCGGAGGTTCGGACCTTTAACCGTAGTTTTCAGGATTTTAACGGAAAAAAAAAAAAACTTCCGTTTTAAGAGTTTTATGCAAACAGGGGTCCAGTAGGTATCGATAATTTACATTCCACAAAACTTTTGAGCAAATTTGGTCAATGGAATCGATATATTTTCTTTACATTGTTGGAAAGGGATAATTAGTCTGAAAAGTCCTAAAATCCCAAAAAAAGGTTAACGGGTTTTAACCCAAGCAAACGCAGATGGCAGCGTCTGGGATTTTTAGCCAAATTTTGGAACTTTTAAGGAGGCGCTTATTTTGGCAATTTTTTGCGTATTTTTGGAGTGTGAAAACAATGTGGGGCTTGGTGCAAAAATTTATTACATTAACCATGCCCTGGAAATTTTTGAAGCAAATGGGGAAATTGATTTTCAGGACAGTTTATAGGGCCATGTTTGTGTGTAGAAACCAATTTTTTAAATTTCATAACGGGAAAGATTGATTTTTGGGAAAATTTATTTAAAAATATGGGAAAATATTTTTTAAAATGAAAAGTGGAGATTGGAATTACATACGAAATAAAAAGACTTAATTAGAAACTATTTAAATGGAAACTTTGTAGGAAAGTTCTGTTAAGCGGTTTTATAACCCAAAACATAAGGAAAATGGGTGGGGCTGGGGGGAAAATGGTTTCAGATGGCCCGGGGAAATTGGACAAAAAATGGCGATGGACGGTCATGGCATGGAAGGATTTGGAAAAATGAAATGTCCAGGTGGTTCAAAATGGAATTTCCATAAGGGGAGGATGTTTGTAATGAAGTTGAACGAAATTTGGCTAAGCGATAGGAACCTTGGAGGATAAAAAAGGTTTTCACGTGTTTTTAAAGATGGGAATGGTGGAAGAAAAAGGAAAGGCGAACGGGGATGGAAATCTTGACAAACGATATAACATTTAAGGGCATTGGTCCGGCTGGAAGAGTCCATGCAAAATGCCATAAACATCTATTTCTGTGCTCACCTTTATTTTCAGTTACAACTCTTGATATTCAAGCATTTTCGGTTTTCAAGGAAAGGGGGCAAATGGGGCATATTTATTTGGGCCATGAGTTCATAGGAGTTACTTCGCGAATTTGGAGTTCCTCGAGAGTCCGTGGAGGATGTCTCCTGGAGTCTCCGGAGAAAATGGTTGTGGAAAAAATTGAATTAAAAAGTTTTCTAAAAAATTAGTTTCCAAGGTCCGTAAAGGGGGGCTTGCAAGTTTCCAACCTGACATCACCGGATACTCTTTTTGTCCTACTTATGAATACATTTTAAAAAAAAATGGGACCCGGGACTTAGGGTTGCGGGAACTTCCAGTTTAAATTAGGGTCTGGGTCTCCCTGAAAGTTGGGGCCCCCCCAAAAAAAAAATCCAATTTTAAAAAGACTTTTTAAAAAAAAGTTTTTTGCTTTGCAATTGTAATAAAAAAACGATGGGGGAAAATCTTTTAAAAAATCAAAGGTTGTTCTGGGCCATTTTTCTCATATTTTTTAAATTGAAAATTCGGGGCGACTTTCCCCTGGAGGGACCAGAAGACGGGTCCGGGCGAACATCTTCCAAGGGACTTACAGGGGGAACTTTGGGGAGTCAACAAAAAAACTGCGAAGGACCGATTTCTGTTGGTTTTATTGGATAGGGCCTCGGTCCCACCGCCTTAAGGCTTTTTTGGCCTAGCCCGCCTTCTGTGGTTAGCGGTTTAAGGCGTTGCAGTTCAAAATTGCAGTTGACCCGGTTCGGGAACTCCCGGCGGGAAAGGGCCCATATTGCCAAAAACCTGAAAAAATCCAAAATGGGACGACAACAGCTCTGGGGTTCCAAATTGGCCAAGGGCTACGTCACACAAATTTCTCTATAACCCAAATCATTTCGGCTATCATTCATAAAAAAGGGATTGCCTAGGCTTGTTTGTGTTTGCGATCATTCACTTGGGCAAATTGTCCCATTATGAAACATTTTACCCAACCCGTCACCCCCTAGCTGCTTAAAAGGGGGCCCGCCTTCTGTCTATCTATTCTATCTGTAAAAATTTACAAAAAGGAGTATTGAAAAGTAAAGTATATAAAAGTTTTAAAACCCAAAAAAAGGATGGGAAAAGGATTGTAACATAAAAATTTCTTACTTGTTGTTTTCCGCGATGAGTGCACCCCGCCCTCCCTTGCTCCATAAAGGTCCACGGGCGGGGAATACCCAATGGGCCCATATTTCTCGATAGCAGTAAAAGTTAACCCTTAGGGGTTAAACTAAAAAAAACCCACACTTATCCCAACAACCCCTGGTTTAAGTTTTTCATTATTGGGTGTGTTCTGATAAGCCTAGTTTTAACAAAAAAATCCCAAGTTTTACATTTAAAACCTGGTTTAAACCAGGATTAACGGCATGCTTCAGTAGAGTCATTCTCCCAGCTTGAGGCTTCCAGTGGGAACCAATGGGACAATGGACAATTGAACAATGAACAATTTTATTGATTTCCCATTGTTTTCGGCCAATTTTAAATTGGGCATTGGGAAAGAAACATATGGGATTTTAAAACAAAGAAATTTATCAAACACTAATTTACATTATAACCCAAGTTGATTGGGTGTCCGGAAACAGGGGTTGGGTGTCGGACCACTTATTATTGGGCCATTTAAAATAGGGTTTTCAAGCATAATATTTGTTTGGTTTTTTAGCCACAAAAACGGTGGAAAATATTTTGAGAAGAACAATAATTGATGATGGTAAAGGCATAAAATCTTAACTTTTATATTTTTGGCTTAATCTAAGGGGCAAAAAAAAAAAACCAAATTGCTTTAAATTTTGTTTAAGTGGTTCCGGAGACAACCCAACCCCCCAGTTCAATATACAACAAAAAAATAATTAAAAATATAAGAAAAAACAAATTTTAACAATCATTGGGGGAAAAAAATACACCCTTTTAATTTTATGGGGTTTCGGGCGTAGCCACTGCCAAACCGGCAAGCCTTCATGCGCAAAAACATTTCCATTACCTCCGCCTTAGGGCGAGGCAGGTTTGGTTGTATTGAATGGATTTTCTTTTATTTAATTTTGTTTCATGGGATAATGAATTACATTTTAGTTATTAGGGGATTTGGACGTAATTTTAAAACATGAAGAGATAAATTCAATTATTTTTCGTTTTTTATTTATTGGTTTTTTATAATTTCCCCAGCCCCTTATCACAAAAAAATTTAACTTTAATTGTGTTTTGAATTAGTGCAAATTTGATTTAGTAACCAATTGATCCCAGGACTTAAACCTGGCTTAAAGTACCCTTGGGCTAGTTTAAAATTTTTGGAGGGGATTATTACCCATACTTAAACCCCTGGGTTAAGGTTTAAAACTTCGCTATCCAGAATATGGAAAAAATTTAAACCCAGGGTTAAATGAGGGGAGGTTTAGGGGACTAGAGTTAAAAAATAACAATTTTACCCCTGTTAAGCTTTTAAAACCGGATATCCCAAAAATATTGGCCCAATTGTTCCTTTTTAAATTTTGCATGAACGAGGATGGGAAATTATCCTTTGAAAAAAAAATTAAATGCTCGAGCAACATTCTTACTAGGCGTTGTATCTTATGATTTGGCGGAAACGAATTTTAAAATTCATGCAACCCACCCGGGACAAACTTTCATTGTCTGGGTAAAAAAGATTGATCAAAAACAAAAATTTTTTTTTAAATCGTTTTGTTTGGTTGGTGTTTAATTTGAAATGCGCCGAAAGAAAGCTTCCGCTTCACGAGGAATCTTTAAAATTGATGCATAGGAAAACTTGATTGCAATGTATAGGAGGAAAATAAATCTATTAACCTGAAAAAATTTTGAGAGTTGTCGGGATCCGTTGTCTAATAAACGTTCCAATCTTTTATAAGTGGACTCGGGGCCACTTTAGGGGGATCGGTGGGTTTTCCAGAATCTTGAAGTAGGAATTTTTGATTTTGGACTTGTTTTTCTTTTCCTTTTCTTTTTCTTTTTTTTCGGGGCTTTTGTATGTAAAAGCCCACGTTTTTGTTTAATCTTTCAAGAGTAGGTAAAATTCGGAAGAGGGGGCAAAGTGCGAAGTGGAAATTTTTTTTTAATAGGGAAAAATTAATACTATTTCTTTATTTTCTTATTTTCTTTCTTTTCTTATTTTTTTATTTTTTATTTTTTTACCGAACAAGCATTGTCGGTTTTTTCATCCATGGCTGATCTGGGCATTCCAGGGGAAGTGAACTCTTTTTGAGAGACAACGTATCATCCTTTCGTAAATTATGTATAAGGCTTCAAAAAAAAATTATTAGATTATTTAAAGGCGCAAGAAAAAAAGAAATTAGACTTGACATTGGCATTGTATTATTTGGCAGTAATAAAACTGTTTTGGGTCAAAGTTTGCATCATCTTGTCTTTGGCATTGGTTATTACTGATAGTTTGTACATTTCATGGATAGCCGATGTAGAGCTGCGTCGGAAAATGGTTTATGTTTATTTATACTAAATTTTTTATAAGATAATCACTCTTCCACAAAGCTGATGGCAAATCAAATTTTCCTCTAAAAGTTTACAACTATCATTATTAATTTTATTATTAATTTATTATTATTTATTAACACTTTCCGTGCCACATATAATTCATCTTTTCGCATGTTCATTCAACGTTATGATATTCTCAACAATGTTTGTTTCAAACACTATGCATTTTCTTTTCCCAATATATATATATATATATTATAATATAATATGTAAACATGGTGGCCAAAATTATTAGAACCAAACCAAGGTCATATTAAATGTTTTATTATTTCATTCAGTGGACCATTTAAATACCTATAAATGGTTGGAATGTCTCCGATATTAATCATTATGCTTTAAAAACTAAATAACCAAAGCCATGCGTGGAACTCGCCCCCAGTCGCCCTTTTTTTATTGTTACACCACTAATTGAAAAATCTAAAATGTTGCCCCTTTTCAGATCAAAGTGTCTAACGTTACACATTTTAAGCCCCTCCCTACAAAAAAGTATACTATTCTGAAAGGAAATTCTACCTGAGGATGTCAAAAATGTATTCGTAACAACAAAGGGTGAAATAATTTCATCTTATGTGGGGATTTTAAAATTTTTTTGAAGGGCCCCCAATTTTTAATCTAGTGCCCCTCTTTAAGTCCATTGTTCCAATGACCCTTAATATTTTCAACCATAATTTGAATTCTTCATGGAAATTTTCCTTTTAAAAAATAATACATTTACAAGGAGGTCTTCATTAAATTTAAAAAAAAATAGGCATGGTTTTTTTTGGTCATCTTCACCACCAGGGTGGGGGCGAATCTCGCCCTCCCCATTTGACGAAATTTGCTGAAAACTTAGAAATGTATTTGAAGGTATATTAGGAGTAAATTAAGCCTGCTAATTTCATACTTTCACCCAAAACTTTTTGAGCAATTCGGCATATGTAATTGCATTTTTACTTTTTTGCATTTGGAATACATATTTAATCAAACAAGTCTATGGGAAACCAAAAGCACCATAGCGCAACTGTTTTTAATGCTGCGCATTACAGATGGTCGAAACGATATAAATTTGGTATTCAACATATACGTAAGACCTTGTGCTAAAAAGTCATGAAAGCTCATGGCACACACAAAAGATATCTTTAATATGATTTCGGCAAATGAACTAGGGCATTGATAATCCCATAAGACTTTGTGTAGGTTAAGGTGTTTTAATAATTTTGGCACCACTGTATATATATATATATATATATATATATATATTATATATATCTGATATTAGGGCGTACTTTTCTGTTTTCTGTACCACTGGTTTCAGCTCTGTGCGATCTTCAAGCAGATATATATACAGTGGGTGGCCAAATATTTAGAACACCGAGCATATTAAATTATTTTAATAATTTTCATTCAGTTGACCATTTAAATACCTATAAAATGGTTGGAAATGTCTCCGAAATATAATCATTATTGCTTTAAAAAAACTAAATAACAAAGCCATGCGTTGGGAACTCGCCCCAGTCGCACATAAGACTTTGTGAGGTTTAGTGTTCTAATAATTTTGGCCACCACTGTATATATATAATATATATTATATTATATATATATATATGGTCGATTCCAGCGAAAAAGTTGTAAACGGCGTTTTTGATCATGTTCAGGCCCAATAAAAAAAATCTTTAAAAAATGTAGGAACCTCAAGTTTGTGTTTTTTGTTAAATATATTCATGTTAGTTACCAACATATATGTAGCTTATACAACGAATAGGTCAAAGGTCAAAGTAAAAGAAAGAGGTTTTGGCCAAAGTGTTTGGTTGTGACCTTAGTCTTTTGGGCCGCATTACTTGGAATATTTCATTAAACACTGTTAACTTGTTTCTACTTGACCCCACGAACCGGGAAATGTTCGTTTTCATTGACCTATGACCTTTAACTATGGTGAAAAGTCCCAAAAATACAAACTTTCTTGTATTTCCAGGTTTTTTTAGCGTCATGTTATTTGAACTTTGACCTTATTCTTGAGGTCATAACGTGTCAACAACAACAACCAAAAAAATAAAAAATAAAAATAAATAAAAAATGGAAGGTTGATATTCTGATTCACGGGGTCAAGTAGAACAAAAGTAATTATGGTTATCACAATCAATAAGCTATAATATTGCCCAATGGGACAAAGGTCAAGACACACATAGAAAGTTAAAGGAATACGTAAGGGCCAAAAGATTCTGTCTTGAAAGTAGACCTGGTTGGCATATTAGCTAATCATTTAGATAGCCACAGTTTATTTTGTTCTACTTGATCCAATGAAGCAGAAGAATCAACCTTGCTTACTTTTCATTGACACGTATGACCTCAAGATAAGGTCAAAGTTCAAATAACATGACGCTAAAAAACCTGGAATACAAGAAACTATGAATTTTTTAACTTTTCACCATAGTTAAAGGTCATAGGTCAATGAACGATCATTTTCTGGTTCGTGGGGTCAAGTAGAACACGTTAACAGTGTTTAAATGAAATATCCAAGCAATGCGGCCCAATAAGACTAAGGTCCAAACCAACACTTTGGGCAAAACCTTTTCTTCTTTTACTTTGACCTTTGACCTATTCGTTGATTAAGCTATCTATGTTGGTAACTAACATGAATATATTTAACTGATACCATCAACCCCAAAATATATGTTGTCAGATTTTAAGTTGACACAATCGACCTAGAAGATAAGGTCAAAGTTCACAGAAACTGAGGTTTTTGTTAACATTATGTCATTTCCAGGTTGTTTAACATCATATGAATTGACCATTTAAAAACCGATCTCTAGCTTACATGATCTTTATTCAAATTACGTTTTCGAAAAGTCACTGACCATGACGAAGCCCAAACTTTCTTCTAATTTCATGATTTCTTGTATTCTTGTGCCACTGAGGCGTGAAACATCGGGATTTTTGTGATAATAAATCAAAAGTACTCCCCAAAAAGAATTTTATATTCAATCAAAGTAAGAATTTGAATTTTAGTCCATATGTAGAAAAGGGCTTTTTCCAGTCTGACGTGCTCACTGAAGCATGAATAGTAAATTAATGCCATAGGATCATTGTCATGTGCCCAAAGAATTATTTTAATTACAACCCAAAAAATGTTATTGAGATGCTTTCTAGTGCATAAAATCCTGCAATGCACTTTCGTAATTCTAAAATGGCCTATTTTTTGGTGATTGATGGGTTCACTTCAACCATGAATGAAATGGATATTGGTTGTATACACTTCCAAAACAAGAATTACTCATATTTGATCGATATACCATGGCAAAGAAGTTAAAAATCGCACTTTGGGCAATTTTTGCTGCATGCTTACTCAACCGTAAAATTTGACGCAAATTCGTTTCAGTATTTTGGAAACACGTTTGCATACATTCTTACGTGTTAAATTGTTAAAATCTGAAAATGGATTCGTTATCATTGATTCAAAGTTCCCATTTTAGGGCTTGCGAACTTCAAAAAATGACATTTTTAAATCAGCCATTACTCACTGAAGCATGACTTGATGATTTTTCCTAAAATTCGCCTCCCATCGTGGCTTATTAAATTCCCTACATGGACATATATATTAGATTTTTAAAATTCCCTCCTGGACCCCGTTGCATGAAACTTCACCGGAGTTTTTTTTCCGGTTAAAATCTGAAAACTCCGGGCGTTAAAATCCGAAAACTCCGGGTTAAATTTCTGGATTTTTACTGTTTTTTCCATCATTATTAATGCATAAAAACATACCAGAGTTTTCAAAAGTACTAATGCAATAAATTTTTAGGGAGTTTTAAAACTCAGGTTGAATAACCTAAGAAATAGCTCTACATAAGCTGATATTTTTAACCCGAGAAAACTCGGGTTAGAAAAAAAGTTTTATGCAACACCACCCAGGTTAAAAAATTATTGATATCTGAAATAGGGGGAACTTTCTTTTTGTATTGTGTTTAGTTCAAAATATACATGTATATGTATGCCACTTATACCTACGTTACCTACGAATACATTAGCTGTTACCTACGAATACATATGTTTCTACCATATAAACAAAAATAATGGGCGGATTCCCGATTTTTGTGGGTTTTAATGATGAGTCGTTCTCTGTTCTTTCAGTAAGATAATACATTATCTTAATTAGCGTCGTAAAGATTAAACAATACAAACTGACACAACCCCATGTTTTTTTAAACAGATTGTCTTAAAACTATAACTTTAAATGAGATCTGGCAAATATAAGGAAAGGAGGAGCACACGCCCTGCTTTTACCGATTTTCACTACTGTTAGAATCTTATCGATGGACTGGAATGACATATTTGGAAGGAAAATGTATATTAGGAGGCAAAATCCTGACTGTATCAAATTAGGGTACGTGTATTCGTAGGAAACATGCAAAAAATATGTTTTACTCTACCCCTCTGAATAAGCGTGGCAATTCATCACACAGATAGATTGATATGTTGACTTTTAGTGGGTCGAAGGACTGAATCGTCAAAGAGGTTCTAAATTTGGACTCAACTTTTTGGCCGTGTACACTTTTCGCTGGAATCATATACATGTCTATATAAACCCCTCCCAAAGAGTTCCGCAAATCGACTTTGGGCCATGATAACTTTAAGGTAGCTTTAGTTATTCCTGATAATCAGATTATTGGAAAGATAATTTATTCCCCTTTTTATTGATATTAAATTTGTAATTGTTGTGCCATGCTACAATGCACAGAATGTCAGAAAATGGAGGAAAGTAATAAGTCAAATGTTGTAAAATGCAGTTTTATTGATCAAATTGAATTCCAAATCTCGACTTTAGGCCCTGGTAAGTTTAAGGGTATATTATCATTTTCATTGAATTTTATGCCATTGTCAGGTTCATTTATTGCATTTTTCAGTGATACCCTATAATAGTAACAATGGTATTGTTCTTGTATGTACAGAACGGTTCTAGAACATCTCCCCGGAGGACAACACCACCGGGGATAACTCCCACCGGACATCTCCGAGACTTCTCCTCGATATCGGAGACGTTTTTTTGTAGCTTTTGTACTTTTGTAGCCTTGCCGCGGAGACGTTGTGAAGACATCTCCGTGACGTCTCCGCCACGGAAAAAAAGTTTTTGAAAGGTATTGGAGACGTCTCCGCGACGGATACTTTTTTTTCTGTCGTGGAGACGTAACAGGTTTCGAAACCGTCCCAAAGTAGTCCAAAATCCGTCTCCGCGAAGTGAGATTCAACCATAAGTTCCCTTAACTTCCTTTATTTATTTCATTCCCCCTTTCTATTCCGACGATCTAATTCGGTTCCGATTGCAGTGTGCCTCTAAAGCTGCCACACTTTAACACCCTTCGGCGGAAAAACAATTTTGCCAAAGATTTTGTATTTTCATGTATGGCTATTTCGGTTTTTAAAAAAGTGCAAATGGAGCAAAAGTTAACGAGTTGCAACAATTTGGCCCTCCGTCTGTTTTCCATGTGGATCTGTTCTCCCCCGGGATGGTTGTTTAAAAAGCAACATTTGACCACCTTTCAGGCGTAGTCATAAATTTCGATTTGTCTTACGGTCAGTAATACTAATCAATATGTCCTCCGGGGGAGTTGTCCACCAGGGGAATAGTCCTCTGGAGGAGTTGTCCACCGGGGAAATTGTCCTCCGGGGGACTCGTCCTGCGGGGGAGTTGCCCTGCGGGGGAGATATCCTCCGGGGAGTTGCCCTCCGGGGGAGTTGCCCTCCGGGGGAGATGTCCTCCGGGGGGAGCTGTCCACCTGGGGAGTTGTCCAGTGGGAGTTGTCCCCGGGGGAGTCGTCCTCCGGGGAGATGTCCTGATACGGTACCGAACACCTGAATGTCAGGACAAGTCAGAAGTCAAATGTTGCAAATTGAAGGCCTATTGTGCCTATTATTGTTTATTGCGAGTTACTCAATTTGAGCAATAACAATGCATTTCGCAACTTTTCGCTTTTTACTTTGCATTATATTCATGAATTATGTGCATTCAAAAATGATGTTACCATTGCAAAACGGGTATCAATAAAAAGAGGAATAAATGAACTTTACAATGCTACAAAAATTAATAATGATTAAAACCCACATTAAAATGTATAAAGGTTCAAAGTTGTGTTACAGAACATTTAAACTGAACATTATCTTTGAGTTTGCCTTGCATTCAGGTGGTATTCAGGGGTTCTGTGGACCCAGGCATGACATCACCGTGACAAATTAGGTAACAATAAAAATATGAATAAATGAACGTGACAATGGTATAAAATTCAATAAAAATTATAAAATACCCCAAAAGTTATCAGGGTCCAAATTGGAGTTGCGGAACTTCAATTTGATCAATAAAAGTGCATTTTACAACATTTGACTTTTTTTACTTTTCTCCATATTCTAATAATCTGTGCAATGAAGTATGACACAATCACTACAAATATGATATCAATAAAAAGGGGAATAAATCATCTTTCCAATAGTCTGATTATCAGGAATAAGTAAAGCATACCTGAAAAGTTATCATGGCCCAAAGTTGATTTGCACAACTTTTTGGGAGAGTTTTATATATATATATATATATATATATATATATATATATATATATATATATGAAATCTAATCCTTTTTACCAATGAGAATAGGTTGAAGGGAGCGTTAGTGCTTCGGGGGGATACGGAGGATTTAGCGCTTCACTCTCAGTGGATATGGGGTCCTTTACTAGCGCTATGGATAGCCAAGCATCGTTTGGGAGCAGTTTTTCTCGCTACAGAGTCGGAAGCAAGAGCTTGAACGGTACGAGGTGTCACCATTATTGTAGAACATTAAGAAGAAAAAAGGCGTAGCTATAACGGGTGAACTGGAAAAGCGACATTTGTAGACACTGATAGAAGTGTGCTTTTTAACAATCATCAATATGATTTTCATTCTCTAAAAAGTCATTAGTCCATTATCAGCGATATAAACTGGGATGTAAAGTTTTTATACCTCCTCAATTTTACCTTTTCATTCTCTGCTCGCGCATCCATCATCAATACACAAATGCAATACTTAGAATATTTCTAATTAGGGTCAAATTTCATACATTTTCAAAAATGTGCTCTTTGCATCGCAAGATCACTGCCTTAGTTGTTTGTTTGTTTTTGTTTTTTTTTCAATATGTATGGAATTTCAGTTTTGCGTCAAAGAAATTCACGATGAATGCCTCTGTATATTAATGAATCCTTTTGAGGTTCCAATTTGAATTGTAGTATTATATTTATTTCTAAGAGCCACTCAGTGTGAAATTGATCGCCATGCCGAAATATTCGAACCTGATTTCTGGAGCAAACTGGAGGACTACATAGCAGCAGGCAAGTGCAGCGCAACATTTGACGTGGCGACAGTGAAGGAATATCTACTAAAAGCCATGAAGGGATATGCCGTCTGGAAGAAGAAGTCGAAGAGGGCACAAGTATATATACTATTACGTTATGAAAATAAAACAATGTTATAAAACAACTGTTTGGCGGCTCTGATAAGAGTATGTCGGGGAAAAAAAACCCGTTTTCTTAGGGCAATCTTCAGTGCCGAATACAACGATTATTACAGACTGTCGTTATATGTAGAATGTGTTATAAATGTCGTACATTTCTCTGCAAAACAGTGGACAAAGATGTAGGCCGTATTCTACTAAGGAGTTTAGAGTTGTACGACAATAAACAATAGGATAACAATAGCGCCGTACGAGAAGAAACTCCCAGCACGAAAAAAAATTCCAAACGTGTACAACTTCCGTACGGGCTGGAAGTTTCTAGTGCACTGGAACGCACAGGATAAAACCGGAAATTCATTAAATAATGACGCAACAATCTTTTGTTTGTAGCCGCTTTATCCATTGAATACCAGTGTTTATAGTATGGGTTTTCAAAATATCACGTCCTATTCATTAACGATTCTGTGGCCTGGGATGGGAACAATTAACAAGCTTGGAAATTTTTAGCTGAAACGGACAATAGTTTTATTCCCTCTGAATAAATTACTTACCTTAAAGCACATAATGATTCTCCTACGGTGGTATCTCACTTCGCGGGGACACATTCTGGAGTATTTTTTAGGGTATTTGGCTGGTTTTGAACATTTCAAAACGAGCAGAATCCCTCCATGAATGTTCTAGATTCCTCCCGAATTTTCGCTCATTCGGGAGGGACAACAAAATGCTGCCGAATCCACCCGAATACATGTATTCGCGTGGATTCGCTGCTTAATGGTTCTGATGTAACCCAGGCTTAATTGACTAATATGATCCGGATCAGTACACCCCCAATAATGATTCGACCTGGCATTTTGTAAATCGTTTGTTTGTTTTTGTTTTGTATTGTTTTTTTTTTTCTGTGGGGGGGGGTGTTTTTGTTTGTTCGTTTGGTTTTGTTGTTTTGTTTTTGTTTTGTTTTGTTTTTGTGTTCTCTGATCGAAACTTGCTCTGATCAGAAAAGCATTTTTTTTTTCTTTTTTTTTTCTGTAGCGGGAATATCTCGGGACGTCTCTGAGACGTCTGCGCGACTAAAAACATTCAAAATCATTTCAAAACAGTCTCAAACTAGTTCCAAATCCGTTTTATCTCGTGTAATGACAAGTGACTTGCCACCATTAGTTTTTTGTTGGTTTTCGCGTCAAATGTCCTTCAATATGTCAGGTCAAACTAACACTTCAATCGTGTCGGGAAATGTCATTTTTGATGATTAATATGCAATTAATCAATCGTTATGGACAGTTCAATAATGCACCTCATTTTTAAGCAAAGTTTTAACAACATTTACTTCAAGTTCGAGAAAATAGATAAATTAGCTTCCTCTGACATAAAACTCGCAAAGCCGTATCAAATTTTAAACCACCTATACCCTAGTTTAGAATTCTTTACAAATGTTTGTACAGATTTGATCTCGAATGACGTCATCCGAGTTTACATTAATACGATTAGACGCACGCTTCACTGACGCTTCATAGAGAAGCGTGCAAACCAGTGTTGCATTCTCGTTTCAAAATCCGTATATTTTTGGTGCGACAGCACAACTCTAAACTCCGTAGCAGAATATGGGCCTCTGAATTCGTGCCTTTGAATATAAATGGACTTCTTTATTTGCAGACCCTGATATTCGCATTGCATCACCTGGCCTGAGGGTGTGTATGGATTGCCTGGAACATTCAGTGGGTGTCCAACAATGAATTCGACTTCATATGAATGAAGGGTACATTTTTCAGTAACAGGGTCTAGTGGGAATCCCAACGCTCAAAGCTCTGAACTTAATAAAGAAGATGCGATTTGGGGAGGATGGTCAGGTGGACATGTTTCCAGGCACGATTTTTGCATGAAGACCGTGCAAACCGTTAACACTGGTTCCAAGTGGCAGTGGCAGCCAGGATCTTATTGCATCTACAAATTTGGTCCACGGTGCCCTCAAGGTATATAAACACAACAAAAAAGAAAGTTCCCCCTATTTCAGATATCAATAATTTTTGAACCAGGAGGAATTTAAAATCTAATTATATGTCCATGTAGGGAATTTCATCAACTACAAAGGGAACGAATTTTAGGAAAAAATCATCAAGTCATGCTTCAGTGAGCAATGGTTGAATGCAAAAATGTCATTTTTTTAAAGTTCACAAGCCTAAAATGGCAACTTTGATTCAATGATAACGGACCCATTTTCAGATTTTAAACATTTTACACGTCAGAATGTATGCAAAACGTACTTCCAAACATACGGAAAGAAAATTTGCGTCGAATTTCACGGTTGAGTAAGTATGCAGCAAAATTGCCCAAACTGCGATTTTTACTTTTTGCCATGGTTATTCGATCAAATGTGATCGAATTCCTGTTTTGGAAGTTTATGTAACCAAGATCCCTTCATTCACGGTTGAAGGACCCATCAAGCACCCAAAAATAGGCCATTTTAGAAATATGAAGAGGTATTCAGTAATTTTACGCACTAATAATCATCTCAAAAACATGTTTTTGGTTTTTTTATAATCTTTGGGCACGTGTCAATGATCCTATGGCATTTATTTACAAATTCATGCTTCAGTGAGAACGTGAGACTGGAAAAGCCCTTTTTTCATATATGGACTAAATTCCAATTTTATTTTGATTGAATACAACAATTCTTTTCGGGGTACTTCTGATTTATTTTCACAAAAATCCCGATGTTTCACGCCTCAGTGGGTACAAAATACAAGAAAATCATGCAAATGAGAAGAAAGTTTGGGGCTTCGTTACGGTCCAGTGACTTTTCGAATCCGTAATGTAACAAGCTTAGCTTTTAACTTAGGCTCCTTCATATTTCTTTCTTTCTTAAACTACGGATGTCATTCGTTTTATGATTTATCAAATAAGTATTGTATTGAAATGACATATAATTTTTGTTTTTTATTGTTTTTTTTTATTGTAAATAAACTGAACTGAACTGAACTTGAAGAGACGGTTGAAGTGCAAAATTCATAAAATATCTCACAGTCAAATGGACAAAAATTGACAATTAAAATATGCCAATTTCATTTTTTTAAACCTCTGTACATAAAGTCAATGGAGGAGGAACTCAATACCTGAAAATATGAAATTCGGCCTATTTTCATCGTTGATTATTGTTAATTCTCCCGTGATTCATGTCATGAAACTTGGCACATAGCTTCAACTCATCTCTAACTAAGATTATCTTTTTTTTTTCCACTTTAACCGGTTTCGTCTTTATTTTCTTCAGAAAGTGAACACAACTTCTTTTTTTTTAAATCATAACCAACGAACGTAGAGCGACAACAGCTTTGCGTCAAGGCCCTATATATACAAGGTTACGACAACATGGGTCAAAGGTCAAATTTGAAGGGCTCGAATAGTTCCAACTCGGTGTTTTTGTCGACTGCTACCATTGCAAATGCGTGCAAATTTTGAATCGTTTTCGGGTATTATTTTCTAAATTGTCATTAAAAATTTATTTCAACCATGCAGATTCGTATGAATATATTAGCGACCAACTAAATTTATCAAATTTGTACGATCTTTATAGCAAAAGACTGAAATATCTTCGATTTGAAAAATGAGAGTTGAGCACGCCGCTGCCGTGATCGTGAATCTACTGCACTGCAGGTCGCTGCTCAGCTGGCGCGAGCAAGATGCTGCACGCATTTTACCCGGAACTATCGGGGTGGACGTATATCGAGGCTCGCTGGGGCCCAGTATTTGAGATGAGATCAGTTTCGGGAGATTTTGTATTATTAGATCCAGGTTTAATTAAAAACGCACATTAAGGAAGAAGCAAGGAAAGAAACTATAAGAGAATATTTTCAGTAACTTGTTCTAAAGTTAGATATTAATTTTTAGGGTTGAGAGACACTGAAAATCTGAAATCTAACATTAATTTTAGAATCAAGAATAAGATCTTCATTTGACTTAGATCTATTTTCTACAGTTATAATTTTGGTTTTCATTGATGGCACGTACGTACAATTGACGAGGTGAGCTAACAATTAAATGCCTTGACTTAAATACAAATGTCTCTGGTTCAATTAATTCCTCTAGTCTATTAGCATTTTTTAACCCTAGGCTATTGATGCTCTCTACCTCATGTCACTCCTCATAAAACAATTTTAATATTTATTGACACCGTAGTCGTCACTAGTTTAAACTGCATCTCTCT
>CALNVZ010003432.1:23974049-24007082 GCA_940671915.1 Paracentrotus lividus | reverse complement strand
GGACTGGCAAGCTGTAAAAAGCAACCAAAGCAGCAGAGTAGCAAACTTAGTTATTCCCAAGGCCAGGAACTCACACTGTGCAATATATGTGATTTATAAAATTAAATTTAATATTTCACAAAAAATTTGCTTGATTTGTCAAAATCCGAGTTCAAAATCTTGGAGAACTACAGGTTTACTTTGAATCCATCCTTACCTTGGCTCACGCTGCAAAGAAAAAAAATAAATAAATAGAGTCTAAATAAATAAATTAATTAATGAAAAAGGAAAAAAACATGTGTTAGACTCTATGCCCCTAGCGCATAGCTATTAGGCCTAGCCCCGGGACGCCGCCACGAATGGCGGCACACTTCGTGTGGGCTAGTCGTAGTAACTATAGGCCGAGATCTAGATTGTACTTATTCAGCGCCGTAATGGAGGGGGAAGCCGGGGAAAAAAAATAAATTTTGACAATGATTCAGATGACCATTCAGATTCCATGACACATAGGCCTAAATCACAACTTTTTATTTATTTTTTTTTTTGCTTCATTTATTTAAGTTCAACTTCAACACAACTTCAAGAATCATTCATGTTTGTGACCAAACGAACAGAGAAGACGAAAGAGAAACCACTAGAAATGTCTAGGTTTAGATCTGTAGTTTATTGCATAGATTCTACATAGTCTAGATTCTAATCATGACCATAAACCTAACGTTAGACCTAGTCAGTAGACTACTAAGTACTAGACCAGTAGCCTAGACGGTCTGAGGCGGCGAGGGCGAGGGGCTTAGCGTCTTCATCGCGTATTCTTTCAGAGGGATTTACCATGGCATGAGGAAGAGCAGCCACCGTTCTAGAACTAACCATGATTGTAAAATGATATAAGTAAAAATTAATTCATTCAAGTTACAAGCCAATAAAACATGCAGTCAATCATCTCTCAGGCCCTCAGCTACTTTTGGGTATGCAACGGCGTCAGCGCCGATGGCATCCCAGAGGTACGGCGCAGCGCTTGTATGTCAACCGTATTCTTTCTGTCATGTTAACGGGCGAAAAACCATTTTGGAACTATTGAAATGAGTTAAAAGGCTATTATATCACAAAATTACTGCAAATCAAATACATCAAAATGAAGCAATAATAATCATCTAAAAAACATCGTTTAGTTTTTTATAAATAATTGTAATTACCTGAAATTCATGTCGAAAATTTTCCCCCATTGACTTTGTACACAAACTAGCCGAGTTTGGAACTATTGAAAAAGCTCCATGCTACAAACGCAAGCGACTTCCGGTGTCGTAACCTTGTTATATGATGCACTTTTGGTACCTGGGTACCAAAAAATAAATCACCGTTCTTGTTGAATATATTTATTTATTTTTTAGCGCTGATTCCTGGGTACCAAACTGTCCAAAATAAATATAAATTCGTTGAGAGGTTACTATAATAGTTAAATTTGTACATTATTGTCATTAGAAATATTAAAGAAGGAAAACAGGCCTTGTGATCATTGTCGCACCGATCATACGACCATGAAAATAATACTCAGCGTGAAAACACTGTATAACTGTATGCTAAGGACACGAGAGAGGGCGCTGCACAACGCTCGTACCCCGGTTACAACGGTACCCCGGTGTACGGCGTGGTGCATTCATATAGGGCCTTGTTTGCGTGTTTTGCTCTAAGGAAGGCCAACTGCCTACGCGCATTCAGCTGACATTCGCGCACAGTTTTGTAGGCATGCCAACAAAACCAACGCAGATTCATACTATGACAAATTGACCACGATGTGAAGACAAAATTAGTTATTATAGCAGTTGTGATACAAATTAGTAATTTTAAAAATAGATTATGTGAGATCCGAATATGTACAAAAAAAAATATATTTAAACCTTACAAATGACATTTTACGAATCTGCAACATTTTCAAGTCAATACTTTTTGTTATCAGCGATTTTACCAGGTTGCTACTTTCAGATGGTTTTCGCCGAGAACGTTTTTTGTGACACCACGCGTTGCATCTCGGGATTGTCACAAGCCCGCCAAAATCTACTCAGCTGTTCGCTGTGCTCAACTTGTACTGTCGCGTAGCCAGCGCGTATAGCTAGCTTGCAAAAGGCGCAGTGCAGCTAAGACGCTTTGACCTCTGGCCGCATTGATGTGTTGTCCTTGCCATTAGCTATTTTGTTTTTTAATACAAAATGCATCTTTATTTTATATATATTTTTTCACATAAAAACTATATGGTGGTAGTTTAATATATGCTACATAATAGGATTGGATGTATTATCAAATAAGTAGATATATTTATAAAAATCTGTATCTGTTTGTCCGTTGGCAAAAACTACAAAGTACTGTAACGGCCGCCCAAAGTTTTTTCTTAGTCTAAAATAGTGATTATGGTGTCAAATTGTTGTTAATATTATCAAGAATACTTAAGAGCAAAAAATCGATGATCTAGAGCTGCATTCTTTCCCACGCGCAAACATGCGCGCAAAATCGTGCGCGCGCATTTGTTCTTGAAATTCTTAAAATGACCTGAAACGTCACTCTAATTGAGCATAAAGTGATTTGAACAATTTTTCAATTTTTGGCGCGCGCGTAATATTATTTATGCGTACGCCGCACGCAACATGACTCAAAAGATGCGCTTTTGATTTGAAGTTATGTTTAGCTAATATGATTGATTTAAAGTTATTCATATGAAGATATGATTAATAAAGTGATTTACAAAATGGCATCTAGATAACGTCACGTGATTGAGATTGACTAAAAATTAAGTTAGTGCTGAGACTTTTTGATGATCTATCATTGGTAAAATTTGAAATGTTTTTAATGCAATTATTATCATGTTATCATGTCCACAAGCAAGTGTAACAAAAAAATACAAATAAAGAGGAGAGAGAGGAAAAAAAAAGAGAAGATTCTGACAATAACAAGTGGTGATATGTAAATCGACGTAGCGGCCCCAGGCCACAGTTCGTGGCCGGACCCGTACGGCAGGGAATCAGTCGTTAAAATATCTCGGTGCGGTTCCAGATTTTTTTTGCACGAGATTTACCCTCAGAGCGACTTGGATGAGACCACTATTGTGTCATATCTCCTTTCCCAAAAGCTTCTATTCCGGGGTCCGTACGCGCAGTAGGAAAAAGACTCTTTAACCTTTACGTGCGGTTCCGGCCGACTCCCTTACGATTTTATATGACACCGGAAACATTTCCCAGATTAGTTAGCTTAAATGTAGGAGAGCCGGAAGATCGATTGTGTGCAACCCGGTAAAGCCGTAAGAAACCCGTGGAGTCACCAAAGGGAACCCGAGCGGGGTTCTGGCGGTAGCCGACGGGCTTGTGCCTGTAGCGAGCAGGCTCGCCCGTGTTTTTCAGAGTCCTCCAAATAAAATATTGACAGCCCTCTTGTAATACGGTTCCCGTGCGACTTTCCCTGCGGCCCCCGCCAGCCCCCTAAAAGGTTCCTGATGAGACTATACGAGAAGGTTGTAGTGTCTAGGGTCAGAATCTCAAACTCTTGCCTGGAAAATATACTTTTTGTTTATATAATATAATATATATATATTATATATATATTAAACCATATATGTATCAGGACATCTCCCCCGGAGGACAAACTCCCCCGGGGAAAATTCCGAGAGACAGCTCCCCCGGAGGACACTAGGGTTAGCGTTAGGGTTAGGGTTAGGGCTAGGGTTGTCCATCCGGGGAGTTGTCCTCCGCGGGAGCTGTCCGCTCGGGAATTGTCCCCGGGGAGTTGTTCTCCCGGGGAAATGTCCTAGAACCATATATATATATTATAATTGGGGGGGCTGTCGCGCAGGAAGACCACTATCTTTGACTTTGGTCTTTCTAGACGTTTATCTAGGACTAAGCATCTCATACCATTTCCAATACATGACCATCAATATCACTTTCATATGAGGGTAATTTCTCTCCTAATGGTATAGGGTTGTACAAATGAAATAATTATAGGATTCCCAGTCAGTTCAGAAGATTGACTCCATTTGATAATCGGTTCATTCAAGTAGGACGATTAGCTTTCCAGTCGATTTTCCGGAGATAGGATCTTTTCCAGCAATCAATTACATGTTTCACATTTTCAAATTCCGATAAATGCACTACTATACGTAACATAATTCAATTTAGCAGCAGAGCGCTGTTATGATTGCGCAATACCGCCATTAGCAGCATTAAATTCATTCGAGTTTTCAACACTTACAGTAATTAGCATCTCAAATTCGGACTTATATTTATAGCTGCAGGATTTTTCTTTTTTTTTTTTGTTAATCATATTTTTTCCCCACAATGTTGCGAATTGCTATTAGCAGCAATTGTGAAATGAGTATGTACCTCTATATTTCGGCATGTGCTTAAGTAGATATAATTTTACAGTTATTAATTAAGTTTCATGAAATTATTTTTTCCCCTACATTTTTCTTTTTTACTCGCTACATAATTTATTACATATCTACAAATTTAATTACATAGTTCACACACAAAAACTCTTTCACATAAAAAATTAATTCATGCGCGCATTCCGGGGGGGGGTAGGCGGACAGGGGTAGGCGAACAGGGCCCCCAAACAGGAGTAAGAGAAATCTTCGAAGAAAAAAGAGAGAGAAAGGGAAAGGAAACAAAGGAAAAAAGGCGTCATAATGGTCGCCAATTCTATCTTAAATTTAGGGCCCCAAATCAACTTTAACTCTTAACTGTTTTTAACTAACATTTTCTCTGTTTACTTCATGTACAATTATCTTGCATATTACATAGTCAACACAAAAAAAAACTCTTCCACATAACAAATCAATTCAGATGCGGTATTCGGGGGGTAGCGGAAGGGGGGGCACAAACAGGAGAAAGAGAAAAATTAAGAAAAAGAAAGAGAAAGGGAAAAGAGAAAGGGGAAAAAAAGACATAGGGAAAAAAGGGCGTCATAATTGATGGCCGCCCCAATTCTATCTTAAATTTAGGGGGCGTCAAATCAACTTAAACTAAAGGGGCCAAATAAACCTTAAGATTAGGGGCGCTATACTGATCTTAAAGCTAAGGGAGCCACTTTGATCTTAAATTTAGAGGCGCAAAATTGATCTTGATAATAAGGGCCATATTTATCTTTAACTGAGGGGCTCCAAATTGACCTAAAACAGATAGGATCGTTAATTAGTTGGGCGCCAAATTGATCTAAAACCCAGGCGCGAAAAGTGATCTGAAACTTTTGGGGCGCCAAATCAACCTGAAGCTAAGGGGCGCAAAGTTACATAACTTAAAGAGCGACATATTGGCGTTAATCGATGTTAGATTCTAGGGGCTCCAAATTGACTCTGAAGACTATAGAGGGCGCCAGGATTACCTTACTTAAGCCGAACACTAATGATCTTTGATATATAAGGTAATTAACCAGAGCTTTAAAAAAAAATAATTGTTTCATCATCAATACTCAACAGTAAAGAAATGTTTAAAATGATCTAAATCTCAATAAAAAAGGAACGTGTTATATATATTTTTTAAAAATATTTTTGTAATTATTATCATGGAATAGACATAAAGCTTTAGAAAAAAAGAAATTGGTATCTGAAATGTTTAGTCTAAAGTAACCAAGAATTTAAAACGATTTGCCCAAATGATTATACCAATTGGTTTAACCAATGCCAAAGTTGATTACCTCATGCGAGTATTTGATTGCGGAAGCACGCATCAGTGGCGTATCTAGGGGGGGCAAGGGGCACGTGCCCGCGGCGGGCTTCAGGGGGCGAAAAACGGAAAAGGAAAAAAGAAAAAAGAAGAAAAGAAAGGAAAAAAGAAGAAAAAGAAAAAAGAAGGAGAAGTAAGAAAAGGAGTCGGTGATCCACCAGTGGAAATTGGTGCCATGTTCCTCCAATTTCAAAATTTTGCCCCCCCCCCCTACATAGCACCACTAGTTATAATTTTTGCGCCCAAAGTTTCTAGTCAATTTCTAGTTTAGTAACTTCTTGTGTTTCGGTCAATTTTGCGCCCCCTGTATAGGCCTTATATGAAAGATCAAATCGGTCCCTTAACTTCATTAGCGTCCCCTCTAAAAAGGTTGAGATAAATTATATGCCCTATTAATTGAATTTAAGACCGATTTTACATCCCCTGAGTTTCGATTTAATTTGGAGCCCCCTTTAAATAGTTTAAGATCAATATGGCGCCTCAAATGTTTAGATCAATTTGCCCCCCCCCCCCCACCCCTTCTGCTTCGGATAAAACATCACGGTCTCCTTCTGAGTAAATGATTTTTTTTACTGTCCTAGCTGCCTTTCCTTCCTTTATAGTCCTTAACCCTCTTCATCTTGTCAATGTCTTTGTTCTCCATATTTATGACCATTCGGTATTAAGACCTGCATGTTCCAAAGTTCTATTTAAGTTTAGAGCTCTAGAATTTTCGCTCGCGCTTCGCGCTCGCAATGTATTTATAGTGGTTAAAATCATTCGAGGAGGACCCCCCCCAAAAAAAAGTTAGAATTATATTTTCTACTTAAAAGAATTCGATGCAACAACTCCCATAACAATTGTGCAATGGCCTTTTGCACCGAAGTAAGGAATTTTTTTATTGTACCTCCATGATAACGAAATCTGTATCATGATTCTTAAATGCAAATATCGAGTGGTTCAAGAACTCAAAATTTTTCCGCTCGCGCTTCGCGCTCGCATTAAATCAAACTGTTTGTAGAGAGGAAATAAAAATTAACTACAGTTAGTTATGGACAGCAGATCATCCCCTGATCTGGGTAAATGTATATATGACACTGGTACAATAAACTCAAACAAATTGTTGAGCAGAACTGGAGCTAGACCGGGGGGGGCGCATAGTCAACATTTGCCCCGGGCGCACTTGACCCTAGATACGCCACTGCACGCATTCCATCCGATTTACTTATTTGATTGCTTTTGAGGGAGATTTTGATTTGAAGGCTTTTAATACCAAAGCGAAGGAACGAAGTTGGAATTTGAATGATGAATTTGACGCAGTAGAAATATTTTGGGAATTTGAATGAACTGATTATCGAAAGGAGTGACAAACTTGCGAAACTGAGTTGGATATCCTATATTTTGGATCAATATTCGTCTCTGAATGGATGGATCCTGTTTATTCATCTATCCATTTAGAGCATCTAAAAAAAAAAATCTTTGGAGTCGAACTCAAGTCCTCTGGATGAGAGTTTGTTCCTCATACCACTCGGCTAGTATTACTGATAGCGACAACTTGATTCCTAATTTAAATGAACCAAACTAGGATATATTAGTGCACGTTCAAGGCATATTTTTAGTAATTAATTTGTAAACGGTTCGGAAAATGAAAATCGCGTGCAGCTGAAACAGAATTTATCAAAACGACTGATACAATATACCGTCCGGGTCCAGCGGATGGTACTGTGATCGCCCCATACAATAGCCTTCTTAAACTTTTCTGGCCGTTTTTATCATGCTCTTTGAATTTGGGACAGTCAAAAGTTTGGGACAAACTTTGTAGTATCAGAGGTCAATTCAAAGTCACAGTGTATATTGGTTTTCTAGAATAGATATAGTTGATTATTTTATTAGTGAAATATTATTGTATTCATGTTGACAATTGATTCATATTTCTTTCCGTTAGGCTTCGAATCTGGTAGCATTTATTGGGATGGTGACGACTACACGGCAGAGATGGCTAACCATAAGTCTGGCGTTGTACCTGCAGGAGTTTATGAAGAAGACATAAAAATTGAGTTCTGCTGCAGGAATGATGGTGTCACTTCCCATGCTATATACCTTCCCGTCGATAACAATTTTATGTTGTTTGCACGATATGACCAATGCCAACTGGTAAGTTTTTCAGTGTTGCCAAAACGAAATATTACCTTACACGGTTGTTTAAAGTTATCAACAGCTCGTGAACCACGAATATCACTGAAATGAGTGCACTGACATGATCTATATCACATCCTCTATTATAGAGTGTAAATTGATATAGAAGAGCATGAAGAACCCGACAATGATAAGGTTGTTTCTGATATGTGTGAGTATGACTAAAAGCTTTTGCTCAACATTCGTTTTCCCCGAAAGACCGAAAAATTTAAATAAATAGCAAATTAACACATCAGACGACAGCTAGTGTTATAATGTAATAAAATTACCTGAAAACAGAACATTTTTAGTACTACTCTGGCTCAAAGTTGACAAAAGGTAAAAGCTAACCTTTCTTTTTCTTCTTCATCTTCTTCTATGGATTCGATAACATTGTGATGGACAGGAAATATATACTCAGAAGGTTCTAAGCTAGAATACTCAGAAAAGCAGGGGTACATGATTGTTGGAGGGAAAAACACGAATCCAATGACTGAGGCAATCTGTAAATCCCAGACCCAGAAAATTTCATTAATAATGATTAAATATTCAATCATACCTTACCATTTGCTTTATTAGGTCCACGGTATGTCTGTAAGAAAGGAGTGGATATATTGGGGAACTGAGGACCAATCGACACAAACTGAAGTTCACCCTTTTAATGGTTTGTATGGTGCCACCGATGGTGTGCGACTAATATATTGCTACTACTACAACGGCGACACTCGACCTACCCAAGAAGATTGGGATGCCTTCAAATTAAGTAACCAACAAGACGTGGAGCGAATCATGGCTATGATCAAGGAACATAGGGACAAGCAATAATAATAATGATAATAATAATTACTTCAGTTTATATAGCGCAGAATACCTAAGTCCCTATGCGCTTTACAAAAATTAAACAAATAGGCTATTTTAACTAAGAAAGTTAAGTAATTAAATTCAGTAGAGGTTTAAAGATGAACATAATCAATTGCATGGAAAATATAGATTTTCCCGGTCACTTTCATACATATATCATTTAAATCTATTTTAAAATCATTCAATTTCACCGCAGTTGTGATCGTTTGGGCCAACCTCCATTCAAACTTACATTAAGTTCGTTCAAATCCTTTATTTATCCAATAAGCTTTTTAAATGTGCCAAGTCGATTTTAAAAAGTACCATAAGCGTTTAAAGAATTTTCATTCAATTTCATTTTTACTTCGTTAAAGATTTGAATCCTTGTAAAGCATTCTTCGAATCAGTCATCTAAGTTTAGACAAAGAACATTCAACTTTAGAATCGGGAATGTTTTATTTTTCTCTTCGCTCGATCGAATCAATTATCCGTGCAACACATTTAGAAGAAAAAAAGTCGTTCACATTGAAACTTTATGCATAGATTATTAGAAATATGCATTCAAATTCAAATGGGGATGGCCTCGGACTTTCTTAGTTCATTCAAATTCATTATAAGGCAAGCATGTTAAAAATAAGTGTATTCTATTTAAGATTCATTCGTCAAGAAGATATGACATTGTATGTTATAAAAACCGTTTACCATGACTTTGTTTACCATACAAATGGAAAAGTCCCTCATAGCAACGAAAATGAAATAGTGGATGCAAAACATAAAGGACACTGAACACGCACATGTAATTTCTCATTGAAAGTAATACCAAAACTTTTATTTTTCCTTATTAAAAATCATGACTTTATTTTCTCATGGACCTATTATATGAAGGAAAAGGCCCGTATCATCTGTATATGGCTCATATAAAAATTAATAAAAGGCAAATAAACATTATATCTGAATAAACGAACTACAGAAAGAAAGAAAACAAATCTATTATAAATGTGTCTCTTTAAGTGACTTCGACGTAATACAGGGCGTAAAGATTTTAAAAAAAAGGAAAACAAATCTTGATATAAGAGTAATATCAGATGCGAAAAGAGCAACATACAAACAATGAACAAATAGACAGCAGCCTACATTATTCATTTTTAAATTACCATTGTATTTTTTTTTTTTTTTTTTTTTTTTTAACGAATAAAGCCCTAATTGTAATAGTGGCGGATCTAGGATTTTTATGGGGGGGGGGGCAAAATTTGAATTTCAGATTCTTGTACAGTCGAATTTATTTTGCGTTACTCTGGCCGAGCAAAAAGGAGCGGGGAGGTGGTACTGGGTGGAGGGGGGGGGGCGGGTGAAAATATTTCGGCATTTGGTCATCCTCACAGTCATCACATATCATCCGTGGTAGGGGTAGGGTTAAGTCGGTCATCCAAAAAAAAATTTCCGTGGGGCACTCTGCAAAATACCCGATTTTAGGCACTTTTTCTCAAATAATGGGCTCGGGTGGGGTGGGGAGGGGTTACCAAGCTCGTCCGGCTCCTTTGAATCCGTGCCTGTGTAGCAACATTTTATTGTAGATATCACAGGATCTCCCTGAACATGCTGAACCAAATCGTGGATCCGTTATAATGACAGTTAAAATCATAGTTAAAAAACATTTTTAAAAGATATGCCTAAATAATTATATGGCACATCAACGATATGAAAATCTTGTGTAATGCGAAAATGTATAGAGATTCAATTGGAAACATTAAAACATAATCGGAATTTTAAATTAGATAGAAGTTTCTTAAAGCTGAATTCTTCAAAATGATATTGATTGCCCGAACAGGCTAATCGGGCTCTTAAAAACAATGCCTCGTTAATTTGAATGAACATAATGCGAAATTGTACGTACATTAATGAACTTGTTTGCTGCATAAATAAAATTATGTACGGGGAAAATAAGATTGAATGCAATACATGGAAATGGTTTTGCCCCAATTATGAAATTGAATGCTCTTAAAATAAAGGTTCGTGACTATGAATGAACTTGATTCCCCGTATTTCAAAATTAAAATTCTGATATCGATCGGGAAAAGGTATCGCTTGAATTTGAATGAACCTCTTATAGGTTTGAATGACAAAGCTATGAAATTGGGCAGGAAAACCTATAGTAGGCCTATAATATAGAATTAAACTAAACTAAATAAAGACATCAAAACACGTTATAGAAAACATTTTATAACAATTAAACTGATAAACAATATGTACCTAATTCTTAAATAGATACGTGTTAAGTAAGGTCTTGAAAGTCTGAGGCGTTAGTGCAGTACGGATGGCAAGGGAGATAGAGTTCCAAAGGGTGGGTGCAGCGAACGTGAAAGAGCTCTGACCGTAGTACTGAGTGGTGAAGCGTGGAACTTGGAGAAGATGGTTGTTCTGGGATCTGAGAGCACGGACCGGAGTATAGGTGTGAATGAGTTCAGAGAGGTAGATGGGGGGTGAGCCGCAGACACACTTGTAGGTCAGGAGGAGAAGTTTAAAGATTCAGGCCCGTATTCTACTAAGGAGTTTAGAGTTGTACGGCAATAAACAATAGGATCGAACAATAGCACCGTACGAGAAAAAACTCCCAACTACAACTTCCGTCCGGCTGGAAGTTTCTAGTGCACTGGAACGCACAAGATAAAAAACGGAAATCCATTGAAATAATGACGCAACAATCTTTTTGTTTGTAGCCGCTTTATCAATTGACTACCAGTGTTGTTGTATTGGTTCAAAGGCGCTTGCCATGCAGTTTCAACTATCACGATTCAGTGGCCTGGGATGGGAACAATTAACAAGCTTGGAATTTTTCAGCTAAAAAAGGACAATGGTTTTATTCGCTCTGAATAAATTACTTACCTTAAAGGCACTTAATGATTTCCCTACGGGTAGTATCTCACTTCGCGGGGACACATTCGGGAGTATTTTTGAAGGTATTCGGCTGGTTTTGAACATTTCAAAACGAGCCGAATCCCTCCATGAATGTTTTAGAATCCCTCCCGAATTTTCGCTCATTCGGGGAACAAAATGCTCCCGAATCCACCCGAATACGTGTATTCGGGTGGATTCGCTGCTGATTCGGTTCTGGTGTAACCCAGGATTGACTAATACGATCCGGATCGTTACTCCCCCAATAATGATACGACCAGGCTTTTTTAAAATCGTTTGTTTGTATTGTTTTGTTTTGTTTTCTTTTTGTGTTTTCTGATCGAAACTTGCTCTGATCAGAAAACATTGTCATAGTTTTAAGTGGTTGACCTGCTGCTGCAGTTTACTTTTTTTCTAACAATATTATAGCAATATTCAATGTTATTGAGTGCAAGGGTTACGAATATTACATGAGCGTGCAAGTTGAACCTTGATCTATTCAACGACTCAACGACGCCACAGCGGAGTTGAATAGATCAAGTTTCAACTTGCACCGAATGTAACATATCAATTCTAGTTGTAAACTTAAGAGATAGAGGGCGCTACCATTTCTACTCAAAGCGAACGCTCCCATTTACTTTTCTGTTTTGGACAGTTTTCACTTTATTTTCTTTATTGTGGCGAGCAGCTACCCTTTCAAGAAATGATCAATTTGATTGTTACGCTCACAGTCTGATTTTTCAGAAATAGGGAATAACTTTATTGCAAAGGGAAAAAAAAGTCCTGTCACTTGAATCAATTCGAAAGCCTGGTCAGAACATATTCCTGTACAATATGCCAATTTTGAGCCCAGAACAGCTCATGCGCTTCAAAGTCTTGCTCCTCAATGACGTATAATTATATTACACTTTAATGATCACACGGTTTTTAAAAGGTTGAATTCTCAGCTTCCATTAATGGTATATTATTCAATTGGTTAAAAAAAAGTCCTGTCACTTTGAACTATTATAAGAGATTTTTTTTCTCGATTGTTCAATGTTTACGCAAATCACATGCATATCGCATAGAAAATAATGCGAACGGCGTCTTGCAGATCTCTTGGTTTGGAGCATCAATCATGTAAAATACAGTTCTGATTACAACTTCAGCACAATCATGTTATAGGCTTCCAAAATGTCTTTTCCTCCATTCTGGTCTGAAGCATCATACTAATTAAAATCATGAGAAAGTTCATAAATTTCTTCACCTCCTCGCAGTATTTGCTCCATCACCGGAGACAGGCGATACCATTCGAATGCAGGAAGTCTTCTTACGCGAGTTTTGATTGCAGCCAGCTGTATAGATTCTGCGCTTCTCAGCCACCGTATTCCAACGTCTCTGTGTTGCGTCTGGCCTCTAGATAATGGACGCGCCTTGTTTAATTACGATTTAATGCCACAACATTGGTATACGTTAACTATTACTATTTACAATAGAGTAGAATTGATATGTATTCGAACCCTTGCACGAAATAAAACATTGAATATTGCTTTTATACAACACTCGATGTCTACCGGTACTAGATTCTAAGGTTAAGATCTAATTTAGCCTACTAGGCTAGCCTAGACCCTATAACGTTAGATCTGGATCTAACGTTAGAAAATTAACTGTTTCGATTTAATCTAATCATCACTCACCAGATATCAATGAATATGCGTTGTCCAACCTTAATTAATCATATACTTATCCTCGAGGTCCAACACTAAAAGCATCGGTAACATCCAAAACGATAAACTTGCAAATCAACACTTGTCCCCGTCTAACAGCTGAACATATTAGCGATCGTGTTCGTGTAGAATCTATAATTGTGGAATTTAACTGCACTGAACTAACTGCCCTGCGTCGCCTGGCCCTAGGCCCTACGCGCACAAATAGGTTTAGTACACGCAGCTATGCAGCGCATCGCGCATGTACGTGTATGTAATTTCATGTGTTAGATCTACGTGTCATTAATCTTTTGCAAGCCGTTGAATAGATTCTGGATATTGCACGGACATATCACTCGTTCTATAGCTCATTCGCTGAATGTCATGTGACCCACATTCATCCAATCAGCTGTCAACAATCTTTGTGTGTGTTGTATAAAACTTTATATAATAATAATAACGTTTGAAGTCTCCTAAATAGCTCCACGGATTTTTTTTTTCACAAATGTGAAGCGTCCATATTTACCCAAAAGCATTGAAATGTTGAATTTGATTCCGACATCACGCTACATGCATGCGCAAATTTTATCACGTTAGGTGCATTGCGCATCAATCTTTTCTTATTACCATTTTTTTTTTCTATTTTTTTTGGGGGGGTCGCTGGATATATATAGGGACATTCTGAGACGTCTACGCAAATAAAAACATTAAAATCATTTCAAACCAGTCTCAAATTAGTCTCAAACTAGTTCCAAATCCGTTTATCCCGTGTATGACAAGTGACTTGCCACCATTAGTTTATTGTTGGTTTCGCGTCAAATGTCCTTTCTGCAATAAGTCAGGTCAAACTAACACTTCAATTGTGTCGGAAAATGTCATTTTTTATGATTATATGCAATAAATCAATCGTTGTGGACAGTTGATAATCCACCTCTTTTTTAAGCAAAGTTTTAACAACATTTAACTTATTTAACGAGAAAATAGATAAATTAGCTTCCTCCGACATAAAAACTCGCAAAGCCATAACAAAATCTAACCACCGATACCCCTATTAGAATTCTTTAATGTTTGTACAGATTGATCTCGAATGACGTCATCCGAGTCTACATTTACGATTAGACGCACGCTTCACTGAACGCTTCATAGAGAAGCGTGCAAACCAGCGTTGCATTCTCGTATATCTACTATTTTGGTGCGACCACAACTCTAAACTCCGTAGCAGAATACGGGCCAAATGTTTGTTGATAGGAAGCCAGTGTACACTCTAAAACTGAAGTGCTAATTTATGGGTGCTCGTATAGTGACTGCACCAAGTGATAAAACACCACCTGAAGTGCTGTTTTAGCACTTACCCAAGTGCTAATCTATCAACAAACAAAAATGTTCATGGTCGTTATGGGAGTTGAACCGTACCGCTGGAGTTACCAATAGACCAAAGGAGATCTCCCTAACTTAATTGAATTATGAAAGCATAGTAGATAATTGTGGCAACTTTGAAGAAAGTTCATCATGTAACAATATGATTTGCTAGCAATCGTGAGATGTGAATTGGTCTAACGTGCTTGTAAGCGCTGTCATCCAGGGGACCCAGGTTCGAATCCTAACGAAGCACGCCTTTTTGCCCATTTTTGCTGAAATTTCAGCTCACGTGAACGTGTTAATCAGCACTTTGAGTGCAGTTAAACCAGCACTTTAAGTGCAGTCACTATAGAAGCTCTTAAAAAGTGCTTATTTCAGCCTCTGAAGTGCTAAAAACAGCACTTCAGTTTCAGAGTGTAGAAGTAGATGTCAGGCCGTATTATTCAGTTTGTAGGATTAAATAGCAAGATGATGACCCACCCCCCCCCCCCCCTCAAAAAAAAAAAAAAAAAAAAAATGTCCCAAAATACATGTCTTCAATTCGCAAGCGAAATTTTATTTTTTGTTATATTCTCTCGTCATTTTGTTTTTAAAAATAATTTATTAATAAACTTTTCATTAATTAAAATGTTTTATACTTCAAACAAACCTTTGTTAACGATATTGTATTTATTTCTCCCCTTCTTCTTACTCCTTTCCCTCTATTTCCCTTTCGTTTTTTTTTTTTTGTTTTGTTTTTTGTTTTGTTTTGTTTTTTTTGTGCCAACGTGGGGGGTATCAATGGCGTAGAACGCCACTGGCTCTCCTGGGCCGTATCCATAAACTATATTAAGCATTTTGTCTAAGTCAACTACCTTTTCTAATTTGTCTGGAAGAAATTGTCTTAGCCTATTCAAACATGTTAAGCATTTGTGAGCTCAGAAAACATTAAGCAAAAGTTGATTTTGTCATGTAATTTATGGTCCCAACATCCAAGTTAAGCCACTAGGTAGTAGGTTAAAGTTAGGATAAAATTCTTTTTGCTTATGTGCGTATTTTGTGGGCGCAACACCATTTGACTTAGCCCAATGTAAGAATTTATGCTAAACTGTCAAAATAGGCTAAGAAAAAATTCTTAGATTTAAAACAAAATTAATTTTAGCAAAAAACTTTAAAAATGCGTAAGTTTCATGCTTAAGTCCAATATTTATGGAATACTGGCCGAGGTCTTTACATCTTGTTCTGTTGGTTCTGCTCTATCCAAGAACTAAGATATTTGAAGTCCCTACTTGTTTTTAGTGTGGCGCCATCCATGGTTGAGATGATTACTCAATCCTTAATAATATTCAATCATTGTTACACTTGAAAAATGCCATGCCGTTTAAGGGGCCAGGTAATTCAAATGCCCCCCCCCCGAAAAGGTAAAGGTGTGTCTTTAAGTTACAGAAATTGCTAAATTGCTAAATTCTATAATAGTCCCTTTCGTAGTCATAAAAAATATTTGGTCCATCGTTTAATAAATATGTTGATCTCGGTCCGTTTTATTCAAATGACTTCATTTTAATTTAGTTACCTAAATTTGCTAGTATCTATATTCCTAATATTATTAGTAGGTGGAAGTTTGTTCGTTCCGCTATGTTGGGGTATATACCGATTTCTAATCGATTCTATTGTCACCTTTTTTTGACAATGATTTAGCATGACTTGCTCTGTCTCTGTGTCTTCTTTTTTGTTTTTATCAATGTTTAACCCCTTCCTTTTTACATTTAAGTTTTGATTTTAAATAACATTTTGGAAAGGGCTTCCTTCCAAGAGATTGACATGTTTCGTTCATTCTCATGTTATGCATCCACACTCTCAGAAGAAGAAAAAAATAAGTTCGTTTAATAAAGGTGCAGACAAAGATGGATGTTTTAACAATTGTTGGCATTCAAATTAAAAATTAGATATTTTCATCGGACAATCATTACAATATCGCAAATCATAGATTGAAAATTCTTTTCAATTTTATCTTTTTTTATAGATATTATGAGACGTTTGAGAACTCAATAAATGAGTAATTTTATTATAATTTTATGATTCTTTTTTTTTTACTGAACTTAATCACTTCGGTTTCTTTTAAAAAGCAAATTAATTTATTATCAATCACCTAAGAAAATTGTTGATCGATCTAATTTTAAATTAGAGTAGCCTAATTTCGGGATCACCGACTCGAACGTTTTACCTTTTCTTAATTGGTGAATAAAGTTAAAAATAAATGAATAAATAATGTAGTGTCGGTGAATTGTTCAGAGTAATTTATTTGTTGACATAACCCAAGGATAAATATAAGAAGGAAGAAATTAACTTTGAATATTTACAAATATCTTCTCACGTTTCGAAACGTGAAGAATTTGAGGGCTGTTATTTGTTGAGCCCCGTTATTGGCATAAAACTATTAGCATTATGTGAAATTTACGGCGAGCATAAATTTGTGTCAACTGTAGTCTGAAAGAAGGCCTAATGAAAGTGCGAAGCGCGAGCAGAAAATGTCCTACAAAAGCTTCCTTCAGCACGTTGAGGGATTTTGTCTTTTGTTTTATTTCTTCGTTTTTTCAGAATAGATTTATATCTATTCTATACCCCCCCCTTAAGTAAACATAAATTAGGGCACAATAATTCGTTCTGAGTAATTCTTTTGTTATCAGCCTTAAATGGCATCAAAATTAAATGCAGATTTAATTCATACTGCATCTTTCTTTTAAAAATGTTGACATGCAATGTTGCATATTTTCACCGATTGTTTAAAAGCTTAATAATTATTAAATTCAGTTTTTCAGTTAGTTTGTTTGTCACTGAATATTATTTGTTTTTGTGATGGTATTAAGGTTAAAACAAGATCATGTTTCTGCGATTAAGACATGGTAAAGTGGGACTTCATTTGTCATATTTATTGTTTGTTGTTTTGTTTTGTGTTGTCAGGCCAGTAATTGGTTGTTACATTGAATGCAGTTGAAGTGGGATAGTAGAGTGAGAAAGAAAGTAGAAGTATGGATTATAGATTGCAAAGGTATTGACGTTACATAGTAGATTTAGAAAGATTGTTGGATAGTGGAAGAACTGTAGAAAAGTATAATTGAATAATGAAGAAAATTGTAGCAGTCGGATTGTAGAGTGAAAAGGTAGTAGAGAGGTTGGATTATGTAGAGTGAGAATATGGGAAAAGTAGAATGAATGAGCGAGAGAGATTTTAGGATTGTACTTGTAGAGAGACAAAGATTGTATAATCGGAGTGTGTGAGTGAGAAGAAGTAGTACAATGCCAGGACTGAACTCCTCCACTCGGAATGTTAGGGGGCCGTCACACTGAGGTCGTTCTATAACGTTCTATAACGTTCTGCCCGTTCTTTAAAGAATTGCTGAACGGGCTTTGGTCGGGTTTGAACTTATAACTTTAAAAAAAAATTCTTGAATACGATACTAGGCAGTTCATAAATAGTTCTCGTTACGTCAATTCAGTCTTTATTCGCGTCCGCAATACGTTGTTATCCAGTTCAGACCGAGTAACGGCTCGTTCACTCTATACCGTTCGTAGCACGTCAAACGGTCACTAAAAGTGCCTATGCGCAGTTAGGTAAGTCCTACCCGTTTAAGGAACGTTGTCACTACGTTTAATTTTTGAACTGGAAGCCAGTACGATTTTTTTAACATGTTAAAAAAATCGGAATGCCTTTCCGTTCTCTCGTTCGGGCCCGTTCGCCAAGTTCGTAAACAGATTGTTAAGGGGCCGTCACACTGAGGTCGTTCTATAACGTTCTTGCCCGTTTTTGCCCGTTAAAAAAAAAAATGCTGAACGGGCTTTGGTCGGGTTGGAACTTATAACTTTGAAAAATAATTTCTTGAATACGATGCTAGGCAGTTCATAAATAGTTCTCGTTAGTCAATTCCGTCTTTATCGCGTCCGCAATACGTTGTTATCCAGTTCAGAACGAGTAAACTGCTCGTTCACTCTGTACCGTTCGTAGCACGTCCAAACGGTCACTAAAAGTGCCTATGCGCAGCATTATAAAAGTTAGGTACCACGTTCGTAGTACGTCCTTCTCGTTCAGAGTAAGTCCTACCCGTTTAAGGAACGTTGTCACTACGTTTAATTTTAGAACTTGAAGCCAGTACGATTTTTTGAACATGTTCAAAAAATCGAATGCCTTTCCGTTCTCTCCGTTCGGGCCCGTTCGCCAAGTTCGTAAACAGATTGTAAACGGTCTGTACTAGATTCTAAAAGGTCTGCACTACGTTCAGTCCGTGTGTAAACAGATTGAGCCCGTTCACCAAGAACTACTTAGAACGCAGTGAAAACTAGCTCAGTGTGACGTGAATTATGACATGCCGCTTCGTTTAAATTGAAACGTATGTTCGTAGTACGTCCTTCTCGTTCAGAGTAAGTCCTACCCGTTTAAGGAACGTTGTCACTACGTTTATTTTAGAACTGAATAATTAATATACATGCTCGTTTGTATGACGTCCTAGCACAATCTTTAGAACGATTTAAGTACGGCAATTTCGTTGTAGTACGTCCATCTCGTTTCAGGTACGTTGCACCCCGTTAAATTTTGGACGAGATGGGCGCCCGATTTTTTTGAACACTTTTTTGGAAATCCGACCGAGCTAGTCCATGAAGTTTGTAAACAGATCGTAAGAAGTATTTACTACGTCCACTCAGTTTACACACAGACTATGCCCGTTCGGCAAAATTTGCAAGGACGTAGTAGGAACGAGCTCAGTGTGACGGGGTATAACGGTCTGTACTAGATTCTAAAAGGTCTGTACTACGTTCAGTCCGTGTGTAAACAGATTGAACCGGTCACCAAGAACTACCAAGAACGCAATAGAACTAGCTCAGTGTGACGGGAATTATGACATGCCGTTCTGTTTAAAAATTGAACGTATTGCTATCCAATCCCGTGCTATAAAGTCCTGAGCAGATTGAAATAGGTCTCAAGTACGTCCACTCCGTGTGTACATAGATTAAGCCCGTCTTGCAATAATTTTATAACATGGTAAGAAATTGTTCAGTGTGATAGTAGTATAAGCGAAAAAGATCAGCTGTAAAATTGCCACAAATTAATTGTTACAATTACAGAAATCTCACAACTTTTAGAATAAATACTAAAACGGCCTTTGGTCCGAAAAAACGCGCACATTTGACCTTATTATTTCTGGATTAAAGATGAACAACGTTCGTATACAGTCCTCAATACGTCCATTACGTCTCTGCCTCGTCTGCAGTCCGTTTGTATCTATTTAAAATCGGGTGAAACGACCGTTTCCACGAAACAGAACCCGTCTGAAACAATCCAAACCCGTCCCCGGTCAGTTGCAACCCGTTCTTATTTATTTCCAACTCGTTTCCAATGCGTTTCTTCCCGACCTAACTAGTTCTGGGTCGTTTTTAATCCGTCAAATCCGTCTTTACTCGTTCTTACCTCGACCAACTGCCTCGAGAAAGTTCTTCTCGTTCAAACTGCGTCATTATCCGTGGCTAGAAGTGTGAACGTAAATGCGCGCCCGTTCTGCTATGAAAACCTAGCCCGTTTTTGCCAGACCTCAGCGTCTTCGTAACTTCAAGCTGATAATGAATATGCAATGCTCGTTTGTAAGACGTCCTAGCACATCTTTAGAACGATTGAAGTACGGCAATTCCGTTTGCAGTAGGTCCATCTCGTTTCAGGAACGTGCCACCCCGTTAAATTTTAGGACGAGATGGGTGCCCGATTTTTTAAAACACTTTTTGAAAATCCGACCGAGCTAGTCCATGAAGTTCGTAAACAGATCGTAAGAAGTCTTTACTGCGTCACTCAGTTTTCACACGAGACTATGCCCGTTCGGCAAAATTTGCAAGGACGTAGTAGGAACGAGCTCAGTGTGACGGGGTATTAGAGAGTGAGAGCGACAGCTATCGGTGCCTATTAGTCGAGTCTGCCCATGTTTATTATTCTTCAATTTTGATTTGTTGTTTATATAAGGTGCGCAAGTCACATTCAGAAACTATTTGTTTGAATCCAATAGACATAATAATCGCGTAGGGGTATCAAACTAATGGTTTCTTGGAAAAAAATATCTTTCTCAGCCAAGATAATGGGAACATACTGCGAAGTATTAGGAAAAAAATAACTTTTAACCAAAAACGTCAATATTTGAGCCCTGTTTATCGTATGTTTATATCTTTTTATCAAGATTATTTGGTACTAGTAAGTGTAAGGTATGTTTCTCAACATTGTGATTGATAACAAGCATAAAAAACCGATTAAAATGATAAACGTCTAAACTATATGATTCACACCTGAGAATAATTTATATTGCATATCTATTAATAGCATCAGCCCCTAGCCAACAAATAAAAATGAATACGAATATCTCTCTAACTATATTTAATCACAATTAAGAAAAAAGGTTAATCAAATGTCTTTCAACGAACATTACATTATAGATGTAGAGCACCTTTTTAATGATTCACCAATTGGTATAGGCATTCTTTCATCACGTTTATTCTGATATCATATTTACAGAAGCATGAAACCATAAACGAACAAAATATTAGCAATATTTCATTTTTAAATCTAAATATTCATTACACCCTTCCTTTAAATAAAAAAAAAATGTTGTTTGTATCGTCGTATATATTTAGGCACTTACATGCATATGATTATCACATTCGCTTATCTTATTCCAATCATACTATTTGTGGGTTACAGTGAGTGTCTTGAACTGTTTATGAGTTAAATATTCGTATGTTAAAAATATAATTGACTGTTTCTTGATATGTATGAATATTGAAAGAATAAAAGACCCATTGCTCAAACGTAACCAAAATAAAAAGTATTTTGAGAGAATATAATACGTCAATGACACACATCCAGGCTGAATATCCCAACCAAATTGAAATTCTGCTGCACTGTATGATTAAAGAGAGCGATATAGGTCTGCATCTGTCACTTTTATATCATTTTCATTTTCATGAAAAATAAAAATGAAAATGAAGTCAACTTTACTTTAATCAACATGGTTTCGATAACTTATGAAATTATGGGTCAGGTAAATACGCTAAAATCCCAAGTTGGAAATTAAAGATAACTTAAAGAATGAGGCAAGTTTGCTTTGTATTGAACTCCAGATTGCAGTTCGTTAATAAGAAACATAAACACCTGATAATTAATCTAAAAAGGATAATTCGTACAAATTAATGTTTAGTTTTGTTTTTATTTATTTATAAGTAATGAAAATCCATCTCGGTAATATTATTTATATAATATAGGATTTCCCACTCAGTTTCGGAAGTTCGTCACTCCATTCGATAATCAGTTCATTCAAATTCCCAAAATATTCTACTGCGTCAAATTCATCATTCAACTTAGTTCCTTCGCTTTGGTATTAAAAGCCTTCATATCAAAATCCCCCTCAAAAGCAATCAAATTAGTAAATCGGATGGAATGCGTGGGATCCTGCAATCAAATCCACGCTGAGGCAATCAACTTTGGCATTGGTTAAACCAAATTGGTATACAACTTGGCAAATCGTTTTAAATTCTTGGTTACTTTTAGACTGAACATTTAAAATAGCGATTTCTTTTTCTGAAACTAATAATAATAATAATAATAATAATAATAATAAATAATAATGAAAAAATATATCGTTTTCTCTTTATTGAGATTTAGATCATTTTAAACATTATTTTCTATTCTTTTTTTTTTTTTTTTAAGTTCTGGTTAATTACTTTAGAATAAAATATCAAAGATCATTATGGCACCCCTAAGTTTAAGGTCAATCTGGCGCCTCTTAGCTTCAGGTCGATTTGGCGCCCCTGTATCTATCATCGAATTAACACCAATATGTCGCCCGAAAAGTTTCAGATCACTTTGGCGCCCCTGGGTTTTAGATCAATTTGGCGCCCCTACTTCAAGATCAAAGTAACGCCCAACTTAATTTAAGATCCTATATGTTTTAGGTCAATTTGGAGCCCCCTATGTTAAAGATAACTCTGGCGCCCCTAAATTCAAAATCAATTTTGCGCCCCCTAGATTTAAGATCGAAGTGGCTCTCCCTTATAGTTTAAGATCAGTTTGGCGCCCCTTAGTTTAAAGTTGATTTGGCGCCCCTAAATTTAAGATAGAATTGGCGACCATTATGACGCCCTTTTTTCCCTTTGTTTCCTTTCCCCTTTCTCTCTCTTTTTTTCTTCGAAGATTTCTCTATCTCCTGTTTTGGGCGCCCTGTTCGCCTACCCCCTGTCCGCCTACCCCCCCCCCCCGAATGCGCGCATGAATTAATTTTTTATGTGAAAGAGTTTTTGTGTGTTGACTATGTAATTAAATTTGTAGATATGTAGATAAATTGTTACCCGAGTAAAAAGAGAAAATGTAGGGGAAAAAATAATTTCATGAACTAATTAATAACTGTAAAAATGTATATCATACTTAAGCACATGCCGAATATAAGTTACATGCTCATTTACGGTTGCTGGTAATAGCAATTCGCAAACATTTGATGAAAAAAAATATATATGATTAAGAACAAAAACATTTCCTGCAGCTATGAATTTAAGTCCTAATTTGAATGCTAATTACTGTAAGTTGAAAACTCGGAATGAATTTAAATGCCGCTTATGGCGGTATTGCGCAATCATAACAGCGTCTCTGCTAAATTGAATTACTGTCTTACGTATATAGTGCACTTAATCAGAATTTGAACAAATGAAACATGTAATTGATTGCTGGAAAAGGGAATATGATCTCCGGAAAATGTACTGAAAGCTAAATCGTCCTAATTTGAATGAACCACTTATCATATGGAGTGACGAGCTTCTGAAACTGTCTGGGAAATCCTATAATAAAATAATAATAATAATAATAATCAGTTCTTTTATAGCGCATACCACATTGCTAAAAGCATGTCCCTATGCGCTTACAACAAGAAAGGAAATGAAAACAAGTAAAGAGAATTACATATGCACTTAAAGCACAAAAAATACAAAGGTAGTGTTGGGCACCGAGTTCAAATACAAATTAATTAATTACGCATTCAAAAGATGTCTTTTAAGAGAATCCTTAAACTTCTCTAAATCATTAATTGTTCTCAAAGAGTTTGGGAGAGCATTCCATGAGACTGTAGATGCATGTGCAAAAGAACGCTCACCATATGTCTTCGTCACAATGGGAGGAACGACAAACAAACCTTTTGAACCTGATCTAGGAACGAGTTGGCTGATATAACGTTAACAATTCAATCAACTCAGATGGGGCTATGTTGTGGTAACATTCATAGGCAAAAACAAGCACTTTAAACAATATACGGGAACAAACAGGAAGCCAGTGTAACTTTCTTAAGACAGGTGTGAATGGTTCATACTATCGAGTTCTGGTCACTAATCTTGCTGCTTCATTTTGAATAGACTGTAGTTTTTTTAATTGTCGCTCTGGTAAACCAAACATGAGACTATTACAAAAATCAATGTGGCACAGTAAAAAAGCATGTACAAGTTTTTCAGTTGTGTTTTTGTCTAAATAATTACGAACTTTACCTATCCGATAGAGAGCGTATGAGGCAGCACGACATTTACGCGAAATGAAACTCTCAAATGTCAATTGACAATCGAAAATTACACCCAAATTTCTACAGGTTTGCTTTGCTTGAACTAAAGTCCTATCTATTTCTAGTGTCCTAATTGGATTCGTCTCTCTAAACCGAGAAGAAATGTGAAGAAATTCTGTCTTACTACTATTCAGTTTGAGACAATTCTTTTGAGACCATTCCTTGATAGCTTGAATACACTGTAAGATTTCATTAGTTGGATTGCAATCAGGAGACTTTCTAAATGAAACATATAGCTGTGTATCGTCTGCATAAAACATCTTCTGTACATGAAATCTATCTATAATAGATTCCAGAGGAGAGGTATACATAGTAAAAAGAATAGGACCCAGAACGGATCCCTGGGGAACTCCCTGTTTAATGTCGTGAGTAGATGATTGTTCACCCCCAACAGTCACACGATGACTTCGGTCTAACAAATACGATTCAAACCACTTTAAAACCTGGCCAGAGAATCCAATTTTGGATTGTAAACGCATCAGGAGGGTGTCATGTCTAATGGCGTCGAAGGCTGACGAGAAGTCTAACAATATCAATACTGCTTCTTCCCCATTATCCAATGCCCTCAACAAGTCATTTGCGACTCTCACGAGAGCTGTCTCGACACCATAAAACTGACGATAACCTGACTGAAATTTGGCATACAAGTTATTTTCATGAAGATATTCCTGTAACTGGGAAGCTGCTAGCTTTTCTAAGATCTTTGAAAAGAATTTCAGATTAGCGATTGGGCGATAATTTTTAAGCTCATCTTTATTCAGCGAACTTCCTTTAAGTTTTGGTAGAATATTGGCAGATTTGAATTTTTCGGGGAAACATCCTGAGACAAAGGAATCATTAATAATTTTGGTCATGATCGGTACTAATTCATCTAACAATCTTTTAAAGAGCGGGGTTGGGATAGGATCAAGATCACAGGAGGATGAGGCGGATTGCATAACTACTCTACGTACTTCCTCATCAGTTACCATTCTTAAGTGTTGAAACATTGACCCACATGTTTCTTCATTAAGAGGAAAATCACTGGCACCACTAGGATCTACGGATGCCAATTGACGTGTGATATTTTCTGTTTTCTCTGTGAAGTATTTAGCAAAGGATTCAGCGAGTGAGTCGCCAGCATTATCAGCATGATCAGTGCTTGGAAGAATTGATGTAGTATAGGATGCGTTAACTGTTCGACTTTCTTAAACAGTTCACGTGGAGGACAATCTCTGAGCTGGTCACGGTGGTACTTGCTCTTTGCAGATCCTAGCTGATTACTATAGTGTTGTGCTGCTTTCCGAAAGTTCTCACGATCGATCTCCAATCCTCGAGGAAATGCTTTTCGTTCTAGAGCTCGGAGTTCACGCTTAAGTTGACGGAGATCATCACAATACCATGGAGATTCAGGTCTACTTGTGACGGTGCGCGTAACTTCAGGAGCATGTTTATCCAAGAGACGAGAAAGCGCAGACTCAAACTGATCGATGTGTTCGTTTACATTGTTGGATGAGAACGAGTATAACTCAGATAATACGATGTCTTGACGAAATGCTTCAATGTCAATATTTCGTATCTTCCTAGTCCTTATCTGTACCTTCTTAGATTTAGGTTTCCGAATGTTCATAGAGCATAAGATGGCTACGTGGTCAGATGGAAGATAACTCGTAGATGATACGCTGTTGATGAACTGATCATTCGCTCGTGTAAGAACTAGATCCAAGGTGTGTCCACTTGAATGTGTTGGCAGTTGGACATGCTGATGAAGATTAAAAGACGAGATGATATTCTGAAAATTAACAGAATTCGGGTTTGTTGTTGAGTCCAAGTGATAATTAAAGTCGCCGACAATCATTAACTGATGCGATGAAGACACTAACTGCTCCATGAACGTAGCAAATTCGTGAAGATCCTATCGCATTTTGAACATCTGTTATGTACAGATTGTGTCAATCGGCAAACGTGCCTTGAATCAAATAGGAATTTTTTTTGTGGTTAATCCCGAATAATACAATAAGCTATAATTTGGGAAATTTTACTACAAATCTGATAATCACCAATACAATAAAATAACTTATATTATTGGGTCCAAACGATGTCCCCATTATCTACTGGGACTATTCCTTCCTTTCCAATAAATAAAAAGCAATGTGAGGTTAATTGTAAAGCCGAAAATGACAGTTTACGTTACATTGTTACCTACATGTACGAATACACGTGACACCACTGCAGTAAATGCTATCCCATGTTTTTATTTATTCATAAAAAGCTATACTTTTTTGGTAATTAAATTTGAAAGAGTTTCCCCACTTGATAAGCGCTACGAAATATACTACACTTGATAATAACATTGTTTCAGAGAAAAACTACTTCTCAATAATGTAATTAAAACTAAAAATTATTTTACATTAATAAGGAAAATGTCAAAACATAATGAAAACATAAGATTCTAAACAAGAAAATTATCACACAATATTCTCTATTTATAATGACAAATGAAACTACTAAAGTTTGTAATTTTAGTCTCAAGACAAATTACTAAAATATATGCCAGAAACACGCTATGCATACTTGTATTCGTAGGTAAATTCGGAATGTCAAAAGTTCCTACGAATACAGCACTTATAACTAAGGCAATATTTCAAAAGCTTATTGTTCAAGGATGATAAAACTTTAAATGGGAAAAGAAACATAACATGGGAAAATAAAGATAAAGATTTGGATTTATTGACAAGAAATAAACCCTGCCATCAAATAAGTGTTGTAAAATGTTCTGAATATCACATTGTATTAACAATGGGGTTTTGGGGCAATAATAAGAAATAATAGGTAATTTGTACATCAGAATTTTGTTGAAAAGTAGGAAAATTGATAGATTTTAACCCATAATATCTCTGGCATTGAGTTATTAAACCTCTGAAACTTGACATCCTCTTAGGAATTATTATGAAATATAACCCCTTAAAGGTTCATATACCTTTATCTTAAATAATTTTAAGTTATCAAAATCTATAATCATAGGTTTGCATATTTTCTTTTAGTTGCTACATTACACAAGTCAATGGGAAAATCAGATATTTGCATTGCATGTTCAAGAACTTTAAATATAGCTTGAATTAAATAATTCATTTTTTAAGTTGTATGTGATACAACTGACTATAAATGGTTTGTTTGGTTAAAATGTGGCCCGTTTTATTATATGTAATCATGATAATGGCTCAACTTTTAGTCCAAAATGACAAAGGTCACGTGAATCACACTCCTGTGTCACGGGAGTCACATTTTGAAATGGCGATTGACTTAAAACGACCTGCTAAAGGATAATGAAATTTTACCTGAGTAGTGCTTAATGTTTCATGTTGATCGGATAAGTAACTTCTGAGAAAATTTCAGTTACGTACAGCAAGGTAAGAACGCTTCAATAATGTCACGTCACGCGAGTCAACAGGAAACAACTGAAATATCTCCAACAAAAATGATTTTACATCCAAAATTTCTTTATGCTAATGTGTATTGTCATTACCTGATTGAAATAATAGAAACTCTGTCTATACAATTTGAAATTTTGAAGTGATCTTCTTCACAAGTTGAAATTTGTGTAAATGTCACACGAGTCCATGGAATGGCTGTATTGCATTTACGTATTTTTAACTATAAACATGCCTATTTCTGCGAATCGGCTGCTAATCATGTATCTTTGTTGTTAGGAGCAATAAACCATTAATTGAATTGAATTGAATTGTTTCCTGTGCCTCTGGGTTGAGCACCGTCTTCCCAGCCAGCCGGTCACGTGAACCGTGAACCTCTGGTTCCCTCATGTGTTGTGTAACCATGGAATCGCAGCCTGTTCCCTTCTGCCATTGCAACAAAGAATTAGGATAATGCTTCTATATCTAAGTTCACATTTATCTATATATACATAATATGTCAAATTGGAAAATATATTCGATATATATGTTTATATATGATTTGTTTCATTATATTGTGAATCGAATTGAATTGAAATGTATTCGACATCATCAGTAAATGTACATGATATTTGTCAACATTGTTTCAAATGAATTGAATATACCGAACTCAAACGGAGTTATTACAAGTTGAGAATAAAGGCACAAGAAGCATTTCCATTGTATTTCTAATAACAAATACATTTTTACCCTCCTAAGAAACATTGGCCTTCATTTATTTGATGAATATGGTTAGGTATCATACCTACTTTTTTTTTCAGAGAGTATGTTTAATTCAAGATATTTAGAAACATATTGATCTTCCTTCAGTTTGGATAAATTCAATGGGTCAAAAGTTTACATACACTAACCATAATTGGTGATGGTGCTGCCTGTATTTTACTTTATTTTCATTTTTCACTTGTTGAAGCTGTCAACGAGCCCTTCTATATACTTCTCCTGATATTATTGTCCATTCCTCTAAGTAATATTGCAAACATTAAGTCTTTTTGCAGGTTTTTGGGGGAATACCATTTTGGGGGTCTGCCCATATGGTTTGTACAGGGATCTGGTCTAAACATGTGACAACCCTCTTTAATCCTAATTTTCTCTGTTTACCCACTCTAAAACTAATCTAAATGGAGTCTTGGGTATTGTGGCGATTAAAGACTCAATTTAATATGGTTCCAACATTAAGGCTGGATATATTGATACGATGCTACATAATCCAACATCACATTTTACAATCAATACGATTTATCAATGTGGTTTATATATTGTTCGTGTTGTGTGATGTTGGAGCATGTAGCATCATATCATACCAGCCTGAAGTTGGAACCATATTAGAATTGAGTCTTTAATCATCATAATAATCAAACAATTATTTTAATTGTTTTAGAGTAGGTGAAAGAGAGAAAAGGGGAGATTAGGAGGGGTTGTCAAATGTCTAGACCAGATTCCTGTACAAACCGTACGGGAAGACCCCAAAAATGATATTCGCCCAAGGAAAGTTGTATAGGACTGAATAGTTGCAATCTTGCTGGATGAATGGACATTAATCTCAGGAGAAGTATATAGAAGGCTCGTTGACAGCCTCAACAAGTGAACAAATGAAAATAAAGCAAATACAGGCAGAATCATACATTTTTGGTTAGTGTATGTAAACTTGTGACCATTGAATTTGTCCAACTGAAGGAACATCAACCAAATATATGTTTCTAAATATCTTGAATTAAAACATACTCTCTGAAAACGAAGAAAATACCATACCTCTACATCTTATTCCATAGGAATAAAAATGCCATGTTCTTATGGTGGTAAAATATTAGTTATATACTTCCGTATAAGGTGGCATGTAAACTTTTGGCCTCAACTGTATATTATATATACTATGTATATATAATATATATATATATTATATTATAGTTATATTATATATATATATATATAATTATATATATATATATTATTGTCAATGCTTTTTCTCGCTGCTTTTATCACCCTTTTTATTGTTCTTGCATTGTCAATTGTCTTTGTTTCCGTATTTTATGACCATTCGGTATGAAGACCTGTTCCTTGCAAGTTTATTTAATTTTAGAGCTCTGAATTTTTCGCTCGCGCTTCGCGCTCGCATTTGTATTATATGTTTCAAAATCATTTGAGGAGGACCAACAAAAACGGGTTTAAAATATATATTTTCCTTCTAAAAAGATCCGATGCATACAGCTCCCAAAATGATTTGTGCAATAGGCCTTTTGAGACACGCGAAGGTAAGGCATTTTTTCATTAATACTCCTTCGTTGATATCGAAATCTGTAGGCTTATTATGATTCTAAATGCAAGATTCGACTAATGCAAGAACTCAATATGTTCCGGCTCGCGCTTCAAAAACGCCACTGGGCAGGGAACAACGAAAGAAAAATTACAATCTGTTTTTATATAGAAAATGCTCACGTATGCAGGAAGTAATACAGTCGCAGAATTCAATGCTGTGCATTCACGTGTTGGCTGTATTAATTGGAAGGGAAATCAATGTTCATTTTCATTCCAAAATTAATACGTTGGGGTGCTTCGGTTAGCAGACCTTGGATTGCAAATTTGTACTTAATGTCTGATTAGGGGAGTTACACGGGTCAGTTGTTACAGTTCTCAGTGTGCTAAGCTGGAACACAGAGAGGATGTGATAACTGGCATCTATATAAAGCCTACACATAGCTGTGATGAACTGTCGGTCGTCGAGTGTTTTCTCCAATGTTTTATTAAAAGTAATTCAAACAAAACTATTTTTTAGTCAGTTCAAAGTAATTTTTGACAAAAATTTGAAATTTGTAATGCTCTTAAACTGAAGGCACAATATGATTAAGTCTGGTATTGTAAATATAGTACATGTATGTCACTAATATACCCCCTAGCCATGTCCTGTAATTCTGCCTAATGGCTGTGCTACAGTTGATATTGTGTGTAAAATCACCAATGGGGTAGGTTGTTACAACAACCTACCCCATGTCGATTTAACAACTTACCCCAATTACATTACATATGTAAAATTACATTTTGTCTCAATTTCCAGATGTTAATATTTTTATGTTTCTATTATTACTTTTGTATATTCTAGAGCTCGACTTGATCTACTGTTAACGATGCCAAGAAACTGGAAAGTTGAAACAAAAGTATGGTATAAGAGATTTACACATGTCCAAATTTACCCTGTATGTTTACATATTGTAACAATTACCCCGTTATGGTGTAACAACCTACGCCGTAAACCTACCCCGTACACGGCGGTAGGTTGTTACAAAAAAAATGCTCTCATTAATTAAGCTTGTAGTTAATTAGTGTGTATACATGTTTTCAAGTTTTATATGCCGTAGGTTTTAGCCAACATAATAGAGCTAAACTTACAGACCCAAGTATGGACGTGCGTGAGTTCCTTCATTAGAAATATCTGGCCAAAATGTGAATTTTGTAACGTCCATCCCTCGGTCTCCCCTACATCTAACTACCTTTTTTGAGATACGTTACATATAACCTTGGCCACACTCGACCCAAAGCGAAAGTCAGTTGTAACCACTAGAGAAGAATTTTAAGGATGACTGAGAAACTTATATCAAGACTCGTAACATGTGGCAGACCTGTATTTCTTGGTATATACTAGTATTAGCTAAAATTTTGTACATAATATTATCACAAATTAGTGTGATATAAAAATATTTAAATTTTTTAATGTTGTGCCCATGATCAGCAAAATGAAGGTCAAATTGCTCATATATTTCGCTCTAAAGTTCGAGTACGCCCCCAACGGTCCCATATTTTGTTGTTTTACCCTCTGGTTTTTCCCCAATTCTCTATTAGAATGGATTATGCTTTAGGGTCTAAGTAAAATAGTGGAAATCTACTATTTCAAAGAGTCATATATTCGGAATCAATTCATACTTACAAAAAAAAGATTGAATCCCAATCTTATTTTTTGTTTCTTTAATTGTATCAAAAAATTGATACTGTTATGGTAATACCAGAATAACTTGGGTTTTGTAAAGATTACTGAATCAACTAGCACTTAATGAAATGGGGCCTATGACCAGCTAATGTTCTTATATTCCTGGATGTATGCTACATGAAATATGATATTGTATTCGTTCGTGACAAAATAAATCACATCAAATGGAAATATAAATGGACTCACTTGGCATTGATAAAGTATTGCAGTTGCACGACTTTAACATAAAATCAGCCTGGCATTCCAGCGCACACTCTGAATATCCGTAGGTTTCAAAATATTTTAGGCTGGTGTTCTCACAACGTCCGTGAGGAGGTTTAAGATTCTGATACTAACAGGAAAAAAACAACAATTAGGATTATGATATAGTGAAAGAGAAAAGCGTTTAAGGGGCTCCTGTTCGTTTTCGCCCCTTCTTCTTTCTTTCTTTTCTTTTTCTTTTTTTTTTTTTTTTTACCACTAGCCTGGATTAACTGTTAACGTTGAAAAAGAGCCCCGAGCAGAAAAAAATGGGACACCACACCATTTTGATAAAGGATGGTAATAACCTAACTGGAATTTTTCGCAAGTGGGTGTGTTCTCCTAGATGTTTCCCTAGAGCTTGTAGAGCACCTCCAGTGTCGATAGACCAATTTCTAGTTACAAGGTTATTCAAGGCTATTAAAGGCATGGCCACAATTGAATGAACAATTTTGTGTCCAATAAAATCTATCAAAGATGGGTCTTCAGATGTAGATAAGAGGAAAAGAAGAAAAAAAAAACTTCTAAAACGTTTTTTTTTTTTTTTTTTTTTTTTTTTCATTTTGTATAAAATATTTTACTTAGATGTAAAAAAAAAGATTTTTTTTTTTCATCAAGTCTCTCAAATGATAGTGGATTGGCTTACGAATTCAAACAAAAACAATTGTTCGTGCTTGTCTATGCTGGGCTATTTTTTGTGTGTTAGATGTCAAAAGAAAGAAGACAAGACAAACTAAAGACATAAGCATTTCATATTTTACTAATTGTTTGATTTCATTGAGAGAAAAAAAAAAGCATAACTCTTGCCCTTTTCTGGGACGTATATTGTGAAAATGTAAAAATGGATCCCCCTCAACAAAATATGGTCGTACTTCAACAGTATCGACTCCAACCTGCGTTTCCATTCCTAGTGCGATTGGGAAAGCTCCTTTCTCGACGAGGGGTTCTGTTCCGTAGTCGTAGAGGAGAACCTGAAATCCGGCGCCGATCGTATCACGATAGTTGAAGTAATAGTCATCCTGGAGAGCGTTCAGCTTTAGACTCAGCCCATGCCGTATCCCTTCATATTAGATTAATTGGATATATAAAATGAATAGTATATCGAACTTATCTTCAGGCTGAAAATTTGGTGAGAATAAATTTGTTGGACTA
>CALNVZ010003432.1:23911988-23940483 GCA_940671915.1 Paracentrotus lividus | reverse complement strand
TAAATAATATAATAAAAATATCCTCCCTTAAAAAAGAGATCTCACCATTAATAATAGACTTCGCCCTACCGTAATTTTAAAAAGAAATAAATAGAAAGGATTTTTAAAAAGTATCTGCTATTAGGCTAACTATCTAATAAAAATTAAAGAAAAAAATCAGGAAAAAAAGAAGATAGAAGATCGTTTCACTATTTATTTAAAAGAAACAATGCTCTTGTGCAAGGGGGGGGGGGGCTAAGTTAATTTAGTTAAGTTAGTCTGTCCTTACAAACGCCCCATGCCACTTGGGATGTCTGGAAAGGTTACACAAAGTTATCATTTTGGGTTAACATTTCGTTAGGATACCCTTAAAGTTGCAGAGAGTTGGGATAGGTTTGAAGAAGTTTACATCTTACTTAGATCTCAATTAAATTTAGCCTCGAGTTAGCCATGGTGATGCCAGAGGCAGAGAGCATATCGAACCTAAATTCTAAACCCTGACAATATGGGCCTAGATGTTCTGGTCTAGGCTAACGGCTAGGGCTTTGTTTATTAAGATCTGGCGAAGTCTTGTTTATAATTAAAAAGGGTCATTTACTTTCTCTAACCGCAACTTAAAAAGTAAAATACTAACCTTCAAGATTTATCCTTGTCTAACGTTAAGACTAAGTTAAGTCCAGCGTTAATCCTGAAGGAGTACCAGCAATATATAGGGTCCAGTCCAATTTATTAGGGCCTTGCTGCTCGATCAAAGACAAACAAAGTAAAGAAACCTCAGCAGCCTAGCCTTAGTTTAGCTAAACCCTCGACAGTGCAATCGTGCAATCGTGCCGCCATGGTCACGCGACCGCTGCGGCCTAGCTAACGTTAGGCGCCGGGGCGGCTGGGGAGCTTATCAGGAAAGCCCCGACTCGGCTGGCTGTAATAGGTTTTTTCTTTGAGGGTGCAGCGAAATTTAGCAGAAGAAAGTGTCAACCTTACAAATCTTCATTATCATACTCTTAACAATAAACTATAATGTCATGATTATTCTTTAGTAATATTAAAAGAAAAATAGAGAAAATACAATTTATATTTTTTTACATAATTTTTCATTTTCAAGTTATTTAAATGCAAACCACAAAAATAAACAAATGAAAAAAAATCAACTCTACAATCTACCAAAAAATTCTCTGGAAATATTTGCGTGGAACCAAATGGGGTGGGCAGAAACTGCGTAAATTTAGCAGATTATTTAATTCAGCGTCAACAGTGACTCCAATTTACTGAGGATTACAAATAACTTAAATTCAATATTACAGTGTCACAAAATTACATAATACGTAATGAATAATACAATTTTGTGTAGCATTTTTTTTGTATAGTATGAATCAGTTCTTGTGATAATCCATCATTTTGTCTCTATTTTGCTACTACTCTGTGCAGTGTATTATATCGATTAATGTTTTCGCTGACATGCCTATTAAATTGTGCGCGCACTTCAGTTGTATGCGCGTATCGAGTGGACCTTCCTAATAGCAACACTGTTTTGTGTTGTCGCCCTCTACGTTCGTTGGGTTTGTTAAACTGGGCTATCAGCATACCAATAGGACTTTAAACAGAGTGGTGGGTTAGGTGTGGATTAGTTAACCTAGGGTTAACTTTAGCCCAAGGTTAACTTTTACTGCTATCAGAATATGGGCCAATAACTTTAACTCTATACAATGTGCCAATGTGATTTAGAGTGTTTAGTATTTTGAAGGCGATAGCTTAGTTAAAATGGGATGCATCACTTGAATAAAACATTATCAGCAACAGCTAAATCGAGCTAATAGAATAAAATCCATTTCCGAAAAGAAAAGAAAAAAAACTCCTTGCTGCCCTCACTATGGCCTTATTGCATTAATATTGTCCATAAATGAATATAATTTTTGATATATGCTTTGATATCGATAACAGGATTACAGCGGGACCAATCACATAAACAAAACAACAACAAAATAAGCTCGTATAAATAAAATCCCGACCCCCTCAAAAGAAGAAAAAAAGTTAGAGGAGAGAAATGATTAAAATAGGAGGAGGGGACAATAACCACCCTACTAAAACATGCAATAAAACATATGATGATATAAAAGATAATGCAGCACAACAATTGAACCTCCGCACGTAATCAAATTCAACTTTTCCATTCGAACAGTAATACTTAAACTGATAGGGTAAATATTCCATACAATTATGAAACCTCAAACATAGTTATCATGGGTAGGGTTTGGTAATATTCAGTATAAACATAGTTGGGGAAATGAGTCTTTAATATCGTACGTATAAGTCGGTCACATAAACAATATTTTTGCATTTTATTCACATGCTATTTATTTATTTTTTAAAATCTAATTTGCAAACCTGATAATAAATGTTTGCTTCTCATTCAGATAATTATTAGTTTTAAGAATTTGAGTTATTTATATGTTTTTTTCTTTATGTATCAAAAATCAATTTAACATTGAAATGTAAAGGGCTGGTCATATTTAAAGTTATCAAGCTTTTACGCATGAGTGTAAGGGAGAGGGTCCCTCTGTGTGTGTGTGTGTGTGTGTGTTTTGTGTGTGTGTGTGTGTGTATGGGCGTGTGTGTGTGTGTATGTGTTGTGTGTGTGTTTATGAGGAGAGAATGAGGGATTGTGTGCGCATGTGCGTATTGCATGAGCATGTGTGTGGAGGATGCGCGTGTGGGCGTTAAGCCCGTCTCACACTGTGCGATTTGCTGCGATGCGATTTTTGGAACAAATGGTATTAGGCAATAAATGTGACATTTTGAAGCATGCAAAAGTATGTTAAGAGACGTAAAAGTCGTACAGGAACAATTTAATCAAAATTTCGTTCCAATTCGAGCCTTTAATTTGGAGTAAAGTTCAATTAAACTTAAAATCGCAAGATCGCAGTGACGTCATTGCGATATGGAAACAATTTGATTTTATACAGAGAAGGCGCTTCATAATCACCGTGAAATTCAATTTTTGTATTCAGAGGAATACCCAGAACTTTGGAAAGCATGAATTTTATTGTTTGAATGTTCCTATCAAATATTATAACACTTTTCCTCCAAAATCGCATCGCAGCAAATCGCACAGTGTGAGGCGGGCTTAAGGGTGTTTGTGAGTAATGTGTGGGTGTGGGTGTGTGTGTGTGTGTGTGAGTGCGTGTGTGTGTGTGTGTGTGTGTGTGTGTATATGGGTGAGGGTGCGTGTTTTTGTATGAGAGAGAGAGAGAGAGAGTATGTATGATGTGTAAGACAGAGAAAGAGTTAGATTCTATTTTATGGACAAATTTTTTACCTCTTATGATATTTCATTTCATTTCATTTCATTTCTAGGCAACATAAGAAATGGGCTGCACAATAGCCAAACATTACAAAGTATTACAAGCAAGAAATAAGGGTGGTATCTCACTTCGCGGAAACTACTTTGAAATAACTTTGAGACGGATTTGAAACAATTTTGAGACGGATTTCATAGACGTCGCGGACACGTCTCCGAGACGTTTAATGAGTCGCGGAAACTACTTTGAGACGGTTCTTTGAAACTGTTTTGAGACAGTTTTTGAAAATTGTCTCCGAGACGTCTCCGAGATGGCCGTCGAGGAAACGATTCCGTCGTGGAGACGTCTCCTCGAAGTGAGATACCACCCTTAGTACAACAGCTACAACACAAGAGAAACGACAATCCACTAATGCCTGGTGATTACCAAATATATCTATAGGCCTACCATTAACATTTAGGGCCTCATTGTACAGTTTTCTTTACCATGTTCATTTCTTTTATGTTCATTTATACTTACATCATTGTTCTTTTTTATCACATATGAGATTTGATATTGACCGTCCACGCATAAGTATTGTTAAAGCTTGTGACCAATTTATTCCTAGTAATGTAAGCATACTAAATTAAACACATTTACACTTCAGGCTAAATAAGACATTTTTCTTGTAAGAGAGTGGAAACAATTTCTAGGTTTCAGCCTTTTCAGTGTTTGTTATACGTATAGAAATAACAATCCTCTCGAACTCTATGTAAATGAAAAATGACTAGTACACCTTTCAGAAGGTACAGAAATAATTAACAACGCTGTGATTATGAATGAAATAGCAATATACATAAAGGCTCATGAAATCAAATATGAACGCATTTTTTTACTATGTCTTGCCCCCCCCCCCCATCTGCGATTCTCGGATGCATACTAATAAACTTGCAAATAAAACCTATTAATTTCTAAGGCAAATTAAGGGCACTATAAAGTTAGTGTCCTCACCATAAAAATCAAGAGCATCTGTTTTTACCACCAAATTTTTAGAATGTTTAGACTTATATCTAGTCAATTAGTAACTACATAACGTACGCATATATTTGCTTTCATTGAAAGCGAGTAATTCATTTACCCAAAATCGCATTACATTTGTTAAAAATGTGTTCCACCTACAATGGAATACGATAATTTGCTGGGGAAAACCGATTAAAGTTGATATTAAGAACACAACACAAAAAGTAAGTCCCCCCTATTTCAAATATCAATAATTTTTTAACAAGGCAGAATTTATAAAATCTAATTAAATGTCCGTGTAGGTAATTTTATTGGCTAACATGTAAGCGATATTTAGGAAGAATCATCATATCATGCTTCAATGAGCAATGGTTGAAGGCAAAAAATGTCATTTTTGAAGTTCACAAGCAGATTATCACAACTTTGAATAAATTATTTCGGAACAATATTCAAATTATTCTACATCACACTTGTAAACTTGTAAACAATTCCACATATGTGCCCTAAAATACAAAAAGAGTTTATGGTCAAATTTCACAGTTGAGTGAGCATTGTGTTGAAATGTTATGGGTCACACACTGGAATAAGAATGGTCAGGAAGGGTTAATATAGCCTAATCCTAGGGTTTACTTAAATAAGTTAAAATAAAAAAATAGAGCGAATTCTACGAGAAGGGGAAAGAGGGAGAGAGAGGGGGAGGGAGGAAGGAGAGACAGAGAGAGAGAGGGAGAGCGAGAGAGGGGAGCGGACGACGTCTTAAGTTTACATTCTTACGCAGGGTTAACTTAATGGATGATGTTATTATTGACAATTATACAAATGTGTTGTAACTAAGGACCCCATGGAAGAACAGTGGTATTATGTTAATACCGCTGAAATGGCTTATCCGCCGTATTCTTATTATAAAATGTACTATGAAGGCCTATAATGTACAATGTATTGTTTTACGGAAGAAAAACAAACAAAACAAACAAACACACACACATCTGAATTATGTTTCATTTTAAATTCAAGTTAGAATAACACTTAAGAACATATTCTATTAGGATTCATACACGCATCCAAAATCGATTCATTTTTTAAAAACTTACCAGAAGATACCGATGAAGTGAGACGGGGGCATCCACCTCCAATGATCAGGACAATAAACAGAAAAAAGTAGGAAAACGTTGCGGACCATCGTGAGAGACTTTGGTAGAAAACAGGACACATCTTGACACGCTTTAGGACTTCTGAGAATGTTGCATGTGATCCAACCATGACAATATAATGAAGCAGATACGAGCACACTTCGAGAGTAATATCAATGACATCACATCGTACATACTTTGTATTATGCTGCAGATGCCTGATGATGAAGAAGGCGTTTCATTAGTGGGGCGTGTACATGTAAGTGGGCAGAAAAGTGGGCGGGGCTGACACGGTTCACTAGCGTAATGTGCTAACTGAACAAGGGGCTTGGCTAGGACATAGCAGCTATCCAGAGAAAAAAAATCTCACCTCAAAAAGCTGGAACAGTCACAACCGGTCTTTCGTAGGTCGTGCATTTCTCTTTGTCGGCACGACAGGTTGTGACATATTATGTATACAATAAAATGTAATTTAATGTCAATATCAGTGTGAGAAAAAAAAAACAACAGTGTCCCGAATTTTTAAACGCAGTGTAAACAAAGTATGAAATCATCTCCCAATTCTTTTTTTAAATATTTTTATTTGGGCATTGATATTATGAATGACATCTTAATATTCATGACATTGTGAGGTAGAATATTCACAGTGTGAAACCGAACATCACTATGTAAACTTTAGTGGAAAAGCAAACCAGTGTGAAATCTTGTTCACACCGATTTCGAGCGTTTTCACATGTGAACACAGTCTATGAGTGCTTAAGGGTTTAGAATGAAATTTATTTAAATTACATGACTGAGTGAAGATGTGAGCTCCACTTCACTTAGATTAATCAAGCAATAATTGTGGATAATTTATCAATTTCAGCACCGTCAATAAATGAAGTCAATCGTGATTATCCGGTCATAAAGATCTTTAGTTGGGCAATATAATCATAGTCTCCCGTTTACATTCTTTCTCTTTTTCATTGTAAAATAAGGGATTCGATTTTATAACCTATTTCAGTTTAAAATAGTCAAATAAGTAAAGGAATTGATTTCCTCGAGGGACAATTATACCGAGTGAGTTAGAAAAAAACTTTAGACCTAGAAAAATGTCAATAAAAAGAAAACTAATTTATAAACCCCAAATTCTTATACATATTCTGAAAGAGTAAATCCTCCTTCATCTTTTGGTACAAATTTTGTGTGTTATATCTGTACGCTTGGATGAACACGGCGCATTGTTTGCGAACATGTACATTTCGAATTTTGCAAAAGTGAGAGTAAAATGATAACAACAAAAGCTATCAAAATAGCAACTCCATCCTAATTAATATAGCATAACTTTTTAACGAAATTGTCTTGCGCGAAATATCTTGGCAGAGGCCTTGTTACACATATCGGCTACATTTTGTGTGAAAATGAGATAGATATGTAGAGTCAAGCATGAGTGAGCACACGTCAAAGACAAAATAATCACTTTTCAAAAGTATTAAGAGGCCTTTTTAGGTCTGTCAGTAACAGTATACTTTTTGATGCGTACTTATTCATGGATTACTTGAAGAATCAATCTAATTTTTACACAGAATCTAGTCGATAACTGTACCAACACCCTCGCCAAGTTATTTGGCTCAAAACCTTTTTTGTTAAAAAGTTATACTATTTTATTCATGATGGAGTTGCTGTTTTGTCAGCTTTTGTTGTTTCAAGTTCATCCCCACCCTTGCACAATTAGAAATTTGCATGTTCGCAAACAATGCGTCGTGTTCATCCAAGCATAAAGACATACCACACAAAAATGGTATCAGAAGATGCGCGACGAGTTACTCTTTCAGAATATGTAAAATAATTTGGGGTTTATAAATTGGTTTTCTCTTTATTGACATTTTTCTAGGTGTAAAGTTTTTTTTTGACTCACTCGGTATATGTAAAGGTCTCCTTAGCCTAAAGTACTGCGAGGAAATTATCTCCTTTTTGTGCACAATTAACATCGTGGTAAATTTTATTGTGATGGTGTTTTTTTTATTCTGTTTTGTCTCTTAGTTGTGTTGTGCATGTTACTTTTCTATGATTGAAATACGTTATAAATATACATACATGTACATATATATTTCAGGAAAGACGGAGTTTCCTTAGTGCCCAACTACTGTCAGTTTCTTGCCGGAGCAATCATCAGGTTGGTGAAGATTCGTTGGAAGAGAAAAACATTAATAGTTTGAAAGGAGTGAATAAAACAGTTACTAAAACTGACAGTAGTTGGGCACTAAGGAAACTCCGTCTTTCCTGAAATATACTCGCTCCGTTCCATGGTCTAACTTACGGATATATATATATATATATATATATATATATATATATATATATATATATACAGTTGTGGCCAAAATTATTAGAACACCCGAAGCTACACAAAGTCTATGGGATTCTCAATGCCCTTAGTACATTTGCCGAACTAAGTTTAAGGATAATTAAAGCTGATTTTTGTAGAGAGATCGTAAATCTCATGGATATGGGCAAATGGCACATGCAATTCTATAAATATGTATACATTAAAGATTTATTATTCTTTATTCAACAAGTCAGAAATCCTATTAATCATGTTCATCTGCCATTAAAAGCATCTAGATGTCATTGAAATTTGGCCCATAGTTGTTAAATATAATTTAGTTCACATGCCTCAGAGTCCGAACAAAATTAGACCTAAAAATATTGCCCAAAGTTTTACCTTTCACCTAGGGTGCAAATACATGTATAGAATAATGCGCGCTTATGTGAAGTGATGAAGGGTCATAATTAAAATAAAAATATAATTGAGGCAAAGTTACTGAAATAGCAGGTTTTATGCAACGGCGCATTGCAAGGTAAGGTAACCATGGGTACAATAATTTGACATTTTAAGGCGTGTGGGATATTTCCCTCGCTGCCGACCCCCAAAAAGATGAACTTCTTTATTCATGACAGTATTTATACATGTCAAGCACCAGGATTCCAGAATCGGGATTTATGGTACGCCTGCCATAGGGGTAACAAATTCGACGATACAATGAAATGCTGGCGTCACTTAAAAAAGGTGTAGTAAATCGAAGCGTGTCGTCGCGAGAATCTAACAATTTTTGTTCCATAAAATTGTCATCCTCACTAAATAAACTGTAGTTATCAAATCAATTTAGATTATCGTCAAATAAATTTGTAATCATACCCCGTTCAAAATCCTGATCCTCTGTGGTTGATTGATTAATAGAGCATGTTTAAATCTTGACTCTATGATGTCCGTTTTATGGCTAAATTAAAAACAAAACAAAACAATGGGGAGCAGTGCTCTAATTATTTTTCCGAAATTTTGGTATTATTAAAAATTGAGTCTCTGCGCTTTCCATACATAACTCACCCCCCCCCCCCCCCATATCAATTCTAGTTGTAAACTTAAGGGAAGAGGGCGCTATCACTCTACGCAAAGCGAACGCGGCCATAGACATTTTGTATTTTGCACAGTTTTTTCACTTTGTTTTCTTGATTATGGCGAGAAACAAATTTTTCAAATAAATGTTCACTTTGATTAAGTAAGCTAAGATTCTGAATTTTTTAATAACAGGAATAACAAATTGGAAAGAAAAGAAACAGTTCTGTCACTTGTGTCAATTCGAAAGCCAAGTCAGATCAAATTCCTGTACAATATGGCCAATTTTGCTCTCAAAATAGCTCATACGCCGCATAATCATCTTCTCTGGATAACGCATAATTATTTACAGCTTACTGTTCAAGCAGTTTTTAAAAGCTTGAATTCTCAGCTTTCAAAGATGGTGCATTCATTTCGATTGGTTAAGAAAAGTCCTGTCACTTTGAACATTATCACAATAGAATCTTTACTCGATGGGTCAATATTTCCGCATATCACATGCATATCGCATGTGACGGCGTCTTCGCAAGAGGTGAAATAAAGATTCTGATTACAACTTCAGCACAATCGTGTTATAGGCTTGCCAGAATGTCTTTTCCCCAATCTGGTCTGAAGCATCTACCTACGAAAAACTATGATAAAGTACAATTATTTCTTTCATGTCCATGAGTAATTGCTCAACAGATCGACGGACAAATACCATTCAACCACAGGGAAGTTTTCTTAGGCGAGTTTTTGTACGCTAAGTAATAATTGCATGCAGTTTTCAACTGTTCGCTTCCCGTCGTCAGCGCAGGTTTAGTTGACATTTATGTGGAGCCGTATAATTTTCTGCGCAGCTCAGCTGTATTTCCACTAAACTCATGAATGCAGTGTTGCGTTTCCCCTCCCCAAATAATGGACGCGTCTTTATGTTAAGATTTAATGCCATACGTTAGATTTACATTTCATGTGGAGTAGAATTGATATGCCCCCCCCCCCCCCCGAATGTAGTTGAGATCCGTATGAAAGGAAAGAGGGGTCGTTGCAAGATTTGTACCAGGTTATGCTACAGTCACACAGACACTTACGTTGAGTTACGTCCGGTTGCGTCCAAAAATTATTTTCTTTTCTACGGATCCCCATGGAGGCCTTCCCGTCATAGTCAGCAGTAGAAATAGTGATAATATCGTTCATCAAATAAAACAAAGCAATACATAAGAAATGATAGAATAGAAGATGAAATAAGATTAAAGCAACGAAAACGTAACTACACGTAAGTGTCTGTGTGACTGTAGCATTACAATCAAGCTTTCAGGCGTCTGCCCTTCATCATGATCTGTGTAGCGATTACAAGTAAATGTATAAATGATTACACAATAACAATGTTTCAGTATATAATAATTACTCGAGGGTAAAGGGAGTCCTTTATTGGTCAGCATTTATACCATGTGGTCTCAATGTTTGTAATTTATGTATCCAATATGATTCTCTTTTCATTATGGTGCCGTGAGGTTGATACACATTTTGAATATTTGGCAGCTATTTAAATTTTTTAAAAATTGTAAAGTTTTCATATGAGAAGACAAGCTGGTAAAGTCTGGAGGTTCCTTATTGACTCGAGATTATGTTAGGGGTAGAAGACTAAAATTAACTTTGAAAAATCAGATGTTTTTGAATAATCAAGAGAAATATAATCAATTATAGAGAGGGGGCATAACGAACATGATTGATTTCAGTGATGTATTTCTTCCTCGTCTTCCTGTTTTTACTTGAGTTTATAAGGACCGTGTGTAAAAAAAAATTCCATTTTGATAATATTATAAACAGTATTAGGGGAAAATTGCATTTAGAGCACCAAATAGGATGCTGTATTAACAGTACAATACTATTTTTCAAATTTTCAGGTTGGGACCACCCCCCCCCCCGAAAAACAGAGGGCCCCATCTCGCCCTTCTCGTTGCCCCTGCTAGGATGTAAACATGTCTTAACATTTATTTCATAATTGATTGGTTTCACGACTGTTTTCTAGCGTCTCGAGTGCTGAAGTAGACCTATTCATTATCCCATCTAATTAACTCAGTTTGCTTTCTCTTTTTCTACGGGTAGGCTAACATATTGTCATTCCAAATATCTAAATGATCTACGGTTTCTGGAGAAGAGACAGTTTCTTTTTTCGAAGTAATAACCCTACGTTGGTTAACCGAGTTTATTTCTGAGGAACTATTGAAGAGCAAGATATTTCAGGAAAATTTAAAAAAATCTATGCAGGAGCTATGAAGTGTTTATATAAGTTGGTGGTAAGGGGGCTAACCTTGTTTTTATTAAAAAAAGAGTAATAAAAAAAAAATAAAAAAAAAAAACACTGGGCATGATGTTTATTTTCCGTTTTAGTATACATCCCGGCCCGTCTCCGCAACCACTACAATCATATACAATTAGACTTTAAAGCACGATTTTATCTAGAATGATAATTAGCTGAAATGACTCTTATCATCACTAGTTGGTATGCATGCAGTCATGTATGAATAGCGTGTAGAATCATATCTCCATACATAAATATATCATTAATAAAGTTATTGAAGCGACGCACGAAACAGGCACGTGTACGAAATTGATGAAATTATGGCTACCTTATATCCATCCATTAGTGTGATTGAAAAATAAACGTGCTCGGAATGGTTAACAACGATTACCAAGGTAATGGGCAACTATAAACATGTCAATTTTTACAATTAATTAGGGAATTCATTATCGTCAGTGAATGGGTAATTAAAACGATTAAGCTTGCAATGATCACAGGCGTGATCAAAGGGTTGGAACATGGAGCTCCAAGACAAGTGGCATAGGCCTATATCAGATATGCACAAGAAAGCACAACAGCATGAAACAATGATTGGTGGCAAAAACATCGGTCATGAAAATTCCGTTGTCGATGAAACCTTTACGAATTATCGGCCATATTATGACCTTATCAAATCAGCTCACCTGATAAAGTGCAGTCAACCTCGAGGCAATGATGATGATGGTGATGGTGATGATGATGATGATAATAATGACAATAATGATGTTGATGATGGTGGTGGTGGTGGTGGTGATGGTGATGATGATGATGATAATAATGACAATAATGATGTTGATGATGGTGGTGGTGGTGGTGGTGGTGGTGATGATGATGATAATAATGTCAATAATGATGTTGATGATGGTAGTGGTGGTGGTGGTGCTGATATAAATGATGATGACGATGACGGTAATGATGATGATAATGATGAGGATAGTGACATTAGTGGAATGCAAAATAGTTATCCATCATCTAATCGCACTCCCATCTCTTTTCCCCCTCTCTATAAATTATTCCAACCCCTTTCCATTCCTCTTATCTCTTTCTCTCTCCCTTTCACAATTTTTTTCCTTCTCAAGTGAACCCATAACAATATTTTTTATCAGAACAACTCAGAAAGTGAAAGATAATATTTAAATGATATAATTTACAACAAAAAAAAAAATCATTAAGTACATGAAAAAATGTATATTATAGATAAGATAATAGAAAGTATTTCCATACTTGTAGGATTAGGTTCCCTCAAAATAACACGGTAACATTGCACAAAGTAGCTTATACAGGGTGTATCAATAAAAACGGGACAGTTTTGACAAGTCTGTCAAAATTCTGTTTCAAATTATGATGTCTATATTTTTAAGTGAATAGATGCTCTGAAGTCTTATCTTTCAAATGCCATTTAAAATAATAAGTTTCGTTCATGCTTGAGCGCACACAGAACGTTTTTGTCGGAGGCTCAAAAAGGGGCTTGCGCACAAAATGGAAGAAAATGAAAAATACGATCATCAGACTTCTTGCTAATCAGCAGACGTACTCTTGACCTTTTTATTTTCTTTACCGTTATTTTCGAATTATGCTTTCAAAATTCATTTACAAAGCTATTTATTTACTTGGATTGTTTTTTTGTTTTGTTTTTGTTTTTTCACATGTTAACATGTTATCTTTTACCATTGAATATTCCTTTAAACTAAAAAAACGTCGTCAACCCAAGAAAGGGGATTTAGTTGGATGATTGCTTTGTTTGTTCGTTTGTATGATTGATTGATTTTTTGATTGATGGATTGATTTATTGATTGATCGATCGATTGATTGAATGAAGGATTGATAGATTGACCATTTTGAATGATCAATCATTTAATTAATTCATTGTTTCTTTGATTGATTGATTGATTGATTGATCGATTGATTACTGTTTGATTGATTGTTCAAATGATTGATTAAATCGTTGGAAGAATCATATTTAATCGACTCAAAAGACTAACATAATCATTGATCTGTGAAAAGTAACAATCAATCCGAATGGGTGTACCTGATTCAGAATAATGATTCAGAATAAATAATACCCTTTGAATTTAACGAAAGTTTTTTTTTTTTTTTTTTAAGCCTCCGGCAAAAACTTTCCATGTTCGCTCAAGCATGAACGAAACAAAGCAGTCAATCAATCAATCAATTAAACAACCAACCAAATCCCCTTTCTTGGCATGCTTGGGTTGACAAAAAAGATAAGTTTGAAGGAATATTTATGACAGAAAGATAACATATTGAAATGAAAACAAAAGCAAAACAATTAAAGTAAAAGAACAGCTTTGTAAATGAATTTCAGATCATAATTCGAAAATAATGGCAAAGGTAAAGAAAAAGTTGAGAGGAAGACTGCTGATTAGCAAGAAGTCTGATGATCATATTTCTCATTTTTTCCATTTTGTGCGCAAACCTTTTTTTGAGCCTCTGACAAAAATGTTCTGTGTGTGCTCAAGCATGAACAAAACTTATTTTTTCAAATTGCATCTGAAAGATAAGACTTCAGAGCATCTATGAACATGAAAATATAGACATCATAATTTGAAACAAAATTTTGACAGACTTTTCAAAACTGTCCCGTTTTTATTGATACGCACTGTATAGAAACTCTCTCTCTCTCTCTCTCCCTCTCTCTAATCTCTCTTTCTGTGACTCTCAAATAAGTTCAAAAAGTGAGATACTAATTTCTCTTCTTCAGTCGATATATCTTTGTCTCTTTCAACCAGAAGTTTGTACCAATTATGTAAACGTGATATGGGCCTCTTAGATTTGCGAAGTAACGTGCTTAGAATATGTTACCATGGCAAAATACATACTTAAAAATAAGAATTTTTCGTGTTTCTAGTTTAGTTTATTCAGGGTGACCTCTTCAGTTACCAGAACTACTATACAGGAGGGCCCTGATCATAAAAACAATGAATATAATATTTACAATAATACATGCATGAGTTCAAGAATGGTATCAGTAATAATATGTACAATAATAATTCAAGGTATAATCCAGAAACATAAAAAAAAGTCTCTATCTCTATAATATAAATAAAAGTATGTGAAGGGTACAAATATACATCTTTAAATGGTGCAAACAGAATAATGCAAATCTATGGGCACCTTTTAAGGATGCAAGTACGTTTTTACTAAATTTGCAATCTTCCATCATTTAGATTAATTGTCTGGGGATAGTTGTTTAGAGAATTCCTGTGTGCCACAGTTTGAAATTCACAGATTGTCTAGAACATTCCTTATAGAATATTATTATTTGTTGTTGACAAAATATTTTACAGGTTGCTTATCAGATACAAAGGACTATTACACAAATTTATTGCTTGTGCTTTCATCTCTGTTACTCTCACGGGTGTACCAAAATGCACCCATGGCACACAGAAGGTTAAGCAAAATAAAACCAATTCTTTGTTGGTTCTCTTAAATCTGGATAAATCACATCACTCTTGATTTCCTAGAAATGGGATTTTATGTATTTCGATTGATTATGATAAAAACATTTCTTCGCTCAAACCATCTCTCTAATATTCCACTCCACGAATCTTTAAAGACGCACTAATAAAACTCTTCGGTTACATTCGGCAAAGATCGTATCAGTTGGTAATTCCTCGGCATCCCATTGATTACCAAAACTGCGTCTGTAAACAACATCTTCGCGCAACTTTACTGCATTTGTAGGGAATTTTCGGTCGAGCGATTTAAATTGAAACACTCATTAAACGACCTGTTTAAGCCACTGATGTTAATGTAAATGGCCCGTATTCTCAAATTGGTCCCAAGTTAAGCTACAGCTTAAATCTGTGGTTTAACTATGGTTAGCAAAATGTGACACTATATCGAACAGTAAATGTTCAATTTATCAGAAATTTTGGTACTGAAACTATTAAAAACTGCCTGGGAATGATAAGAACAAAAGTTTTCCAATCATTGAAGCACGATTCCAGAATCCAGTAAATGTGTAAGGACCATAACAGTAGACAGACTGTGTCACAGTTTGGTACCCATAATTAAACCACAGATTTAAGCTTTGGATTAACTTAAGGCACCTTTGTGAATACGGGCCAATCTTTTTATCTACGTTGTCATCATCGTCGCCATCGTCGACATGGAGGGCACTCGACCTTCATCGTGATTTTAACTGTTTCGGCATGATGGAGTAAAAAGTGGTTTCTTTCGACAAATATCCTACTGACCTAGGCCTGTTTCTGTCCATTGCCTGATCGCAGTAGACAGTCAACGGGTCAGCCCCCGTCTCATCTACTGATTCGCTTGGTTTGATGTCACAAAGCCCTAGGGGTTGAGCTCTAAGAACGTCGAAAACTTCACTCTCCTGTTGGATTGGTTTTGGAATTCGAAGTTGTTGAAGTCTTTTATTCCTCTGCAAGTAAAATAATTGAACAAGTGTTTTGTTGAGGTTTACATGTTGCAAATGGCATGAATGGTAATACAAAGGCAATTTTTTTTTTTTTCTGTTCACTAAAAATGTAATGTTTCGTGTAAATATCATTCAGTAAATGTAATAATATTATTTGCACAAAAATATAGAATAATTAAAAAATATTGCAGTGCCCTTTTTTTTTCTAAAATGATGATAAGTTTCTTTTTTTTTTCTGCTTGTAAGAAAATGATTCAAATTTCAAAATTTAAATCATATTATACAGCCCTACTAACAAATCTAAGACCTTTTATTTTTCGTTAAGTACAATTATATTATTTAATATCATAGGTGAAATTCACCCCACCACAGCCAATATATTACTTTGAGAATACCTTTCGCACGTTGATGATGTTTTGGAAGTAAATGTCAAGTTTTCGAGACGTTCGAAACCATCTTCTGTACACAAGAACGGCTAATATGAGAGACGGGACCAGAATGGCAAAGCCGATAACTAGTATAAGCCAAACTGCAGAGACTGGAGATTTGAAGTGACGGAGAAAGAGGTGTAAAATAGAGACAAAAGTTGGAGATTCCAATATGATATGAATAGAGGATGCCTTAGATCATACAATATACTGGATATCATATTACGTACGACAAAATACTTCAATTCGTCGCACGCATCACGAACCGTCATCTTTATTCTCCTTATTCTCTCTTCTCTCTTTAAGGGCCTGTCCAACAGAAGGCGATCGTTGTGGCGACAACCTATGCATGTTAGAACCTGCCAGAATCGTGTCAGAATCGTAGGTGACCAAAGATCATCATCGTATCTACGACTCTGTCTATGGATTAAGCTACGATCATACGACTGCTTCACGCAACATAAGCTTAACAATAGCTGGCTATCCGTACAAACAATGGCCTCGATCCTTCGGCGCACGTCGCGGCTCGACTTCTCTGTCGCAGCTTAATCAACAAATATATGAACTTGCGCACTGTGGCTAATCCTTGCGATTGACCACAGGCGATCGAGTGTGTTTCTCCTGATGGCGCCGCGCTGTCGCTCGAAGTCTAGGCTTCGCGTGATAGTCCTCTTCAGCGCGCATACAATTTGGGTAAACGTTCGAGAGATTTTTGAAAATTTCAAAAATTTAAGCGGCGAACTGCACGGTATCTGAATGGGACGCGATCCCTGCATTTGGTGAATGTAAGTGTGGCGACAGAAGGCGTTAGCGGCTTAAATTTCACTGCTTTTAGGTGCAGTGGATCGTGCATACGTACGCCTGGAGCGGCGACAACCTACAACTGGCCGCCCGTTCCGCTAGTCTAAACACATTCTAATCTGGCGAATCCAATCTACGATAGCAACCTTGTCGCGACAAGAGGAAGACAGGCTACGGTCATTGAGTCAACCCACAAATGGACGCACGGCTATTGTTTAACTTGTTGAGAACCACGGCGACAAAATTTTGGCCTGACGTATTTGTTGGCACAGATACGCGTAGATTCAAGATCTTAACTAGGCGATTAGACTGCGCATAGTGGCGATGGGTACTAATAAGTAGTTCGTAGGTTGTCGTCAACAACGATAATAGCCTATCGTGGGGACAGGCCCTTTATTGATACAGGAGAGAAGGTCGTAGTGCGTTGCGACGAATTGTGTGAATTCGTCTGATGGCTTTCTGAAAATTATCTATTTTTGGCCAAAAGTATTCGACAATGTGGTCATCTTCGCCAACACTTTCAATAAAAATGCCCTACGTTTGCAATTTTCGCTAATATTTGTTCCAAATAAAAAAATGTTTTTAGTGGTGGATCCAGGCGGGGTTACAAGGGTACGCAAACGCCAACCCGCCTATAATTTTTGAACCACTCTTTGACTTTACATGTTATGAAATCATGATGCTTCCAACCTTTTTCGAGCCTGGCACTTTCTTATCCTTAAATCTTGGATCACCACTGGTTAATTTACGAACACTGTTTGTAACTGTTTCCGGATAGATCTAATTTATTTCCCAATCGTAGAAAACGGTTAACAATTTTCAAAAATATTTAATGGAAACGTTGACAAGCCTTTATTCATTACTCTCAAAGAAGAACCTACTTCGTTTTGGAGAATCCGCATATCATGGTGATCACGCTTTCGTATCGTGTTGCCTTCTAGTTTGGTAACCCTCGTCGTGATCGTGCGTTGCGGATATTTCGAATTCTGGACTCCCTCTCCTCGTCGTGAATCCATCTCCGGCAGCTCGACCTGGCGCTCGCCCTCCCTCATATCCGGCATTGGCTGACGCCGACTGTCGCATTTCTCGAAAGAACGGGAATGATGATGTTATCGGCCATACCTTAAATTGAATGATGTATCTTTCGAGGGGCCGTTAGGATGTCAGGACCATTCCCATCGACCACTTTACCTATGGTCGGGGCAACTCGTTAACTAAGAACACGCCTCGAAGATTGCGCGTTGATGGATGCTATACAATATACGAATAAGATATTGCATATAGTGCCTGCATGATTTCTCTATAAAATCAGGACAAGACCGAACGAGCCTTAAGTCGCTATTCACATAGAACTTGGTTTTGATGAAGTCACTTTGCTTTCGACTGGGATCCGAACCAAGATCTCCCTTCAATACCTAAAGTACAAACTAAGCTATTCAGTCTCTTATTGTAATAGTAACGCAAGTCAAGTATTGACGATCGGTGTAAATAATTTAAGATCAATCTACCAGCCTGAGAGATAGTAGTGCAAATATAAGATATTAGCGATTTATTTATCAATTTAGTAGCGTTGTTCTGCAACATGGGTTGATACTCCATATTGGAGCGTCGTAACTTCAGTAGGTGGTAACATTACGACAAGGCAAACACGCGCTACGTGCCAGGTCGGGTTACATGCACTCACTCCAATAACATACATCCCGTGTCCCGGAGACATTCAACGTGACGAACGTAGCGTTGGTTCGCTGTTGTTTTGCGTTGTACGTGATGTGGCCGTAATGTATGATCACGCCCATTTTGGGTCAAGGTGGCGACCAATGTGACATTCGATGAAAGGATGGACGCCACTCCGCGATACTTTCATATCTACGGAGATGAATGGGGGTGTAAGTTCGGAACAATATGGATGAGTTCTTTAATAGCGGAAACTGCATTCCAGCATTGGTACTTAACTGAAAAGTCGATGAATCACCATGGATCTCTGTTTAAAATTTCCCTACCCTTCATTGTGACTTTCATTTTTAAAGGATAAAATTAACTTCTTCATGAATATCTTGCGTTTCAATATAATCTTTGAGCCGGGCCTTGGATAACATGAGAAAAATAAACATGAAAAAAAAAAATCTAAAGCATTAAACAGGCGTGAACAGCACCACAGGAATCCTTTTTAGGATTAGATTCTGAGAATCTAAGAACCCCTTAATGAAATATAAGTAACCTCCTTGGGCGTCTGGACGAGAACTGTTCGCTGATGGGGCCATCGCCATGCGTCGTTGAACGGTTGGAGCCGAAAGGAATAACGGTGGTGAACGGTGTAAGGCTCCAACCACGGTATGGTGATGAATCGGGGACGTTCCATCTGCCTTGTTGATTAACTGATCGACATTTTCTCGATCTGTTTGAAAATATTAAAATTATAGAGGAGAAATTCGAAGCCGACAATTTCTGATACCAGTTAATACGTTCGATGAAATGCCCCCCCACCCCGCCCCCCAAAAAAAAAGGAAAAGAAAAAGCGGCTTGTCCCACATAAATTGGGGAGCACACAAAGTGATCCGCACACTTGAACTTTTTGACGGGGCTTCTGATTATTCTTCCTATTTCATTTTCATAATTGAAATAATGTTCCCGTTCTTGATAATGTTAAGAGGATAATGACTAATGCATATACGTGTTTAATTCCTGGTCGCCGGATTTCTAGCTATCAAAGTACATATTTTTAATTTCGGCCTCTATAGAATGATACCGTTCTTGGTACAATTCAGAATGTGTCGCACAGTTTTTTATAGTATGCTGTGAGGTATAATATCCAATCTTGTTTACCTTCGCAGAGGGTATTGTTTTTGCTGAGTAGGGTTCCATTTAAGGCACAGTAGAGCACGTTGTATCCAGATACCATGTCGCCAAACTGTTGAAGGTGAGTCCATTCGATTTCTACAACATCTGGCATACCCTGGACTGTATCTATCGTGAAGTTTCTTGGAACGAAGGAGGGGACTGTAAAATGAAATAACAAAAAGTCTATTGGTATACTCATGCAGCATAAACTGAACAAAGATAATGGTGAGGGGCGAAATAGCATGGGGGCCTGAGGCTCAAGGAATCAAAATCCCTGCCCCGGATGATTTTCAAGACATGTCTCTAGCTTGTCAGATATTCTACAATGTTCTAAAAGAAAAGGAGGAGATGTTAATTCATTATGTCTGTAAAGTGACACATTAAGAGGAGAAATAATTTAATAATAATGGTAATATAATATAAGGCGCTATATCCACTTTAAATCAAGGGATCTAGGCGCACATGTGCAACAAAAAAAAGAGAAGAAAATCACATAAGAGAAATGTCAACATTTGTACAACACAATATCATGGATAACACAGAAGTGACAGTACAATACATAAAGACAGGCGGAAGATATTTTCCTATGTATTGAAAGTACCTGAACAAACAAAAATAATCATACCTTTTTGAGGCGTCGTGATTTTTACTGAATGTTTTGCACTTCCTCCAAGTTTGTTGAATACTTGAACCTCTACGATGTACGGAGTGTTTGGCTTCAGGTTCGATATGGTTACCTTCCGAATAACCGGGGACGAGTCTGACCACTGGATTGTTGTATTGAGCCTAAAAGACAGATAATACTATTGTATTTTTTGAAAATATCTCGAACAAAATTATATCTGAGAACGAAATTTTACATTCATAAATTAGACTCTAGCCATTATGTATTCGCTTAAATGTTACGTATAATTCATTAATCTACCGAACGTATTCGTTTGAACAAACCTCAGCATGAAGTATATATAACAAGTGGATTAGTAAATTCCGCGATGCGCAATATATGTCCCCGCCGATAATGTAAAATTCCCATTGGGTTAATATTGCACGTGGGATATGAGCTATCTATCATATATTAAACGGGAATCGAATCGTTGTTGAGAGTTAAAAAAGGCGAAGAAGTTGTAGCAGTTTTGTACCAAGTGCTGACATATAGGTTCAAGTAGTCTTAAGGTCAAAGGTCATGAGGGGTCAAAAGTCAAAATTCGGTAATGAAAAGTTTTGTAGTGCTGCACAGTGCATTACAAAAGCAAACGGAACGAGATCGTGATGGAAAAATGGCGAAGGAGTAGGATTGGTAGCCAATTAACAAATAAGGTCAAATATCAGGCACAAGAGGTCAAAAGGTCAAAATTCTTTGAAGATATGTTTTGTAGCCATCACCTAGTGCTATCACATAAAGCAAGCGAGATCAGAAATTGGCATGAAAAATGGTGAAGGAGTAGGCATTTAAGCGAATACTAATATAGAGTAAAAAATCCAAGGTCAAAGGTCAAAGGGTTGCAAAAGTCAAAATCCGTGAAGAAGTTTGTAGTCCTCACATAGTGCTATTACATAAAGCAAACGGAAATCGAAATCTGATGAAAATGGCGAAGGGAGTAGCATTTTTAGCCAATTAACAATATAGGTCAAAAACTCAATCAAAGGTCAAAGGCGAGGTCAAATAATGTCAAAATTCCGTGAAGAATTTTGTCAGTCGCTCACTACGTGCTGAGTACATAAAGCAGCGGATGATCTGAATCGATGAAAAGGTGAAGGGAGTAGCATTTTTTAGCCAATTAACAATATAGAGTTCAAAAATCAAGTCAAGGTCAGAAGCGGTCCAAAAGGTCGAAAATTCCGTGAAGGTTTATCCCACCTAGTGCTATATCTAAAGCAAAGCAGAATCGATAATCGTGATGAAACAATGGCGAGAGGATAGCGATTTGTTAGCCATTAAGCATTATAGGTCGAAATATCGTAGTTCAAATCAAGGTCAAATGCTGTGAAGGAGTTTGTAGCTGATCACCTAGCTGCTTATCATATTAAAGCAATACGTGAATCGAGAACGGATGAGAAAATTGCGCGAAGAGTAGCAAATTGAAATTTTGATCACATAGGAGCGACGGACGGGAGGCGTGACGGTCGGAGGACGGACGGACGGACACACACACACACATACGTACGGAGCCCGTTTCATAGTCCCCTGCTCGAACTCGTTCGGCGGGGACAATAAAATTGTATCAACATGATAGTAATCGAATAACCCATGAAATAAGACGTTGACACAAATATATCAGTCAAATCTAAATGATAATAAATTTAGAGTTGTCTTGTTTAAACGATTTTTTTTTTTTTTTTTTTTAATAAAAAAAAACTGCGAATCAAAATTTTCTATTGTGCAACAATATTTCATGCATTTCAAAGGAGAATAAATTTACGTCAATGTGATGAATAAAAATAATTTGATTAAAATAAATCATAGGTCTCACCATATGTCGGTTAGGTAATCTCTCCATCGAATCTTATACTTGATGATGACGCCATTTGGCTCGACAGGTGCGATTATAGAAAGAGCGATAGATGTCGGAGATTTGGTGTAGTTCAGTGTAGGAGTTTGGGGTGCTGCAATGTCAATGATATTTATTTTACATTGTAAACTTGACAAACTAAATATTGTTTTGGCTATCTTTCGTGATTTTCGGAAATATTTTTTCTGATTTCAAATTCATATTTTGAATTAAGTTTGCCTTGACAAAAAATCCCTTTGTTAAACACCTTACCTTTATTACCATAAATCAAAACTTTTGACTCGGTAAAAATTAATTTGAATTTGTTTAATTCCTCCGAGGACATAAGTTTCACCTGGAGAAAACAAATAGGTGTCATGTGTACCCCGATCATAACAAAATTATCATTACTATTATGCAACAAATCAACAATTGATTATGGCAATCATAATTGTAATAAATATGGAATATACACCTTCTAAAGGACATTAAAAGATATTCATCCGATATTATAAAAATGTGGCACTGGCGGATCTAGGATTTCTTTTTTTTTTATGAAGGGTGGGGGGCGGGCCCGCAAAATACAAACTTTCGCATTTTTAGACATTTCAATTAGGTTTTTAGGGGGCCGAGTTATTTCATTTTGTCTTTTACTTACGGCTTGTCATGTCCAATATAGTGAAAGTTGTCTGTTCTCCGTGGCCTGCGCTGTTGAATCCAGAAATATATCCTTGATAATCTGAGAACGAGTCCAGGCCTGAGAAAAGAATATATGGTATTGTTTGACTTATAAGTCAAAAGTTAGCTGCTATAATAGATTGTAAGATTTAATTTAAAGTTTCGCAATGTATGCATCTTAGGTGCCCCACTACTTAAACCTTGCTGTACGTCACATTCTGTAGAAAATGGCAGTCCTCATGTTTGGAGATCATTATAATTTAACACAATTTTTATCTATTCATTTCTCGAAAATATGCCAATTTGTATTCACGGACAGATTCCCCACTCGACGTAGCCTAACCACAAAATATATTTTGATCATTACGCCTACTAGCTTCTTTATGACTCACATGATAAGTCATGTTAAAACAGAGTCAGTAACTCATGTAGGATATTTATCCAGGATAATTCTTAAAGTTTCAATGGCGGATCCAGGATTTGAAAATATGGGGGGAGCCAGGCCCGATATATCGGGGGCACCACCAAAATTTTATGATTCTAACATGTACCGTCAATATGCGGTTTTTAAATTAATGGTGTCCCCAGCACCCCTGTTTGGATCCGCCGCTGGTTTGTTTGATGAGCTATAACTCCTTACTTACTTAAAATAGTGTGATCGCTTACCTCGAATAGTGAACGCCGTTTCGTTTGTTGTCCAGTTGCGTCCCAATGAAGGAATTTGTATTAAATAACTGACACGAGAAGTCCCGTCAAGCCCCTGGTATATAAGTGTTACAAAGTATCGGTTATTATTTGTATGTTCAAACTTTAGAGTCATGAAAATAGCCTTCCGAATAGATGAATACCAACAACGTAATTATCTAAAAGTTATTGTATGTATTTTACAAAACCAAAGGAATATGGGACTATGCACGTCGCGTACATTCAGTTTGTTAAACGTATGATGAGCTAGGCCTCTAAAATATGGCTATTGATTGAATATTCGTCAGTAGATATTTAGCAGATTTATATTCACATGTTAGAATTTGATATGCATCGTCACACAATAATTGTGTTCAATGAATATTTGTTTAAATTCTATACCAGTAAGTGCCAAATAAGCTACATTAACTTGATCTTTTACATTAAATATACGAAATTCCTGACTACATTCACGGTTACTAATTCAAGGTGTTGACCTTGTGTCTATTTTGGTCTTTGAATTGGCCTTCAATATTATTGGTAAAAATTAATTACTAAATTTATGTCGTTCTAAGTCCCAATGTTTCGAAACAATGTTTCATTGCACTACATGTAGAATGTCCAATCCATGATCGTATTACATTTTGAAAATTACAATATCTCACCACCAAACAAAAAAGAAGTCTTATCTAAATGTTTGTGTTGAGAAATACTGAGGAAAAATATTGAAGAAATATATGAAACGTTTAGGCCAAGATTGAAAACAATATTTTTTTCTAAAATGAGAAGATTTGTGGAAGAAAATAACACCTAGGTATTCTTCAGCTCCTGATGACATGCCAGTGTGATTATGGTGATGAAAGAGGATGATAAGCTCATTTGTAAGATACCAAATGGGTCATTCAACCAAAAAAAAAATTTGTGGAGATATAGTAGGTTTTATGACATAAAATAAGCTCATTTGTAAGATACGAAATTGGTCATGGTACCACAAATATATCTGAAGAAATTATTAAATATTGATTGAGCAGAGTGAGAGAAGGGTTTGTATCTTGCCTTCCAGGAGAGATGAACTGCCCTGTCAAATGGGTGTCCTGTCATCCTTTGATCAGTTTGGGCTAAAATCTTTACAAACCCCGTTGGTGCTGTGCAAAATAAAGTGCTTATAATTATAATAATCTCGTATATAAGGAATGATGTACTGTCAATCACCTTTTAGGGAATGGAAATTTTTTAATGGCATCGGCCATAAGGCAAGATATACTGAAACAATGCCAGATACAGATGCGGATAGCGGGTGGGGGGGGGGCACCCTCAGACAAAATAATGTGCTCTGAGCGTCCACAGACTTGGTTCTAGGGACAACTACTCAATGGCAGTTACCCCGGACAACTACCCCCACTAAAACTCTACCCCATAACTTTACACCTCATCCTAACCCAATTTCTGGGGATAATGGACTGGGGAGGGGGGGGGGGTTGTCCTGATATTCACAGACTTCAATGGTGGATTTTAAACGTCGAAGACACAATTTATAAATGGGGGAGGGGGCTTTTATGGACTTCTCCATCAAAATGCTGGATACGCTTTGTTATGGAACTTTCAGGGGTGAAATTTCTATCTTGCAGTAAAATGCAATGTTTTGTTGACTCGTGTATTTAAATTGTACTCTTAAAAATAGACAAATAACCAATCAACAAACAACCAGTCTAGCAATCTCATTCCAAAACAAAAGGAAATATTATTACCTCTTTCGAATGTCCGAGCAGTAACGTTTTTTGACCAGGTACCAAATTCAGCATCAGAACTCACTTTGGCTCGTATACGTAAGTAATGTAAGGTACCTGGTAGTAGACGCTTCAAAATATGACGTTTTACCCCGTTGCAACCTCTCAAATCTCTCCACTGATCCTGAAGGGGGGGGGGGATAAATGAAAAATATGCAGGATAATTATTATTCATATTGTAATTATCATTATTAGCATATTAAATATGATCCATTTTAAATAGTTTATAAATACTTTGTCATAATACTTCGTCATAACATATCTGTCAGGTGTTTACCCTCTCTTGTTTTGGAAAAAAAACAACACTCATTGATTAAATAGGTTTTTTTTTTTTAAAGGGGTTTTCACAATTTCGGGCTACACCCTCCCTTCCCCCCCCCCCCTCATTTTTCGATCCGCCTTTGCTATGGTAGCAGCGGATCCAGCATTAGCACGTGCAAAAGATTGTATCAGCCCACGCACAAGCATAATAATAGCCGTTATTTTCCCCCAGACAATTGGGCCAATAAGAGCCAAAGCTGATCCGGACCTGATAGCCGAGTCATGGTAGAGTCACACCGGCAGACCGACCTCAAACCGATCACCCCAAAACACTTTTGTGCCAATCGGGATGGATTCGGCATCCATCATGATAATTATGGCAGGGTTCGGTCTGTTGTCGGTTTAACGTCGGTATGAGGTCGGAATTATCGGTTTTTCAAGATTCAAGATTAGATTCAAGATTACTTTATTGATTTTTCTTTCATGTTTTCAAAAGTTAACAAAACAATAATCAAATTAACAACATCAGTATGTAACATAAAACATTTTGTTCAAAAGTAACAGAGAAAACAATTATAAAGAAAATTCAGGAACCAGCAAGAAGCAAAGCTTGTAAGGCGCTGGTCCCTTTAATATAAAATAGAATACAAAAGTAAGCATTTTTTTTTTTTAACTGAAACATATTCATAATCTTAATTGAATAATTCATAATTCTTGCCCCATCCCAACACGGACAAAAACTGACTAACAGCGCACGCACTGTCAACCAGTCACTATCATGCCGGGATGAGGCAAGAAATATAATTTACAATTATTATACAAAAAGAAGGAAAAAACAAACTTAGAGAGACAAAAAAAAAACCCGGGAAGGGACTAGGGTGGGGAAGGGGGGGGGGGGTGTCGATGATTTAGATAATGATTTTTTTCTATTGTGTGCATGAAAAGTAAAGTTTGCTCTTTGGTGATATTTGATCCTTGGTGATTTTAAATCAGTCTGGTATCGGTTTGAAGAAAGGGTGGGGGTGGAATCTTTGAAGCATGTTCGAAAGATCCCTCCCCGACCATTCGTCAGGGAGTTGTCGGAGACGAGTCGGGGTCAGTTCGAGAAGAGCGGGGAGCATTCGGTCTGGGTTCGATCTCGGTTCGGAATAAAAGATCGGAATGTGGTCGGTTTCAACACCAGGTTCAGTCAAATTGCTATCGGCCGAACTAATCCCGATTCAACATCGATGGGGTATTGAATAGAGACTTTCTTCCCGACTCAATACCGAACGAAGCCGCTCTATCTCCGATACCAAACCGCAGAGGGGCTGTATTGAGACCGACAAGAAAACGATGTCAAACCAAAAATGCTGAATAGATTCGGGGCGCATAGGATAATTATTTTAACATTTAAAAATGCTTCCAGTTGCGCCATGGTAAATCATATGGCTAATAACCATCCGTGTACTTTGGGGGAAGGTGGCGGGGGCACGGAGCCACACGGATGGGCGTGAAGGGGGCATAAAAATGGGAAGAAAAGGGGGGACAGAGGGATATGAAAAGAAGAGAACTAAAATTTAAAAAAAAAAGAAAAAAAAAAAAGAAAAAGACAAATAAAATAGAAAGGAGGGGAAGGGAAGAAAAGGAATATATAGATATAGGCCTAGAGAGATGGGGGAAGGGGGGAAAAGAGGGGAAAAGAACAATAAATAAATACAAAAATAGTGGAAGTGGTTCTAAATTGATCTCTAACTTAGGACACCATATGGACCCTAAAATTAGGGAGTGGCAAATTGATCTCAAACTTAGGGGGTCCCAAAGTGATCTATAGTTGAGGGGAGCAAATCATTTTCCAAATGGTAATTACATTCTGTTCCTGAGAATTTCAACTCCGGTTTACATGATACTCGTGAAAAGATAGCAAAATTTTAGTATTCTTTGCCTTCGGGTCATTATGTAGATACAATTTGTTTCTTACCCTTCACGCTCACATTTGTTCTTCTCAAAGGGGTAATACATTATTATTTTTTTCTTCATGAAAACGTTATTTAGGAAATAAACAAATATGAAGTTATTGTGCAGTGTTCGGTTGTGATTATATCAACAAGACATCGTGAAATGAAAATAAAATAAAAAACCAGATAATTTACTTTGAAAGAGGAGCTTTATATACATTCTCATTGTACATTTTAGCTGTACACTTAAGTTTTATTGTTGAGGAGGGGGTTATCATTTGGAAATTACTTGGGGCGTCAAAATCAGTTCCGGCCCTGTTGTGAAATCCTGGATAAGTACATAATGACATGAAAATAATATAATATTGATTTAGAACCCACCAACATCTATCCAAATTCAATTCATTGGATGAATAAGAATCAAAACAAAACGAAACAAAGAGAATAATAATAATAATAATAGTTACATTTATATAGCGCTTAATACATATATCCACCTTGGTGTTTCTAAGCGCTAATAGTGTTAACTAATTATTACCCGGCTTAGCTAGGCTACCCCGCAAGGTGCTCACAGCATTCAAGGAATTTCTTCCTACCGGTACCCATGTGATTATAAGTCCGCAGACCTATCCACTCGACCACACCACTCCCACAATTCAGTGTGCAATCGGGGAGGGGTCCAGGAAGAATCGGGGAGGGTTCCAGGGAGAATCGGGGTTGTCTGTATTAGGGCCAGGCTTGCATCGTTTTCCGATCTTGAAATTTTCATTTAATTTTAGTCGGTTTGAGGTCAGTCTGGCCGGTGTGACAGCACTATCACACCAATGAAACCGACTCCAAATTGACTAGCTTGCCATTCGTGGTAATGGTATACTTTGTTCGGTTTGGTGTCGGTTCGGGGTCGGTTTCACAGCTGTTACTCGGCTATAGTGTAAATAAAACGGTCTAAGAGGGGTTTCTGCTACTAGACTAGAAACTAATTTTTGGATAAATTTGGAAACTGACCAGATATATATAATATGAAAAAATGAGCAAAGAAAATGGGGTACCATCGGGATTCGAACCTGAGACCTCCTGGTTACTAGTCAGG
>CALNVZ010003432.1:23889014-23911173 GCA_940671915.1 Paracentrotus lividus | reverse complement strand
CCGCTCTACCATCTGAGCTTAGTAAGCCCCGGATGGGTTGTCCCTAATACCCGTTAACTTTACCCGTTAACTTTAACTCTTCCATGAAGAGTTTAAGTTAACGGTATTAGGGACAACCCCATCCGGGGCTTACTATAGCTCAGATGGTAGAGCGCCTGACTAGTAACTAGGAGGTCTCAGGTTCGAATCCGATGGTACCCATTTTCTTTGCTCCTTTTTTCAGACTAGAAACTACTTACAAATGCTGTGAGCCAAGTTTTGTTATGTGTTGAAGAGTATTGCAGTTGAATGCAATAGTACACCATTGGGCACACTGGGTCAAGAGGGGAGCCCCATCGGATTTCGATTTCATCGGTACTAAGAGCAGTAGCGTTGATCTTACTAGGGGGCTCCATAAGAACTGGTGGACAAATTGTAGAAATCACGCAAAACAAAGAAAACAAATAATGATGTGGAAAAAAAATTAAATATGGAGAGTAAAATAATCTTGAAAAAAAAAATCCAAAACCATCCAAATAAGCAAACGAACATTGAAAACTGTCCAGATAAAGTTCTAAACAGTAGGGTTATGCGGCGGTCACAACTCGCCGTACCTTCGACGTGCAACTCCCTACGATGGATTTCGTAGAAATTCTGGCAGCGGAGTACCTTGTAGGTACAATGCATGTACGACGTGCAGAAGTTTTTACAACGCAGGAATCGCAGAAATTGATCAACGACCTGTGCATGCATTGTACATGCAACGCAGGCTACGTTGATGGCACGTGCCCCGTAGCCTACGACGAGTTGTGACCGCCGCATTACTCAATGGTGGATTAGGCCTTCTTCCTTTCCATAACATTGAGTTTATTCTCAGCCCGTTAAAATAAATTTTAGAAAAATAAATTACCTAAGATCTTAAGATCGACAATTTTGGGCCTTTGCCTCTCTCCCACCCTTCCTGCGACTAAAAAAAATACAAGAACTGACGTGAGTGAATGAACTTTTCTCCAAACCAGGCTGCAAATGGGCCGAAGGAGAAAAAAATCACGATTACAATATAGGCCTAAATTTCCAATCATATCATTATGCCTCCAAAAATCAAATTAGATTAATAAAATTTTAATTGGATATTGGTGGAAATGAACTGCACTGAGTTAAATTACACTGATAGAATAACAAATTGAATTTACCAAAGTTAAATAAATTCAAATAAAATTTCTTACCTTGGGTATGTTTGAATACCATCGACTCAGTGATGTTTCCATTTCGAGTCACAGCAGAGAATGAGATATTCAGATTACTCCGACAGTTATTATCATCATAGGTCACTGTGACGTCACAAGATGCAGTGTGTGACGTCACGTTTATAGAACAGCTCCCATCGTAGGTCATGGGTCTGAGCATAGTGAATAAATCAATTCCACAATGCAATTTTGATTTGTTATATCTTTTGCTATATAGTGTGTCCCAGAAAGAACTATACACTTTTGAAATTGCTACAAAATAATAATATATGTTTCTGGGAGAAAATATTCATATGTGAAGAAAGCTCATATCCTCAACTATCATTTGACACCCAAAAAGTCCGAAAATTCATGCATGCTTCAATGAGCAATACCCACTTTTGTGAAGGACACAAAAACGAGGCTGCGCAGGATTCGCTATGCATTTGCCACCTTCCTATGGGCGGCCATGAGAGATAAAAAGTAATAATGGTGTGAATCGGCTAATAAAGACAAAATAAACCAAAAGAAAAAAAAAAACAAACAACAACAACAACAACAATAAAACAAACATTAATAACATGAAACAGAAAGGTTTTCCTTACAATTTTGCATAATATTGATGTTTTTTTTTTACTTTTGGTTATTTTGTCTTTGTTAGCCGATTACACATGATTGATTTTTATCCTCATGGTCGCCCATAGGAAGGTGGTAATGAATAGCGAATTCCTGCCCAGCCTCGTTTTTTGTGTCCTTCACAAAAGTGGCATTGCTCATTGAAGCATGCATCATTTTCAGACTTTTTGTGTTAATAATAGTTGAGGACATGTGAGCTTTCTCTACATATGAATCTTTCCGCCAAGAACCATATATTTCTTATATGGTAGCCGTTTCAAAAGTGTATAGTTCTTTTTCTGACGAAATACGACATTTACCAAATCATATGGGAGCTTAATAATATTAGTTTGTCTAATAGATATTTCCCAAGCTGTACATTCAGATTTAAAAACGTAGACAGTAGGAACTAGCTGAAATTTAAATCATCCTCCTCTGTCAGATCCTGGCTAGACATATTTTGCCAAAAGCTTGAAATACATATTTAAAGTTAAGCTTCATCTGATTGTCCTATATTCGACTTTTTTGCGTTACACATTTCCAGGCAATTGTCAAAATGTTAAAGTTGAGAATAATTACATAATTTGACATTGCATGCCGACGTAAATTTCGTTTCCCTTCTCAAGTTTTTTTTTTTTTTTTTTTTTTTTTTTTTCAATCACTACAGCCGAAAATTTTTCTTTGGTGTGTATGTGGAATCTTTCCATTTTGGTTACCCCATGATGTGTTTCTCCACACATGGCAAGTGGCTTGAGATTTATTTAAAGTCAATACGAACAAACGGCCTTGTATAGCACCACCTCGAGTCCTCAACATCTCAAATCTGCACTGGATCCATTCTGAGCAGTGTGGTCTTATAATATAGACCCACTTGAACGATAACACACTAATTCACTACTCAATATACTTATACCGTAATAATTATGTTAGCAAAACAAGTATTTTTCCCCTCAAAACATTTTAGCTTCCTATATACATTTAGATAATAGGCTAATTTTATTAACTGTAATAGCAGTAGTTATCTGTAGCAATAGTTATTTCAAAGGTATGTTTTAAGACTAGCTATTCATAATATACCGTCAATGAGGGTGTTGGTCAGTTCGCTCTCGCTTTAAGGGTCTTAAATGCGTATTTATTGAAAATAAATCATAATTGACGATTAGAGGTATCGCTACAGTAATTACTTGTTAATGCCAAAACGCAAGTAGGAGACATCACTTATTAAAACCTCTGCATCCGGATCTTTTAAGTCATCACGTGACCAGCTGCATGACAATGCAGACCCGTTAGAACTGGTACAACGCGGATTGGTCTGGGCAGAGCTGCCTGTGAATCCACAAAAAGAAAACCATGTTATTAGTGTTTGATATTCGAATAGCGCCCTCGTTTCTTATATAAATAGAGAAGTCGTTAAATATCTCACTAAATGCAATTATAAATGTTAATGGAATTTATTTGAAATATAATTGCATTGTAATTGAGATAAGTTACGTATTCTACTTAACGATATGACAAGACATTTCATCTATATAATGTCGAAATGTTATGAAGTTGTCTGCATACTTGAGTCCAAAGGCCCGCGACGCCGATATTCCTATCCAAATTGAAATGCTGCAGTAAATATAATGAAAAATACTGATGACCGCGAGCCCGATCTCCGTCCCCCCCCCCTCTCTCTCTCTATAAGTTATGAATTACGCTTTCAGGTGAGGGTTCGATTTTTTTTTTTGGTATTGCGAGCTTTCAATCTTGCTCTTGGAACTCCGGCCTTGCGGGACTAGCTCCTGGATCTCTGGTTCGGTATCTTGGATCTTTGTTCTCACGGGCATTCGGTCAACTGTTTGTCATGTTTGTGGGCCGTTTAATTTGTCACTTCGAAACATTAACTCTTTTTAGTTGCCAAATAACATGTTGTACCAAGTCGCCATTGTGCAATTTTTATTTTATTTTATTTTTTTTTTTTTTACTTATTTTTATTTTTTTATTTATTTATTTTTTATTATTATTAATTATTATTTTTTTTTTTTGGGGGGGGGAGTGGCGATGTCGCTTTTTGCAAGGTATCATGTCATCATGTCAAGTTGGCAGATAATTTATGAGCACGCTTATGCTTGTGCAATTACTTGATTCACATTATGCTTACAGAGACATCCCTCTCCGAAGCGATCGAGGTTACATGTATAATATTCATACAATAAATAGGCCGACTTTTATTTTTCATGTCACACCTGATCGCCTTAATGGCATAAGCAATTTATTCTGTTCTAAATTTAAATAATGGATGTCGTCCCGTTTCTGTCAGGCTGTAAAGCCAAAGACTGCCATTGTAACTAATGGATAGAGTTAATTTCTAAAGAAATATGAATTATAATCACTTTCCGAATGATCGAGTACTCGAAACAACACTGAAAACCTAACCTCGTCCGTCAATGAACCGACTAGCTTTAAAGCTAGTCGGTCAAGACGGACTAGTTTTAAAGCTAGTCTGTCATGTTAGTCCGTTGAGACGGACTAGCATACAACTGAATCTAAATCTCTCAACTTGACGGACGAGCTTGATGCTAGTCCGTCGACGTGACCGACTAGGTCAATAAAACTTAGCTGGGCGGACCCAGTTTACCCATTAAAATGACTGACTAGCTTTTGATACAAATAGTTGCAATGTCGATTCAATGTACCTTCTCTGTTTATTCTGTTTCCGAGCATAATCAAGTTGACACATTCTGAAACAAAGGTTGTTTTGGCTTGACAATCTGAAAGCTTACGAGACATAACATCTATCATGACAAGTATGCAATTCACGAGTACCGGTAGATTCCAAATATTGTTTTCCATTCTTCAATTACAGGCTAATTGAATACCTTGTTACTATAGAACTCAAGAACCCGGTATTTTCTTACAGATTGCTGGTGAATGCCCGGCTTAGCAACAACAGTGCATAGAAGTTGGATACGATCAACATTTTCAAACAAAGGTTGTTTTGGCTTGACAATCTGAGAGCAATACGATAGCCGAAATAACATCAATCATGACAAGTATGCCATTCACGAGTAAGTTAGAAATATTGTTCCGTTCATTAATTACAGGCTAATTGAATACTTCGTTACTATAGAACCCATGAACCATCTATTCTTATAGATTGCTGGTGAATGCCCGGCTTAGCAACAGCAGTGAATCGAAGGTAATAAATTGATTGAATAACATGCGCATTGCGAAAAGGACATCACTATTAGTTGCATGATCTGTATATGAATTCCATTTAATGAGCAAACTGTACAGACGCACACCCGATATACCCTGTAAAACTTAAGATTTTGATTATTGCCGTTACCATATTTCCAGGCAATTGTCAAAATGTTTAAATTTGAGAATAATTACATAATTTGATTTTGCATGCGACGGTAAATTTCGTTTCCCTTCTCAAGTTTTTTTTTTTTTTTTTTTTTTTTTTTTTCAATCACTACAGGCCGATAAATTTTTCTTTTGTGTGTATGTGGAATCTTTCCATTTTGGTTACCCCATGATGTGTTTCTCCACACATGGCAAGTGGCTTGAGATTTATTTAAAGTCAATACGAACAAACGGCCTTGTATAGACCACCTCGAGCTTCAACATCTCAAATTAGTAAAATTTTAATTGGATTTGGTGGAAATGAACTGCACTGAGTTAAATTACACTGATAGAATAACAAATTGAATTTACCAAAGTTAAATAAATTCAAATAAAATTTCTTACCTTGGGTATGTTTGAATACCATCGACTCAGTGATGTTTCCATTTCGAGTCACAGCAGAGAATGAGATATTCAGATTACTCCGACAGTTATTATCATCATAGGTCACTGTGACGTCACAAGATGCAGTGTGTGACGTCACGTTTATAGAACAGCTCCCATCGTAGGTCATGGGTCTGAGCATAGTGAATAAATCAATTCCACAATGCAATTTTGATTTTGTATACTTTTGCTATATAGTGTGTCCCAGAAAGAACTATACACTTTTGAAATTGCTACAAAATAATAAATATATGTTTCTTGGGAGAAAATATTCATATGTGAAGAAAGCTCATATCCTCAACTATCATTTGACACCAAAAAGTCCGAAAATCATGCATGCTTCAATGAGCAATACCCACTTTTGTGAAGGACACAAAAACGAGGCTGCGCAGGAATTCGCTATGCATTTGCCACCTTCCTATGGGCGGCCATGAGAGATAAAAAGTAATAATGGTGTGAATCGGCTAATAAAGACAAAATAAACCAAAAGACAAAAAAAAAAACAACAACAACAACAACAACAATAAAACAAACATTAATAACATGAAAACAGAAAGGTTTTCCTTTACAATTTTGCATAATATTGATGTTTTTTTTTTACTTTTGGTTTATTTTGTCTTTGTTAGCCGATTCACACATGATTGATTTTTATCCCTCATGGTCGCCCATAGGAAGGTGGTAAATGAATAGCGAATTCCTGCCCAGCCTCGTTTTTGTGTCCTTCACAAAAGTGGGCATTGCTCATTGAAGCATGCATCATTTTCAGACTTTTTTGTGTTAAATAATAGTTGAGGACATGTGAGCTTTCTCTACATATGAATCTTTCCGCCCAAGAACCATATATTTCTTATATGGTAGCCGTTTCAAAAGTGTATAGTTCTTTCTGACGAAATACGACATTTACCAAATCATATGGGAGCTTAATAATATTAGTTTGTCTAATAGATATTTCCCAAGCTGTACATTCAGATTTAAAAACGTAGACAGTAGGAACTAGCTGAAATTTAAATCCTCATTTCAAGCTTTCAGAAGAATGCCTTATTTTCTTCAGAATCTAAAGCATAAACATAATATGTAATACATTCTTTTAGGAGAATTTATGTTGATGAATTTTTATGGCTGATTAATGCTGAATTGATTTTGCCATTTTATTTGTTTATTGTCAGATCCTGGCTAGACATATTTTGCCAAAAGCTTGAAATACATATTTAAAGTTAAGCTTCATCTGATTGTCCTATATTCGACTTTTTTTGCTTTACATATTCCAGCAATTGTCAAAATGTTAAATTTGAGAATAATTACATAATTTGATTTTGCATGCCGACGGTAAATTTCGTTTCCCTTCTCAAGTTTTTTTTTTTTTTTTTTTTTTTTTTTTCAATCACTACAGGCCGATAAATTTTCTTTTGTGTGATGTGGAATCTTTCCATTTTGGTTACCCCATGATGTGTTTCTCCACACATGGCAAGTGGCTTGAGATTTATTTAAAGTCAATACGAACAAACGGCCTTGTTAGACCACCTCGAGTCCTCAACATCTCAAATCTGCACTGGATCCATTCTGAGCAGTGTGGTCTTATAATATAGACCCACTTGAACGATAACACACTAATTCACTACTCAATATACTTATTACCGTAATAATTATGTTACCAAAACAAGTATTTTTCCCCTCAAAACATTTTAGCTTCCTATATACATTTAGATAATAGGCTAATTTTATTAACTGTAATAGCAGTAGTTATCTGTAGCAATAGTTATTTCAAAGGTATGTTTTAAGACTAGCTATTTATAATATACCGTCAATGAGGTGTCGGTCAGTTCGCTCTCGCTTTAAGGGTCTTAAATGCGATTTATTGAAAATAAATCATAATTGACGATTAGAGGTATCGCTACAGTAATTACTTGTTAATGCCAAAACGCAAGTAGGAGACATCACTTATTAAAACCTCTGCATCCGGATCTTTTAAGTCATCACGTGACCAGCTGCATGACAATACAGACCCGTTAGAACTGGTACAACGCGGATTGGTCTGGGCAGAGCTGCCTGTGAATTCACAAAAAGAAAACCATGTTATTAGTGTTTGATATTCGAATAGCGCCCTCGTTCTTTATAAAATAGAGAAGTTCGTTAATATCTCACTAAATGCAATTATAAATGTTAATGGGAATTTATTTGAATATAATTGCATTGTAATTGAGATAAGTCACGTATACTATTAACGATATGACAAGACATTTCATCTATATAATGTCGAAATGTTATGAAGTTGTCTGCATACTTGAGTCAAAGGCCCGCGACGGCGATATTCCTATCCAAATTGAAATGCTGCAGTAAATATATGAAAAAATACTGATGACCGCCGAGCCCGATCTCCGTCCCCCCCCCCTCTCTCTCTATAAGTTATGAATTACGCTTTCGGGTGAGGGTTCGAATTTTTTTTTTGTATTGCGAGCTTTCAATCTTGCTCTTGGAACTCCGGCCTTGCGGGACTAGCTCCTGGATCTCTGGTTCGGTATCTTGGATCTTTGTTCTCACGGGATTCGGTCAACTGTTTGTCATGTTTGTGGGCCGTTTATTTGTCACTTCGAAACATTAACTCTTTTTAGTTGCCAAATAACATGTTGTACCAAGTCGCCATTGTGCAATTTTTTATTTTATTTTTTTATTTTATTTTTTTATTTTACTTATTTTTTATTTTATTTATTTATTTATTTTTTATTATTATTATTTATTATTTTTTTTTTTTTTTTGGGGGGGGGGAGTGGCGATGTCGCTTTTGCAAGGTATCATGTCATCATGTCAAGTTGGCAAGATAATTTATGAGCACGCTTATGCTTGTGCAATTACTTGATTCACATTATGCTTACAGAGACATCCCTCTCCGAAGCGATCGAGGTACATGTATAATATTCATACAATAAATAGGCCGACTTTTATTTTTCATGTCACACCTGATCGCCTTAATGGCATAAGCAATTTATTCTGTTCTAAATTTAAATAATGGATGTCGTCCCGTTTCTGTCAGCTGTAAAGCCAAAGACTGCCATTGTAACTAATGGATAGAGTTAATTTCTAAAGAAATATGAATTTATAATCACTTTCCGAATGATCGAGTACTCGAAACAACACTGAAAACCTAACCTCGTCCGTCAATGAACCGACTAGCTTTAAAGCTAGTCGGTCAAGACGGACTAGTTTTAAAGCTAGTCTGCATGTTTAGTCCGTGAGACGGACTAGCATACAAATGAATCTAAATCTCTCAACTTGACGGACGAGCTTGATGCTAGTCCGTCGACGTGACCGACTAGGTCAATAAAACTTACTGGGCGGACCCAGTTTACCCATTAAAATGACTGACTAGCTTTTGATACAAATAGTTGCAATGTCGATTCAATGTACCTTCTCTGTTTATTCTGTTTCGAGCATAATCAAGTTGACACATTCTGAAACAAAGGTGTTTTGGCTTGACAATCTGAAAGCTTACGAGACATAACATCTATCATGACAAGTATGCAATTCACGAGTACCGGTAGATTCCATATTGTTTCCATTCTTCAATTACAGGTAATTGAATACCTTGTTACTATAGAACTCAAGAACCCGGTATTTTCTTACAGATTGCTGGTGAATGCCCGGCTTAGCAACAACAGTGCATAGAAGTTGGATACGATCAACATTTTCAAACAAAGGTTGTTTTGGCTTGACAATCTGAGAGCAATACGATAGCCGAAATAACATCAATCATGACAAGTATGCCATTCACGAGTAGGTTAGAAATATTGTTCCGTTCATTAATTACAGGCTAATTGAATACTTCGTTACTATAGAACCCATGAACCATCTATTCTTATAGATTGCTGGTGAATGCCCGGCTTAGCAACAGCAGTGAATCGAAGGTGATACAATTGATTGAATAACATGCGCATTGCGAAAAGGACATCACTATTAGTTGCATGATCTGTATATGAATTCCATTTAATGAGCAAACTGTACAGACGCACACCCGATATACCCTGTAAAACTTAAGATTTTGATTATAATGGCGATCTCCTTCCTGTGACATGACTGTGTGAGTACTCTTTTTTAATTCTTTATGTTTCAGTTCACAGATAGCGTTATTTTTTTCACATATATATAGATTAATGCTATAATCACCAACGCTAAAAATTATGTCTTGCCTAATCAATTTATAAATTGTGTGTACTTACAACGATAGTAACAATCACATTAAATTATGAAAATTGAAATTGAATTCTAATAATAAATACAGGCGCCACTTTTCTTTTAGATTACTTGTATCTGAAAGAAAGGAATATTGGATTAGAGGCTAGACTTTTGGATTCTGAAGTGGCTCTCAAGGACAAGTGTATACGCCGAAAATGCAAGAGCAGGTAGGCCTACAACAAAAAGTCATGATGATGCAAGCCATGGCGGCGACCCCTGGGCCCCTTGCCCCCATTATTTGATAATTGTCATAATGTTAACTAATTGTGCCTCCTGTATTAATTCCTGTTTCCTGATTTATATTATCATAATAAAATGTTGTTTTTTTTTTCTCAGTCTGGGCATCACTACGACTAGCTTTTATACTAGTCCGTCAAACTAGTCGGTCACGACGGACGAGCTTTAAAATTAGTCTGTCGTGACCGACTAGCTTTAAAGCTAGTCTGTTATGACCGACTAGCTTTCTGGAAAGCTAGTCCGTCGTGACCGACGAGCATTAAAACTAGTCCGCCTTGGAGGACTAACTTGACGGCCTAGCTTTCAAGCTAGTCCGTAGAGACGGACGAGTTTTAAAGCTAGGCCGTAATAACCGGGTTGTGTTGAAGGAAAGCTAGTCAGTCTGGGCATCACTACGACTAGCTTTAAAGCTAGTTGGTCTACCCGTTTAGGTTTTCAGTGAATACTCTGTCTACTGAACCATATTCAATCGAATGGAGTTGAAGTGTGTCGGTTAAAACGGGAAGGGGAGGGGGATTACGGGGAACGAGAACGTTTTATGAATATGCGAATGTTGAATCCAACCAAGCAGCCAAAACCTTTTTTTTTCTTTTGCCGCATAAAAACGGCTGTCGGATCTAACCAAAACTTACCTTCAATTTGTATAGCTCCAAATTATTGATAATGATAATGCACATATCATTAACTACAATATTTAGCTCAAAATATTGCTCGCATTACTCTTTTTAAAATACTAGAATAATTATTTAAAAAAACAAATAAAAGCCACAAAAGATTCTAAACAACATACTCGTAAATTTAAATACAACTAATATAACCAGCCCCTCCCTATCCCATAAATTTTGCTCATTATGCCAGTGATCTAAAGTGCCTTTTTCAGCAAAAGTGCCCATTTTCCATTGTGACCCCCACTCTCAAATTCGTTCCGCCTCCTCTGGGCCTAAACATTTTAGTTCAGAAAATTGCCGAAATAGGACAGTTTTAAAATGTATTCACCAACCTTTAAATTTTACATAGCAAAGAGGTATTCAAATAAACTACTGAACAATGAACCACAATATTATAATGTAGCAAACTGGATTCGAAATATTGTATTTGATAACAGTTTGTTCGTTGATATTTAAATTTAAAGGTCTGTGAAGAAATGAGAAACCGGCATTATTAGGCTTTTGATTAGTGTATATTAATTATGTATCCGTTAGCCTATTTCTTTTCATGAAGGAAGAAAAGGATAGAAACATGAAAAATAAAAACAAATATTATGTTATGTCTCCGCCGTCGAAGGTGGTATCAAATGCATCGTGTTTTGGGGTTGTCTGGTCGTACTGCTTTCCTGCAGGCCCGTAACTATGGGGTTTTGAACGACCTTAGCCTACCCCTATAGGTAATATATTGTACTCTTCTTCACGAAAATTTGAACACCTACTAATACCATCCCCCCCCCCCCTACCGCTTATCGTGTGGCCAGCGTGACGTGAAAAAAAATTGATGTACCTTTTTGCTCGCCCAGCGTAACGGAAAAAAAAAATTGATGTACCGTTTTGTCCACTTTTGCGGATTACGAACCCTCCCGGAAAAATCCTAGTTACGGGCCTGTCCAGTATCATCATCGAAATATTATTTTTTGGGAGCAATGAGGTTGGACGTAATGGCCCGAATTCACAAACGTGGTTTAGTTAGTCCATGGTCTAAATCAGGTGGTTTGTGAATACCAAAATTTAGACCATGGTCTAAATCCGTGGTTTAAACAATTGATTTAGACCATGGACTAACTAAACCACGTTTGTGAATTCGGGCCAAAGAGTCAAATGAGTCAGATTTTCAAATTCCGTGTATTGGATCTTATCGCGACACAAAGGACACTTCAAATCATTGAGGAGTTTTGTCAATCAATGTTCGCTATTTTCCGACAGTGAGGTCAGTAGCATAGGTCAATTATTTTTTCAATTCCTTGATCATAATATAATGTTTATAACGTGTATTGCATCATTTTGTATTTAATTACCAATATTTCAAAATTTACATAATTATACAGTATGAATATGAATAAGCATTTGGTAAATGGAGCCAAGTAAAGCCCACTTTTAGCTAAAGCTAATTGAGGTTGGCCTAGTTTTATGCATTAATATAAATACATTGTATCCTGCGTATTCATTTTGATATAAATCAAACATAAGTACATACTTAAATACGGTGTAAATATATATATATATATAAACAAAATAAATCATCTTTCTATCATAGGATTACAATATTTACACTATTTACATATATGAAGTTTATTTCATGAGAGATATCAAGTATACTGATTGACGTATGACATTGTACCCGCACCTTTGTCGTATGGTTGCATTAAGTGTTGACTTTGCCAACAAAATCACTACAAAATTTCGATATCCTGGTCATTGAATACACTGTGGCAGATTGAAAGATAAAAACCAATCGTTATGATCGTGTATAGAGTCAATGAGGGTTTTCTGAAAAGTCGGGAGAGGCCCCCCGCATCCGCCACTGTTTCAAACACATTCCGTAATTCTCCTGAAGAGGGTAGGTCCTTGTCAAGACATTTTTCTTTTCTTTTTCTTCTCCGTTCTTTTATTCTTCCTCTCTTTCTCATTCTGTTTTCAACTTCTCCCCCCCCCCTTCTTTCTTCGTTACCCCTCCTTTCTCTCTCTCTCTCTCTCTCTCTCCCTCTGCTTCACCAATTGGGGTAGTAATTGTGAAATCTGGATAAATTCAGACGAAAACAAACGAATCCACACGAATCGGGGCGAATCCAGGCGAATCCAGTGGAATCCAGACGAAAATCCAGACGAATCCAAATTCGAATTCAAACTCGCTTCATTCGCCTGGGATCTCCGCACTGTGAAACTCGACTGCATACATGACAACGTGCTCACACTCTCTACGGTAAATGGTAACGATGTAATACACAAACATGATGAAAGATAATAACAAGAAAATAATCAATAATCAAATTTAAATGATATTCATAAAAAAAATATTAGATTCCTTTTGAAATGAATAGATCAAAACATACCTTGTGTTTGCCATGTTTGAAGAAATGCACACAGCAAGCTAAGAAGGCAAGATGAGGATACTCTTTTGCGAGCGGCGCGCATTTTAAAATCCATATCAAACTATATAAAGTATTAGAATGAGGACCAGAGATATCAGTGGCTTGTCGCAGACTGTCTACAATCGTGAATGAACAATTGGGGTTTATGGGTTGATAATGATTGATTTATATACGTACTTCGATGAAAACGCCCACGCTGAGTTGTGAAAGCATCAACGTAATTGCAATTTAATTTTCTCTTTTACTTCAAGTCACGCCCTCATATTACTGTAGTCACACCGGCGAGCCCGATTCCAAACCGCCCACTATCATGACTGTAGCATCGGTCGGTTGGTGGTGTGACTACGGTATACAGCGTAAAGCCCATTCAAATGTTCCACCCACGCTTTCAGTAAAAATGAGCTTGGCACGACTTCCCAGATTAGCTTGAAAGTCCATGGGGTCCCTGATGAATTTTTTGGTAATGTTGACGAACTCATGACTGGAGTAATGTTAGTGATATGCATGCATATTTGTTGTGGTGGTGTTGTTGTTTATTTGTTTTAATACGGACTTTATTTATTTAGTTCTTAGATGTTTTTATTATTGGTTGCGCAAGTTTGCAGTCCCCCCCCCCCGGATATTTTTGTCTTTTAACAAGATATTGTCTTTAACTAGGTTCTTGATTCGGTTATTATTATTCATTCATTCATACAGTCAATCATTCTTTCATTTATTTATATTCATTTTTTTATTTATTTATTTATTTATTTATTTATTTATTTATTTATTTATTTATTTATTATTCATTTATTTATCTATTCATTTATTCATTTATTATTTATTAGATTCATGGACATTGCTGGACCATTTTCAATACCATAGACCAACATGACCTGCGGTAGACGGTAGACCGGTAGGGAAGGGAGAGATGAGAGGCGTGGGACCCCGGGCGTGGGACATGGGGAAGAGATCATGTAAGACATTATATTTCGCTGCTATTACTATATTAGCTGCCATAAAAGGAGAATTAAAGGACAAAAATATCAAAAAATATATTTTCCCTCACTTTAATGATGGTACAGACTCATCATCCATGATCATATTTTGTGAAACCTGATTCAAACGTCATCCCCGTCATCCCATAAAAAGACTATCTGATCTCCCGGTAGAATCTACAAAGAAGAGACAATTTAAGGGAAATATATGAAGTGGTTCATGTACATGAATGACATCATAACATCTTAGTCCCTGTCAATAAGAGAATCTCCGCAGATACAGTGATTTCAACAGGTGAATGCTCAAAACTTGATATTCATTCAATTTTTCTCGAATTTTCATTGGTCTGTGTCTTCGATTTATCGGTTTCATACAACATTATGGTTCCTGTAGGTATACATTCTCCTTTAACTGTAAAATTACCTATTATGTTAGACATTAATAAAAGAAGTACGTATCATTGGTTTCAGTAAGAACTGTATTGAACTCCATAAAAAAAGCAAATGTTCATAAATTGAAAAATAAAGAATATTATCCCCTTTTGATGTAATCTTTCTCGCTTAACGTGTGCTTTCTTTAATTAAATAAACCAATTTAATTTGGACATATGTATTTTCTGAACATGTGAAATTGTGAAGTAAAGAATTTAAAACAGGAGGGGGTAAAAGACTAATAAAAACTTATCTTTTTTAATGAATTTGCACACATCAGGAAATATCACAACACGCTAAAGGTTTGCAGAATTAATATAATTTATGAAAGTGATCATCATCACTCTAAATAATTTCCACACCTCATTGAACAAATTCATCTGCCATTATGGAAGCCTGTTTTCATTTTAATTGTTGAATTATTTAGCAGTCAATACCAGGGGGGCATTTCATCAAAGCACTTGTCAGACATTTTATCCGACAAATTTGCTCTCAGCCAATCGGATGCAAGCATTTCAGTAGCTTATAACAGTTTGTCGGATAAAACGTCCGACAAGTCTTTTCATGAAACGCTCCCCTGAGCAGTTGATAGGAATTATTCTCATCATACATGCTCAAACAACCCTTTCTCACTTCGTTCCAATAACACACCAATCCAAGTAGAACGCTCCAACTCCAAAGGGTATAATCACTGGAATGATTAGATGTAGCATTTTGTTAAATGTACTCGATCACCATGGTTTATAACCAATTGGTCTAACAGCAGTTGGTCTAATTATCTGTTTGTCTAATACCACATGGGCTAAACCTATTTGGTCTACTAACGTTTTAGTATAATTTACCCTTGGTCTAATACATCCTAGGTCTAATTCCCACTTGGTCTGGTTATCACTTGGTCTAATTGCCAGTTCGTCTAAAAGCCAAATGGTCTTATCGCATTTTCGTCTTATGCCCAAATGAATATTTGGTTTATTACCAGTTTGTTGCTGGAATTGACCAAGTGGTAATAACTCATTGGACATTAGACGAACTGAATATTAGACGAAATAGGAATTAGACGAAATGGTAAATAGGCTAAATGGTAATTGAACTATAAGGTAATTAGACGAACTGGCTGTAGACGAAATGGAATTAGACCATGTTGGATGAGACCAAAAGAATGTTAGTCAAGCGGGTTTAGACCAAGTGGTAACTTACCAATTACCACTCCCGCACAAAAAAATAAAATGAAAACAGAAATAAATGATAATAATAGTTTGAACGATTGGCACTAAAGGTCTACCCTGGTTCTAAAACCGTTTTTGTTGTTGTTTTTAGTTTTTACGGCGATTTCATTCATGATAATGGATATTTATGAGAAAAAAATACAGGTAGTAGAAGAACCAGCATTGGCGGTTAAAGAGCGATATTACTATGATAGTGAAATACTGTCATGACTGTTGGGGTCATAAGTTTACATACCCTCAGTAAATTCCAAACATCATTAAATGTAATGCATCTTCAGAAATATTTGTATTACAATAACAAATTTTATATCAAATGAAAGAGCATATCAAGCTCGTTCATCTGAATGGAATGACGATGGAACAAATTGATATTTTAGGTAGATTTTTCTTTGTATTAAAAAGTTATATCTGTGCAAAATGTATGTCATTCTTAATAAAAAAGTATTTTTAAACATCATTTCATAGCAATATATTAATGGAAAATCTATATGAGTTTGTTTCTGATCATTTTTTTTTTTCAATCATTATCTCATCATCAAACCAAAGTCTTTTCTGTTTGTGCATGGTGAAAAATAATGGGCCAAAACATTGAATGTTTCGGTCATGATTGACACAAAGTTATCTAAAATGTGAATATTTTCTAAAGAAAAAGGCATTAAAATATTTTCTTCAGCTCCTGATGACACGCCAGTGTAATAAAAGAGCATGATAAGCTAATTTGTTTAATATCAAATTGGTTATCTTGGTAATGGTAGCACAAATGGCTAATGCTAAAGTGTAGCGTTGTGGCGCGGCGCGGCGCGCTGAAAAAATGGAAATAATCGACGAAAAAAATATAAGGTGTCTTGAAAGCGTCCTACAAAAAAAGGAAAAGATTCTGAATCGATTTTTGTGAAATTTTAGGAAATGAGCCCAAGTCATGGGCGGATTCAAATTCTTCCAAGACAAAAGAATTTAGGAGCTGGCATTGTGTGAGTACAAAGGCCGGCCCCCTGATTCTGTGGACCAGGACCAGGACCAGGACCAGGAATTTCATTGAAATTCGCAATTAAAACAATGTGAACGTGGACCGGGACCAGGAGTGGACCAGGACTAGCCAATCACAATTTCTGGTTGTTGGCATTATGTGAGTACTAAGGCCGGCCCCCTGATTCTGTGGACCAGGACCGGGACCAGGAATTTCATTGAAATTCGCAATTTAAACCATGTGAACGTGGACCAGGACCAGGAGTGGACCAGGACTAGCCCGTCACGATTTCTGATTGCTGTCGATAGCCGTAAACAGCATCGACCAAACTTTTCATATGAATTTGTGACCCCCGATTTCTTTCACCTAATTTGACGCTTTTAATCAGCCCGGGTATAGCTGTGCGCAACGACTACACGTACAATGTCCGGTCAGCTGTGCGGTTGAATCTGATTGGCTGGCCGGGATCACGATAGGTAGGCGACTGTTCTATTTAGAGCAAGGGGGCGACACGGCGTTTGGGCTTAGTGCCGCAGCGGCACGTACCGGCGATCCTACTCCGCGGACCGTTTATCTCATTTTCAGCAGACAATGTTTGCTTTCATCTTCTTTCAAGGGAACAATCATCATCGCTACCTGACAGCTGCCTATGTATTTACGAAAATCAGTTTAGTCGCCTCTTTTTCTTTTTCTAATTCAATCTCCGATACCGCAGTGATCCACAGAATTAAAAAACCCTGATTCCACCTGAGCAAGAATGGTACACCGAGCCGGCCTGGCTCGCTATAGCCAAGTTCCCCAAATCAGACGTAGGCATCAATTGGTATTGATCTTTTGAGTAAAAAATGACGGTGCTTTTTTCATCCGATAAGAATATAATTATATATCAACATTTGTCAGAATCGAGTGAATAACTCTAATCTTTTTCGTTGGTGAAAAATAGCCACTCCGGCAAGAAACTTACTGATAAAGCCGGAAGCAATTCAGTCAAAAAAGTTCAAATACCATAAAAACTTTGACAAAATGATGAAATTAACAAAAAAATGAGCGTACGCATAAAGAGCAAAAAATCCGTGTTTTATATCACCATAAACGAAGAAGAGTTACATTTCTAATACTTTTCGTTGGTGAACTAAGGCCATCGGGCCAAAAGATATGGTTGAAACAAAAGGAAATTGTACCGTTTTGCAGCTTTTTATAGCGGCGCGCAGTGTGTTAGAAGGTTGACGCTTAAGTGTTAGGGTACAATCCATATGCATCGTTTGGAACTATTAGTCACACAATTTTGACACACACACACCACACACACACACACACATGCCACTAACCCCACACAAGGGCTTATGCTAAAGTGTCTCGAGTCCGAAAAATGATAATCATTTCCCAAAATTCACAAAAATCGATCAGAAATCTTTGGCTTTTATTGTTAGGACGCTTGAAAACACCTTGTTTTTTTTTTCGTCGATTATTTCCATTTTTTAACGCGCCGCGCCGCGCCACAACACAACACTTAGCATATAGCCGCACAAATCATTGAATATAATTATATTATATTCTGCAGTCACACAGACACTTACGTTGAGTTACGTCCGTTGCCTCCAAAAACAAACATTTTCTTTTCTGCATATCCAAACGGTATTCCTTCCCTATCAAGTCAGCAGTGAAAATATTGATAATTTTTCATTCTAATGAACAAGAAATACATAAGAAATGACAGAATAGAAGATGAAATAAGATAAACTACAATCTGTCGTGACTGCAGCAATAGACTTTATGCTACTTTTGTAGGTAGAAATGTTTGGGGAAATGAGCAGGCGAATCTTACTGCCAAAACTAAATATATTTACTGGTATTTTGATGTACCATACATGTTGAAACCACTTTATAAAAAGACAGAAATATTATTGGATTAATTCGGTTCCCTTTTAACAACCCAAAAGATACCAAATATCTTAATCCCTTTCTTCATCGATGTCATCGTAAACTCTCTTCCTGCTCTCTCAATTTTTATAAGACAAAAGCAGCAATTTCCATAATTATCAAGATGATTACCTGCGCATGCATCCCCCCGCACGACATATGTCCGAATAATAAAAGTGTTCATGATTATTGATTTTGATAACAGTCTTAGAAATTCTCATTGACGATCCCTTGCATACTAATTCCGTTGATTATCATTGTTCTTATGCTTCCCATCTTTTTTTTTTTTTTTTTGGAGACACCCCCTCCCTCCCCATCTCTCTATTTTCGATGTGATATCAAGATATAGTTCATCACAATATGTCTCATAACTATACAACTACCCTTAGAAAGTAACACACGAGGACAAACTCCCCCCCCCCCCGAAATAGGATTAGGATTAGCTCAAGGATAAGGTAACATCGATCAAGAGGGAATTAGAATATCGCATAATACAACACTCTCACGTTACCAATGTATTTAATTTTGCTAGATGTCCTGAAAATAAATGCTTAACTTTTGTATTTTAAAATTTCTTATTAGAAAACCCGACCACCGCATAATAAGTACTAATGACATGCAAGTTTTATCATATCATCATATAGACACGGTGTTGACCAAATGTTCAGCCAAGTGAGCCGTTCTGTTTTGACAGTAGACAGGTGACTTTGACAGCACCAAACCACCGATTCATACGATCTGATCTGCACATTCAAAATCATGCTATATTTACTTTGCCGAAAAAATAGTGCTATGCTCTAGTAATATCAAAATTTCTTGAATCATTCACAATAAATTACTCACTTTCATTTTTTCACCAGGCATTGCGCTTATTTAGTGCAAAGAACATAACACTCAAATTTCGAGGAATATTAGTATATTTATAGTTGATTCACTTGTCTTTCTCGTTTTAAAAAACACATCTGTGGTAAATCCTTACCCAAATCTGGTGAAAGATGGGGCGAACAAAAGAGATTCGATGAAAAAGTCAACAAGCGCCGTTAGAAATGCTGGATACAAGCTTCCTGTGGAACAGAAATGTCGTATCTATTGAGGAAGTAATGAGAATAGCTCAACCCATCGTCATCAACTCCAGGAAGGACATTGTCAAAATAAAGTAATTTATTCTCATATTAATAAATCCACTTCAACCCCTTTTGATTTTAATGAATGAATCCAATTCATATCAATCTCAAAGAGAAGCAATAGAATGTGATAATTTATCTTTTGATGTGATATCAACGCCTTCATTACCCAATGATTTCAATTTGTGTAAAGATCGCTTATTTGAAAATTCCCTGTCTGTTTTACATGTGAATATACGGTCTTTACAACAAAACTTTGATTCATTTATAGAATTATATGAAGATGTATTTAAAAGTAAATTTAGTTTAATTGGCCTTTCTGAAATTTGGAATGTAAAAGATATAAACCAATTCACGATTCCACATTACAACATAGAATTACAATGTAGAACAGGACAAAGAGGTGGAGGTGTTGGGGCTTATGTTCATCATTCCTTAAACTATTCTCGAATTAATGATTTATCATTACCAAATGCCGAGTGTCTGGTTAAAAATACATGTTCAAAAATGTAAGCATCATATTTGGAGTAATATACGGAAAACCAGGAACGAATATAGATGAATTCAATTCAGAACTTAGAAGTTTATTGCAGAAATTGAATTTAGACAAGAATCTATGTATCATTTTGATTTCAGTATGAATTTATTGTCTAAAGAATTAAGATAAAAGTAATTGTTTATTATACGCCTTACGCAATCGTTTGGTTTAAGCCAGGTGATTTCTTCACCAACACGAATCACTAGTTCAAGTGCAACCCATATCGATCATATTTATACAAATATTTCATCATGTTGCATGATTTATTCCCGTTGTATTGAGGCTGGAATATCTGATCATCTCCCAATTTATGCCACTTTTAAGAAATTTCAATGCAATATAAAAACAATATAAAAACAATACTACTCAGGAACTTTCGAAATTTTTCCATCGATTCCTTTAAAAAATGATATGATGAGTGTAAATTGGACAGATGTATATGATTGTTTCGAGCCAAACAAGGCCTATGATGAATTCTGTGAGATGTTTTTTGAGCTATGCGATAAAAATGCTCCCATTGAGGAGATACATTTGGCATCAAAGAAAACAAATAAACAATGGATAACACGCTCGATAAAGAAGTCAATTCGGAAAAAGCATCAATTGTATTCAAAGACGATTAAGTCTGGTTTTAGTAAAGTTCATTTCGATAAATATAAAAAAATATAGAAATATACTTACTTCGATTGTTAAAACCTCAAAAAAAAAGTACTATAGTGAGCTATTTGAAAAGAATAAGTCTAACAGCAAGAAAACCTGGAAACATATAAACTAACTATTGAACAAGAATAACTCCTTTGATAAAAGCACAAAAATAGAAAAAATAAGCTCTGAAATTGATGGTGTACCATGTGAATACACATCTCCAAAAGACATTGCTAATGTTATTAATGACTTTTTTTGTCAACATAGGCAAAACATTAGCTAGTAAAATCGATTCAAATGTTAATCATACAGAATATTTGAATGAACGTCAATCTAAGTCTTTCTTTTTCTCACCGGTGATCAGCTCAGAAGTGGGAAACTTAATTATGAATCTTGATCAATCAAAAGCATGTGGTTATGATAATATACCTGCTAGGCTTTTATTTAATGCAGTCGCCAATGTCAGTAAACCACTTACTCATGTATTCAATGTATCATTCTTGACAGGTGTTTTTCCCCAAAATATGAAAATAGCTCAAGTGATCCCAATATATAAGAAAGGATTGAAATGTTTACCTGGCAATTATCGACCTATTTCGATATTACCAATTATAAGTAAAGTACATGTATTTGAAAAAAAATAGTGAATGCTCGCTTAATGAAGTTTCTGAATACAAACAAAATTCTTCGCGAACATCAATATGGTTGCAGAAATGGTTATAGTACAAAACTCTCGCTGATAAATTTGAAAAATAAATTAACACATTTCACTGACGAGGGTAGAATAACTGTAAGAATTTTCATAGACTTTGCCAAAGCATTTTATACAATCGATCATACAGTGCTGCAAAATAAGCTGAATCATTATGGCATAAGAGGACTTCCCTTTAAACTGGTTTAAAAATTACGTGGATAAGAGATATCAGTATGTTTGTTATGATGGTATGGAATCCCAGAGAAAATAAATTACATGTGGGGTTCAACAGGGTTCAGTCTTAGGACCAACTCTCTTTTTACTATATATATATATAAATTATTTATCAAATTCCTCTTCATATTTCAAATTTCGATTATTTGCTGATGATTCGAGCCTGTTTCACACATTTGACAAAGGAGAAAATAGAATACAACGAGGACAAGTAAATAAACACCTATCAGATGTCACTTGGTGTGAAGCTAATAAACTAACTATA
>CALNVZ010003432.1:23862463-23880273 GCA_940671915.1 Paracentrotus lividus | reverse complement strand
CAGCAAAAATGTCAGAATCGGCTTCAAACCTTCTCGCCCAGTCATAGCATGGCGACATGGAACAGCTAGATAATACGAATCGGGCAGGAAGCAATTTTGGAAATTGGTTTAGTGAACGGAAAACTGATCCTTGCTCACCATCTTTATTTGATATAATTTATTTTCAAGCAAATGACCATTCAACTTGCAAAGCTTATGCTACCATTTATTCATACCAATCAGCTTTATCTTCCACCATCTATAAATTGAGCCGGGGGTATTCAATGGGTCAACGCCCCCTTGTTATTCGTTTCATGAAGGGGATTTTTAATTAGAATCCACCTAAACCAAAACTACACCTGTAGAAGCGGATTTTAGTGCGTTTATCTCTATTTTATCAATACCAGCAATAATTATATAGCCACAATACACAAGTACTGGTAACATAATTCCAATTAATGTCAAAAGCGTTATCTGTTCTGAATGACATCTTGTTTCCGCTAAGCGTCTCAAACTTCTTTTGTCTATCTACCTCTTCCTTTCAATCAAATATCAGGCCGTGTTCTACTTAAAGATTACAGAACGAACAGACTTCGCATAATAATGGTTTTCAATAATCATGAGATTCAACACACCACTATGAAAGTAAGATGATAAATTACACCCTACTGATCACAATAACCTTACGCCCCATTGACGGAGGAAACAATAAGCATTAGACTTTTTATGCCATGAGCAGAAACGTATTGTAGACCACTCCGATCGTCATCTGGACTTTGCTCGTGGATGAAATCTAGATGCGTTTTTCTTATTGATTATATCGGCCCTATCTATCGATTGCGCAGTTCCTCCGCATTTCTCACGGACAACTCCTATGGAAGCATATTTCTGCACTGATCAAGTCGGCACTTTAGGCAACTCTATCAAAATCCATTGACGATAAACCTTTCAATCTGCTGTTAATTCAAAAAAATTTATAACAAATGGAAAATAAAAGTAAATTCCTCTGTGAACCCGAGTGCTGAAGGAACACAGTCTGTAAGAACAGTTGAACTTTTTGTTAAAAAATATAAAAAAATAAAATTAATAAATGAATGCAATAAAATAAGATAAACGCCTTAAGAAGTAAATCCATTCGGGAAGTTTGTTTTGTGGAAAGAATAAGTTTTTCCTTATAAATGACCATCACTAGTGTTTCTTCAAATCGCTTGTTGCTCTCATTGGAGCAACTTCTGGTCATTCATTTGAACATATGCTTAAACCCTCTGAGAGCCTGTATGATTTGTTATGATAGGTATTACCTATAATTATGATAATTTATAAGAGAGTATAATTATAATTCTATTAATAATAGCGAGTAATCAGTGTAGGAGAGACCACCGCACCCGCCCTTGTGCATATCATTTTCTCTTATGTGAAATCTCGATTTTATTGTATTATTGTCTTCCTGTACTCGTTTTTAAAGAAGAGATGAGCATTCATGTCGTTATTGATTGATCGTCTAGTAAATACGCTGATGGAAATGATCCCTATATGTTGATCTGTTCATTCATGATATGTACACTCATGTTTGGTGTGCTGGACGTAACGAATAGAATATTCGTTTTTGATGCCCGAGCTAACACACACTATCTTGTTAGCCTGTGGATCTGAAAAGAACATACACTATTCAGAACCCCCTCTATATAGCTGGCTTCGTTGGGTATCCTTACCTCTTTGAATTTAATTGACTTTGAAAATCTTTTGGGTGAAGCACTTCCTTTAGCACATGAATATTGCCTATATACCCCTCAACTTGTATTTCGCTATATTTAATAAGAATTAAATCGAGTACTTCATATCAATTCGCATAATAAGAATTTATATCATCCTTTGTTAAAATTAACAGCAGATAAGAAAACAAAAACCACAATGGCTATGAAATTCTTGTCCGCTGCACCAAGCCCCTTCCACCAACGGCCCGCACACAACTACATTTGATTTGACTGATCACAACACCTGTTACTAATGCTTTGTCTAGACGGAGGCATTGATCCAACCTTTTTTATAATTAGTGTTACTGTTTGTTACTTAAGTGTCGAGCAAGCGCATACGACAAGCAGGAAAATTTGGGAGTTTTGGCGAAAGTATACGAAGGCCATTATTAGATTGAGCACGCTATTATTACCAGATAATACAAATATCTAAGGTTTGTTTTCTTTCATTTCTTCTGTAACTGGCGGGGGTAATATTGGTACATGGGCACCCCCCCCCCCAATCTGGGGATGTATCCCCATCACCCCCCCCGGGGTTACGCAGTGGTGAAGAGGCAAGCGAAGGAGGAATGAATGCAAAAGGTATAGGCAGAAATGTGAAAATAGTAAAGGGTAAAGTTCTAAAAGGGCAAGAGTGCTTAAAAGGCGAAGAGTGAAAGGAACATCTAAGGTAGTGTTACACAAAACAAATCATTCAAATAATAAATCTTGAAAAAGAAATATTAACATATAATTGTCCATAGTTGCTAAAATGTAGAGAGAGAGAGGGGAGAAACAAAAGGTAACATGAGTAATACAAAAATGGTAACCATGCAGCGGCGTATGTACATTGTGTTCTTAAAAAAAAAATATTCATATATATTTTAACCATTACATAAAAACTAAAATAAACAGGGCCTTAAAACAAAAAAATCGTGACGGGCCCCTCCTACTTTGTCGATATGGGTATACGATCATACGTAGACACGATATCTAATTCCTCATACATATTCCTGATCGGAATAAAAAAAGAGATGACAGATATGTGAATTTCCCTTATTAAGATTGAGGGACATTCCAAATGGACATACAGGAAAAATTAAAAATGTGTATAATTTTTTTTTTGCCTAGATGTGGAATATGCATTTTATCCTCAAATGATGATTTGACATAATGATCCTGATGTCTGCCTGTGCCACAAATGTTAATTGACCATCTCCTGTCAATAGCAGTATATCCCAACTAATGGAACACTCCCAGAGTTTTATCCAAGATGATTGTTGGTGTATCAATTTAATATTTAGTAAGTCTGGTTAGGGGGACGGGGGATGGGAGTGAGGGGGGGGTGGAGGGGGGGGGTAGTGTGGTGGAGGGGTGGGGGGTGTGGAGGGGCGAGGGTTGGAGGCGATAGACCCCTCAGGGTCGTGGGTGGGGGGAGGGTGGGGTGGGGGGGATTGGGGAGGGTGTGGGGTGGGGAAGGTTGAGGTGGGTTGGCGGGGGTGGGTGGGGGGGAGGGGGGGCGGGGGTGGGGTGGGGGGTGCGGCGGTGGGGGAAAGATTCATTAACGTTGAAATTTATATACTATTTCCTTTTCAGAAACTATCACCTCTTTGTCTCTTTATTTTTTTGGGGATGCACTAGAGACAAAAAGCAGACAATAACAGTATTATCTTGGTCATACTGTTTTCAAGAGAAAGCAAGTAAAAATGGACATCAATGAATTAACAAAAGAATAGATGAGTTAGAAAAACATGATTTGAAAGCCTCTTATTAAAGAACTGGTTTCAGAAGATAGAGGACACCCTGTTGGAAAAAAAAAAGTTTGAAAAAGTCCAACCAATATCCTAAATAGGGATATAGATTTGGGACTACTTCAGACTTTTTTTTTATAAATTATCGCGGAGACGTCTTGGAGACGTCTCTAATACTTTTTATCCATCGCGGAGACGGATTTTTATTCTGTAGCGGATAAAAAGTATTAGAAACGTCTCCGAGACGTCTCCGCGACAATTTATGAAAAAAGTCTGAAGTAGTCCCAAATCCGTCTCCGATATTCAGGAGACGTCCCCGAGACGTCTCCGAGACGTCTCCGCGACAATTGATGGAAACAAAATCTTAAGTAGTCCCAAATCCGTCACGGAGACGTCTCGGAGACGTCTCCTGATTTTCGGAGACGGATTTGGAACTACTTCAGACTTTTTTCATCAGACGTCTCCGCGACAATTTATTAAAAAAAAGTAAATCTGAAGTAGTCCCAAATCCGTCTCCGATATTCAGGAGATGTCCCCGAGACGTCTCCGCGACAATTGATGAAAACAAAATCTGAAGTAGTCCCAAATCCGTCTCCGAAACGTCTCGGAGACGTCTCCTGATTTACGGAGACGGATTTGGGACTACTTCAGACTTTTTTTCATAAATTGTCGCGGAGACGTCTCGGAGACGACAATTTGTTTAAAAAAAATCCGTCTCCGAAATTCAGGAGACGTCTTTAATACTATTTATCCGTTGCCGGGACGATTTTTTTATTCTGTCGCGGAGAATCTCCGCGAAGTGAGATCTGAAAATATCTGACAATATCAAATAATTGTCATGTTCCAAATGGGGTCCCGCAAGGGTCACGACTTGGTCCGCTCCTCTTCACCATGTATACGATTACGAGCAATCTGATAAACCATGTGCATAGACAATATCTAAATGTACGTTGTCATTGCTATGCTGATGATACGCAGCTGTACATTAGTTTTAGCCCTGATAAGGATCAACAGGAAAGTAATGTTTCAATTTTGGAAGACTGTTTAGACGTTTTTGGATGCTCAATCATAAGTTTATGCTTAATGATTAAAAAAAAATGAACTTCTCATTGTTGGAACGTCTCGACAAATTGCGAAACTAGATATTGATCATATAAGAATAGGAGAAGCTGAAGTTAAACCAGTTAGTACAGTAAGAAAACTTGGAGTATGGCTAGATTCTCGGTTGAATATGGAAAAACAGATATCCAGCATGTGTAAATCTGCCTTTTACATGCTGTATAATCTCCGGCACATCCATAAATATTTAGATAAGAAAAACACAGAGAGCCTAGTTCATGCCTTAATTAGTAGTAAACTTGAATATTGTAATGGGTTATTGTTTGGTTTGCCATGTTCACATTTTGAAACTGCAGCGTGTTCAAAATTCCTGTGCTAGACTTGTGACAAAAACGTCGAAATTTACACATATCACTCCGATTCTGAAAGATTTACATTGGTTACCCGTAAACTACAGAATCACATTCAAAATACTCTTACTTGTATATAAAGCCTTGAATGGCCAGGCACCTAGTTATCTTTCAGAATTGCTTTCGTTAAGAGTAGGGGAGACCGGGGACAAAATTAATGTAACACGGGGCAATTGTAACAGGGGCTCCCATTCCTAGCAGAAACACGCTATAAACTTAAAATTTGTACAGAGCATGCGTATTACATCGCTCCACATGCTGTATGAGTGATAGCAGATTTAACGGTTAGTGGAACTTTCTACAGCAGAAAAACCGTTTTTTGAGCAGGAAAATAATATTTCACATTACCCATTGTTTTTTTTTCTTCTGGCCAAATATGTGGATGAGCTACGGCTGTCATTTTTATATATTTAGAAATTATGTTCTTAGGCCATATTTTGCTAACGTTTTCAACGATGAATACCTAAGCTAAGATAGTAAAAAATATCTCCAAATATGGTCGCCTCTGTCAGGGGCAATTTGTAACAAGCTGTTACAATTGCCCCTAAAGGACCATTTCTGTTAAAGTAACTCCGTAGGAACTCGCGCGGTATTAGCAGCTTTCCGCTGCATCAACACAAGCTTAATATAATAACCAATCAGGGCCAACGGAGCGTTTTTGAAAGTGGAGGGGCTGAGCGGTAAGGGGGTTGGGTGGGGGGCTGAACAGGCTTAAAAATCACAAATGATGGTCATTTGTCGTTTTTGTACACGTTTCTGACGAAAGTGAGTCTCATCGGATGGGCTGTGAAATCTCCGATTTTACTGCGGAATTCCGAATTTTTTTTTCCCCTCAAAAAACCAATCTACATTTTCCGCGTTTTTTTTTCCTTCCCGGACGAGATCCAAAAGTCGGAAACCGCGCCGCTTCAAGAAAAGGGTAAACTTCATGTTTCAGCTCAGGCATAATTGTCATAGAAAAGCATATAAACTTCGCACTGAAGTTAGCTAGTATTCTTGCGACGGAAACCAAACCAACAACTTTAACCCTTTTTTCAGTAGCTTAATCATTCTCACATGCGCACATGCCGACAAACACCGGGCTATAACGTATCCACGCAAGTAGTTACCGCGTAACTGACTGCTGAAACAATTCAATGCAGTGCATGTTATGCTAGAAATATGTGCAGTCGCCGAGACTTCTTGTAAACACAAGTGGAGCTCATCCAAACGACCGAAAACGTGAGTTTTTTATCGTAAATCGCACGTGCATTTATAGCCATTCACATAAATACGGTGAGCGAGCTATATAAACTACCGCGATCTCAACCGCGGAAAGCGACATTACCCCCGATCGCGGCGGCGGAGTGGAATTTTGAGCCCCCGCCTTCAGTCGCGTACGGCAACCGGATTGATTATCGCCGAAACCACCGCGGTTCATAAATCTTGATACGGCACCGGGTCCGGATCAGCCGCGCATTTGCAAATTTGAATCACAACACTTTTTGAACTCTTAATACATGATCTGTATATGAATTGGATTCAACTGCAAAGTTGAGAGTTGCCTGCTGTTTTTTTTTTCAGACTTGTTACCAGCAAATGCCAGGTGCCAGCAGCAGATATTTAGAAGTAGATACTTGTTACATTTTGTCCCATGCAAATTTCAAGCCTCAAATACCAAGGTATGGAAAAATTAAGTGTTTTTTCAAAAACAGCAATTAAATTGATAGAAAATAGTTTTCAAAATTAGCCTAGTTGCACCAGAGAGCATCTAATACCCCAGAGCTTCCAGGGCCTAGGCGGGCCCTGGACCCCGCCTTAAGGACTTCGCCGCTTCGCGACATTGGGTTCGCGCAATATTCACTTCAGATTTTTCAGACTTTTTTTAACCAGCTCTCCACCCCTTAAAGTGGGGGGGGGGCTTAGAAATGAGAATTGCATAACTTGAACGTATCCGTCAATCATTTATTTTATTTACAAGGAAAAAAGGGCCTTATTTATAAGCTCAGTATTGAGAATTAATTACTTTGAACATATCTGTCCAATACGTTTTGTTTGAAAAGCAAAGAAATATGATTTAGTCCGAAAAAGGGTGTCTTTAGTTTGTTTATCATTGTTTTTGTAATCAGAGCCTCAAGTTTTTATGTTTTTGTTTTAAAAATTATTTCAACTTACTAAAACGAAAAAGTAAACAAATTAAAGAGGAGTGTTAGGTTCTTTTAATGCAAAGTTGTAAATACGAGTAGACTTGGAAAATAATAAAAACAGCAAAGAGTAGCCTCGTCGATAAGCTCAAGCATCAGAACTTCATAACTTTGAAGAATTATCAATTATAATGCTTTTACAAAAACAAAGGTAACCATATCTATAAGCTCAGACATGAGAATTAAATAACTTGAAACATGTCTGTCCAATACGTTTTGTTAGAAAGGCAAAGAATATTGATTTTTTCCGAAAAAGTGCCTCTAGTTTGTTTATCATTTGTTTCATTGTAATCAGAGCCTCAAGTTTTTTTTTTAATTCTTATTGTTTTGATAATTATAATCACTTTACTAGAGAAACTTCATAACTTCATATGTTTGAATGTATAGTCAATTATAGTGCTTTGTTTACAATTACAAAAGGAACCTTATCTATGATTCAAACATGGAATTAGATATTAATAACTGATGAACCTATAATTGATTTGATTTGATTTTTTTATTTGTCGAGTGTACTGGTATAAAACAAAAAGAAACACTGACAGGATAGCCCATGAAATCCGAAAAGCCTTATTTTATAGGGTCCTATAAAATGAGAAAGAGATTACGACCCCCCCCCCTGATTTGCTTTTTCTTATTTAAAAAAACCCCACACACATTAAAAGAGAGAAAGAAGAGAGAGGAAGGGAGGAAAATGAGAAAAAAGAGGAAAAGAGAGAGAGGGGAAGGGAGATAGGAAAATAAAAAGTAAAGATGGAGTGAAGAAAGAAAAAAGAAAAGACAGAAAAAAAGAGGAGAGAGGAGAGAGAGAGAGAGGAGAGATGGAGCCCATTAAAAGATTAAATATATTTTCAATATGATACCTGAAAATAATACGTCCCAATTTGTTTTGTTAACAGGCAGAGAAATATTGATTTTGCCAGAAAAAAAAAGTGGGTAATTTTTAAGATTGATTTTACAAAAAAAAAAAAAAAAGCTGCTATTTTTTCCTTTCTTATCAGAAATGTATCACTTTATTTGGAAAATAATGTGTTAAAGTCAAAAGGCGTAGGCCTAATATAACGTGTTATACCACAGTTTGTCAGTCTTTAAAGATATATTGGGTAGGTACAAAGTTAATAAAGAACCAAAATCATGAATTGATGAAAGTTTATAGTCTACAGCTTAAAGGGTGAAGCCCCAGACAACCCTTTAAAAAAAAAAAAAAAAAAAAAAAAAAAAAAAAAGAACATATAACTTTTGCCCCATATCATGAATAGGGAGTTTTCGATCGTGTCGACGCGAACGTAGTTCTAGTCGACCGGAAGTGCGCAGTCAACGCGTTGACTGCTCACGTTCGTCCACTGCTGAAATCATTTTCGATTTCAGTCGTACGTACCAGTTCATACTGTCGACAGATAAAGTAAAATAGAAGTAAAAGATTGCATGTGATTCTTATGTATTTCCTTGTTTTATCTTTCTTTCCTTTCTATTCTATCAATTTCTTATGTATTTCTTTGTTTCCCCTTCTTTCATCTTCTATTTCATCATTTCTTATGTATTTCTTTGTTTTTCCTCCTTCTTTCATCTTCTATTTCATCATTTCTTATGTATTTCTTTGTGTTCCCCTTCTTTCATCTTCTATTTCATAAATTCTTATGTTTTTCCTTGTTTACCTTTCTTTCTTTCCTTTCTCTTCTATCAATTTCTTATGTATTTCTTTGTTTCCCCCTTCTTTCATCTTCTGTTTCATCATTTCTTATGTATTTCCTTGTTTTACCTTTCTTTCCTTTCTCTTCTATCAATTTCTTATGTATTTCTTTGTTTTTCCTCCTTCTTTCATCTTCTATTTCATAATTTCTTATGTATTTCCTTGTTTTACCTGTCTTTCCTTTCTCTTCTATCAATTTCTTATGTATTTCTTTGTTTCCCTTCTTCTTTCATCTTCTATTTCATCATTTCTTATGTATTTCTTTGTTTTTCCTCCTTCTTTCATCTTCTATTTCATCATTTCTTATGTATTTCTTTGTTTTCCCCTTCTTTCATCTTCTATTTCATAAATTCTTATGTATTTCCTTGTTTATCTTTCTTTCCTTTCTCTTCTATCAATTTCTTATGTATTTCTTTGTTTCCCCCTTTTTTCATCTTCTCTTTCATCATTTCTTATGTATTTCCTTGTTTTACCTTTCTTTCCTTTCTCTTCTATCAATTTCTTATGTATTTCTTTGTTTTTCCTCCTTCTTTCATTTTCTATTTCCCTTCTTTCATCTTCTATTTCATCATTTCTTATGTATTTCTTTGTTTTTCCCCTTCTTTCATCTTCTATTTCATCATTTCTTATGTATTTCCTTGTTTTATTCCTTATTTCATTTCTATTCTATCAATTTCTTATGTATTTGCTGTGTTCTGAGTGACGTCATCTTGGACGAGTTCGGCCACAGTGAGACCGAACGGCAAACCCGGAAATACGCGTCCAAATTTTGGCTACTAGTAGTCGACGAGAGCGCTCGTAGCAGATTAGTTCACGCATGCGCAGAACTTAAAAACTCCGCTAATCTCGGCTAGTTCACATAGTGGACGAGTCAATCGAAAACTGCTTAATATAACAAGTGGAAAACATAATATAAATGAGTCAAGCATTGTCATGTTTTATTATAATTAGCTTATGTGGTTAATGATGTTTAAATCTTGGATCTGTCAAGTGCATAGCTTTGATAATTTCATGTGTTACAATTGCCCCGTCCGTCTGTTACAATTGCCCCTGGACACGGGGCAATTGTAACACTCGACCTCTTGTTTTTTGAAATGGTAATGGCTTCAAAATAACTTGTTGTACTTAGCCCAAACCTATTCATATGTCAAGCTAAGATATGCATATTTCATTTTATTTAATTTTAAGCAAGTATTTGGCTTTAATAAAGTTGATAGGTAAAATTTGGAAAAAACTGTTACAATTGTCCCCGGTCTCCCCTACAATCAACCTCACATAACCTGCGAAGTTCTAAGGATAGATTCCTTTTGAAAATACCTGACTCTAGAACAAAGGCAACTCTTGGAGACTGTGCATTCAGCTATGCAGCTCCTAAACTGTGGAATCAACTTCCAATTACAATTAGAATGGCCCAGTCTGTTCCTGTCTTTAAATCATTATTAAAGACACATCTGTGTAGGCAAGCATTTAAATAGATTATGATTTATTTTTGTTCATGTATCATAAGCAATAGGAGTATGAAAGCGCAGTAAAGTATTATTAATATAGTGACTGCGCTATATAAATTAATCTTATCTTATAGCACCCTAACTCTCTTCATGACACTACAGTCGTCCCAAAAAGAATATACATTTTTAAATAGCTAACTAATAGAAAATATATGATTCTTGGGGGAAGATTTATATTTAATAAGGCTCATATCTCAAACTATCATTATGACACAAAAAATTTTCGAAAATACCCATGCTTCAGTGAGTAATGCACTTTTTAAAGGACATAAAAATAAGCCTGGGCAGGATTACTATTCATTTTGCACCTGGTTATGAGACGCCAGAAGGAGTCAAAATTATGATGGGATCGATCGGCCAACAAGACAAAAATAATTGAAGGTCAAAGCACAGACAATCTATAATGAAACAAATGGTGAAACATAACATTTTGCATAATATTATGTGTTTTCTGACTTTTGGTTTATCTTGATCTGTTGGCTGATTTATTCCATCGTTAATTTTGACTCATTCATGGCATATCAACCAGGTGCAAAATGAATTAATGAATTCCTGCGCAGGCTAATTTTTGTGTCCTTTACAAAAGTGTGCATTACTCACTGAAGCATGCATTATTTTCGGAATTTTTGGTGTCATAATGATAGTTGAGGATATGAGTCTTATATACATACAAACCTTTTATCCAAGAATCTTATATTTTTTATTTGGTAGCCATTTCAAAAGTGTATAGTTCTTTTGGGGACACACTGTATATGGCCTACCTAATTTGAGCCCTTTCCCTCTACTAACCCCCATGGTTAACTGTTTACACCCGTTCACCTGTTTTTTGAATAACCTCATACAGGATTCAGTCATTAGCATGTTATCAAAATCTAGGAAAAGGAGAATTCAAAGAAAAAACATGCTATCAAGGCATATTGAAATTCATGCCCATACATGACAAACACAATATGTCATAGCATTATATTCATTCTTAGTATGGTTTTTCAGTTGCACATGATTTGGCGAATAAACATAGCACGTAGGCCCAACTACTTGTTGTTGATAGTCCTTGGAGTGTAGACAGTATATTATAATGATAAGTAATAAATGTACATTGGTTCGAGAATCATATAAAATGATAATGTAATTAGCTTAAGTGAGCTTGAAAACACCGTATGAATAATAGCCTGTGTCACATCCACCACTTAATGGGCTTAACATACAATTAACTGCCTGCTAGTAGGGGAGACCGGGGATGGAAGTTACAAAATTCACATTTTGGGCCAGATAATTCTAATGAAAGAACTCACGCACTCCATCTTGGGTCTGTAGTTAGCCTATTATGTTTGCTAAAAGCTGAGGCTATAAAAGTTGAAAACATGTAAACACTAATTAACTAGAGCTTAATTAATGAAGACATTTTTGTAACAACCTACCCCGTATACGGGGTAAGTTGTTACACCATATGGGGAAAGGCTTTACAATATAATATACGAGTCAGAAAAGGGACGTCTAAAAGGCAAGAAAGGGGTGGAAGAGGAAGAGAGAGACATGGCAAGGGCCGAGAAGTCGAGACAAAAAAAAAATTATAAAAAAAAGTGGGTGGAAGGGCAACAGAGATAATGAAATCAAAGAACTAAGGAGGCAGGTGACCAACGGCAGGTTCGAACAATCCATAGGCTTTGGAAGATTTTCAGGAGGGGGGGGGGGCTCAATTTTTGTAACAACTATTTCGGGAAGTTTTTTATTACCCCCCCCCCTTCTCCCCCCTCCCCCACGTTGACAGAGGTTTTTAGAAAAAGAAGAAGAGGAAAATAAATTGTAGACCTAATCAAGCTAAGATGTTTACGATGTAAAACAAATTCTATGAAGACCTTGTATTTTATTTACTTATTTGTGTGTGTGTGTGTGTGTGTGTGTGTGTGTGTGCTTTATTATTTCTTCATGAATGTTGATATGCGAGCGCGAATAGCGAGCTAGGAAAAATAAATTATATTGGGAGCCTAATTTTTTTATATCAACTTGAAAATAGTTTATTTTCAAGCGTTTTTCCTCTTACTCTTTCCCTCACACTCCCGTACTCACACGGCCATCCCACACCTTCGTCCCACTTTCCCCCTCCCATCACATTTACTCTTCATCCTCCCCCACCCTCCACCAACTATCCCATCTATCTCCTTCATTCTCTCGAAATCCTCTTCCCTTCAATTTCCCCACTCCTTCCTGCCCTCCCCCCTTCCTCTTTCAATTCCCTTCTCTTCACCTCTCCCATCACCCTCCCAACCCATTCTCTTTTTATCTCCCCCCATTCCCCCCCGCTCCCCATTCACCCTCTCTTCAACTTCTCCAAATTCCTCGACGCCCCGTCTGCTTCACCTCTTCCTAATCCTCTTTCCCCATCCCAGTATCCCTCCTCTTCCCACCCTTCCCCCCACCTTTCTTCTCCCACTTACACTATCCCCCTCCCTCATTATCGTCTTTTCTTCTTCCCTCACACGCCGTCACTGTCACTTCAGATTTTTCACTGTGTATCATTCCATATTTCTTATCCGCCTCCTCCCACATTTCCCACGCCATCACCTTGCCCTTCTTCCACTTCACTCTCCTCTCACCTTCCTTCCCCTCAGCACACCTTCCATCATCTCACTTTTCCTGTCTCTTCGTTCCGCCCTCTTCTCCATCTCTCATCTCGTCCATCAGCTTGATTTCTCACACATCATCATCTCACCCATCTCCCCCCTCTTCTTACTTCATCTCCCACCCCTTTCTCTCTCTTTCCTCCCCTTGTCCTACCTCCCTTCTCGCCGCATCCCCCTCCTCATCACTCTCACTCAGTCCTCTCATTCCTCTTTCACCCTCTGTCCTGTATAATCCCACACCCCCCCTTCACCTTCCCTTTCCCCTCTGCCGCTTTTTCCCCTCCCACCCTCCCCTCACCATCCAGCGCCCCCTTTCTCCATTTTTTCATTCTTTTCACCCCTTCCTCACTCTCCCCCCCCTCCCTATTACCCTCTGTCTTCCATCAATCCCTTCCCCTTTCCCACCTTCCTTCCCATCCCAACCCTCCCCTCCCCACACCGCCCAAGCCAGTCCTGCCTCTATCCATCCTCTCTCATCTTCCTCACCCCTCTTCTTTCCCTCATCCCTAGACTCTCCATCACTTTCCTCTCATCCACACCTATCCCCCCCCCATATTCCCATCAGTGCAAACACACACACTCGATCTCCCACACTCTCCCTACGATATACATCCTCATCCACCACCAAAACCCGCTCTCCCCTCTCATTCCTCCATTCACAATCTTTCCCCCATCGTATTCTCCTCTCGCACACTCCATCGTCACTCATCCAACCTCTACTTCATGATCCAGTCCAAACTGCTCCGTTGCACCCCATCTCACCTTCCAATCGACGCCCCCACATCCCATCGCCACTCCTCCGCGTCCTCACCTCCCCCTATCACGCCCACCCTTTCCCATTCACCTCATCTACTCCCCCGTCCTCTCCCATTCATCGCCCTAACACCCTCCCCCTCACTCCTTCCTACTCTCCTCTACACCCCCCTTCCCTCCTCTGCTTCCGCCCCACCGATTCCCCACCACCATTCCATCTCACGTCTCGTCTCTCCCCCTGCACTCTTCACATAGCATACCACCTCCATCTTCGGTCTCTATCCTCCAATTCTCCCCCTTCCAACAACCTCCTCCTCCCCACCACTTCCCCAAACCTCCATCCTCTCTCCCCACCAAACGTCTTCCACAGCTCGTCCCCTCCTTCCTTCTCCCTTCTGCCGCCTTCCTTCCATCCACTCTTCCCATTCCTCCTTGTAACCCCTACTTCCATCAATAACCAATCTCTCCCCTCCCATCTATACAGCCATTCAATCCTCCCGCCCACCCTCTCTTACTTCTCTGTATCTCTTCCTCATCATCCGTCTCATCTTTTTTTCCTTCCCTTCATTCTCCATTCTATCTCTATTCTTCTTTCTTATGATCATCTTGGCATTCCTGTTCTTCTCCGCCGTTCGCCATCATCTCTGAATCGAACCCTTCTTTTCATCTTCCTCACACACTATCATTTCCAGTCCAACACGCTTCACTTTTTACCATCTGCGCTAATCTCTCCCACCTCCCCCCTATCCGATTTACACACTCAAGTATTCATCAGAATCACCAGACTACCCATTCTGCTCCTCTTGACACATCTTCTCCTACTGTCATTCAATCATCTCACATTATTCTCACACGTCACCTTTCATCTTCACGCTCCTCACTCATACCTGATTTACTATTCTTCCCAACCCATCATCAATATATAACACAGTCACGTACATGTACGCCCGGTCTTACTCGTCATTTACGACCACCCAAATGCTATACATCCTCTCTTCAACCCAATCCATGATATTGCGTCCCTCAATTCCCCAATATTAGTGTATCACCTAGCATCAAATCTTAAATCATCCCCAACTTCTTCGTCCCTGTATCCTTTTCTCCCCGCAATCTTCCATCGTAATTCAACCCAGTTTCATTCGAAGTCCTTCCACTCGTCCCATCTCTCGCTTCCCATCCTGCTGCATATTTTCTCTATCCGTTCCTTCACCCATTATGTGCCTCACTTCATTTTCTCTCATTTTCCTATGTTCCCCCTACCCATCTTTCCCCACTACCCCCTTCTCTTTATGAGCTCCATCCGCTTCTTCTACCAGTTCAATCTTCTTCTCTCTCTCACACTTCTCCTCCCGCGTCAGCTTTCTGGGTTCGCTCTTCCACTGCAGTCCTCGGCCCGCCACAACCCGTCCCCGCCCGCCACGACCCACCGCGCTTTTGAGATCTACCGTCAGACGCATTTCCTTCATCCTCCTTCCCCCTCCCTCTCTGCCCCTGCACGCTGTCTCATCATCGCCCGTCTTTTGTCCTCCCCCCCACAATCACCCCCCGGCATTCCCCTCCGCCCCGCCAACCATACCTCCCATCTCACCTCCTCCCGACGCCCCCCTACCCACCCCCTCCCTTTCAACATTTCGTCTCGCGGGGGCAGCGACCAGACGTCCCTCCCCCGCCACCCCCTCTCATTCCTTTTCCATCCCCTCTCACGCTCCTCATTACGCTTCCCATCCCGCCGCCATCCTCTACCCGTCTCTCCGCTCAGCCCCTTCTCCTTCCTCCCCCCCCCCTACGCCAGCAGGCCGTTCGTTCGCCATCACGACTCCCAGCACATCCTGCCCCTCAACACATGTTTTTCCACCGCTCTTTTCCCTCCCCGCCCCTCACTCCCCGCGTCTCATCATTCACCTTCCTCAAGTGCTCCTTCACTGCTCCTCCAATGTTACTCCGCGTCCCATCCTACCCACATTTCCGCACGCTCTTCATCAGCCTTTCGCAGTTCCCACCCCCCACCGTCCACGACCCGTCCACTCCGATCAATTCCCACCCATCGTTTTCTCCACACGTACACTCCCAGCCCCCCTGCCGTCATCCGCACACATCCCCCATCTCCAGTCCCCCTGTTCTAGCCTTTCACCCAATTTCCACTGCAGCTCGTCACATCCCCACTCCTACCGGTTATGGCCTCTTACCATTCTCCCCCCCCACCCCCTACCGCGGCGCCTCCTGTACTTCTACTACGACTTTTCCGCCTTGGCCTTCATTACACCCCCCTCCCCCCCTGCCACAGTCGACCGCCTGCTCCGTCTGCCCAGTCCCCATACTTCCCCTAACTCCTACCACCCTACCTCCTTCCCCCCTCTCTCCCCACCTCCCCACCTCCCCTCCCCCTGCCCCCTCCCCACCACTCCCACCGACCCCCCTCCGCCTACCCCCCCAACATTCTTTCCTCTCTTTCACCGTCCCCTCGCGCCCTCTCCCCGAACCCCGATATTTTCTCTCGCTCTTGCCCCCTTTTCACGGCTCCACCCCGCACGTCCCACACCCCCCCCATCCATCTCCTCTGCCCTCCTCTCCCTCGTGCGTCCCCTCCCTTTCCCATGCCAGCCCTCCCTTCTCGTCTGTCCACCCCCGCCCCCCTATGTCCCGCCCCAGTGCCGTCTTCTCCTCTCACCGCCGCTTCTCGCTTTCCTTTGTCGTCCCCAGTCCCCGCCCTGGCCATTGCCTTCTCCTCCGTCCCCCCTTCACTTTCCCCCTCCCTCCCACCTCGGCCCCCCTCCTTCCCCTCTCCTATCTCCAGTCGCCTATCGCTCCTCACCTCTACCCCACCTCTTTTCTTCCCGCCCGCCCACCTCCCTTTCCCATTCTGTCAAATTCCCCCTACCTCACGATCAAACCCCCCCCTGTCCTCCCTCACCCCCCGGCTCTCTGTCCCAGACGTCCTTACTACCCATCCCCCCAGCACCCCCACTCTCCCCCCCTCTGTCTTCCTCCCTCTCCTCTATTCCCCCAGCCCTCTGCGACCTTTCGTTCATCCCCTCCCATGTTCCTTCACTTCACCCGCCCCGCCCGTCCAGCCCCCCCTTCTCCGGCTCTTCCCCCTCTTCCCTCGCTTACTTTCTCCGCTGCCGCTCGGTTCCCCCCCGCTTTCCCTCATCCATCGGTCCCTTCCTGCCCTCAGTGTCTCTCTTCAGGTCCCTCCCCCTTCTTACACCCTCTCCACCCCGTTCCCTGCTTGCGCACTGCCTCTCTCCTCCTCCTTTCTCCTTTTGCTTATTCCTCGGCCCTCCTATTCCCTTTCGTTGTCCGTTTTCCCTCAATCACACCCCTACCCTCAGACCCTTCTGCCGTCTCCCCTCACCTCCTCCTCTCCCCGCCTCTCCCATCCTCCCCTTATCCCCCCCCCGTCCCTGGCCCCGCCCCCATCTCCCCTCCTCATTATCCCGGTCCCCGCCTTCTTCCTCACACCGCCCAGTGGTGCACATACGTCCGTGCAACCAAAAATAACCTACAGCGGGACAGAAGGAAAAATTCGCAAATAAGGCCCACGACACGACAGTAGAGCAAACAAGCCCACGGACCGACGTTACATAAAGTATACCCACGACGTCAGACGTTTCTCAGTTAGGCCAGGAACAACAGTCGACAATATAACAGTGGGTATCATCGGGCACGAGCCATGCCACCCCCCCCCCCCCTATCGGCTAGCAAAAGACATCTAAAAGGCAAACAAAAAGGGAGAAAGAGGGACGGAGAAGATTCGAAAGGGAAAAGAAGAAAAGAAGGAAGAAAGAATAGCAAAAAGTGAAAAGAGAGAAAGCAGAGACACTAAAGACCGAAAAGCAATTGGGACGAGAAGGCAGACCACAGCGAAGGAAACAAAGATCCCGCCCAACAATAGAATACGCAATGAAGCGAAGACAATACAAGAGAAGTAACAAACAAAGGGTGGGAAAGAGCAAAGAAGAATCAGAAACAAAGAAACCATAAGAGAAGGCAGTAAACATACCAGAGACGTATATAATGACCCCCCCACCCGCCGCGCGAGTCCAAGGTGCCGACGTGCCCTAACCCCCCGCCCTGTACACAAAATAACCCAAACCAACAACAAGAGCAAAAACAAAACTAAAAC
>CALNVZ010003432.1:23851115-23861893 GCA_940671915.1 Paracentrotus lividus | reverse complement strand
GATGCTAGGGTCTTTCACGCCAGGCCAGGAGGCTAAATTTCATGAAGCTATCAACGCAAGAATATTGAGAGCCAGAAGGAATTTTTGTGATATGCTATCTGTTTGAACAACTTATATATGCTATAATATTATCTGTAGAACCCAATTTAATGGAAATTCATCGCCTTCTTAATTCAACTTAAAATTGAAAGCAACTCTGTTTTGTTGTGACCCAGCTTACAAATAACCATGACGTACGTCAGTAACTCCAGATGGTATTTGGTCAATAGTACAGAAAAGAATACTACATGGACAACGGGTGATGACCGCATTCTTAACATGTATGCTCTTTAAAATTCTAAAAGATGTTAACCTTTGCCATGTTCATGATTCAAATTTAGCACATCGACTGAAACAGTCCTGTTTTTCTACTTACTTGAGTCATAGCCCGATAATCCTGTGAATACTATGTGGCGCAGCATGTTGTGTGTACAGCATGGGGAGTGTCATAGTCGCTTCACCTAGGGAGAATCTAACCTTTTGACATAAGATGTGTAGCACAGTCCAAGAGAATCCTGTTTTCCACTTATCCTATGAAGTCATGTATACTCTGCAGATGATCATAAATGCTACCGTAGTAACTCATGCGCTTAATGTTCACTGTCTTGCATGTCAAAACGAATAAAGAAAATATGTGACCTTCGACCATTAAGATTTTTTGCAACATCCTGTTTCCGCCCGCATCGCGACTGTAAATCAATTCTTCTCACATCTCCTGTGGATGTATATCATTTGGGATTAAATTGAATTGGTTTCACAAGTAACCTCTAACATAAAACATGCCCCCTTAGTGAGCAAAATGTCGTATTGGGTTTATTCATTCACTAGTATCGCTACTACAGCCCTAAAACCAATTCCATGGCATTTAAGGTCAAATTTATAGAATCTTAGTTTATTTAAAGGCACTTTAATTGAAGCTCAGCAATAAAACTAAAGCTTTTTTATGAATAAAAGTTCTGAAAGCAAATTTTTTAGATAATTAGATCTAGGTTGCGATAACGAATTCATATATTTGAGGGAAAGCAATGGGAAACTTGCTGTAACATATTCATTAACCCCGAAATGCACTCAAGATTAGCTTCCAAACATTAGCATACCTTTATAGGACAAGGCATTTCTTAATTTTGAAATATACTGGCCTATTTACTGTCTTCCAGATATGCTCATTCAACTAACGGACTGAAACTTTTCGGAAGACAGATCAGCCATATGGAAACATGCACACAATACAATCTCCTGACTGTCCCAAGCTGGCTAAAAGTGTTTTCCCTCAAGGTGTTCTGCTTTTGAAACTACACAAAATGGATAGTAAACCATGCAGACTGGAGTTTGGATTGGCCAGATCATGCAAGGTCAACAAAACTTGTTAATGAAGAATGTGAGTTGCCCTTTACAATGTACATTTGCCCCAGGTGTAGTCAGTAAAGTTGCCCAAATTTGGGAGAACAACTCTCAATGAAGTAGCCATCCAGTTACGTATCATTAATATTTCTCCATTTAATACGTTCTTAACAAATTGATTGCTTAGTTCTAAATGAGAGGATTTAATCGTGCTTATTAGCATTGTACAGTGGTTGTTTGATTCATCATTACCAACAACAACTTATAAAGAATACAGTTTGAAAAAGTAGGATTTCTGGTGGCTGGTTATTCATCTGAATAGTGGTTTGGACTGGTTGAAGCTTTAAGGGGCTTTCAATTGCTCTTCATTAGCGATCGTTGCGATCATTTTGGTCACAATATATGTTGCATGACGCGGAGGCAAATCGCATGACGGTTGTAAAAAGCCGCCTATTCAACAATTGGTGGTGCGACTGCTTACAACCGTTGCGATTGTGTGCAATGTATATTGTGACCAAATGATCGCAAACGATCGCAAGAGCAATTGTGAAAGCCCCTTAAGCAGTCGCACCACCAATAATTTGTGAAAGGGGCTTTAGCTTGGCATGAGTCCAAGGTGTTCAATCCAACATACTTTTGAACATAAGAGGGCACTATTGCTGCAACTTGCCACCAGCAGTATTAACCCTGGACGGACTCAACTTTGAATAGCAGCTGACACGGCGGGTATCCACCAAAGATCTTTCCTCTACGAACCTTTACATCCCACTTTTGATCACATAATCTTTGAATATGATTGATACTGGATTCAGGAGTAGCCTCAACACCTGCCATATGGAAGAGAAGTCTGCAGAGATATTCTCTTCTCTAGGCTCTAGTCCCAAAGATAGTATCATCCAACTTTCTAAGTCTGAGATATGATCGCAGTGTCATTCTCTATGCCCCACCTACAACCAAAAGTCTGAAAAGCTCTAACAACCCATCTATACAATTATGGAGAAACCGTTATTGTCTTGATGTTTCTTTCTCTATCCCACAAAAGCCAGTCTGGAATGCACCAACACCCAGTATTCACAATTGGTGGAAAATAGGATAACCTTGATGTGTCTTTCTCCATCAAAAATACCAATCTAAAAAAGCACCATCAACCAGTCTTGTTAAGTGTTGACTGATAGCATGATCTCAGTGTCAATTGTCACGTTTTTTCATCCAACGAATGTCAGCCTAGAAAGCACAATTGGCTAATGTATCCAAATGTTGGGAGATTTAGGATCTCAATTTCACTCTCTCTCCAGATCTGACTCTCTCTGCCCCACCCCTCATAAGCTCTACTCTCTCTGCCCCACCAATCATAAGCTCTACTCTCTCTACCCCACCCACCAAAAGATCTACTCTCTCTGCCCCACCCACCAAAAGATCTGTTCCACTTTCTCCATTCCTCTGAAGAGTACTATAGTCCAACCTTTCCGCATTCGAGATAATGCATGATGTCAAAGTTACTTTCTCCATCCCACAAATTAGGTAAGCACCATGAACCAACCTCTCCTTGTCTTAACAGAGAGTGTAGCCTCGTGAGATCTTAATGCCTCTTTCTCCTGTCTTTCGGTTAACACATACAACAGCAGCCTGTCGACTTTCATTTTGGTTTAACAACAGAAGCCAGCAGAATTTTTGCATGAACTTGCGTCTTTCAGCATCCAAGAAAGAACACATAAAAATATTGACAAAAAAAGATGTATGCTCATATCTACCTGAAATTGGCAACCTTTACTACTGTCTAAGAATATCGTCATAGAGGGAACATTCCAGGTCACGAAAAGCAATTCTATGTAGACGAACTGTACCTTTGATTGACAACTCTTACTGATTTTGATATCATCCAGGGAAGGCCAGTATCCCATTCCATTGGGTTGTTCCACAACAACGTCATGGAGGAACATCGACATTCCAAGTGGTCACACGTCAAATCATACAAGTGTGGACAAGTGTGGATGACTAACTTAGCAACTCCTCAAGAGATCAATTACATTCCATTGTAATCTCGCCCAGGGAAGACCAATATTGAGTGCGGCATCGTAAGGGCTGCTACCCTGGTACTGGCCACTAAAATCAACTGGTGGCTGACGAACCACCACACTGGACAGAGGTTAAATTGGCAACTCCTCAAGAGATCAATTACATTCCATTGACACAACGTCCAGGGAAGACCAATATCGACTGATGACATGATCGTAAAGGCAGCTACACTGTGCTGGCCACAAAAGTCAACTGGTGGCCGACGAAACCCCTATACTGGACAAAGGTTAAATTGGCAACTCCTGCAAAGACTCGATTACATTCTCATTGCACACACGTCCAGGAGACTTGCCTTGCAAGATCGTAAGGGTGAGTATGCTGGCCAAAGGTCAACGGAGTGGCTATAACAACCACCACCACTGCAAGGGTTTATACAAAGGATATACAGAAGGTGAACACAGGGAGGTGAGATCGTAAGGCCTGCCACTCTGCTGCTGGGCCTCTAAAGTCAACTGGTGGCTAACCAACCACCACACTGGCCAGGGTTTATACAAGGATATTGCCAAGAAGTGCAACCACGGGAGGCGAGATCGTAAGGCCTTACACTTTGTTGTTTTTTAGATTTTAAGGTGTATCATTAAAAAAGCCTATCGTTGCAAATAAAAAAAAAAAATATGGGTACTGTCACAAAAAAAAAAAAAAATTATACATTCAAACTTCTGTTATCTGGTCGATTTGTTCAAACTTTCACTCCTTTTTTTTTTGCGGCTAGTTTTTTAAATCACAATATGTCCAGGTAGTGAACATTCCCTTAATATTACATGTTCACTTTCTGTTCTCAAATCATGGTAGAAAGAGATTCTTTTCATGGAGATGAACAAACATTAACTTGTTTATATACAATGCAGCATGAAACACAAAGTACTTTCATTAGAATAGCACCGGTAGAAGGGGGCGGGTGACATATCATTTATTTGGCAAAATTAGTCTTTTATTAGGCATCGCCGTAATGGGAGGCTCCTCATTACATCAACATAATTAATAAATATTGACTGCCCTTTGAGGGCAATATGGCATATAGTGCCTGAACTAGCATAATATTGCCCCGAGTCGAAGACGAGGGCAATATGGTGCTAGTAAGGGCAATATTGCCATATTGCCCGAAAAAAACAGTCAATATTTTTATATATCCTTCAACTACCTATCTCAACATAGGACATTTGAAACACATTAGTGTAGTCTACTTACACATATTCCTAGCTGGTTTTTGCAATGTACAACTGCTACAGTACATCATGTATGTTTGAATCCAAAATGTTCCACTTCTTCATCAATATTAAATATCAAGGAATCAATTCCCTCGAAACATTCATTGCCTCGGATATAATTTGCAGAATGTGTCATTCAAACGAGTCATAAAAGTTTCTTTCTCAGGATATAACGTACCAAAACCGAAATACTGATTTAAACTGGGCATTTGTCGTGGGATTTTTTTTCTTTTCTTTGTTTCTTCAGCATTCTGAGTTGAACCATTGTGACGCAATATGACATGAGCGGGCTAATAGCAGTTACCTTTCTTTCCTCCTCTGAAATAAGTTTGACCTCACAAATGTCACAATGCATCGAGTTACATAGAAGAGGGAAAAAAATCAGGCCTATGGGCTATCGCTGTGTGATTATATATATTTTTTTTTCAACTGAAGGTATAATTGTGTTGATTTATTTAGAAGTAGCTTATCCCTTGTGAAGCCCAAAATACTAGTAATCGATTTCTTTAACTCTTATTCATACAGAAAAAAAAATCGTAAATTAAAGTTTCAAGAACCCTTTATTTGTAGCGAACTTGCAAGGGATATAATTTTGTCCATGCTACGCAATATTGATAAACAAATAAACAAAAAACAAAAAATAGTTTCATACAAAATCATGAAGCAATTTTTTTTTTCGACTATTACATCAACAAAATATATGAAAATATCAGTCAGTTTTGAAACATTACTAGAAATTAGTGTTCATTTGCCTGGTGAAGCCGAAAATGGTTTTCGAAACGTCACTACCACAGAGAATTGTAAGTTTTTACTTTGCAATTTTCTCCGATTTCCAGTAAATGTTTAAAAACTGACTGATACTGTTCAAGATTACTGTATAAATCATATTCATATATTCATGAATGTATGAAAATATTTAACAAATAGCAATCGCCATATGTTTTCTATAATCATACGCTTCCGTATTTACGCCTTATCGCTATTGGAGTTGTTTTGCTGTTAGATTTGTTTTATCGATGCTGTGTTATCATATCTTGTTTCACTTTATGCCTTCCCCGCCCCACCCCTGTACGATGATGCTATGGGTTTCAGTTTATTCATGTGAACGAATATTTTTCCACGTATAAGTAGATTTAGATCCTTAGAGGTGGCCAAGATGTCGCATCCGGAAGGTTTGGTTGACATGTCGCCAAATTCCCATCCACATAGACAGAAATTCATTTATAACTTAAATATATAGGCCTACATATAGTAAGATAAGCCACTAAATAAGTTTATACATGCATTGTTTATCTGGAGTTTGTTTTGTACGACGTATATCATATTGTAATATTCATAGGAATTGATATGCCACTTTAAATTTTTCAAAACAAAATACGAGGAAACATTAATTGAATGTTATGGCACTAAATGTTTGGAACATGCACATGGGCCTATTAGTGCCCCGCTATTTCTTGGGAATTATACCGGGTCACAAGAACAAATCGGGAAAAACGATCGGGTTTCATGTGTGCATGCCAACCCTTATCCACTTATACCCTTTTCTCACGGGACTTTTCTTAATCCCGTACTATCGTTAACCCCATACTTTCCTTTACCCCGTACTATTTATTTTCCTTTTCCGACGAGCCAAAATATCTACCTAACCCCGGCTAAGAAAATGCACGCTGTTCTCACACAGAAATTGGTAACCCCGTACTATCGTTAGTTTCCGTTGCTTGGCATGGCGCTCGCTAGTACGGCATGTGCACAGCTGTTGGCTTAGCCGGGTTTCTGTTCCGACGAGAGTTTGTAATCCCGGCTTTTCACTCTAAACACCGCAATTGCCCGGCTAACCCTGCTATTTTGCAGGGCCAGAGAATCCCGTACTATAGGTGGGGCTAGCCTACTTTGCCAAAACTGCGTCGGAACAGAAAGTGGAATAAGCTTTACCCCGTACTATAGGTGGGGCTAAATGGCAAGTTAGTACTACCTATAGTACGGGGCTAAGGAAATTTTGGTACGTGAGAAAAGGGTATTATAAATGTTACTTTATATGGAATGTGCATATAGTCCATAGCTTGTTGTCAACAGATATTCTAGGCTTAGTTTTAGGTATTGATCCTCATCTTAGCAGGTTCACGAGGTCGCTTCTGCAGTTGAAAGAGTTGTGCCTTTTTGGTTCACGCTGTTGCCATAGGACAGCGTCCTTCGCCATTGCTAGGGGTTACACAATGCGTCCCCGTCAGTGCAACATGCGGTCATAGGGACAAGATGGTTGAGATTGGATGGGAGATCAGGGTCGTGTTTCACCAATAATAATTTAAAAAATAAAAAATAAAAATAATAACAATAATAATAAATATAATAATAATAATAATAATAATAATAATAATAATAATAATAATAATAATAATAATAATAATAATAATGATGATGATGATGATGATGATGATGATGATGATGATGATGATGATGATGATGATGATAATAATAATAATAATAATAATAATAAAGTCATTCGTAACTTATGAAAGACTTGGGGAATCAGGCTTCTCAATTTGCCAAGACATCAAGCAATCTGAGTTTACCGTAAATTAAGTATTTTTAGAGGCAGATGTCATAATTACAAACGTTATGCGGTGGTCACAACTCGCCGTACCTTCGACGTGCAACTCCCTACGATGGATTTCGTAGAAATTCGTGCAGCGGAGGTACCTTGCAGGCACGTGCCATCAACGTAGCCTGCGTTGCATGCCGCAATGCACGCACAGGTCTAGGTCAAAACTCTCTGCGTATTCCTGCGTCTCTATAGTAAGGGTATTGTAAAAACTTCCAGGCACGTCGTACATGCATTGTACCTGGAAGGTACCTCCGCATGCACGAATTTTCTACGAAATCCAATCGTAGGGAGTTGCACGTCGAAGGTACGGCGAGTGTGACTGCCGCATATATAGAAACGCAGGAATGCCAGAAGTTGACTTAGGACCTGTGCGTGCATTGCACATGCACCGCAGGCTACGTTGATGGCACGTGCCCCGTAGCCTACGACAAGTTGTGACCGCCGCATTAGTTTCGGATCATGTTAACGACTACCAAAAAGTTTTTATAATTTCCCTTGAAAAGAGTTAAATATCATAAAGAAAAAACACACATTTTTGTTCAGATAATTATGAGCTTAATCTCAAAAACGCGTGTGATTCGTGCATTCTTTCCGGACACATATATCGTCATAACATTTTATTCTGAATGTGACTTTACGCACCTTAAAGTCCCAGACCGGACCGAGAAATGAAACAACAAATTACATATAAAACGAAAAGGTCATATTTCTTGCATAATAAACAAAAATTCCCAATTTAAGCATTTTATCTTTCCATCTAGAAAGATATTTCATTAAAAAGGTGATCGAACCTCAACCAGGCCAATCCCTCCCAAGTACTCGAAAAGTACCCCTATATAGTGGCGCGGCTGAATGACGTCAAAAAATGTTAACGAACATGCTTAAATGCTGAATGAATTTGCCCTTTCCATTTCATAACAATAAAGAATTCTAGCACACATTGGGGTCTATTGTTCTGACATAGCAATACAAACGTGTTTTCTGAAGGCGAAACCCAATCATGCCTGGCAGTAGCTATTCCCTTAAACTTCTTTGACGTCATCAACCGCAGCCATTAAAATAAGGGGTAACTTTTCGAGTATTTGGGAGGGATGGCCTGGTTGAGGTTCGATCATCTTTTTATAAATACTGTTAATTAAAATTTAATTTATTTTGGGGGTATTTATGTTATACGCCTACTTAGCTTTCAATCGATGTAAGGTTGTATTTACTCCGTCAACGGTCTTTAAAATCTCTAATGCTACAGTCACACAGACACTTACGTATAGTTACGTTTTTGTTGTTTTAATCTTGTTTCATCTTCTATTTTTTTATTTCTTATGTATTTCTTTGTTTTACTGGATGAACGAAATTATCACTATTTCCACTGTTGACTATGATGGGAAGCCATCCATGGGGATATACAGAAGAGAAATTAATTTTTGGACGCAACCGGACGTAACTCAACGTAAGTGTCTGTGTGACTGTAGCATTATATAAACAACAAATCAAATCGAAGATTAATAAACATGAGCAGACTAGACTAATAGGCACCGATAGCTGTCGCTCTCACTCTCTAACTTTCCGAGTGGAGGAGTTCAGTCCTGGCATTATGGGTAAATTCTCTTTCTACTTCTTCTACCTTTCTCACTCCACACTCCGATTACTATAATCTTTGTCTCTCTACAATCATACAATCTCTCTCGCTCATTCATTCTACTTTTACCACACTTCTCACTCTCCTTATCCTACCTCTACTACCTTTACTCTACAATCCGAGTGCTAGAATTATCTCATTGTTCAATTCTACTTCTACTACAGTTCTTATTCCACTATCCAACAATCTTTCTCAATCTACTATGTGACGTCAATACCTTTTCAATCTATAATCCTACTTCTACTTCCTTTCTCACTTTCCCACTTCAACTGCATTTTCAATCCAACAACCAATTACTCGCCTGACATCACAAAACAAAACAACAAAAAATAAAAATGATATCAAATGAAGTCCTATTTTACCATATGCTTTAATCGCAAGAAAAATAATCTTGTTTTAACCTTATAACCCATCACAAAAACAAATAATATTCAAATGACAAACCAACTATTTGAAAATCTTAATTTATAATTATATCTTATGAATCAAATCTGCTATGAATTTTGATGCCATTTAAGGCTGATAACAAATCAATTATTCAGAGCGAATTATTGTGCCCTGCTATAAGTTTAATTTAAGGAGGGGGGGGTATCAACTTGATATAAAGCTATTCTGAAAATAAATAAATAAATAAATAAACAAAAGATAAAATCCCTCAAGGTGCTGAAGGATGCTTTTGGAGAGCATTTTCTGCTGGCACTTCGCACTTACATTAGGCCTTCTTTCAGACTACAGTTAACACAAATTTATGCTCGCCGTAAATTTCACATAATGCTAATGGTTTTGTGCCAAGAAAGGGCTCAACAAATAACAGCCCTCAAATAATGTCATCACGTTTCAAATCTTGGAGAAGATATTTGTAAGTTAATTTCTTCCTTCTATAATTCATCTCTGGGTTATGTCAACACATAAATTACTCTGAACGATTCATCGACACTATTTGTAAATATTCAAAGCTAATTTCTTCCTTCTATAATTCATCTCTGGGTTATGTCAACACATAAATTACTTTGAACGATTCATCGACACTACAGTTAATTATTTATTTATTTATTTATTTATTTATTTATTTATTTATTTATTTATTTATTTATTTATTTATTTATTTATTTACTTAATACTTACTTTATTCACCAATCAAGAAAAAGAAAAACATTCGAGTCGGTAATCTCGAAATTAGGCTACTATAATGCAAAATTAGATTGATCGGCCATTCTTCTTAGTAGACCGGGAGCCCAGAAGATTTATTTAGTTGAGAAGAGACATAAGGTTTGATGGTCTCATCACGTCAGGACGTGGCCAAGGGTAAAAAAAAGATTAGATAGATTGCTGGCAAGCCACATCCTGTACAGGAAGCCTTGGGGCCCAAGAAAGGGGCCTCAAAAATGCAATAAATGACTTGAGAAGAGACATGGACAAAAATCGGTGGATATAATTCCTGAGGGGGTACCTAGTAAAAAACCGGCAAAGACTTCATTAAAAAGTTATAAATGTATAGATGCTAGTAATCTTATTCTGAACAGGGGCCAAGACAGTAAACCCCGAAGGGCCCCGCTCACTTGTGCTATTTAGTATGTTTAGTTGAAATGATACATGGCAATTTTGTATGCCATTCAAGTATTACAAAACACTAATCCTAGCCATTTCATCATGTATGGGGCCCACACAGCAACCCTAAAATGCCCACAAACCCCAGACATTCGATGCATTTAGCCGAAGGAACACTTTTTCTTATGTTTATGTTTATTAGAAGTTAATATAGCAATACTTATGGAGATCTGAGAAGATTATTGTATCTTCTTCAGTCGCGTATCCAGGATTTCGCACCCCGGGGACCCGACGTGATTTTGGCGCCCCCTGTGTACTTTTCAAAATA
>CALNVZ010003432.1:23829184-23851094 GCA_940671915.1 Paracentrotus lividus | reverse complement strand
TAGGCCTATGGCTTAACTGCACGTTGAAGGATTTTAAAGAAGAATTTATTTGATTTTTTTTTCTAAATGGTGAGTTCATGGAAAAAAATTTCTAGGAATATGAGATATTACCGCTATAGATGAAAATACTAATGATTTTAAATACGAGCGCGAAGCACGATATTGGATTTTTTCTCTACTTTACAATCAGAAAGCATAGAATTATAAGCAATTCGGAATTTCAATTTTGTTTAGCTCCTCGAATATCGTATGAACGGGAGCTGTAATTTGTCCAAAACGATTTGATAGCAAGCCATATAAAATCATGTGAAATTTGTCCATCAAGTAATGTGAAATCAAACCGATGATGTTTTGTTGATCAGAATCTTCAAATCTGGTTAAAATAAAGACAAAAATATGCATTAGGAACATGATGTAATAACTCCTTGGAAAAATGATGGGAGTGCGAAGCGCGAGCGAAAATTTTTCTCTATGTATAGAGACGTTTAGGACCAATTTGACCTCATATAATTTAAAGACCAATATGTTGCCCAATAAGTTTACATGTCCATGTACTGTTTTCTAATCATTCGAATAAATCAAAATTTCGCTCTTCGCACTCGCCTATGTTTTTCCTCTTACCAGAATTTACATTATGGGATTCTAACCATCCAAACATTTAAATTCATTTGATTACACGTTTCAGGTGAATTCGGCACCCCTCCCTAAGTTTAGAATAAAGTTGGGGCTCCTAAGTTTAAGATAAATTTGGCACCCCTAAGTCTCAGGTCAATTCGGCGCCCCTAAGTTTCAGATCACTTTGGCGCCCCTACATTTGAGCTCAATCTTGCATCCTTAAATTTAAGATCAATTTGCCTCCCCCCTTAGTTTCAGATAAAATCGGCGCCCCTTAGTCTCAGGTCAATTCGGCACCCCCTAAGTTTCGGTTTGGCGCCCCCCTAAATTTAAGGTCAATTTGGCGCCCCTACATTTAAGCTCAATTTGGCGCCCCTTAGTTAAGGCCGATTTATATATATTTACTTTTTTTTTGTTATAATATAATATAATAATAATATGGTTTTTATTTACCCAGGGTAGCCACTTCAGTTCTGACAACTGTTCTCCCAGCGGGCCCTGCATGATGTTATTATTACCCCCATTGAGTTATCACATTGTGCTTCTGAGGAACGCATAAATTGTCCTGTTTACTAATCGTTCGAATACTTCAAAATTTCAGTTCGCTCCTCGCTCTCGCCTTTGTTTTTCCTCTTACCAGAATTTTTTTTCTCTTTCTCTTTGTTATGTTGACAAAATACCATGTACATTTTACTGGTGATGTCTAATAAATAAATTCAAATTCATCATGGGATTCTAACCATCAAAACATTTAAATTTATTAGATTTCACGTTACATTTGTTTTTGCATTTCAAATTGATCTGAAACTTAGGGGGCGCCGAATTGACCTGAAGTTAGGGGGCGTCAAATTGCTTTTAAAGTTAATTGCTTTAACTTAGGTGGCGCCGAATTGACCTGAGACTTATGGGCGACGATTAGACCTGAAGTTAAGGTGGCGCCAAATTGATCTTAAACTTAGGGGCTCCAACTATATCCTAAACTTATGGAAGTGTGTCGAATTTGCCTGAAACTAAGGGGGCAACAAATTGGTCTTTAAAATTTGGTCTCTATCTAGATAGAGCAAAATTTTAAAATTCCATGCCTCCTGGTCTGTATTTATATTTCAAAATTTTCGCTCGTGCTTTGCGCTCGCATCATTTTTTCCAATGTGTTCCTGAGGAACGCATGAAGTGTCATGTTTTCTAATCATTCGAATGCATCAACATTTCCGCTCGGGCTTCGCGCTCGCTTTTGATTTTCGCCAGATTGAGCTCAAATGTAGGGGCGCTCGTATTTAAAATTATTAGTATTTTTTTATTTTTTATTAAAAAAGAAAAAAAAGAAAATTAGAATTAGAATTCCTTCTATATAAATTCCGTTCAAATGGTGGAATTATGCTGCTAGGCCTATGTTTGCCTCCTGGCGCTGGGATGGCGCCATTTCATTGAAAAGTACACAAGGGGCAGCCAATAATCACGTACGGCCCCGGTGTGCGATATCCTGATACGCGCCTGTATATTGGTGATATGTCCGCATTTGTGTTAGGATTTTTTCTGTTCTATGATAGGGTGAGGTCTATTTCCCTGCAAAATGGTCGTTAGGAATCCCTAAGGTTACCGTAAAGAAGTCGATTAGCGAGAGTCAGAATCCAGGTCTTGCACCAATCCTGCCTGTAGCGGTTGCCATCAGCTTTTCCTCGAGAGCAGATTGGGCCATCTGCAGCAGAAGGCCGCATTACAAGAGCTTACAGCCATAGCACCTATTCAGAAAGAACGAAAATTTGATGATAGATTTATTTTTATTCGAGAGAAATACTTTTGAACGATTAATTCTAACACTCCTCTTTGTCTTTGTGTCTGTTTCTTGTATACATGACTCTTCGAATGTCAGCAGCTACAAACTCAGCACGGTTAAAGAAAATAAACTTCCAAAACACAAGGGTCATAAGACAGATTCTCAAAACTGCATTTTCATCACCAATATTGCGGAGCATAAATGTGACTCTAGTTGCATAAAGGTAAGTAGAATCAACTCTAGACCATTCCGGAGGAAATCAATTTATTTTCAATTATTTTCTTTTTCCCCAATATATAATTACGCTACAAGGATTTTTCGCAACTATTCTTTTAACACATTCTGATGCAAATTATCAACGTCTTACTCTGAATCATTCTTATAGAGCTTCTAAATTAAGAGAAAATGAAATGTGAGAATACAGTTGGATGCTATTTTGTTTGAACATTAAACCTCTACAAAAATGATGATAAACATGTCATCCTTCCCCCTTTTTTAAATGACGCCCTTATTCAGGTCATAGGACTGCAACCCTACCTGCAACATGGGACAAGCCATTGACGTTCCGCTTATTGTATTTGTGTTCTCTGGGCGTTGAGCCATTGCGCTAGGGATTCTCGACCCCTGGAGCAAAGATGTCCAGCACTGTCCAAAATTGGAGAAGTACGCTCGTTCGTCGTTTGATCTGTTGCTCCAACGGTTATTGCCTGCAGGAGAAAAAAAGTCAGTTTACATGAATGTATAAAAAAACCGAAATGGTTTAGATACTTGACACGGAAACAGAAAGTTCGTGGGGTTCCATGCAGCTAATGACGCTATAAGTTTTATTTGGAAAGACATTTTGTTGGAATTATCTTGGTCACATAACGGGGTTTAGACAATCACCTTGTTCAGATATTTATCATGGACGGATATTGTTCTCATGCTCACACCTACCTCCAATCCCAACATTGTAGCTGCTATTCTGCGGCCCCTGTTTAATTTGCCTTTTTTTTTTGGCGGCGCCTAGGGGGGGGGGGAAGGTGTCTAGATTATGACCAACCTCTTGTACTCGAGCAGGTGAACCGTCGCACGCATCCAGGTTTTGGTTGCCTCCAGCCACTGCCACCGCGATACCAGCATTGATCATACCCCGTACTGCATCATCTAAAGCCTGATTGATACCCCCTCCTAGAGACATGGATGCCACGGCGGGCTTCTCCCCAGAATTCGCGACATATTCACAACCTTAAATTTATAAAAAGAAAATGTTATACAAACATATCACAAAAGGAAATTGTTTTTGCAACTTAATCTCAACATACATTTGTCTATATTAGCTTATCTCAATATCTTATTATCGAAACTCTTTTCGCTATAAATTAATCAAAACAAATTAAACTAGAAAGAAATCTGCAGAGCCGTAGCGGAAATACAATCATATAATAGGCCTGTCAAAAAAAATACATTGGTTTAATACAAGGAAGAAGCCAGTGAGTCGTAAAATCCACCTTTGACAGAGAACGGATCTACAAGAATTAGGAAAGAGGAAAACGGTTTCAATAAGAGTTTCTTCGGAAATACTCCTCCACCGCAGACCCATTTAATGACATGTGGAACGACATCAAAACAGCTTTACTGGAAATTCTTGATGCTCGTGTTCCGTCTAAGATGTCTTCAACCAGATACCTTATATCAAGAGATCTTGGAGGAAGAAACGTAGCTACATGAAGGCGAGAAGGACTCAGAGCAGGCGAGACTCAGAGAGGTACAAACATCTCCAGAAGAAGTGCAAAGAAGCTTGCAAATCTGCCTACAGTAACTTTATTGTCAACATTGTCAGCCCAGGCAGCTCATCCATTCCTAAAAGATTCTAGAGTTTCATTAAAAGTAAGAAGTGTGACATCACTGGCGTTCCCAGCCCCACCCAAGCATGGATGGCATTGAAGTAAGTCCTGCTGGAGTCTACAAGCTTCTCCCTGAGCTAGACGTGCACAAGGCCACTGGATCTGATTTGACTTCCAGCTCGTCTTCTGAAGGAACTAGCTCTGGAATTGACACCCGTCTCTTTTACCCTGTTCTTCCAAGCATTCTCTGAACCAGGGTCTTATTCCAGATGATTGGAAGACGGCGGCGCATGGTTCCTGTCTTCAAGAAAGGGGATAGGTCACTTCCTGTGAACTACGACACGTGTCCTTTAACTTCCATAATGGGCAAAACCCTTGAGCCACATTGTTTGTAGCAAACATCATGCAACACTTGGACTCCAACAAACATCCTTAATGATGCTCAACATTGCTTTCTGCAAAACAAGTTGTTGAAAACCTGGCGTCAACAATCGCAAAACGGCCAAGCTGACATCATCATCTAGATCTGTCCAAGGCATTTGACAAGGTACCCTCATCCAGAGACTCATGCATGTACAAGGCTCCATTTCTACGGTCACGAGACGTGCGAGACACTCTTTACCAGTGGATAGCAGATTTCTTGTCCAACCCGTACTCAACAGGTTCTCTTGGGATGTGCTGCAAAGTCAACATCCGCCCCAGTACTAACAGGAGTCTCGCAGGGCAGCTTGTCCTGGTCCCTTGCTTTTCCTACAACTACATAATGACTTGCCTGATTATGTCTCGCATGGCTCTACCGTTTTGTCCATTTTCGGACGGCACTGTGCTTTGTATCACCCCATAAGATCTCAGGAAGACGCAGGCAAATTGCCAGCAAAGACTTAAGTGCCCTACCAACAGTGGGAAGAATGCATTGGGCTATGGCCTTCCATCCAAGAAAGTGTCAAGTTATGCATGTAACCAAGAAGAGAGAAACTACCTGAAGCAAGCAGATACTTCATCCATAATCAACCATTGGAAGTGAAAGTGTCTGCCAAGTACCTCCGGCGTCCACCTCTGGCAATGATCTCACATTCAATTCCATTGCAAAGAAAGCAACCAACACCAGATGCTTACTTTCAGAGAAACATCTCGAGCTGTCCCAGAAAGACTAAGGTCATGTGTTTACAAGCCCTACTCCGACTACTTGTAGAATATGCATCAGAGATTTGGGACTCTTACCCACATCCAACAAGAGGAAGCTTGAAATGGCACAGGTACGCTCGTTTTGTATTGTCACGACGACCACCGAACTACAAGCCAGTGTCTCTGCATGCTCTGTGAACTTCAGTGGCACACCCTGCCAAGAACGTCGAGCACAAGTAAAGGCCCTGATGTTGGTATCGCATCATTCCACAATCTTGTGGATGTACAATACCACCTACAATCAGCATCCCTTTCCATATCAATTCTAGTTGTAAAACTTAAGAGATAGAGGGCGCTACCATTCTACTAAAGCGAACGTGCCCATTGACTTTTTGGTTTTTGGACAGTTTTTCACTTTATTTTCTTTATAGTGGCGAGCAACTACCTTTCAAAGAAAATTTTCAACTTGAATAAGTACGCTAAGAGTCTGAATTTTTTCAAAAAAATAGGGAATAACTTATTGCAAAGGAAAGAAAAAAAGTCCTGTCACTTGTGTCAATTCGAAATCCTAGTCAGATCAAATTCCAGTACATATGGTATATTTTGCTCTCTAAAATAGTTCATGCGCTGCACTAGTTTTGATCCTCGATGCCGCATCTATACTATTATAGCTTATTGTTCACAGGGCAATTAAAAGCTGAAACTTTCTACCTCATCCGGAGATGGTACATTCATTTTAATTGATTTAAAAAAAAGTCCTGTTCACTCTGAACATAATCATATAGGTTCTTTCTCGACTAGTCAATATTACGCTTATCACATTGCGATATCGCATAGAAACATAGTGAACGGCGTCGTTCACAAGACTCTGTGACAAGTTCGCAATCCTATGTCTTGTTTTGAGCATCAATTTATATGAATTGCATATTCTGATTACAACTTCAGCACAATAATGTTATAAGCTTGCCCAAATGTGTATTTCCTCCATCTGGTCTGGAGAATCTATTAACTAAACAACATGATTAAAAGTTCATCAATTTTCTTTCATTCTCCTCGATAAGATTGCTCAAACCGAACGACAATACCATTCAACTGGAGGGAAGTCTTCTTACGCCAGTTTTTATGAGCTAATTTATTATGCAGCCAGCTGTATAGATTTCTGCGCTCCTCAAGCCGTATTTCCCAACGTCACTTTGTTGCGCTGGCCTCTTTAGCATAATGGACGCGCCTTGTTTAATTACGATTTAATGCCGCACATTGGTATACGTTAACTTTACATTTTACATAGAGTAGAATTGATATAAACTCGTGGACACACGCAACAATTCATCACTCCATTTGCAAGAACTCAATGCTACAAACATTCATTTTTTCCTGATGCTACAAGACTATGGAAATCCCTTCCTCAGGATCTAGTGAACTGAACTTCCTCAAACAGCTTCAAGAAGGAGGGGCTGGATGTCAGGCTTTGTTAGACCTGCCTTGTTTTTAGTGCACATAGTTTTTGGTAGCCTTTTAAAACTTACTGTTGATACTTCAGCTCCTAGCACTCAAGCAGCAGTACGAAAATACACAAAAGATAGAATGTACTTACACCGGAAGAAGAAGAATTCGGTGTTAATATAATTTGTAGCATTCCAAACAATAGTTGTGCTTGAAGAAGAAGAAGAAGAAGAAAAAAAAAAAACTTTCGGTATCAAAATAGATTTATTATGTATTTTATTGTTTTATTAATTTCTAAAGTATTTCTTTCAATTTTCGATTTTATTTTTTTCTTCTTTTTCTTTTTTAAATTTTTTTTAAGGCAGATTTTATTGCACAAACTTTGGAAGCATAATCTTCCTGAAACCAATTGATCTCAGGCAATGAAGTGAAAATACTCAAGTCTTTATGAATAACTTCAGAAAAATTCGTTTTTATTGATTATTTAATTTGACTATTTTTTCTTCTTTCTTTTTCTTTTTCTTCTTCTTCTTCTTCTTCTTCTTCTTCTTCTTCTTCTTCTTCTTCTTCTTCTTCTTCTTCTTCTTCTTCTTCTTCTTTATGATCTTCTTACCGGCTATTACGTCAGCTGTTGCGCCGGCCCCTTCGCAGTTCAGTACACGCACTCCAAAGAGATTCACACCCGGGGCAACACCGAATACATCACCCCCTAGAGTCCCTGCACAGTGGGTTCCGTGACCGTTACAGTCTATGCCCTATAGGATCAATATTTGATAATAATTCATGATACTTGATAATAATAGTAAATTAAAAGTTTATAAGAATAAAGAGTGAATAGTATTCAATAATACTTAATATATTCAAAAATATTTATTTCTCGGTTGCTATTTAGATGGTGTTGGTTGGTGGGTGTAATAAACCGTTCTTAAATAAAACAAATATACATGTACATTCTGTACTCGATGTACTTTCTACACGCAAGAAGAAGAGACAAATTAATAGCTGGAACAATAAAATATTCATGAAATTTAGTAATCATTTTCATTGGTAAAATGTCACCTGGCTAATTTAATTCAATTTCGTCCAGAGCCAGCACGTTTAATTAATTTTCTAATTGCCACTTCACCTATTACCATTTTGTCTATTTCCCATTTTGCCTAATATCTACTGGGCCTATCGTCACTTTTTCTGTCGCAAAGTTGTAATAGACCAAATATTTATTTGGGAATTACACGAAATGCAATTACTATAGTATTAGACAATTTGGTTATTTTAGTATTAAACCGAGTGGTCATCAAAAAAGTTGAGAATTAGGCCAAGTACACTGTTCGTCATAAAGGTGAAATATTTTTTCTGGCTCCAACGACGTTAGGGTGTAATCTCACTTCGCTGAGACGTCTCCGGGACAAAATATAAATTTCGTCTCCGCGACGGATAAATAGTATTAGAGACGTCTCCTGAATTTTGGAGACGGATTTTTTTTTTCACAAATTGTCGCGGCAATTTATGAAACAAAATCCGTCTCCGAAATTCAGGAGACGTCTCCGAGACGTCTCAGAGACGTCTCTAATACTATTTATCCGTCGAGGAGACGAAATTTATATTCCGTCCCGGAGACGTCTCCGCAAAGTGAGATAGCACCCTTACGTTGCTCCCGCTTTAATTTCTTGAATGTAAAATATCAGCCAAACATAAATCAAAATGAAATATCCTCAATAGTTACCATTTACAACCTTGTCATCAAGGCTAGGGGAAAATGATAATAATTAAGGATTAAAGGTTGTGTTTTATTTCTTTTGTTTTTTTAGCATAAAGGTGGAATAAAATATTCCGAATTTTCACCAATCACACTTTTTATTTCAGCCCCTCCCCTAGAGAAGAGACCTTAGCCTTTCCCCATAAATGTAGATTTAACTTAAAAAACAATATAAACAGTACACCTCGGACGCGTTTCCTGGGGGTAGGCCTGAGGGGGGCTTGATCGGCCGGGTAAACAAAAAAGGGCCCCAAAATGAGAAAAAATCACAAAAATGGGCATCATTAGGGTTGAAAAAACTTTTTTGGAAAAAAAGTCCGTGAACGGTTGAGAGAATTTTCAAAATATGGCCAGGGTACCAAAAAGTAAAAGCAGGGACAAACATATTCAAGAAATTAAAGCCGGAGCAAAATCATGTCGCTATAGCGGCAAAAAAAATATTCCACCTTTATGACGGACAGTGTATTATTGGACCAATAATAATTCATATTAAAAAAAAAAGAATATTAGAAGAAATGGTTTTAGCCAATGCTGTATTAGACAATGAGAGAATTGAATCAACTGCTGACGAACCTTTTATACATGGACAATAAATAGTAATCATAACATTTCATAACTATCGAAATGTTAAAAGTACGGCTGATGGTCAAGCAATAACAATGTCATTACATTGAGCCATGGAAATTATGGTATTAAACCACTAATGCATATTATAACACTACCAGCTCCCACCAATCATGAAAATTTAGATAAATTGATAGGTGGCATATCCTGTACAGATTTACTGGATTTCCTTCTTGATACTTTGCACTTTCCATAGAAATATAAAAAGCGAATCATATGCAAGCCATTCAGCTTAGAGATGTGTTGCTGGACATGATTTTGTGTAATGACCATCGAGCATACCTGATAATTGTGATGCAACATTAAATTTTTAGATGAAATCAAATGAAGAATAAGGCGAATAAATAACACATAGTATTCTAACTTTGATTTACTCTACATCTTTAACATATCTAATATGCGCTTTATGAATGTCCCTTTTAGTAATCAATCATTTATTGATTCTACCCTTTTTTTGATAAACATCTCTCTTTCTTTCTCTCCCTCCCTCGCAGAGGCGGCGGAACGAATTTGAAAGGGGGTCACGGTGGGAAAGGGGGCACTTGAGATCAGTGGCACAAAGGGAAGAATATTGGATATGGAGGGGTGCGTAGAAAATCTGCCTTTACTCTTAGGTATCTTAATGGCTTTGTTTTTTTTTTTTACCGTTCATTAATGATTGAAAATAATAATACGACCTCAAAGCGCGAGCCGAAAATATTTTGCTCAAAATTGAGTTAATTGTGCAAAGTATACTAGAATGTTCAAATAAGTTACCGAATCTAAGATACATTTTACAGCTTTTGGTAACATAATTTCGGGTATAGGAGCGCCATAAAAATTGTCAGCAATCTTTACTGCAAGAATGAAAGGTAGGCTGCAAGCCCTAAGCCCCCCCCCCCCCCATCACACATAAGTATTGCTGGTTACTTAGCGAGAAGACGCATAGTGACGGAGATTTTTTTTTTTTTTTTTTTAAATGGAGTATAAAAAAAAGGGGGCACTTTTTAATATCAAAAGTGTCCCTTTTAAAAGTGAAGTTTAAATTGAAGCAAAGTGTGGAATAAATGTTTAATTGATCTCACAACATGAAATACCAATGTTATATTCATGTTCATGCATACATCTTAAAATGATGATAATAGTTTTTATAATTATTTATTTATTTATACATACATTTACTTGCTTCATAAGTATCATTTTTTTAAAATGCAATATACAAGCACTAGAAATAGGCATTATAAATAATTAAATATAGGGGCTGTAAGCCTTACCCCTAACCCCCCCTCCAGCACCACCGACATTAGGGCATTTTTTTCCACGAATATTTTCTTCCCGCAGTAGCGGGTTTTTTTCTGATATCGCTTGCGGACCGAGCGGAAAATTACGAAATTGGAAAAACATATAGTTAAAGACAAAAGGGCATTTCCTTTGCCGTATCAATAGTGTCCTTTTTTTTTCAAAAAGATTTTTTTACATACCACGTCGACTACCCGAAGTCTTTCCCCCGCCACCCCCGCCTTTTTTTTTTTAAAGTACAAAATGGTCTCTGCTTTTTTTGCTGAGAAGTCCCTGGTCCCGCGGATGGTAGGCCTACTGGGTGATCGCCATTAGCGACAGACGCGGATAACCTGGTTGCGATTGCGTTACTAAAAAGTAGTTCGTATAGGTTTGTCGCCACAACAATCCGCCTTCTGTGGACACGGCAAAAAAAAAAAAAAAAAATTCCGCCGCCTCTGCTCTCTCCGTTTGTCACTCTATCTCTCTCTTTCACATACTTTCTAACTACCTCTCTTTCTCTCGTTTCTTTCTCTCTCTCTCTCTCTCTCTTTCTCTCTCTCTCCCTATAGCTCTATAATGAGCTGCCTCTTACTTCTCTTGAGGGGACAGCTAGAGAGAGAGAGAAAAAAAAGTATAAAGCCTCACCCCGTGCCCTTTTTAATTAACCCTGGTGTTCATCACCGAACAGGTCAACTGGTGTCAAATACCAGGAGCCTATTTTTTGTGGTAAGTAATTTGGAGGTATTTTGTGCAAAATATATAATACCATAAAATGCATTATGATGTTGGCTGGTCTATTCATTCTACCCTCCCTACTAACGTTATACGTTTGCAAACGTTCTCAAATAATAAATACAATTCTATCCGAGTTTGAATTTTAAGTTTTATAGGATAGTTATGATCATTTATTGAAAACTGAAGGCGACAAAACGGATTCCTCAACGAATTGAGAGATCTTTATTGTACCTGAACTTTGATCTACATGGTGATCGGGAACAAACTGAGTTAGTTTACAGGACATTTCTGAAGTTAATTTTGTTGTTGGAAATCTGTAAACCTAGGTCCGGACATGTCATGATCAGAACAATATAAAAATACAGGTTGACTTAATTTGTTATATAGCACAATTCAATTATGTAAATAATATTAAAATAACATGTAATATTTCTGGTATACAAAGAAAATTCACTTTGAAGTGGCAGCTGCTACTATCCTTCTTTATATATATGTATATAGAAAATTTGTTTAGTGAAGACCAAATTATTTATTGAATATATATATATATTATGACTTTTTTCGAATGTTATTTACATTTAATAATGATATTTACTAATTTAGTTCTATAAGGAGGCCTGGTGGAGGGATAAATAAATAGATAATTATAAAAATTATTATTATTTTAAGACTGGGCCAGATTTTACTTACATACGCACCCTCCCTCGGTATAGCATCGTATGCAGCAGTGGCTCGATCACCAAAGTAGAGGCTCTCGGGATAGATACCTGTATCAATGACGTAAGCGTTCACACCTGTGCCATCACCTGTATAAAAGATGAAGCAATTATATATTATATATAATGAAATCGGGCCCCTTGAAGAACGTGTTATGCAGTGAGTTCTCTTTTTTTTTAATACAAGCCGAAATAAATAATCGTATATTCGGTACTATGTTATTTATTTCGCCTATGCATTATACATGATATATTATATATTATAGTATTATTTTCTATTATATATATATATTATATATATATATATATATATATATATATTATATATTAATTATTTGAAAGGAATAGATGGTGAAGTAGAATAATAGTGACGTAGCTCAAATCAAAAGGTTCCCCAGGGCTATCCTCCCTTTTTTGATAATTTTTTGAGTGAGATCGTAAAAAATGTCTCTGCGGGAATCGAACACCGGGCCTCCACTTTGAACGCCGGTGCCTTCACCACTAGACCACAGAGACGGGTTAGTGGCTAGGCGGACCCGATCTGTTGACCGTTCAGATAAAACGATTCTCAACCTCACCAATTGTTTCCTTTGTCGGGGGTTCAAAACCATTCTACCCCGACAAAGGAAACAATGTGGTGAGGTTGAGAATCTGTTTATCTGACGGTCAGATCGGATCGGGTCCGCCTAGCGTAATTCCACTAACCCAGTCTCTGTGGTCTAGTGGTGAAAGGCACCGGCGTCAAAAGCTGGAGGCCCGGGTTTCGATATCCCGGCAGAAGACATTTTTTCGATTCTCATACCAAAAAATATCCAAAAAAGGGAGGATAGCACCTGGGGAAACTTTGATTTGAGCTACGTCAACTATTATTCTCTTCACCGCATTTCTTTCAAATTTAAATAAAAAAAAGAGTTGCCTATCGGCTGTTGTACATGTGATTCCCTTACACTTATTATATATATATATATATAGTATATATATAATATATATATATATATATATATATTATAGGCGAAGAAATTAAGGACGGTAGACAAATCAAAACACACGTTCAAACAAGGGCCATATTTCGTTTATATATATTAGTTTGAAAGAAATGGAGAAATGAACGCCAGTCGTAGCTCTATATGTATACCTCTTTTTAATTTATCCAAGCTTTCGATTTTCTTAATCTTCTTCAGGACAATTCTACACCTTTATAAACAATAAAAATACTCAATATGTACAAAATATGCAATAATGCTCGATGATTAGTTTGGGTTTTTTTTTTGGTAAGATGATTAGTTTTTATGACTTTTTTCACCATTAGCAATTGTTATGTATTATATATGTATATATATATATATAATATTATATATATCATATATATTCATAGTATATATCATAATATATATATATATATATATATTAGTAATGTATATATACACTGCCCTCCAAAAGTTGAGGTACACCTGATGTCAGCTCTGTTTGGATCATTTTGAGGCATTTTATGTCAGTATTTCAGTCCAAATGATGTTTAAGTTAAAAAAATACATTATGCAACCAATTATACTTCACGATTACCCGCGCCAAGTCTCCTTGGAATTTAGAAATTATTCAAAAATATGCAAAAAGTGCAAAAACGTGATTTTCACTAATTTATTCAATTATATGAAAAAAGAAGAATATCTCGCTAATAATCGTTTCCGATCAAAATGTAAATTTTGTAATGGATGTTGAGGCAACATTGTAAAAGTATAACCCTGTACAGTTTGTTTTTAATTTTGAAGACAATATTTTATTAACTATGCAAATTTATGCAAATCTAAAGGTCTAATTTTAGAAATTATCAATATTTTGTTTTAAAAACTTGTATATGAAGCCCAATTTTTGTTAAAAGTGCTGAGTCAACAACATTTAGATTTAAAAAGTTGGACTTTCTCATGAATTCCTTTGTATTCTTTTTATCACTTTCTATTGTCTTCGATTATTTTTATTTTTATGTATTTTGGAAACCAGAAACATAAAAGAGCTCAAAAACATTGCGAAATACATAAAATAGAGAGACTCGAAAGCAAAAGAAGTAATAAAACAAAAGAATACAAAGGAATTAATGACTATAATACTCAACAAAATTATTGATCAAAAAAGTTGGACCTTCTCATGAATTCCTTTGTATTCTTTGTTTTATTTACTTATTGCTTCAGATGTCTCTATTTTTATGTATTTCGCAATGTTTTTGGCTCTTTTTGTTTCTGGTTTCCAAAATACATAAAATAAAAATAATCGAAGACAATAGAAAGTGATAAAACAAAAGAATACAAAGGAATTCATGAGAAAGTCCAAGCTTTTTTAATCTAAATGTTGTTGACTCAGCAACTTTTAAACCAAAAAATTGGGCTTCATAGCAATTTATTAATCAAAGTATTGATAATTCTAAAATTAGACCTTTTAATTTGCATAAATTTGCATAGTTAATAAAATATTGTCTCAAAATAAAAAACAAACAGTACAAGTTATACTTTACATGTGTGCCTCAACATCCATACAAAATTTTACATTGATCGGAACATTATTACGCGAGATATCTTCTTTTTCAATAATTGAATGAATTAGTGCAAAATCACGTTTTTGCACTTTTGCATTTTTTGAGTTAATTTCTAAATTCCAAGGAGACTTGGCGTGGTAATCGTAAGTATATCGGTTGCATAATGTATTCTTGTAATTTAAAACATTCAAATTTGGACTGAAATTACTGGACATGAAAATGCCTCAAAATGATCACAAAACAGAGCTGACATTCAGGCTGTACCCAAACTTTTGGAGGGCAGTATATATACTAATTGTATCATCGTGAAAAGTATATTAGTTTTTTATACTTTTCACCATGTATACAATTTATATATATATACTATATATATATAATATTATATATTATATATAGTATATATATAATATATATATGTGTGTGTGTGTGGTGTTGTGTGTGTATGTATATATATAGATATATATATATATATATATATATATATATATATAGTGAAAGCGAGGTCCCTTGAATAACGTAGTACGCAGAGAACCATCTTTATTTAGTATAGGCGAAATGAAATGAAACAGATGACTCGAAACGTAGCTCTCAAATTCCTTTAATTCACACATGAGCTTTCGCCAGCATGCCTTTCATCAGGCTACAAAATAAGACGAAACAAAATTGCGACAAAGATTTGTCTAATTTGGTTTCGTCTTATTTTGTAGCCTGATGAAGCCATGCTGGCCGAAAGCTTGTGAATTAAAAGGAATTTGAAGAGCACGTTTCGAGTCATCTGTTTCATTCATTTCGCCTAATATAATTATATAATTATTATATAATATATATACATATATATATAGTATATATATTATATAATATATATAATATATATATATATATATATATTATATATTATATATACAATTGTATTAATGGTGAAAAAGAAATAAAAAACTTATGTATTTGACTGCATGGTAAATGGCAATGGGAAAATATCTTACTTAGTATTTGCAATCTGCCTCATGTCAGTGCCTCTTACTGAACGGGGTTGACGAAATCGAACAACCATTACAGCTACTACTTGAAATTGAACTACTGCAGAGCTACATAGTGCATGCATAGCTGTACTGTTACTCTTCGCAATATATTTGTTGAAAAGTTGAAACGATCGAATTACCAGTGAATTCATATTGTCCAGCGAGAGGCAGTCGTCTCTGTGAAACACGGTCTAATCCCCATGATGCTACTGCAGACGTTTGTACAGTACCATCCTGAGTTATGTACTTTACCTCATCAAGAGCTAGAAGCTAAAAGAAATTATTTAAGATTGCAAACATAACATAACATCATTATTATCATCCTCATTATAATCTAACATTATCCTCATCTTATATTTAATATCGTCATCTTTTACCTATATTATACAATTTTAATAGTTTTCACGTTATGCTTGATGCTATAATTGTTATTTTGCCACTATGCTCTATCGTACTGATTTTATGCTCCAAAAAAAATGTTCAATATTTTATTGTCCGAAACGGATATTTGTTTTGCCTCTTTTCTCGTGGGCCCGGCAGCCGCTGAGCAGCGCCAGATGGACGTTGCTCTATCCCCCTTATGAAATTTAATTTTGCACCTTTGTGGAATGTGAAGCAATCAATCAATCAATCAACTTTCAACATCATAATTCTCATCATTAGCATTACTCGGACATCACAATCGGCACAATTAATAGATTCAATAAGATTATTATCGTCATCATTACACATTATAGTCATGGTTGAAATTCACAATCTTCATCAACATCACCACCACCATAAACATCATCATCATCACCTTCACTAGTATTACAGCGACAAAATCCTCCTCATTATCATTACGCCGATACGATTATGACATTTTGTTATGTTTTGTTATTTCACTATTGCATCATGATCATGATCATGATCATCATCATCATCAATAACATAATCATTATTTTCATAATCATCAACATCATCACCGGCATTATCATTGTCATCATTATCGTCGTCGTCGTCGTCATCAATATCATTATCATCATTATCATCATCATCATCAACATCATCTTCACCGTCATCAAGTTTATCGGACTTGATCATAAGCACTTCTCAGTCACCATGGTAAATAAAAGAACCATTAAAACCTGTGATCGACATACCTTTTCAACAGCCTTCATGGTGAGCTTGGCAGAGAACCCATTGATAGCCTTGGTGTAGGTATGCTTGATTGTAGCGCCACTGAAAACACCAGAAATGTCGGTCAAGATATGTTTCTGGATCGGAACCGTGTCTACTCCAGGCTACAGAAGATCAAATAACAGTTATTATTAAAAAAAAACTGTTTTGATGGAGATATCTTTGAGCTTTGTATTAAAAAAAAAAAATATCGGATAAAAGTAGTTCCTAAACGTGGTGTCAACTCAAGACGCATGAAAGTTCAGTCAAGATATATTTCTGAATTGGAACCGTGACCCATCCAGGCTATATCAATAATTCTAACAAAAGAACATTATATTTAGATACTTGGACGAGATACATTTGCACAAAAAAAAAAAATATGTTATTAAGACTAGGTCTTGAAAGTGGCACTACAGAAGACACCAGAAATGTCGGTCAAGATTTTATTTTATTTTATGTCATTTGTCGAGTGTACATGGTACAAAACACATGAGAGCCCATAGCATGAAAGCCGAAAAAAAAATGATTTATAATGGGGTCATATTTTGTGAACCTTATTACATAATTTGGAACAAAATATAATAGCTATACGTGAATACATGTACACTGTTAGAAAGCGGTTTAAAAATTTCGCTGTTAAAAAAAATGTTGGTTTAAAAGTTAAACATTTTTGTTTAATATTTAAACATGTTGTTTAAAACCGGAAAAGCGAGGTTTTATAGCCTTAAACAAGACCTGTTTAGAGATATATTACACTGTATTTAAAAAAAAAAATTGTTTTGTTTAAACAGGCCGAGGCAAATGCCACGTGATAGTCCTGAGCTAATTGCATCAATCGTTACATGCAAGGTAAATCGGCGTAAAATTTCAATCATGGCGAAGGACTTATGCCTCACACATTAAATATAAAATGATTTGGAAGAGAATGCCTGCATTGGATACCATTAAAATAAAAAGGTTTCCTATCCTTCACGTTTTGGTAAAACAATATTAAAATGACTATTTCTAGTAACGCATTCATGGATATCCGAGACACGAGTGAAATTATATAAGGATATAATGTATCTGAGTAGAATATTTTATGCACATGGTGCAACACTAGTCGTTTAGACCTTTGATCTACATGGAGTAAACCCGCTTCTTCAAGTTCATTACTACCGACACGTGTTCTTGGGCCTAAAACTTTAAAGAATCTTACAACGTTATTCTGGATTATTCTTAATTTTTTCTTATCAGTCTTGCCCAGACTAGTGAACCAAGCTGCATTGGCATAGTCAAACAGGCATTTGTACCAAAGCAAAACATAGATTTATGTCACTTCCCATGCATGAGACGAGTTTGAGACAGGTCTAAGACTAGTCTTGTAGACGTCTCCTTAGTCTCCGCGACGTCTCACGAGTCACGGAAAATGAAACATGTTCATTATTTACGATTCTAGAGATTTTTTTCCGTCGTGGAGACGTCTGACGGAGTTTTTGGATACGAATCAAAGACATGAGATACCAAAGAGATAAATGATACAAAGCTTTCACCTTGCTGTATACGTGGAACTTCTTTTCTTCAAGCATCAACCATCCATATAAAAACAAATCAACCATGTACACAGTACATCTCGCCTGACTCGTTTAATAGGGCATACAATTATAGGATATTATTTTACAGTTTTTCTCCCGTATAACTAATTGTGTAAAATCCACAAAACACCTGCAATTGAGTATTTCTATAGTGTTTTCAATTTTTAAAGGGGAAAACTACCCTGGAATTCTTATCGAAACTTCTCAATGGTCTGAAATATTTAATAAATAGTTGGTCGAAAAGGGGAAGCAAAGGCTCGAAACACCTTATTTTAGACATTTTGTTCTAAATTTATTGTTTGGGAGGATGGGTCCCCAGCCCACTCCTTGGAATTACGGGATCGGAAGTCAATCCGAGGCAGCAATTAGTGAAATAAAACGCGTTTTGGTTGTAAGTGGTAAAGCGCTGTATAAGAAACAGATATTATTATCATCACTTTTATTGTAAACACCATAGATATATCTGAGCTGAGCTCTTTTTTCTCATTCCGCGAATATTAAAATACATGAGGAATAAATTTCGAGCCCCCCCCCCCCAAAAAAAAAAAAAGAAAGAAAGAAAAGAAAGAAAAAGAAAAGAAAAAGGGAGGTCACATTCGAAGCCACTTTTATCCTAAAGCCCGCGTCATGCACACTGCCCGGAAGTTTAGCAAGGATGGAAACAAGTCATGATCATTGACAATTTCAAATTTTGCTCTGATAACAAAATATCGAGCCATTTTAGAGTACGTTCTTAGCAATATTAAAACCTTAAAATCGGCAGCAACTTCCTATGCATCGGTAAAATTTTTGGCAGCCCACCGCCCCCCCCCAAAAAAAAAGTACCCATGGACTTTGAGAACGTTGACGTCGCGCTGTCACCATGTTGAGCAAAGATGGACACACGATCATGGAAATTTTTAAATTTTGCTCTGATCACAAAAGAATCGGGCTATTCGTGTACCCTTCCTGTGTTGTTCGAGTGCCATCGTGTAACCTCGTATAGACATCGTTCTCGTTTAGGCTATAGTTTAGCTGTTTACTAAATTTCGGGCTGACTTTTCACGAACCCTTGCTCAACTTCGGGACAGTGTGACGCCAACTTAACAAGTGAACCTTGGAGGGAATTCTGTTTTGTTCTCTCATTCTTTCACGATCCATATTTAAAAACAAATCAAGCATGTACAAACCATGTCTCGTCTCACTTGTTTGGGTATACAAGCATGACAAGTGTAATTATTATTTTACAGTCAAATTCAAAATACCTCTTTATTGATTCCTTCTCACCCATTCCAGCCACCCTGGAATGTATTTTTAGCAGAAAATGAAAGTGAATATGAGTGAAAGTTTGGAGAGAAAAAAACACAATAAAAGAATATTGGTCACAATTTATTTTTCCCTGTCCTGAACATTAAAGTCCTAGACCGGACCGACAAATGAAATAGCCAAAAACGAAAGCTAATATGCTATATAATACAACAATTCCAAATTAAGGCGTTTAGTTCCATCTAGAAAGTATTTAATAAAAAGATGAACCGAACCTCAACCAGGCCACCCCTCCGAATACTTGTAAAATTACCCCTAATTTAAAAGTGTGAGTGATGACGTCAAAAAAGTTAATGGAATGCTACAGCAGTCCTGCGGCTAGGCATTGATTGCGTTTCGCCTTTAGAAAACACGTTTGTATTGCTATGTCAGGACAATAGACGCCCTGTGAGCTAGAATTCTATTGTTATGAAATGAAAGGCAAAGTCAATCATGCCTGGCCACAGGACTGCTGTAGCATTCCATTAACATTTTTTGACGTCATCACTCGCACTTTAAATTAGGGGTAATTTTACAAGTATTCGGGAGGGTGGCCTGGTTGAGGTTCGGTCATCTTTTTAATCAAATACTTTCTAGATGGACAATAAAAAACGCCTTAATTTGGAATTGTGTATTATATAGCATATTAGCTTTCGTTTTTGCTATTTCATTTGTCGGTCCGGTCTGGGACTTTAAGAGGTCGGGTCGCCCTTGCAGCGATCATGACCTTGTATCTAGATTCCATAATGTTTTATTATTTATATTCATGAGAACATTTCTCATCATTCAGCGCGATTGCCAATAAAATACAATGGTCTGAATTTGCCCTTGAGGAGATTCAGGTTTCGTCTCATTCATTTTCGTTATTTGCATTTATGCATGGCATGATACTTTCAGTCCCTATGTTTCAAAAGCTAAGTACCTGATGCATTGTGTAGGTTCACTGCATGGTTTCTTTCAATACTTGTTATTCGCCGATTCCATTTTTTTTTTCCCTTAAAAAATGACCTTCAAACACTTCATGTATGGTCTCTTTTGCTCATTATTTGCATTTCTACATCAAATCCCACACTGTACTCTACTTTTCTTTAATTTATAGCTCAATCCGGAAGATCTTAAACCGAGCTCTTTCTTCAGTGAAGTAGAAAAACTTACTAGACATGGCATTCATGTTTCGTCACACTAAATAGGCACATTAATTTGCACAGTTTAAATTTCTGCACGAAATCAATTTTATTTTTATATTTTCTTTGAAAGTTTCAAGATAATGCGATAGACCAGCCCCAAGGGGATATCCAGGTGCATTCCAGGCGTATATCAAATGGCGTGTTGTATCCGGGCTATCCAGTGGTGTATCCAGGGCTGTATCCAGGGCGGTATCCAGGGCTGTATCCAGGGTGTATCAAGGGGTGTATCCAGGGTGTATCCAGGGGTATCCAGGGTTGTATCCAGGGGTGTATCCAGGGGTGTATCCAGGGGAGTACCAGTGGTGTTTCCAGGAGGGGGGGGGGGTCCAGGAGTGTATCCAGTGATGTATCTCGGACATTTGCAAGGGCGCAAACGGGAAAATGACAGGTGCACAATCAGTTATTGCTATGGATTTGTGGATTTGTTTCCTGGAAAGCATTTCACCAACATTTATTATCTCACAAGTGGGGCGTTTCAGGAAGGACTTGTCGGATAAAAATCCGACAAGTCCTGTTTACCCTATAATTACCATATTAACAATGATTCACAGCCAATCAGACAAGAAATGTTGATAAAATGCTCTCCAGTGCCCTGTAAGACAAAGACTTACGATTGATAAAAAAAGATACGATTGATTTTTTTTTCTCAGTAGCCTCATTTTGAAATCAGGTACAGTCATGGATTAGGATTAGGGTATGATTAAGATTACGGTTAGGGCTAGGATTAAGATCATCAACTTTGGAGCACTCTGTCAATGAAAAGGCTACAGAGAAAAAAATCAATGGTATCTTTTTATTAATCTTAAGTCTTTGTGTTACAGGGCACAGATCTGACAATTATAAATCATTTCGATTGGCTGAGAAGCATTGTTACTATGGTGATTATCGGATAAAACAGGACTGTTGGATAAAACGTTTGACAAATTATTTCAAGATACGGCCCCTTGAAGGGCATTTCAGGAACATTTCTTGTCTGACAATCTGTCAGATCTGACTTTTTTACTTGATTTTGATTGGCTGTGAATCATTGTTCGCCATAATGTTATGGTTACTAGTATTTGTAGTATTATCGATTCTTGTGATTATGTTATCGATATTGACGATCGGTCTCTTGGCCACGGTTATTATTAAAGCACACATCGACAACCTAATACTCGTCTGGAAATATCTGTTTCTGTCTAATTCTGGAGTGGAGGCAGCTCGTGGTTCGAATTTATAGGACCTAAAATAGTTTTTTAACCACTCAGACTACAGATATTCAAGCCTTTTATTCTGAGGGCCAGG
>CALNVZ010003432.1:23791704-23826074 GCA_940671915.1 Paracentrotus lividus | reverse complement strand
CGTTCCGTTGTACTTACGGTGATTGGTTTAGGTTCCGCTTTTTGCATATTTTGATGTTTGTTGTAGCAATATGCCTATGGTCAGAGCACCGCTACGCGAGAGAGGGCGTTGCGGTAACTCCGCCGCGGGAGCCACTCCCGTGCTCCCGTCTGACTCGAGCGTGAAGTCAACTCGTAGTTTAAGTCTTGGTAAGAAATCACCTCCTTATTTCTTTGCTATCTTAATCATGATGATGAAATGAGAATGAAAGTGGAACTGGGAATGAGTGGAGTGAAATCTATGAATTATCAGTGAGAGGATAATGTAGCAGAACTGGGATTGGAAATCGGTTACGATGAAAGGTAGAATATAGTTAACATGGAATACTAAACATAACTCAAAGTCTCTCCTGGTAACAGGATAGTGGAATATGTATTCTGCGCACAGCGAGGTATAACGCATAAAAGAGTAAAAAGGGAAATAAGGATACAGATATAAGGTTAACAGGGCTGAAGTATTGTGAAGTTGTTATAGTGAAGATCAGGTGAAGATTTTATTGATATATGCTTTGCGGTTTTCTTACCTTATGTATAATAATAATGGTGCATTTGTTAGTTGAACTCGTTACATTGATGTAATTGTATTGTAATCTTAATTGCTAATAGCCTCAGCTTAATTGGGTATACATTGATTGTTCTGTAAAGATAATTTGATGTATAGCGAGTGTACTGTAAAGATGTTTTGGTTTATAGCGAATGTACTGTAAAGATGATATGGTTCATAGCGAGTGTACTGTAAAGATGATTTGGTTTATAGCGAGTGTACTGAAAAAAATAATTTGGGTTATAGCGAGTGCACTGTAAAGATAACCTGGTTTATAGGAAGTGTACTGTAAATATTATTTGACGTATAGAGAGTGTACTGTAAAGATAATTTGATGTATAGCGAGTGTACTGTAAAGATAACTTGGTTTAGAGCGAGGGTACCTTAAAAATGATTCCGTCCTTTTCCGGTTATAGTAGGCCTGCTCTGAACCGTTGAATACTTTCCATTATTAGAATACACGTTTGATTTCGCTATTTGGATAAAGTATGCTTTCCCCAAGTTTTCTTCTTGGCTTATTATTGACCAGTAGTTATGTTTTGCACTGATAGTTTGTAAAATGTTTAGGATGATATCTGCATGTCATGGATTGTAGCCTTTTAATACAAGTGATACTATCTTATTGTTAATGTTTTAGAAATGTTTAGTTTTAGTGCGTTGCATTTCCAATGTAATTGTATGTTTCAACCCCACAATCTTTAGAATAGGTTTAAGGGAATTGATAGGCCTTACTGTTTGAGCTGGAATATTTTCCCTTGTATAATTTGTTACAGGAATGTACAAATTTCAAAGGCTTGATAGTTATATTAGCATACAATTCGGTTCGTACCTATTACTAATTAGGAGTAAACTTAGTGTATTGTTGATCTTTCATATTATGTAGTTAGCTTTATAGATTTTCAATGAATACCACATGGTTTTATACACAGTAAATTGCATGTTATTATTTGTTGAGTTAGATTTATATCGCTAACCCACTATTGTATTGATCGTGATTAAGGAAAGTCATAGAAAGTTGCCATATGCAAAAGATATTCGTTTAAAAGATACTTGTGTCATTCATATATTTCACTGTTTTTACAATCACAGTATATTGAATCGGTTATATGCTGATAGGTTGATTGTTAAATGCCTTTAAATTGATATTACAGGAGTTAGAATAGTTGAGTACTAGCAGTTTTGTTGGAGTGGTTCTGACTAAAATAAGATTTCAAAAGTTATTGTTCCGAGTTTAACTGTTAGCGTTTTCTTGTGCATTTTGTGGCAACCATTAGGCCTATTATGTTTTCTGTTTGAATGTTTATTCAGTAATGTATTTTGAAAAAGTTTACAATCGTGTTCTTATGGGGAGAAAAGAAAAGAAGGAAATTAGCCACGCCATAATGTTATGGTTACTAGTATTTGTAGTATTATCGATTCTTGTGATTATGTTATCGATATTGACGATCGGTCTCTTGGCCACGGTTATTATTAAAGCACACATCGACAACCTAATACTCGTCTGGAAATATCTGTATCTGTCTAATTCTGGCGGTTACTATGGTACCTTTCGGATAAATGGTCCGACAAATCCTTTCTTAAAACTCCCTGGAGTGTGTGTGTGTGTGTGTGGGGGGGGGGGGCTACACACTTTCCTAGTTTAAAAGTAATTTTATCGCATTTTCGGTTTTCTTATGTTGTAAATGTAAACTGAAAATTAAAGTGAATTGAACTGAAAGCTTTACCATGGTATACCCGAAACCAGGTGTTGGTCATACTCACGTGATGAGAAAGTTTGCCAACTTTTATTGTGTAACTATGAAACTACAATACGAAACAAATAATGTGCCACCTCTAAGTCACTTAAACGAGAGAAGAGAATCTGGAGATGACTGTACTTTTGTGAATGATGAAATATAATTATATTCTTATAAAGATAGATCATGCCATTCATTATTTGTATTCAGTGCTCCCACTTTTTCATCTACCCTAAAAGTGCCCCTTTTCATATCTTAAAAGTGCAACTTTTCTTATCTAAAAAAAAGGGCACTTTTAAACTAAAAATTCTTCTTAAATGTTGGCTATTTCTTTGTGGAAAAGGGCACTCTTGATACAAAGAAAGGCCCCTTTTTATCTTCATTATGTTTTTTTTTTACCAAGAGCTCAAAGCAAAATGTACGGAACGAATAACCCTTGTTGTCGGAGGCAAATGTTATAAAAAATTACCCTTGTGGCAGTGTTGTATTTGTGTGGGTGTGGGCTTTAGGCTACATCCATTATCTCAGTTCTCTTTTTTTTTTCTAGTGCGTATATTATTATTACAGGTCATTTATTATTTATTCACTTTCCTAGTTTAAAAGTAATTTTATCGCATTTTCGGTTTTCATATGTTGTAAATGTAAACTGAAAATTAAAGTGAATTGAACTGAAAGCTTTACCATGGTATACCCGAAACCAGGTGTTGCATGGTCATACTCACGAGATGAGAAAGTTTGCCAACTTTTATTGTGTAACTATGAAATTACAATACGAAACAAATAATGTGCCACCTCTAAGTCACTTAAACGAGAGAAGAGAATCTGGAGATGACTGTACTTTTGTGAATGATAAAATATAATTATTCTTATAAAGATAGATCATGCCATTCATTATTTGTATTCAGTGCTCCTACTTTTTCATCTACCCTAAAAGTGCCCCTTTTCATAACTAAAAAGTGCAACTTTTCTTATCTAAAAAAAGGGCACTTTTAAACTAAAAATTCTTCTTAAATGTTGGCAATTTCTTTGTGGAAAAGGGCACTCTTGATACAAAAAAAGGCCCCTTTTTATCTTCATTATGTTTTTTTTTACCAAGAGCTCAAAGCAAAATGTAGGCTACGGAACGAATAACCCTTGTTGTCGGAGGCAAATGTTATAAAAATTACCCTTGTGGCAGTGTTGTATTTGTGTGGGTGTGGGCTTTAGGCTACATCCATTATCTCAGTTCTCTTTATTTTCTAGTGCGTATATTATTATTACAGGTCATTTAATATTTATTCACTTTCCTAGTTTAAAAGTAATTTTATCGCATTTTCGGTTTTCATATGTTGTAAATGTAAACTGAAAATTAAAGTGAATTGAACTGAAAGCTTTACCATGGTATACCCGAAACCAGGTGTTGCATGGTCATACTCACGAGATGAAATAGTTTGCCAACTTTTATTGTGTAACTATGAAACTACAATACGAAACAAATAATGTGCCACCTCTAAGTCACTTAAACGAGAGAAGAGAGATCTAGAATGACTGAACTTTTGTGAATATGATAAAATATAATTATTCTTATAAAGATGAGATCATGCCATTCATTATTTGTATTCAGTGCTCCCACTTTTTCATCTACCTAAAAGTGCCCCTTTTCATAACTAAAAAGTGCAATTTTCTTATCTAAAAAAAAAGGGCACTTTTAAACTAAAAATTCTTCTTAAATGTTGGCAATTTCTTTGTGGAAAAGGGCACTCTTGATACAAAGAAAGGCCCTTTTATATCTTCATTATGTTTTTTTTTACCAAGAGCTCAAAGCAAAATGTACGGAACGAATAACCCTTGTTGTCGGAGGCAAATGTTTAAAAATTACCTCTTGTGGCAGTGTTGTATTTGTGTGGGTGTGGCTTTAGGCTACATCCATTATCTCAGTTCTCTTATTTTCTAGTGCGTATATTATTATTACAGGTCATTTAATTTTATTCACTTCCTAGTTTAAAAGTAATTTTTGCATTTTCTGGTTTTCATATGTTGTAAATGTAAACTGAAATTAAATAATGAATGAAAATTAAGTGAATTAAACTGAAAGCTTACTGGTATACCGAAACCAGGTGTTATGGTCATACTCACAGATGAAAAGTTTGCCAACTTTATTGTGTAACTATGAATACAATACGAAACAAATAATGTGCCACCTCTAAGTCACTTAAACGAGAGAAAGAACTAGAGATGAACTGTACTTTGTGAATGTAAAATATAATTATTTTATAAAGATAGATTTCATGCCATTCATTAATTTGAATTCATGCATCTCACTTTTTCATCTAACCCTTAAAAGTGCCCCTTTTCATAACTAAAACAGTGCAACTTTTCTTAATCTAAAAAAAGGGCACTTTTAAACTAAAAAATTCTTCTTAAAATGTTGGCAATTTCTTTGTGAAAAGGGCACTCTTGATACAAGAAAGGCCCCTTTTATCTCATATGTTTTTTTTACCAAGAGCTCAAAGCAAAATGTACAGACGAAAACCCTGGTTGTCGGAGGCAAATGTATAAAAATTACCCTTGTGGCAGTGGTTGATTTTGTGTGGGTGTGGGCTTTAGGCTACATCCATTATCTCAGTCCTCTTTATTTTCTAGTGCGTATATTATTATACAGGTCATTTAATATTTATGAAATAAGTTAATGTAGGCCTACATGTATTTTCGAATCCGTATTTAACATTGTAAGGGCAATAACATATATCTCCCATTTGCTTCAATTTACATCTGACCTATAGAAAGGGCACATTAATACTAAAAGTGCCGCTTTGTTCCAAAGTCTAAAACGCCAAATTTTCCGCTCGAAAAATGCTCGTAAAATAGAAATGTTGGAACAAATGGGCAATTCCATCCTTACGGACGTTACATTGAAAGGCGACTTCGAGACAAATGTATTTTTAGTTGGACTAACAGTTTATTTCTTCGTACATTGTGAGAAAACATATGAGAGTTCAACATTCTAAAATTACATGCTTAAACTCATTGGTTTAATAACCACGATTGTTGGAAGCAAGCGCCTACGGACCGCATAACGGACATGGCTTTTTTTTTATTTAAACATAATGGTAAAACTCTGTGAAGTTACATACTTCAAAGTTTTTTTGTTTTTTTTTACCTCCTTATTTTCAAATACTAGTATACCGAGTGAGTCAGAAAAAACTGTACACCTAGAAAAATGTCAATAAAAAGACAACCAATTATAAAACCAAAAATGAAAGGGATAGATCTCCTGTTTCCGAATATTCAAAAATATCAATTATGAGCAAAGAAATTAGGATTCCATCTGGATTCGAACCCAGGATCTCCTGCTTATATACTGAACAGGTGATATACCGCCTGACCTATGGAAAGCGTAATGTTGACGTCCGTCCCAGAAATCCCCTTAAAAGCTTTCAAATCTATGCTTGAAGGGTCAGAAGCTAAAGAAAATAAATATTAATCATATCAAATTTACATTTTTTTAAACACATAATAAATGATTTACATCGTTCGTAATTATAGTTTTTCTAATAATGTTTAATATAGGGCCTGTAATGATAGATTTTGTGATAAATTATTAACAATCACGAAAGTATTACATCTCACTCACCTTCATGACGACGATATAATGATCTTTTATCGGATCTTCTACCATCTGAAGAGTTGCATTCTTTGCCGTCGCAAATACCACCAAAGCAGTCAAAATCACAAAGATCTGTTTCAACATCTTGAAGTATTTTTACCGCTAAATGCACCGTGACAAAATTATAGCTGTTACTGAGCTGCAAGATAAAGTGCGACCTGTCGTCTGCTCAAGATACTGGTATAATGTGCGCACAGATTTTGTTGTATTGGATAGAGTGAGAACGCATATATCAGCTGATCAGTGATCCAATAAGAGACCACTAAAAAAGGCAACCGCAAATACAGTGTTTGTGCAGTCTAATGTGAATAGGTCAGGATTGAAAAATAAAAAAGAAAAAAAAAGAGGAAATATGAGGAGTTGGTGGTTCTGTGACGCCACTCAACAAGACTCCGATTCCAGGTCCATACGGTTGGTACCCCTAACAGATAAATTGGAAGAGGGGTATATATTTGAGTCATTATCCATGCGGGGCTTATGGGACGCGCCCCTATATAGTATATTTTTTTGAAAAACACTCATTGATTGTCTGTTTTTTGTTTTTTTTTAGGCGTGCCCCTTTAATTTCAAATATTCTGGCTACCCCCGCCCCCCCCCCATATTCAACTCCTGGATCGGCCACATGTATTCCCTCTTGAGAGTGGATGCAGTGCGTTTTCGTTATGATGACGGTACATAATACTCTTAGCAGCAACCTGTAAAGACTACTCAAACTTTCCCCAAAAATATTATACTTAACTGAAAATTTCGCCTCTTGTATACAGTTGGTTCTTGTCATATAGATAAAATCCTACTTTTCCCCTACTTTTTAGAGTAAATCCTACTTTTCTCCTACTTAATGGAGCATTTTGCTCCTACTTTTCACGTACTGTTTCATTCAAGCTGATTTAAGGCCTGGGAATGACATAGACATATACTACACTGTCCGTCATAAAGGTGGAATATTTTTTTGCCGCTATATGCCTTGGTCACAAGCCGCCGTACGTTTTTTTCGGCCGTACGTTTTTTTGGGGAGGCTACGGTCGCTACGTTTTTCTGAAAACGTAGGGAAGTAGCAAGCGCACGGTGCGAGACGCTCAACGCACGGACTGCGCAAGGTGTAAGTAGTGGCCGGTAATCATATGTATGGTAATGGGCGGATGTGTGCATCGTACGTTGCGCACGTTGTAAGTGAGCTGTACGTGCTTGTAACGTACGATTTCCGTGCGTTTGAATCGTTTCGAACGGAGGCCGTGCTTACAAGTACACCTCACGTACGGCTGTCAGTACTCACGCGCAAGTTTTATGTGCGTGCAAGTGCGATGAACGTAAGTTTTGATCTCGATATTTGTGGTGGATAATGTATATATTTTTTTTTATTTATTATATTTATTCATTTAGACTAATTTATTACATTCATATTAATGATATCATAATCAGTATACATAATAAACTGATATAAACCTATACCATCACAATTATTGCATCATAGCTGATATACATGCTTTTTTTTTTTTTTTTTTTTTTTTTACAAACAATTTATACATTTTGTTTGGTATATTATGAAATGAAAGTTTTGTCCTTTTTCAAATGGCATATAAAAACGAACACCTTCTCTATAGAGAAGAAAGTTCTTTACGCCGTTGCCATGGAAGATGTGCATCAAAATGATTGATTATACAGCAAAACCTAATGAAATTGCATTAAACCTGTTGTTTGCAATATAGGACTCAATTTAAGCGACGATAGAAACAATTTTTTCTTCTTTGAGTGTTGTTGTTGTTGTTTTTTGTTTCTTTTACTTTGACAGTTTCATGGTACACTTTAGCGATTTTTTCATTTTCAAAAATGTATAAGCGAAAGATCAAAAACAGTTTCCGGAGAAACTTGAAACTTGTATCATGAATTTGTTCACGAAATCTACACACAGAAAAAATAAGTGTCTAAGTGACCCTTTTACAGAGTCAGCTCTGTCCCTGAGATGACACTTAAATTGGTTAAAGCAGACTCTTTAATTTGAGTACAACTGACACCTTATTGAGTCTACCTTCTTGACTCCGACTAGAGTCAAACATGTTAGACTCTTCTTGAGTGTCATCTCAGGGACAAACGTTCGACCCCAAACAGAGTTTAGATGACACCTCGTGGGAGTCTACCTTCTTGACTCCATCTGGAGTCAAACATACTGGACTCTCTCCGAGTGTCATCTCAGGGACAAACGTTCGACCCCCAAAACCAGAGTTTAGATGACACCTCGTGGAGTCTACCTTCTTGACTCCATCTGGAGTCAAACATACTAGACTCTCTCGAGTGTCATCTTGGGGACAAACGTTCAACCCCCCAAACCAGAGTTTAGATGACACCTCGTGGGAGTCTACCTTCTTGACTCCAACTGGAGTCAAACATACTGGACTCTCTCCGAGTGTCATCTCAGGGACAAACGTTCGACCCCCAAACCAGAGTTTAGATGACACCTCATTGGAGTCTTCCTTATTTGACCCTAGAGGAGTCTAGCATAGGGAGTTTAGATGACACCTCATTGGGTCTACCCAGTTGACCCCCTCCAGGAGTCTTAACATGCTGACTCTTATTGGGAGTCATCTCGGACAAATGCTCAACCCACAAACAGAGTTTAGATGACACCTCGTGGGAGTCTACCTTCTTGACTCCATCTGGAGTCAAACATACTGGATCTCTCCGAGTGTCATCTCAGGGACAAACGTTCGACCCCCAAACCAGAGTTTAGATGACACTCGTGGGAGTCTACCTTCTTGACTCCATCTGGAGTCAAACATACTAGACTCTCTTCGAGTGTCATCTAGGGACAAACGTTAACCCCAAACCAGAGTTTAGATGACACCTCGTGGGAGTCTACCTTCTTGACTCCAACTGGAGTCAAAACATACTGGACTCTCTCCGAGTGTCATCTCAGGGACAAACGTTCGACCCCAAACCAGAGTTTAGATGACACCTCATTGGAGTCTTCCTTATTTTGACCCTAGAGGAGTCTAGCATAGGAGTTTAGATGACACCTCATTGGAGTCTACCCACTTGACCCCTCCAGGAGTCTTAACATGCATGACTCTTATTGGGAGTCATCTCGACAAATGCTAAACCCCAAATGGAGTTTAGACAAAACCATATCAGAGTCTACCACTTAGACTCCTATCGAGTCCAGCATACTTGGACCCAAGAGGCATTTAGATGACACTGTATAAAGGGTTCCCACTGCACTTCATTGGAGTGGTCCACTTGACCCTCCAGGAGTCAACATGCATGACTCTTGTTGAGAGTCATCTCGGACAATGCTAAACCCCAAAGAGTCATGTGTGTGGCAAATAGCCTCTAGTGTCATATGTACCTTCAGTCTTCTGTGACTACTGAGAGATTGATTCCTATGCAGATCCTATAGCAGTGCAGTGGGTACCCTTGAATACGGTGTCATCTAACTCCGTTGGTCAAGTTATGCTTGACTCTGTATGAGTGAAGGTGGTAGACTGATATGGTTTCCTTTTTATACTCCTCTGGGGGGTTGACATTTTGTCCGAGATGACTCCAATAAGAGTCATGCATGTTAAGACTCATGGAGGGGTCAAGTGGGAGACTCCAATGAGGTGTCATCTAAACTCCCTATGCTAGACTCATCTAGGGTCAAATAAGGAGACTCCAATGAGGTGTCATCTAAACTCTGGTTTGGGGGCGAACGTTTGTCCTGAGATTACTGCAAACGGAAGATTCAAAAAACAGGAACAGGAACAAGACACGAATAAAATACAACTTACTGATGAAGTCTGGTAGTGCACTGATTTATTCAAGGACTTGGCCACATCAGAAATCATACTAATAAAGATAAATTGACATATTCAAATCTAAGTCAGATTACCAATAGAAATAAAGAGAATGGGAACCAACTCAAAATGTAAAGTCCAATTCATAAGAATAACCAATAAGAGATAAGAGGATGTAGATGAATAAGATGAGAATGATTATGTATAAGAATGTGAACAAAAGATCAGATTGGAATGTAATGAATGAAGACATCTGAATAGGAATGAATGATAGAGAAGAAGGTTAAAGTCAAAGAGGAAATGGATGTGAACAAAGCTGAACTAAATACCAAAGCTGAATAGAATAAAGGTCAACTAACAAAGGACACCTAATGTACAATAAACAGTCCTACATATAATATCATTCTTTAACAAAAATTGTCCTCAATTTTATAAATTCAATTTTAAAAGAGAAATTGTGTGATTTCTCGATACTCTACCAGATTTGAATTAATAGGGTCACAGAGACTCTCTATGATACTTTCTCCCGACTCCTTTAAATAGTCATATAAACGTGACTCTTTGAAAGAGTTTTTTGGACACAAAACAGGAGAAATCCCGACTCTGAATGTTACTTTCAAATCATGAGGATTATAGGGGTCACACAGACTCTCCATGATACCCTTCTGACACTTTTCATAGTCATATAAAAGTGATCTTTGAAAGAGTTACTTAGACACAGAAAGGAGAACATGCCGACTCTGATTGTTACTTTTTTCAAATCTGAGCATTATAGAGGGTCACACAGACTCGCTATGATACTTTTCCACTCTTTTTAATAGTCATAAAAGTGACTCTTCGAAAGTTTATTTGGACACCAAAGAAGGAAAACCTGACCCTGATTGTTACTTTTGCAGATCATGAGGATCATAAAGGGTCATAGAGACTCTCCATGATACTCTTTCCTGACGCTTTTCATAGTTCATATAACACTGACTCTTCGAAAGAGTTATTTCGACACCAAAAGAGAAATCCCGACTCTGAATGTTTACTTTTCCCGATCTGAAGGATTTTAAAGGGTCACAAAGACTCTCCATGATACCCTTTCTGACACTTTTCAATAGTCTATAAAAAGTGACTCTTTGAAAGAGTTACTTAGACACCAGAAGGAGACATGCCGACTCTGATTGTTACTTTTTTCAAATCATGAGCATTATAGGGTCACACAGACTCGCTATGATACTTTTTCACATCCTTTTAATAGTCATATAAAAGTGACTCTTCGAAAGAGTTATTTGGACACCAAAAGAAGAAAACCTGACCCTGATTGTTACTTTTTTCAGTCATGAGGATCATAAAGGGTCATAGAGACTCTCCATGATACTCTTTCTGACGCTTTTCAATAGTCATATAACACTGACTCTTCGAAAGAATTATTTCGACACCAAAAAAGAGAAATCCCGACTTGCGATGTTACTTTTTTCAAATCATGAGGATTATAGGGGGTCCAAAGGACTCTCTATGATACTTTTTCCCGACTCTTTTTATAGTCTAATAAGTGACTCTTCGAAGAGTAATTTGGACACCAAAAGGAGAAATCCCGACCCTGATTGTTACTTTTTCCGATCATGAGGATTTTAAAGGGTCACAAAGACTCTCCTGATACTCTTTCCTGACACTTTCAATAGTCATAATAAAAGTGACTCTTCGAGAAGTTAGTTTAGACACCAAAAGGAGACATGCCGACTCTGATTGTTATTTTTCGAATCATGAGGATCATAAGGGTCAGAGAGACTCTCCAATGTACTCTTCCTGACGCTTTTCAATAGTCATATAAAACTGACTCTTCGAAAGATGTTATTTCGACACCAAAAAGGAGAAATCCCGACTCTGAATGTTACTTTTTCAAATCATGAGGAATATAGGGGGTCAAAAACTCTCTACGATACTTTTTGTCGATCTTTTTAATAGTCATATAAAAGTGACTCTTCGAAGAGTTATTTGGACACCAAAAGGAGAAATCCCGACCTGATTGTTACTTTTTCCGATCATGAGGATTTTAAGGGTCACAAAGACTCTCCATGATACTCTTTCCTGACAGCTTTTCAATGTCATATAAAAGTGACTCTTCGGAGAGGTTATTTAGACACCAAAAAGGAGACATGCCGACTCTGATTGTTACTTTTCAAATCATGAGGATCATAAAGGGTCATAGAAACTCTCCATGATTCTCTTTTCTGACGCTTTCAATAGTCATATAAAACTGACTCTTCGAAAGAGTTATTTCGACACCAAAAAGGAGAAATCCGACTCTGATGTTACTTTTTCAAATCATGAGGATATAGGGGGTCACAAAGACTCTCTACGATACTTTTTCCCGACTCTTTTTAATAGTCATATAAAAGTGACTCTTCGAAAGAGTTTATTTGGACACCAAAAAGGAGAAATCCGACCCTGATTGTTACTTTTTCCGATCATGAGGATTATAAAGGGTCACAAAGACTCTCCATGATACCCTTTCCTGACACTTTTCAATAGTCATATAAAAGTGACTCTTTGAAAGAGTTACTTAGACACCAGAAAGGAGACATGCCGACCTCGAATTGTTACTTTTTAAATCATGAGCATATGAGGGTCACAACGACTCGCTATGATACTTTTTCCCACTCTTTTTAATAGTCATATAAAGTGACTCTTCGAAAGAGTTATTTGGAACCAAGAAAAGAAGAACTGACCTGATTTGTTACTTTTGCAGATCATGAGGATCATAAGGGTCATAGAGACTCTCTATGATACTTCTTTCCTGACGCTTTTCATAGTCATATAACACTGACTCTTCGAAAGAGTTTATTTCGACACCAAAAGGAAAAATCCCGACTCTGAATGTTAACTTTTTCAAATCTGAGGTTATAGGGGTCACAAAGACTCTCTTGATACTTTTTCGCGATGTTTTTTAATAGTCATATAAAAGTGACTCTTCGAAAGAGTTATTGGCACCAATAAGGAGAAATCCCGACCCTGATGTTCTTTTTCCGATCATGAGGATTTTAAAGGGTCACAAAGACTCTCCATGATACTCTTTCCTGACACTTTTCAATAGTCATATAAAAGTGACTCTTTGAAAGAATTACTTAGACACCAGAAAGGAGACATGCCGACTCTGATTGTTACTTTTTCAAATCATGAGGACTATAGAGGGTCAAGTGACTCTTCGAAAGAGTTATTTAGACACCAAAAGGAGACATCCCGACTCTGATTGTTACTTTCTTGAATCATGAGGATTATAGAGGGTCACAGAGACTCTCTATGATACCTTTTTCCCCGACTCCTTTTTATAGTCAAAATAAGATTGTGACCCATAAAGGAGTCATGCTGACTCCAATAGAGGAAATCTGTGACTCTGATTAGCACTTGCAAAACCTCGAGGTCCACAGTGGATCACGTGGACTCTGCATGGTGTATTATGCTGACTCTGTAGAGTCATGTTGACTCCTTTAGATAGGAAAATGTGACTCTTTATTGTAGTCTGGTCATCACGAGCCACTGATCGTGTCGCTTTGACACTTATTTTTTTCTGTGTGTATTGACTAAATAGGCTACCCCAAGGAAAACAAAAAACAAAAAACAAAATCAAGAAAGAAACTTTTGGAGATGGAATTTATCAGTAAAAAGTAATAATAATCGTGAAATGAATATTTGTTTACGTTTATTCGAATGCTGTTGAAATGTTTCGCTTTTTGCAAATTAATATTCGAAATAAGTTAACTTTGTTTTTACGATGATGTGGATCATCGTCATCATTATCAAATTCAAATGAAAAAGGAGATCACCAAGGGGGGGGGGACATCTTTATGCGATGGTACTCGGGGTTTCGGTACTCGGATAATACGTGCCAAACTGACAGGCAGTCATTAGTCATTATCCAGCAAAATATAATAAAAATTTTACCAAAAAAAATAGATTGTTGTTGTAAACTACAACATAATTATGTTAATAAATTGACTATGATTTGGTGGAATAAAGTTGCATCAAACAGTATTTGCTATACAGGACTAAATTTGTCTTTGTCAACGTTAAAATTAAATTTCATCTGTTGCTGATGCTGTCTGCCGTATATGCTATCTCTTTTGTAAACATTTTTTTGGGGGAGAAGTATGAAAAATGTTTTATGTTTTCATTTATTGATAATGCCCACCTCCCATAATTTTAATTTGGGGGCATTTGTTCTTTTTAAAAAACGACTTGTTCAAGTCATCTACTGTTCTCATGTTTGAAGATTTTCTTATTTAAGGGCATACAAAAATAGTCGACAATATTCAGGCCATCAATGACATGTAATATCATAAAGACTCATAAAATAAAAAATAATAAAATAAATATATAAAAAAATTGCAATGCTGCAATACTTTTTGACAGGTGAGGAGATTCTATCCAATATTGAGACATATATACAAACATGTACATATACACACATATTATCATAATTATATTTTATATACATACTAGTATATATTTTTTTTAATATATATATACATAATATTGAATACGAAACGTACGTCAGCTCAGTAGAAATCAGTGCGCACAACGCGCGTTGTAAGTGCGGAGCACTTGCTTAGTCCGTACGATCCACGCGAGTTCTGCGTGCTCAATCAACAGTTGAAATGGGCAAGAGCAAAGTAACCGTAGGCCACGCACTTATCCCGTGCGCAGCACGCACGTGCGAAGTGCGCCGTAAGTGACTGCCGTAAATATCTAAAAAGACTTACGGAGTCGGCGCGTTGTGCGTGCTTTGGCAGTACCGAGGGCGTGCGTGCGCGCACGTGCGGCAAATCCGTAGCTCGAACGTAGCCCGCACGCAGCGAAAGTTCCTCCTGCACTAAAAGTTCTGCGTTGTGTCTGCGCACACCAAATTCCGCACCGAATCGGTACTCACCACGTACGTGACGTACGATTTTTCCAAATTTTGCCCACGTTTTTGCACGTAGACAGCACGCACGTGCAAGTACGACAATATGTGACCAAGGCAATAGCGACATGATTTTGCTCCGACTTTAATTTCTTGAATATGTTTGTCCCTGCTTTTACTTTTTGGGACCCTGGCTATATCTTGGACATTCTCCAAACCCTTCACGTGGAACTTTTTCCAAAAAAGTTTTGTCAACCCCCGTGATGCTCATTTTTGTTCTCATTTTGGGGCCCCTTTTTGTTTTCCCGGTCGATCAAGCCCCCCTCAGTCCTACCCCCAGGAAACGAGACTGAGGTTTACTGTTTTATATTGTTCTTTAAGTTAAATATATATTTCTGGGGACAGGCTTATGTCTTTTGTCTAGGGGAGGGTTTGAAGTAAAAAACGAGATTGGTGAAAATTGGGAATATTTTATTCCATCTTTATGCTGAAAACAAAAGAAATGAAAAACCACCTTTAACCCCTAAATATCATCATTTTCCCCTTAAATTTTGTTTTGCCTTGATGACAAGGCTGTAAATAGTCATTATTGATAATATTTTATTTTGATTTATGTTGGGTTGAGATTTTACAATACAATTTAGGGAAGATAGAAATTTCCATGGTATAAAAATGAATAAAATGAATGTTGAACCACAATCAAAATAAACTTTGACCCCTCCCCTAGACAAAAGAGTCGAACCTGTAACCATAAATCTAGATTTAATTTAAAGAACAATAACAAATCTCCACCTCAGACGTGTTTCCTTGGGGTAGGACTGAGGGGGCCTTGGTGGGTCGCGTGAACAAAAAAGGGCCCCAAAAATAAGAAAAAATGACGAAAATGGCCATCTTCTGGGGGTGACAATCTCTTTTGAGGAAAAATCCCCGGGAAGGGTTGAGGGAACGTCCAAGATATACCCAGGATCCCAGAAAGTGAAAACGGTGACAAACACATTCAAGAAATTAATAAGGCGGAGCTAACATAGATGTCGGCTTGAGCCAGAAAAAATATTCCACCTTATATACGGAACAGTGTAGATGAAACAAAGTTAAATTGAAACTATGTAAAAAAAAAACAATAAACAAAAACAACACACACACACACACACACACCCACACACACACACTACACTAACAATAAACATGATGCATCATGAGATCCAGCACTAGAAAGTAGATCATCTGACTAGCCATGCAATTAACCTACACTTGTGATATTCACCACTCTATCATGGGGTGGGGATGCCCCCCCCGCCGACAAAAAAAAAACCCAAAACAAAAATTATGGATGGTTGAGTAATCAAAGGGAAAGACCTATCTACCCTCATTGCTGTTATTTGAATATTTATGCCATATGGATGGCCACAGGTTAAAAAAAAAAGTCACTCCCACCCCCCCCCCCCCCTAAGCAATTTTTTACAAACAGACATGAAAAAAAATTGAGGCTACATTTTTGCTTGGCCGGCGCAACCTGAAAAATGTTAGGGTGCACCAACATCCGAAATTCCAATTTTGCGCCCCCGCCCGCCCGACTCTTACGTGTATGACACACATTGATGTTGGCAGCCTGTATACTAACCCCCATTGTGACAAATAGGAAACAAATAAGACAAATAAATAAACGTTTTCTGTAAAACAGCAAACTGTGTCTGCCCTTTACACTATTGTCACTTCAATATCATAATTCCTCACCTATCATACAGATTGATCAGGGTATTTATTCAGGAGAAGCATGTTAGGTAAAATATGGAAATATTAATAGCTAAAATTTCATTAATATGTCCCTTGCTTCCTTTTATCAGGGTAGGGCAGTAAAGGCTCAGCATTCATAACTCAAAAGAAGACAAATTTGAAACTGAAATCATTTTTCAATTTCATTTACAAAAACAAACTTGTGCATCTATACAGTGCGTCCCAAAAAGAACTATACACTTTTGAAATGGGTACCACACACAAAATTTATAATTCTTGGGGAAAAGATTTATATGTATATAAAGCTCATATCCTCAACTATCATTATGACACCAAAAATTTTGAAAATAACACATGCTTCAGTGGGTAATGTCCACTTTTGTAAAGGACACAAAAATTGGCCTGCGCTGGAATTCGCTATTCATTTATCATCTGGTTATGGCCAGCCACGACGGAAATAAATAGATAATGGAATAAATCAGCCAACATAGTCAAAGATAAACCAAGAGTCAGAAAAAACAATCAATGTTATGCACAAATGTAATATTTTACTGTTTTCTTTTCATATCATTGATTTTTGCTTTGACTTCAGTTTATTTTTGTCTTTGTTAGCGGACTTATTCCATTATTGTTTTTTAGCTGGCTATTATTATTTATTTCCATCATGGCCTGCTATATCAAGGTGATACACAAATAGCGAATTCCTGCGCAGGCCAAAATTTGTTTTCTTTACTAAAGTGGGCATTTCTCACTGAAGCATGCATTATTTTCAGAATTTTTTGTGTCATAATGATAGTTAAGGATATGAGCTTTATAAACATGTAAACCTTTCCCCCGAGAACCATATATTTTTTTATTTGGTAGCTATTCAGAAAGTGTATTGTTATTTTTGGGACGCACTGTATAGGAATAACTTACACGTAGACCATGATGACAGATGTACATTTACATGTACATTTCATTGAAGAACCATGCTTATTTACTTATGTTATATGGATAAATAACAGAAAAGGGATTTGCATAGTTGAAATTCCTGAACATGAATATTCAAATGATCTCCCAAGCCGATTTCGATAAACTGAAGAAGAAACACTAATTGACCTCAAACAATACAACTAGCATTAGGACCTGCAATCAGAACATCAATGGTATACTGTTTGGTTCTAAAAATATATTTGACGACATTAAAGTTTCAGTTTCCACAATGCACACTGCAATGTAAAATATATTATGTGTACATTAGTTTAATGACCATTTAGTATTTGTATCCAGCTAAACAAAAATACATTTGACAAGCTCAACTGAAACATTGCATGATTCTATGATTCTATTGCAGCATTAATGCTTTTAATCACCAGTTTGGTTTTTTGGTAACAACGTAATCAAAACATCAGCCAGTTTCAATGAACAATTCACAAGGCAGTACTTGTATACGATTTACAATTTAATGATTATTTGGTTTTGGTATCCAGATGAACAAAAAGGGATAAGAGCCCCCTGCTCAAGTTCTGATCCAGGTTTCGCCTTGAAAGGGGATCATGTGATCCTTAAGAGTGGTCACTCCCATTTGTCGTATACAGGCCAACTTTGAGGTGAGCAACAACTTTTCACTCCTTGTAGACTCAGATTATAGAGCCTGATCAGTTTGTCACGACGGACATTTACGCAAGTTTTTCAAGTTTGACGCCTGTGCGAAAAATAATTATGAGAATATTTATCTTGTTTTGTGGTTTTATAGTGAAAGTACCAAATGGATGTCCAAATGACAGCAAAATTCGATTGCTATGGATACATGCTAAAAAAAATCGCTTGATAATGTTCAATCTTCACGGACTGATGGCGTATGCTACTCTTACTCAGATCAGGGCTCTTTTATCTCTCATATCAAGTCCTTTGCCTGTGATTGGTCAAGAAATGAGGTCAGATGACAAAAAATTTGATTGTTAGCCCATTGAGGACTGAGCGAATATATTCTGGCTGAGGTCAATGGAATGTGTGTTTGTAAGCCTAAATTTCAACGTAATGTGGCCATGGACTAGTAATGGCCTGGTGGTAGAGTTGCTGATCGTGCAATCCAGTAGATGAGAAGTTCAATCTGCTGGTTCGAAGATTTTTTTGATTATTTTTCACGTTCGATCTCCGATCTTATTAGGTGGACAGCCAAAGAATTGTAAATTTACAATATCAATCTTCCCCAGCAAGTCTTTTTCATTCAATTCTAATGTCCATGGCGGACTAAGAAATGCAAGTAGATTAAAAATCAGAGGTACTAAGTATTTGTTCTTATTTCATCGTGAACTGTGCCATGGGCCAGTATGGCTTGTGGTTAGAGGTTTTTGCTGATCAGCCAATGAGTAGATTGAGAGGTTCCAATCCGTTAGTTCAAAGATTTTTTCTGACATTTTTTTCAGATCGAACTAATATTCACCGGGTGCGAAGTCATAAAATTGTATTACGATAATGTTTGAATAATTGCATGTTTCCATACAGCATTGAGAAATTAACACTTAAATGTTATTTTTCTGATTTAATGACTTTCACTTGATATAGACTCATTGAAAAAAAAAAAAGATTTGTGAAGTACCTTACATCTTGATTTGATCTGAAACAGTCTCTAAACTTTGAGCTGGACCCGAAGATATGAAGAGTCTGATGGCAATGAATAGAGACATCGTGGTATGTCTTTCTTGATTGGTAAGTACTTGTCCATCTTTAATTTTTGCATTTCACCATTAAGTCTGACCTCACTTCAATGGCCATTCGTTTATCCCCGCATGTCTCTAAACTGGCCAGATTCCCTCTTTTGTCTTTATTTTAAATTTACAGGAGGAAGCTTGCTTTTACTGTATTAACATTATTTTCCATTTCCAATACACAGAAAGACATCATTGAACATTTACATCATCTACCCTATCAAATCCTCCTTTCAAGGCTATGCAATCCTCCATAAATTCTTTATATACATACATGTACAATGAGTGTTCACTAACAATGTACAACATGTACAACTATGTATTTCCCTCAATGGACATACAGGTATCACTTAACAGATGGGTGCAGGTTCGACCGTGGCCAGAATAAGAGACGTTAGACTGTTATATGGTGCTAGCTATGTAGAACCTAAGTTTGCAGGCTTTCACAACACATGGTGTTCGCTGTAGTAGGGTCTGAAGTAAAGGAACTAGATTCACTTGTGTACTATAGCTTTCTCTCTTATTTGACACAAGACAATCGGCTCGGAATTCAAAAGGTGGGTTCTGCAAAATCCATGTTTCGCGGGTTAACCTAAGGGTTGGACCTAGGATTTTCAAATTGTATCATCAAAGGTGGACTCGAACTGAATCCATAGATTCACTGCGTCATAAAACGTCATAATTTGGGTGCACACTGTTGATGAATCATAAACTGGTGGAGCGTCGATTAAAACCCAATCGATCCGTGGATTTTGCAGAACTCCTCCTTTGTTGAATCGGGCAATTAGTTTGGAGGCTAGCTAGCCCCTCTGGACTGAAATTTTGTTTCAATCGAGTCTTTACTTGCAGACTAGGAGGGTGAAACAGTTGTGCGCCTCCCTGAAAATCATGCATCAGAATATTTTCATTTGCTCCCCAAACAGTCCCTCCTTTTTTCTAATTTTGCTTGGTTCCCGCCATACCCCTTAAACTAGTGCAATTCTAATAAAACTTTGGCCTTTTTAAAGGGGCCTGAAAAAAAGCCCAAAGATTATAAGGAGTCAGTCACATTTGTCTTGTTCCTTTCATCACCTGCTTGGTCTGTTTTTATCAATTTCATTCTTTTCATAAATTTGCCAAGTCTCCTTCCACCTGTATTTATGTATATCTATAATTGGTAGGCAACAATATGTTATTCACCGTCCACCCGTCATTATAACAAGGTGCTAAGGACTAAAGCAGCAAATACATTGTGATATTGAAATATCATTATAAGACTTTAAAATTAAGAAACCAGGGGAATGGCTTCGATTAAAGGTTAATTGAGAAATTTGCTTTGTCGTGAAGCTGTAACTTTGCATCCATATTTCTTGTTTCATATTTCTCCTCAAATCTAGCAAGGGTCGACACATCGTGCGAACATCCAGTTTTCAGGTCCGGAGAAAAAGACGATTAACCTCTGGTATGAACTCAGACCAAAGAAGATCAATCTTGGATAATGCCCTCTCAGTTCTCCATGAGTTGACTGAATATTGATTCAATATTTGTGTGTAAAAGAATTAGTTTGTTTGTCTTTGAATATTGATTCTATTCCTATAGCTTTCATGTCGATATTTTCTAATTTTAAAATTTAAAACTTATGATTTTCCTCTGATTTATCTGGAATCTTGACGTTTGTCTGCTAATGTTATCTTTAGAAGTTTTAGTACTAGTAGTTGAATTTAAAACCGAACCTGGTACCACTATGTTTTCCGGAATACTATCATACATGTTATGGTATATTCTGAAATCATCTTTTAAATACCCCAAAACCATCAAAACAGAAAACATTAGTTCATTATGATTACTCACTACCCAGCCGCCACCATTTTGTTAATTCATATTAATAATTAGACAAATCAATGGGGATCTGTCTCATTATTCCAGTCCCAATTTTGCCCAATGGTTTGGTCCTCTTTTCGAAGTGCATGTAGAGAAGCGTCGGAAGCCTGTGCAGAAAGAAAGGATTTGAGGGCAAGCCATTGTTGCCCTTGCCCAATGCTTTGTATTCTCAGAGCAATGTCCAGTATCTCTCGATTTTAAAGATACATGTACTTGTTTTCTATTTTTAAGTCAAAACATTATCTAATATTACTGTTTTTATCACACAAAAGTAGAAGTTGAAAAGAACAACAAAAATAGACTAACTATAATAATAATGATGATAGTAATATATTACCCTTATAACATGCTTAATACAAATGTTTTTTTTATACATCCAAAGCAGTTGATAGCTTTCACACGTATGTTAATATTTTCAAGTAACATAATATGGTGTTGGAATATTGTGTATGAAGTTTGTCTAGCTCTACTCTCCTTGTGTGTATTTTTCATATGTATTGGAGTTGATTCATATGCAGCTTTCTTCAATCCTACAAATGTATCAAATGTGCACTTTTGATCAAAGGATCAATGTGCAGAAATGTCTCTATCTTTCTTTTATCTACCAAATTTTTATGCTCTCTGTTTGCAGTCTTAATTAAACTGGTTGATGTTTTTATTTAATTTGTGAACAAAATATGAAACTGCTGCATTCGAAATGATTAAAACTAGTGTGCTAGAATAATTATGGACGCATTTAGATTAATTTATCTCATTATGCTTGCCAATTACTTTTTGTTTCATCTCTGGATACCAAAACCAAATAAATCATTAATTGTAATCGTATAACAAGTACTGCCTTGTGAATTGTTCATTGAAACTGGCTGATGTTTTGATACGTTGTTACCAAAAAACCAAACTGGTGATTAAAAGCATTAATGCTGCAATAGAATCATAGAATCATGCAATGTTTCAGTTGAGCTTGTCAAATGTATTTTGTTTAGCTGGATACAAATACTAAATGGTCATTAAACTAATGTACACATAATATATTTTACATTGCAGTGTGCATTGTGGAAACTGAAACTTTAATGTCGTCAAATATATTTTAGAACCAACAGTAATACCATTTGATGTTCTGATTGCAGGTCCTAATGCTAGTTGTATTGTTTGAGTCAATTAGTGTTTCTTCTTCAGTTTATCGAAATCGCTTGGGAGATCATTTGAATATTCATGTTCAGGAATTTCAAACTATGCAAATCCCTTTTCTGTTATTTATTCCATATAACATAAAGTAAATAAGCATGGTTTTCAATGAAATGTACATGTAAATGTACATCTGTCTCATGGTCTACGTGTAAGTTATTCCTATAACAGGTGCGTCCCAAAAATAACAATAACACTTCTGAACAGCTACACAAATAAAAAAAATATATGGTTCTCGGGGAAAGGTTTACATGTTTATAAAGCTCATATCCTTAACTATCATTATGACACAAAAAATTCTGAAAAATTAATGCATGCTTCAGTGAGAAATGCCCACTTTAGTAAAGAAAACAATTTTGGCCTGCGCAGGAATTCGCTATTTGTGTATCACCGTTGATATAGCAGGCCATGATGGAAATAAATAATAATAAGCCAGCTAAAAAACAATAATGGAATAAGTCCGCTAACAAAGACAAAAAAACTGAAGTCAAAGCAAAAAATCAATGATATGAAAAGAAAACAGTAAAATATTACATTTGTGCATAACATTGATTTTTTTTTCTCGACTCTTGGTTTATCTTGTGACTATGTTTGGCTGATTTATTCCATTATCTATTTATTTCCGTCGTGGCTGGCCATAACCAGATGATAAATGAATAGCGAATTCCAGCGCAGGCCAATTTTTTGTGTCCTTTACAAAAGTGGACATTACCCACTGAAGCATGTGTTATTTTCAAAATTTTTGGTGTCATAATGATAGTTTGAGGATATGAGCTTTATATAAAATAAATCTTTTCCCCAAGAATTATAAATTTTGTGTGTGGTACCCATCTTCAAAAGTGTATAGTTCTTTTTGGGACGCACTGTTATAGATGCAGCAAGTTTGTTTTGTAAATGAAATTGAAAAATGATTTCAGTTTCAAATTTGTCTTCTTTTGAGTTATGAATGCTGAGGCCTTTACTGCCGCTAAACCCTGAAAAAGGAAAGCAAGGGACATATTAATGATTTTAGCTTTAATATTTCCATATTTTTACCTAACATGCTTCTCCTGAATAAATACCCTGATCAATCTGTATGATAGATGAGGAATTATGATATTGAAGTGACAATAGTGTACAGGGCAGACACAAGTTTGCTGTTTTACAGAACGTTTATTTTATTTGTCTTATTGTCTTGCACTATTTTGGCACAATGGGGGTAGTATACAGGTGCAAAATCAATGTGTCATACACGTAAGAGTGGGGGCGGGGGGGGGGGGGGAAAATGGAATTTCGGATGTTGGTGCACCCTAAACATTTTTCAGGTTGCGCCGGCCAACGCAAAAATGTACCTCAATTTTTTTTTCATGTCTTGTTTGTAAAAAAATTGCTTAGGGGGGGGGGGGGGCGTGGGAGTGTCTTTTTTTTTTAACTCTGTGGCCATCCCATTAATGGGCATAAATATTCAAATAAACAGCAATGAGGGTAGGGATAGGTCTTTCCCTTTGATTAACTCAACCATCCATAATTTTTGTTTTGGTTTTTTTTTTGTCGGGGGGGGGGCATCCCCACCCCATGAATAGAGTGGTGAATATCAAGTGTAGGTTAATTGGCATGGCTAGTTAGATTGATCTACTTTCTAGTGCTGGATCTCATGAATGCATCATGTTTATTGTTAGTGTAGTGTGTGTGTGTGGTGTGTGTGTGTGTGTGTGGTTTTGTTTTTGTGTTATTGTTTTCTTTTTACATCGTTTTCATTTAAACTTTTGTTTCATCTACACTGTTCGTTATAAAGGTGGAATATTTTTTTCTGGTGACAAGCGACATTAATGTTTGCTTTCCGTTATTAATTTCTTGAAATGTGTTTGTCACGTTTTCCAATTTCTGGGAATCCTGGGCTATATTTGGACGTTCCCATCAACCCTTCCCGGGGATTTTTCCTCAAAGAGATTGTCACCCCAGAAGATGGCCATTTTTCGTATTTTTTCTTATTTTTTGGAGCCCTTTTTTGTTCAACACACGATAGGCGACCCAACCAAGGCCCCCTCAGTCCTACCCCACAGGAAACACGTCTGAGGTGGAGATTTGTTATTGTTTCCTTTTAAATTATAATCTAGATTTTATGTTACAGACAAATGGTTGACTCTTTTGTCTATGGGATAGGGGTCAAAGTTTATTTTGATTGTGGGTTCAACATTCATTTTATTCATTTTTAGACCATGGAAAATTTCTATCTTCCCTAAATTGTATTTGTAAAAATCTCAACCAACATAAATCAAAATAAAATATTATTCAAATATGACTATTTACAAGCCTTGTCATACAAGGCATAAACAAAATTGTAAGGGGAAAATGATGATATTGTAGGGTTAAAAGGTGGTTTTTCATTTCTTTTGTTTTCAGCATAAAAGATGGAATAAAATATTCCAAATATTTCACCAATCTCGTTTTTTTTACTTCAAAAACCCTCCCTAGACAAAAGACATAAGACTGTCCCACAGAAAATATATATTTAACTTAAAGAACAAATATAAACTAGTAATACCTCAGTCTCGCGTTCCTGGGGGTAGGACTGAGGGGCTTGAATCGACCGGGAAATACAAAAAGGGGCCCCAAATGAGAACAAAAATGAAGCATCACGGGGGTTTGACAAAACTTTTTTTGGAAAAAGTTCCACGTGAAGGGTTTGGGAGAAATGCGCCAAGATATAGCCAGGGTCCGCAACAAAAAAGTAAAAAAAGCAGGGACAAACAATATTCAAGAAATTAAAGTGCGGACAAAATCATGTCGCTAATTGCCCTTGTCACAATATTGTCAAGTACTTGCACGTGCGTGCTGTCTACGTGCAAAAACGTGGGGCAAAATTTGGAAATCTATCGTAACGTGGTGAGTACCGATTCGGTACGGAATTTGTGTGCGCAGAACACCAGAAACTTTTAGGTGCAGGATGGTAGGAACTTTCGCTGGCGTGCGGCGCTACTTTTTCGAGCTACGGTTGCCGCACGTGCGCGCAGCACGCCCTCGGTACTGCCAAAGCACGCACGTGCGAAGTGCGCCGTAAGTGACTGCCGTAAATATCTAAAAAGACTTACGGAGTCGGCGCGTTGTGCGTGCTTTGGCAGTACCGAGGGCGTGCGTGCGCGCACGTGCGGCAAATCCGTAGCTCGAACGTAGCCCGCACGCAGCGAAAGTTCCTCTGCACTAAAAGTTCTGCGTTGTGTCTGCGCACACCAAATTCCGCACCGAATCGGTACTCACCACGTACGTGACGTACGATTTTTCCAAATTTTGCCCGTTTTTGCACGTAGACAGCACGCACGTGCAAGTACGACAATATGTGACAAGGCAATAGCGACATGATTTTGCTCCGACTTTAATTTCTTGAATATGTTTTGTCCCTGCTTTTACTTTTTGGGACCCTGGCTATATCTTGGACATTCTCAAACCCTTCACGTGGAACTTTTTCAAAAAGTTTTGTCAACCCCGTGATGCTCATTTTTGTTCTCATTTTGGGGCCCCTTTTTGTTTTCCCGTCGATCAAGCCCCTCAGTCCTACCCCAGGAAACGAGACTGAGGTTTACTGTTTTATATTGTTCTTTAAGTTAAATATATATTTCTGGGGACAGGCTTATGTCTTTTGTCTAGGGGAGGGTTTGAAGTAAAAAACGAGATTGGTGAAAATTGGGAATATTTTATTCCATCTTTATGCTGAAAACAAAGAAATGAAAACCACCTTTAACCCCTAAATATCATCATTTTCCCCTTAAATTTTTGTTTTGCCTTGATGACAAGGCTGTAAATAGTCATTATTGATAATATTTATTTTGATTTTGTTGGGTTGAGATTTTACATACAATTAGGAAGATAGAAATTTCCATGGTATAAAAATGAATAAAATGAATGTTGAACCACAATCAAAATAAACTTTGACCCTCCCCTAGACAAAAGAGTCGAACCTGTAACCATAAATCTAGATTAATTTAAAGAACAATAACAAATCTCCACCTCAGACGTGTTTCTTGGGGTAGGACTGAGGGGCCTTGGTGGGTCGCGTGAACAAAAAAGGGCCCCAAAAATAAGAAAAAATGACGAAAATGGCCATCTTCTGGGGTGACAATCTCTTTTGAGGAAAAATCCCCGGGAAGGGTTGAGGGAACGTCCAAGATATACCAGGATCCCAGAAAGTGAAACACGGTGACAAACACATTCAAGAAATTAATAACGGAGCAACATAATGTCGCTTGAGCCAGAAAAAAATATTCCACCTTTATAACGAACAGTGTAGATGAAACAAAGTTAAATTGAACTATGTAAAAAAAAAACAATAACACAAAACAACAACACACACACACACACACACCCACACACACACACTACACTAACAATAAAACATGATGCATCATGAGATCCAGCACTAGAAAGTAGATCATCTGACTAGCCATGCAATTAACCTACACTTTGATATCACCACCACTCTATCATGGGGTGGGGATGCCCCCCCCCCGACAAAAAAAACCCAAAACAAAAATTATGGATGGTTGAGTAATCAAAGGGAAAGACTCTATCCCTACCCTCATTGCTGTTATTTGAATATTTATGCCAAATATGGATGGCCACAGGTTAAAAAAAAAAGTCACTCCCACCCCCCCCCCCCCCCCTAAGCAATTTTTTACAAACAAGACATGAAAAAAATTGAGGCTACATTTTTGCTTGGCCGGCGCAACCTGAAAAATGTTAGGGTGCACCAACATCCGAAATTCCAATTTTGCCCCCCCCCCCACCTTACGTGTATGACACCATTGATTTGGCACCTGTATACTACCCCATTGTGACAAATAGGAAACAAATAAGACAAATAAATAAACGTTTTCTGTAAAAAGACTGTGTCTGCCCTTTACACTATTGTCACTTCAATATCATAATTCCTCACCTATCATACAGATTGATCAGGGTATTTATTCAGGAGAAGCATGTTAGGTAAAATATGGAAATATTAATAGCTAAATTTCATTAATATGTCCCTTGCTTCCTTTTATCAGGGTAGGGCAGTAAAGGCTCAGCATTCATAACTCAAAAGAAGACAAATTTGAAACTGAAATCATTTTTCAATTTCTTTACAAAAACAAACTTGTGCATCTATACAGTGCGTCCCAAACGAACTATACACTTTTGAAATGGGTACCACACACAAAATTTATAATTCTTGGGAAAGATTTATATGTATATAAAGCTCATATCCTCAACTATCATTATGACACCAAAAATTTTGAAAATAACACATGCTTCAGTGGGTAATGTCCACTTTTGTAAAGGACACAAATTGGCCTGCGCTGGAATTCGCTATTCATTTATCATCTGGTTATGGCCAGCCAACGACGGAAATAAATAGATAATGGAATAAATCAGCCAACATAGTCAAAGATAAACCAAGAGTCAGAAAAAAACAATCAATGTTATGCACAAATGTAATATTTTACTGTTTTCTTTTCATATCATTGATTTTTGCTTTGACTTCAGTTTATTTTTGTCTTTGTTAGGGCGGACTTATTCCATTATTGTTTTTTAGCTGGCTTTATTATTTATTTCCATCATGGCTGCTATATCAAGGTGATACACAAATAGCGAATTCCTGCGCAGGCCAAAATTTGTTTTCTTTACTAAAGTGGGCATTTCTCACTGAAGCATGCATTATTTTCAGAATTTTTTGTGTCATAATGATAGTTAAGGATATGAGCTTTATAAACATGTAAACCTTTCCCCCGAGAACCATATATTTTTTTATTTGGTAGCTATTCAGAAGTGTATTGTTATTTGGGACGCACTGTATAGGAATAACTTACACGTAGACCATGATGACAGATGTACATTTACATGTACATTTCATTGAAGAACCATGCTATTTACTTATGTTATATGGATAAATAACAGAAAAGGGATTTGCATAGTTGAAATTCCTGAACATGAATATTCAAATGATCTCCCAAGCCGATTTCGATAAACTGAAGAAGAAACACTAATTGACCTCAAACAATACAACTAGATTAGGACCTGCAATCAGAACATCAATGGTATACTGTTTGGTTCTAAAAATATATTATTTGACGACATTAAAGTTTCAGTTTCCACAATGCACACTGCAATGTAAAATATATTATGTGTACATTAGTTTAATGACCATTTAGTATTTGTATCCAGCTAAACAAAATATCATTTGACAAGCTCAACTGAACATTGCATGATTCTATGATTCTATTGCAGCATTAATGCTTTTAATCACCAGTTGGTTTTTGGTAACAACGTAATCAAAACATCAGCCAGTTTCAATGAACAATTCACAAGGCAGTACTTGTATACGATTTACAATTTAATGATTATTTGGTTTTGGTATCCAGATGAACAAAAAGATAATTGGCAAGCATAATTGAGATAAATTAATCTAAATGGTCCATAATTATTCTAGCACACCTAGTTTAAATCATTTCGATGCAGCAGTTTCATATTTTGTTCACAATTAAATAAAAACATCAACCAGTTTAATTAAGACTGCAAACAGAGAGCATAAAATTTGGTAGATAAAAGAAAGATAGAGACATTTCTGCACATTTGATCCTTTGATCAAATGCACATTTGATACATTTGTAGGATTGAAGAAAGCTGCATATGAATCAACTCCAAGTACATATGAAAAATATACAACAAGAGAGTAGAGTAGACAAACTTCATACACAATATTCCAACACCATATTATTTACTTGAAATATTAACATACGTGTGAAAGCTATCAACTGCTTTGGTGTATAAAAAAACATTTGTATTAGCATGTTTATAAGGGTAATATATTACTATCATCATTATATTAGTTAGTCATTGTTGTTGTTTCTTTTCAACTTCATACTTTGTGTGATAAAAACAGTAATATTAGATAAACTTTTGCTAAAATAGAAAACAAGTACATGTATCTTTAAAATTCAGAGATACTGGAATGCTCTGAGATACAAAGCATTGGAAGGGCAAACAATGGCTTGCCCTCAAATCCTTTCTTTCTGCACAGGCTTCCGACGCCTCTGCTGAAATTGTAAAGAGGACCAAACCATTGGGGCAAATTGGACTGAATAATGGAGCAGATCCATTGATTTTTATTATTAATGATGAATTAAAAAATGTGGGGCTGGGTATGAGTATCATGAATAATTAATGTTTTGTTTTGATGGTTTTGGGGTTTATAAAAGATGATTTCAGAAATATACCATAAATGTTAGATATATCCGGAAACATATGGTACATGTATCGGTTTAAATTCAAATACTAGTACTAAAACTCTAAACGATAATTAGCACAAAGTCAATTCCAATAAATCAGAGGAAAATCATAAGTTTATTTTAAAAGTAAAATATCACATGAAAGCTAATAGGAATAGAATCAAATTCAAGACAACAAACTAAATTTCTTTACACACAAGATATTGAATCAAATTCAGTCCAACTCATGGAGAACTTGAGAGGGATAATCCAAATGATCTCCTGGTTGAGTTCATACCAGAGGTTAATCGTCTTCTTCCGGACTGAAAATGGATGTTGCAGCATGGTCGACCCTGTAGATTTTGAGGAGAAATATGAAACAAAGAAATATTGGATGCAAAGTTAGCGTCGACGACAAAGAATTTCATAACCTTTAAGAGGCCATTCCCTGTCTTAATTTTAAAGTATAATGATATTTCAATATCACAATGTATTTGCTTAGTCCTTTAGCACCTTGTTATAATGAGGGTGGACTGTAATACATATTGTTGCTACAATTATAGATATACATAAATACAGGTGGAAGGAGACTGGCAAATTTATGAAAAGAATGAAATGATAAAAACAGACCAAGCAGGTGATGAAAGGAAACAAGACAAATGGTGACTGACTCTTATATGCTTCAGCCTTAAAGCCAGTTATTTAAGAATTGCACTAGTTCTAGGGAGTGGGGAACCAAGCAAAATTAGAAAAATAGGAGTGGGGTTGGGGAGCACAATGAAAATATTCTGATGTCATGATTTTTCAGGCAGAGGGCGCACAACTTTTCACCCTCTGTCTGCAAGTAAAGACTCGATTTGAAAAAAATTTCAGTCCAGAGGGAGGCTAGCTCCAAACTAATTGGCCCGATTTCACAAAGGAGGATTCTGCAAAATCCACGGATCCGTGGGTTTTTTAATCGACGGCTCCACCAAGTTTATGATTCATCAACAGTTGACCCAATTATGACGTTTATGACGAGTGGAATCTATGGATTCAGTCGAGTCCACCTTTGTGATAACAAATGAAAATCCTAGGTCCAACCCTAGGTTAACCCAGGGTCGAACCATGGATTTTGCAGATCCACCTTTGTGAATTCGAGCCATTGTCTGTGTCAAATAAGAGAGAAGCTATAGTACACAAGTGATCTAGTTCTTTACTTCAGACCCTACTAAGCGAACACATGGGTTTGTGCGCTGCAAACTAGGTCTGACATAGCTAGCACATATACAGTCTAACGTCTCTTATCTGGCAGGTTCGAACTGCACCCATCTGTTTAAGTGAACCTGTATGGTCCCATTTGAGGGAATACATAGTGTACATGTTGTACATGTAGTGGGACAACACTCATTGTACATGTATGTCATATCAAAATTTATAGGGGAGGATTGATAGTTTGAAGGGAGGATTTATAGGGTAGATGATTGTAAATGTTAATGATGTCTTTCTGTGTAGTGGAAATGAAATATGTTAATAACATAAAAAGCTAAGCTCTTCTGTAAATTAAATAAAGAACAAAAGAGGGAACTGGCCGATTAAGAGACATGTCGGGATAAACGATGGCCATTGAAGTGAGGTCAGACTGTAATGTGAAATGCAAAAATTAAAAGATGGACAAGTACTTACCAATCAAGAAGACATCCACGATAGTCTCTATTCATTGCCATCAGACTCTTCATATCTTTCAGGGTCCAGCTCAAGTTTAGAGACTGTTTCAAGATCAAATCAGATGTAAGGACTTCACAAATCTTTTTTTTTTCAATGAGTCTATATCAAGTGAAGTCATAAATCAAGAAAATAAACAATTAAGTGTTAATTTCTCAATGCTTATGGAACATGCAATTTATTCAACATTATCTGTAAATACAATTTTATGACTTGCACCCGGTGAATATATGTTCGATCTGAAAAATAAGTCAGAAAAAATCTTTGAACTAACGGGATTGGAACCTCTCATCTACTCATTGCTGATCAGCAACTCTACCACAAGGCCATTACTGGCCCATGGCACAGTCACGATTGAAATAAGAACAAATAACTTGTACCTCTGATTTTTAATTCTGACTTGCATTCTTAGTCCGCCATGGACAATTGAATTGAATGAAAAAGACTTGCTGGGAAGTTGATATTGTAAATACAATTTATGGCTTCCACCTAATAAGATCGATGTTCAATCTTAAAAATAAGTCAGAAAAATCTTCGAACCACAGGATTTTGAACTTCTCATCTACTGATTGCCGATCAGCAACTCTACCACCAGGCCATTACTAGTCCATGGCACAGTTACGTTGAAATTTGGTACAACAGCACATTTCCCATTGACCTCAGCCAGAATATATTCGGGCTCAGTCTTCAGAGGAGAATCAATTTTTTGTCATCTGACTCATTTTTGACCAATCACAAGGCAAAGGATCTTTGATATGAAGAGTAAAGAGCTCTGATCGGTTAAGAGTGAGCATCGCATCAGTCGTGAAATTGAAGCATATCAAGGATTTTATTTTTAGCATGTATCCATAGCAATCGAATTTTGCTGTCATTTGGCACATCCATGTACTCTTCACTAATAAACACAACAAATAAATTTTCTCATAATTATTTTTTCACAGGCGTCAAACTTTGAAAACTTGGTAAATGTCCGTCTGTGACAAATCGATGCAGGCTCTATAATCTAGTCTACAAGGACAAAGAGTTTGTGCTCACCTCAAAGTTGGCCTTTATACGACTGGGAGTGACACTCTTAGGGATGCACATGATGCCCCTTTCAAGGAAAAACCTGATCAGAACTTGGGCAGGGCTTCTTTCCCTTCTTGGTAGCAATGGCATTCACAATGGGGTCTTCCATCAGTCTAGGATCGTCCTCCTTTATCCTAGAAAAAAATTATAAAAATATCATATCAATATTCAAATTGTTTGATTCAGAATTATTTTTCTTTGGCTGTGGGCTCTTTAAATTTCTGGTAAAAATGTCATTCACAACAGGGTCCTCTTTAGTTTAGGATCTTCTTCATATTTTTTCTTTTTACCAGGGGGGGGGGGGGGAGGGCTCTTCTCCTACTTTGTAAAATGACATTCACAAGAGCATCTCCATCAGTTTAGGATTGTCTTCTTTATCCGTGCACCCAAAAAAAATTAACATCAAATTCTGATTACAGTTGTCTTCTTTTATCCTTAGAAAAAAACCAAAAAAATGAAATATAGGTGTAGTTGAAGATGCTCTTTTATCATCCAGCAAAAAATTACAACAATCTCATTTTAATATTGTCTTTTTATATCCTGCAAAAAACAAAATCAAGTTCGGTTTTATAGGATCATCATTTTTCTATCTGCAAAATAAAAAACAATTTCAAATTATAATAATCTCTATTCATCTAGCAAAAAAAAAAATTAATTATTTTTTAGAAATGTCTTCCTCTATGCTCTATAAAATCCAAATAGATGTCTAAAGGGTGCTGTCTTACCATGGTTTATCGATGCGTATGAGATGTAAGGGGGGGGGGGGGAGCTATTGAGTTTTTGACAGATGTGTATCAATCAATATGATTATTTACGTCTGGGACCAACCTTTAGACGTCACCAATCCGAGAGACGTGACTAGGGTTTCGAAATGGCGGTTCGCTCCATGTCAGTTTTGTAGGCTGATGCAGAGAGGTGACAATGAGCGTTACGTTACAGCTCGACCAACTCCTGATCCCTAAAGCAGTAATATTGTAAAGTTGTGTAGGGCGGCAATCTTACCATGGTCCTATCGGGTGAACCTAGAGGGACTGTAGGCTCACTGTAATGTTGTTTCCTTGGCCAGAAAAGCCACGCAAGCTTCTCTGAGGTGAGCCAGAGGATGCAATTCGACCTAGAGAAAGATTTAAAAGCTGAAACTATAAAGTTGGCTGTTCTTCACTTAACTTAAAGGGGAAGTCATGCCTAAAATCAGGATGGCTTTGGATAGATGCACCTCAGTAGGAACATTGCATAACCCACCTGTGCGACTTTATTATCATTAAAAACAATAATTAGCTGAGAACTTGGTGAAAATGGAAGTGATGGTCCCACAGTGGACAGCCACTCAGTATTGTTGTTGATTAGACCAAATGACGTAAGCCTCATTCTAGTAGTCAAGACGGTTTGTTAACCCATGGTCTACACCTATTGTCTACCTACTAGTTTGGTCTACTTCTCAATTTGGTCAAACGCAGCCATTTGAAGTGGTCATTTGCCAATAGGTCCACTTAACCATTTGGTCCATTGACAATAGGTCTATAAGGCGATTTTGGTCCACATCCAATTGGTCTACTAAGGCGATTGCCTCCACAAGATGTCTCTAGGTTTGGCTCATCATGGTCTACTAGCGGTATTGGATCTACACTCCGATTGGTTCTAACCTAGGCGTTTGGTCCACATCCATGGTCTAACTTAGGCGATTTGGTCCACATCCAATTGGTCTAAACTAGGCGATTTTTCAATCGGTCCATGCGATTGTCCACATTTGGTGCTACTAGGCTGTTTGGTCCAATCATTACTAGCGTGGCCACATTCCCGAGGTCTCTTAGGCCGATTGTGTCCACATCCACATTGGTCTAGCAGGCGAGTTGGTTTTCCACATCCAATTGGTCTAACCTACAGGCGATTGGTTCCACATCCAATTGGTCTACTGGCGATTGGATCCCTATCCGATATGGTCTACTAGGCATTTCGTCCAAAAGGCTACAGCAGTCCACAATTTAATATGGGTCTGACTAGGCATTTTTCGGCTTCCAACAGACGCCAATTGTGTCTATGCTAGGTTGGTCCACATTCCAATGGTCTACCAGGCGGTTTGTTCCACATCACAATTGTGCATGGTTCTACGCATTCCTTGTCTTCTACATGAAGACTAAGTAATGGCCATTCGAGCGACCTCACCCTATATACCACTTCACTTTGCTCTCATTATGGTGAACCCTTACGGAGGGGGGGGGGGAGTGGAGGTTGGTGGGGTTTGAAAATTTAGGCTAACCTTAGGTCATAGTATATCAGGCCACAATTCTATTAG
>CALNVZ010003432.1:23757438-23784046 GCA_940671915.1 Paracentrotus lividus | reverse complement strand
ATCTATATGGAGAACCAACCAACCAACCAACCAATGACCCTGTCAACACAAAGACTTACGATCATAACAAAGTTACGATTTTTTTCCTTCTGTAGCCTCACTTGCAACGCTGGCGCCGTCCCCAGGGGGGGGGTGGGAGCAAGGAAGGGGGGGCGGCCGTCCCCCTTGTCAAAAAATAAATAAAATAAATAATTTTTAAAAATAATGATAGAGAGAAGAAAGAAGAAAGGAGAGAGGAGAGAAAGAGATCAGGAGGCTCTAACCTATCGCACATGTTGAAAGGAAGATAGATTGTCGAAAAGAAGATACAACTGGTCCGTTTCCACATGCACTGGGAAAAAGATGAGTTTACGTAGCATGCGTGTATGTGTGTGTGTGTGTGTGGGGGGGGGCTTTCGGGTTCCCGCCCCCCCCCCCCTGTAGGAGCCAAAAAGGGCGCCAAAATGACTTCAAAGGGGCGCAAAATGACCTTAGAGGGACGCCAAATGGCAGCAACAACAAAAAAAAAAAAAAAAAACCTAAATATTTGGGAAAAATATACATGATTTGAGCCGAATTGACCATCTTATACCTACCCCACTAGCGGATCTAGGGGGACAAGCCGTGCCCCCACCCCTATTGGCGGCGCAAAAAGGGGGGAAAGAGAAGAAAAAAAAGAGAAAGGGAAAGGAAAAGGGAAGAGAAAGGAAAGAGAGAGAGAGAGAGAAAGAGATTGAAAAGTAAAAACAGTACTAAAAATAAAAGGAAGGAAAAATAAAGCAGTCGTAGTTTTTCGCTCGCGCTTCTGCGTCGCATTGTTTACTTAGATCAGTAGGCTATCTTTAATAAGCAGAACCCCCCCCCTCAAAAAAAAAAAAAATATATTATTAAATGCACTGTTTTCAGGTTCATAATATTAAAAAGTTTCGGCTCGCGCTTAACGCTCACATTTCATTTTTTTAAAAACACATTAGCTTTGTTCATGAAATTTGAAAATAAACAGGTTTTCAAAATTCAATGTCTATAGACTTATGACACCCCCCCCCCCCCGAGCCTAGGTCTCCAAGCTGTTCATCGAGGAAAATTTTGATGAAGAATTTTTCCGCCGCCCCCCCCCCATTGGAGAATGCGGGATCCGCCCCTGTACCCCTATACGGCTGATTTATGAGCTCGTGGTTGGCCGGAAGGCTGGAAAATTTGAAAAACTTACCCCCCCCCCCCCGCCCCCCCCCCTCCCCCGCCCCCCCCCCCCCCCCCGCTTATCGCTCGTCCATGCCGTCACGCTCCAAATTTAATTTTCAAATTGAGAAAACATGAAAAAAGGCTAATATGATTTAAGCTGATATACTATGACCTAATGGTTAGCCGAAATTTCAACCCCACCCCCTCCACCCACCCCCCCTCCCCGTAAGGTCACCATAATGAGAGCAATAGGGGTATATAGGGTGAGGTCGCTCGGATCGGCAATTACTAGTCCAATTCATGAATTAGAAGACAAGGATGCGTAGTACATGCATCCAATTGGATGTGGACCAAACGCCTGGTAGACCAATTGGATGTGGACCAAACGCCTAGTAGACCATTGGTTGTGGACCAAATGCCTAGTAGACCAATTGGTTGTGACCAAATGCCCTAGTAGACCAATTGGATGTGGACCAACGGGCGCTTGTCAACCTCTAAGATTATTTGCGCCACGCTCGTTCGTGTACTAGTATCACTGCAAAAGAAAGCTAATTCGGGATTACATATGCCAAAAACCAAATATAGTAAACAAGTAGTCATTGAAAATGGTATATAATGCACTAGTATCATCTCATCTAAATTATTGTAATGTTGTATGGGAAAACTGTGGAAAACGTTGTCAGACACCCTTTAAAGAATCCAAAACCGAGGTGCACGACTTATTAACAATACGTCATGGTTTTCATCAGGAAGTGAAAACCTTGAACTACTAAAATGGGACTCTCTAGCCAAACAAAGAGAAAAAAGATACTGCAATACTGATGTATAAAGTTAAGATGAACTTAGTGCCTCCTTATACAGTGCGTCCCAAAAAGAACTATACACTTTTTAAATAGCTACCAGATAGAAAAATATATGATTATTGGGGAAAAGGTTTATAAATATATAAAGCTCATATCCTCAACTATCATAATGATACAAAAAATTCCGAAAATAAGGCATGCTTCAGTGAGTAATGCCCACTTTTGTAAAGGACACAAAAATTACCCTGCGCAGGAATTCACTATTCATTTTGCACCTGGTTATGGAACGCCACGAATGAGTCAAAATTAATGATGGAATCAATCGGCCAACAAACACAAAAATAAACTGAAGTCTAAGCAAAAATCAATGATATGAAAACAAAACAGTGAAACAATACATTTTTGCATATTATTGATTATTTTTCTAAATTTTGGTTTATTTTTACTCTGTTTGCTGATTTATTCCATCATTAATTTTGACTCCTTCATGGCGTTCCATAACCAGGTGCAAAATGAATAGTGAATTCCTGCGCAGGGTAATTTTTATGTCCTTTACAAAAGTGGGCATTACTCACTGAAGCATGCGTTATTTTCGGAATTTTTGGTGTCATAATGATAGTTGAGGATATGAGCTTTATATACATATAAACATTTTACCCAAGAATCGTATTGTCTTTATTTGGTAGCCATGTCAAAAGTGTATATTTCTTTTTGGGACGCACTGTATAAGCGAGAAATTTTCACAACGGTCACATTATTGATACAACACATGGTTAGCGGATCAGTTATTGGTTGTAGACCAATTGGTGAGTGGACCAATTGGATGTAGACCAATTGGTGAGTGGACCAATTGGATGTAGACCAACCGGTGAGTGGACCAATTGGATGTAGACCAACTGGTGAGTGGACCAATTGGATGTAGACCAACTGGTGAGTGGACCAATTGGATGTAGACCAATTGGTGAGTGGACCAATTGGATGTAGACCAATTGGTGAGTGGACCAATTGGATGTAGACCAACTGGTGAGTGGACCAATTGGATGTAGACCAACTGGTGAGTGGACCAATTGGATGTAGACCAATGGTTAGTGGACCAATCGGGTGTAGACCAAATGGTTAGTGGACCATTAGGCTTTAGACTGAATGGGGGTAGACCTATTGGCTAGTGGACCAATAGGCTGTAGACCAATAGGTGTTTTACCAGATCAAACAGCTACCTAAGCCTCAATGCTGTTCGACCAAAAAGAAAATGGTCTACTCTTAGTTAGACCAAACAGCTGTTAGCCTTAATGGATATCAGCTTACATGTTCTTACAACCAGACAGCTTTTAGCCTAAGTGATAGTTAGACCAAACAGTTAATGGTTTAAATGGACTCGGACCAAACAGCTGTGAGCCTAAATTGCGTTGGACCAAAATATGAATAGCCTAAATGAGTTTTAGACTGTACAAAGTCGACAAAATTGGTGAGAACAAATTGGCTAAATAAAATGGTATAAGAACAATTGAGACTTAAAGGAACAGATTGTAGACCAAACGTAATTTTAGACTTTCATGCAGAGTTGACAAAATTGGTGTGAACAAAATGGTATTGGACCAATTGAGATTTAAAGGAACAAGTTGTATACCAAATGCCAATAGTACAAGCGAGAGTAAATACCTGAAGATTAGCAATTTGGATAGTGGCCTTCTCCATGATGCGTTTCATCATCTTAGTGGTGAAATTAGACACACCTATGGCTTTGCATTTACCAGCAGTCACAAGTTTCTCCATTGCCTATTAAAGGAACAAACGGGAAGGCACAAAATATTTCAATACATTTCCTGGATATTTTACAAGATTATTGTTGAACGGTAACACGTACAATGCAACAGCGTTCTTTGAAGTAAACTCTTCTCTTTAAAAGGAATGAAATGTTTAGTCTGTACAGTCAACACCCATTCTAGCCAGCACAAACATTATATTCTGTAGCGAAGACTGAGTGCGAAGCTATTGTGCGATCCTTTTGTCTGATGCTGACTGATGTACATTTATCTGACAAAAGGATCGTACAATAGGTTTGCATGAACTTGTGACTCATACAAACTCAGTCTACGGTTCAGAATTTGGGCCAATGATATTTTTAAATGACAAGGCAATATCCCACACTCGATTTCAAATGGCTTAGTACTGCGCACCTCATTAAAAGGTAATTAATAAGACTGAAGATCAAAAAGTTTGCTGTTTCGGAATCTCTATTTTTCAAATAATGATGATTCACATCATTATAATGTAATCTTGTTGTAACTGTATGACAAGAGTAGACTGTATTCTTAAAGTTGTAAAACACCACCATTTCAATAAGTAAGTACTGAATCTGATTGATCAATTAAACACCAACAGTTTTCCTAGGATCACACATGTAGTTCTACTGATTGATACTTATTCTTCCATGAAATTGGGATTCATCATTCAGTTACATATTTCTTTAATTTTTCAATTCTCATCTCGCAGTGCGTGCTATAGCCTATAGATAGGGAAAAGCAAGTTGTCGACCCATAAGGAGGATTACGCGTCTTATGATAATGAACGTTGGTGGCGCATGTATAATGAAACACACAAATTATAACCTTTGACCCGTCTATCTCACCAGATATGTATCCACATAGTCAACGTCCTCTGGTATGAATTTGCCGTTCTCATCCTTTGGGAAGTTGTCTGTACCCCTCTGAAATACAATGAAAACCATGCATTTCATCATAAAAGTACAAGTATTTTCCCTCCGAATTTGATATGTTTATTTTCCTTGACTATTTTTTACTCTTTGATCAGCAACTTGTGTCTCATTTTGATATGATGAAGTCTAATAATTAAAAACTTAACTTTTTTACAATATAGAATGTAATGAATAACATAAGGAGCAGAGGTAAAACCCCACAATATTTGAATTCATTTTAATATGCTGCTGTACATTATGTCATTTAAGAATTATTTAGATATAGCATTGTAAATGAAAATAACTTGGGAACTTGAGGAGGAATATGAAATCACTGTAATCATGTATAAATTAAAAAAAGCTCTAGTTATAATTAGTGACCATACATGTATATGCAGGGTCATCAAACATACATGTTACTTTACAAAATAATGTACAAAGAAATTAAAAAAAAAACAATCAGGGCCAATTTAAGGAGGAAAACTGATTCTCTCGCACATTTGATACATTCTGTGCACTCACCTTGTAAGCCATTGGCCAGTGCATGAGGTATAAGTCCACGTAACTGAGTTTTAGATTGTTTAAGGTGAGATCACAAGCGGCCTCAACGTCCTCAGGATGATGTTGGGTATTCCATATCTGCAGAATAAGATAAGGACAATTCCATGAATTATTGGACATTAAAAAAAAAAAAAAAAGAAGTCTGTCTCCTTCAATTTATCACTAATCTAATGCCATGGATGTTCGGGAATAATAAAGGTCTTTCATACATGTATTCAGTTTTTTAAAAAGCCATTTTCGTTAACATCTTCAAGACTGGGCACATACTCTGCAATTGAAAGGTCAAACAGATGTTGTCTTCTTGGACTTTCGTAAAGCATTTGACCTTGTTCCCCACCACCGCTTAAACACCAAGCTACGATACTATGGTATAACTGGGGATACACTACTTTGGATTAAGTCTCTTTTATCTGACAGACAGCAAGCTGTTGTAGTGAACAGTTCACAATCAACTTGGAGGCCTGTTACATCAGGAATGCCCCAGGGATCTGTGATCGGCCCGGCCCTCTTCCTTCTATACATAAATGACATCAATGTAAATATCCAATCAAGGATGCGGTTGTTCGCAGATGACAGTATCATCTATCGCGAAATCAACACTGACGAAGATCATAATACTTTGCAGCAAGATCTTCAGGAACTAGCTGACTGGTCCAAGAAGTGGCAGATGGATTTCAATCTCCTGAAGTGTGCTACCCTATCTATCACCAGGTAGCGTAAGCCATCAATCTATGACTACAAGCTACTCGGTGATTCCATACCCAGAGTGGAGGAATACAAGTACCTAGGGGTGATTGTGTCTCAAGATCTTCGCTGGAATGCCCACTGCCAGGCAGTACTCCAGAAGGTTAATCGGACCCTTGGTTTACTACGTAACACTCTCTCCCCATGCTCCAAGGAGATGAAAACCATGGCATACAAAGTCCTTGTACGGCCGCAATTGGAGTATGGTTCAGAGGCCTGGAATCCCTATCATACCACTGTAGTACAACGCCTGGAGAAGGTTCAAAGAGCAGCAGCACGTTTTGTACACCATGACTACAGATGGAGCACATCTTCCTCAGCACTTGTCTCTAGACTGGGATGGGACCCTCTTCATACACGTCGACTCACTGCACAATGCACCATGTTCTACAAAGTCCATCACACTCTTGTAGACATACCACTACCAACCCTCATTGAACCAGCACCATACATTGGCAGACATGATCACAGACTGAAATATGTAACCCCAAGAGCTACTATTGATCCATTCAAGTTCTCCTTCTATCCACGTTCCATTTGGGTCTGGAACCATCTCCCCGACTCTGCAGTCTCCACACCTACCGTCGCCCTGTTCCAGAAAGCTGCTCTATCAACCATCAGAGGGATGCAGCCTCCGGTAGGGTCGAGAATGATTTAATCCCGGCATCATTTTTACTTGCACAGTTCTGTATATAAACACCGGCACGTTATTTTTATTAACCATCAGTCAACGACACCATAGCACTAATCATCCCAGTCTAGCCTTTTCCAGAGCTGCTAAAGGGATTACTACGTCAAGTATCAAGTATCCCAAACCATCATTAAAATTGTACATGTTCACATTTTCACAATGTTCTCCTTACAAATTTCGGTAAAAGGGAAAGCATGAACACGTTTAAATATTTCAGAGGCTACTGTGATATTTGATCGCTTACAAGGGGGTGAAAAGACCTCTAGAAGTTCACTGGACAAAATGTAACGTATCTAACTGTAACGTAACTAACCAATGTATTTGTTGTTTCTAAGGAAAAATATCAAGCTATTCATGAAATGTAGTATATCACATGCCTTGCCAACTCATCAGCAATAGCATGAATGTCACTGTTTGTCTTAGTTGAACATAGTTTCCAGGAACTTTAGGGTCAAAGTCAGGCCCGAAAAAAACCATGTCCACTTTTGGTAATGTAACTAAACAAAGTTTAAGTACATGGTATTACTTATTGAAATATGCCTCATGATTCTGTTTAATGATGTGAAGTAGGGTTGGTCTATAGGTATTGACACTATAAAAATTGAAAAATAATATCAAAGCATCTTCACGTAGAAGCCATCCTTAGAGAACAATGTACCATAAAGAGTAACAAAACTAATCATGGAATTGCCCACACAAGCAACTGAACCATCTGGGACTAATGACAAGACTCAGTGAGAAAACTTTCAGAAAACAAACTTAATTTTTCACTTTTTAAAATAACATTTTCACTTATCTTTCTTCAATAACTGAGTGGTTGGATGTTCCTTTCATTATCCCTAATATTTTGAGTTTTCTTTCTTTCTTCTTGGATGAAATATTATTTTTTAAAGTCCACTTTCTGAAAATTTCCCCGCACGTTTTTGGGCGGGAAAGGGCAAAAAAATAAGTGATGTTTTAATTTTTTTTTTCATGATTTTGATTTGAAATCTATCCAAAACCTATTCACTGTGTCTTATAATGACATAGACAATATGCTGCTACTTAATTTTGGAGCTGAAAGTTATTGCAAAAAGGAGAAAAACCTCAGATAAAACAACATTGACAAGGTTGCAAAATTTCCCCCAAAATATGGCAGTTTGGTCCACGAGGTCAATACTAAAGTATTGACATCGTATCATGAGTGGAATTGCCCATAAGACAATGAACAAGATCGATAGAAGGTGTAAATCTACAAAAGCAAATAAGTGCTAAACAGAATTCAGTCAAATTGCACAAGGAATATAATGAAATTTATGGGGTCACCTGGGAGGTGTTTAATGAAAGGACTTGTTGGATGTTTTATCTGACAAGTCCTCTTTTATCCGATGATTACTATAGTCACTATGTTTCTCAGCCAATCAAAATTGTCAGACAAGACATATTGATGAAATGCTCCCCAGGGCTCCATAACACAAAATATTGCAATCAATCACAAATTAGTGCTGTGCCGATCCGATGATCGAGTCCCCGATCCGATCGATTTTCCCCCTTTTCTTAAATCTCGTTCGATATTCGATCTTAACCCACGTAAAAAAAATCGAATGTATATGATCGAATGTTTATATTTATCGCGCCAGAGCAGTGCCACACAACCCGCTCGTAGCCTGCTGCATGCCGCGCCCCCGTCGACATTCTAGTCAAACTTTTTGTTTTTGTTTTATTCTTTTCAGTCCTTTGACCAATATACATGCTGTCAGGTTAGCCACAAATCGTAATATTCACACAACAACAATCAACCCCACACGCCTTTGAAGTTTGGAGTTCGTGAAAGTAGGTCACATCCAGGCACGCTGAAGACGCAACATGAACATGTAAACATAAATCAACACAAACACGCACCGACCACGTGCGTTTGTCTTAGTGTGTACATTATCTCTTGCACCGACATACAAAGCTACATGTACTGCGCACTCAATACGAGTGCGGAGGTATAACGTTATCATGCATGTCAATTCCATCGTTGTGTTAATTCTCTTGCAAATTTGTATTCGCGCTGAGTCAGCAAAGTGTACCTTGGAATTCTGAGCGCATATTTCACGATTTTGACTACAGAATTTTAATTTTTAGATGGAATAAAGCATGAGTTTAAGTGCTGGTAAGAAATTTCATTTTTCGTGGCTATACTAGAAAACTTAGGGAGCCAGCCTGGGCTTTTTCAATTACTTTTGATCGATCGAGGTAAAATTATTTATGTGAAACTATTTTCAAATGTTTTGTGTTTTCGTCAGAGTTTTGTTTACATATCTCACCATCGCACTGTGGTTTGCCTCAATTCAAAGGGCCCTAGGCATATTTGCCATTGCTTTGGCGAGTGCGAACTTTTCGCGCATAATGAGCTCTTGTTTTTTTTTCCTTTTATAAATGTATTATTCTTTCCGATCGATATCCAATTCCGATCCGATCACACTGCCAAATTTCCGATCCGATCATGATTCGATTTTTAATTTTTTTGCACAGCACTATCACAAATTAACATTGGCTACTCAAGCAAATTGACATCAAAAATGACCAATAAGAATTGTTCTTTCAAAATATTGACTGCTTGCAAACCTTTGTTACAGGTCACTGTGTTCTGGAACACACATGTTTAGTCAGTTGCATGGTTAATAAATTTTATCCTTCCGTTTACTGAACCTCTCTTTTTCCATCTCAAGCAGCATCTTCCCTCAGCCCAACTCAAGGATTTTAAACAACTAATCTTATTACTTCACTTTTGATAAATTGAACCCCTTACCTTGCTTGTAATAAAAACATCTTCCCTCTTCACAATGTTGGCATCAAATTTCTCTTTGAGTGCGGCACCAACCTCAGGCTCGTTTCCGTAGACGTGAGCGCAGTCGATGTGTCTGTACCCGCAATCTATGGCAGCTTTCACAGCCGCCTCCACTTGACCGGGCTTGGACTGAAGGTTAAAAAAAACTCAGTGAATTTAAGAAAATCCAAATGACTTATTCCTTCACTTTCTAATATTCAGAAACAATGTAGCCTGTAGGACTTTATTTTTAATACAACTTTCACAGTGACAAGACAAAAAGAAATGAAAATAGAATTTTGATAACTAATTAACGTTAGTCTAGACATTATTAACATGATTCATCTTCATGAAGGCCAACAATTATATCCGATAGAAAAATACTCTAGGAATGTCAATAATATTATATTTTGTATTTAAATTTTGGGAAATTTTAAGGTATAATTAAGCACATATAATTAAATAGAAGATAGACGAGCGATGAGCGCAGCTAGGCGGCTAGGGCTGAGCTAGCTGCAGGGCATGCATGCGCAGGGCAGTGATCCGCGGCCCTCCCCGGCAGGGCAAGGCAAATTGATCAGCTGTGTCTGTGTTGCCTGGCTGTGAGCTGAGCTGTGCGGACTTTTCTTTGTTCATATATTTACCTTCCAGGTTCCGAGTCCCAAGATGGGCATCTTGTTACCGCCGAATAAAGTGACAAATTTGTTTGCTGCAGCCATTGTGATAGATTTCTGTCCAAAAGACCATGGACACTATGAATAAACGATACAAATTTGGAGACGTTTCACGCTTTGTCTGTTCAGAAATACGCCCCCAGCTCAACGGGTGTAGTTGAGTAGACAAACTAAAAGTGAAAAATAACGATTGCGAACAAAATTGGAAAGTTCACACAAAAAAAAATCGTGTTTTTTTTTTCTCTCTCTCTATCAATTCAACGCAAATCAATTTGAAGATAATATTGAGAACAAAATAAACAAAAAATATGGCTATTTTCCACAGTTTATGATCGCTTTTTATAAATTAAATCAAAGTATATCCACGGAGAAAGAACTATGTTGCTTGGAAAATTCTGCATATCATTCTTAAATGATATGGCTTGGGTGTTGGTATCGACTAGACTAAGAGGGATCCTCTTTGCTGCCCTTTTGTATCATCTACAGGGTCTTTCCATAACCTTACACACTGCCCTTAAACCTCAGGGTCAGGAAAAGGTTATATAATGGCACTGGCGTAGCGCATCCCCCCCCCCCCCCACTACAAAAGAATTGCGTCCCGCTCTACCGATTATGAATACTTCATCCCCCACTTACAAATATGAATTTGTGTCTACGCCCGTGTATTGGTTGGATGTCAGGGTATGATCAAGTCATGGAAACACTCTCTGCAAATGTCCTCACCCTAATTTGGTGAGAAAATTGACAAAGGGGGCAAATTTATAAGGGTCGACTACCTGAGGTAATGAGGGAAGGGAATTCTGCCAAAATTGATGACAGATTTGCATAAACTCCAATCAAATATTAATCCCTGTTGGACACTAAATGAGTCATAGGCCTAAGAGATGATAACAGCCTCTTTAAATAGACAATTTGAAAATTTTTGTAATACCAGTATTAACATTACCCCCACTGTTATTTCATATAGCCTACAGCTTGGGGGATAAATTATTTGACCAAGCTCTTTTCCATATTAAAGGCTTTTTATTTAGTGTTTTGAAAGTGATAATACCCAATATAATGTTCTCTTTATGAATTATTATTGTTACTTATATGAATAAAAAACATATCAACTTGGAGACAAGTTTCCCTTTTTATTATGGTTTTTGTTTCCTTCTTCCATGTAATTTAATATCAGCGAGCTGTATTTGTGCTTTTAAGCTTTGCAAATGATAATTACCAGCAGCATTTATATTTTCTTTCCTGTTCCATTTTGCATTGATATATTTTCAGAAGATAATTTAGAAAGGAAACATGAGGAACATCACTTTCAAAACACTGAAACCCTTTATGAAAAAGAGCTTGTTCTAATTCCCCCCCCCCCCTCCAAGCTGTATATATTACGATTAAAATTTGAAGAAAAAATATTATCAAAGCCTAATAACCTTATGCTTGTTCAGTAAAATTGTTTCAAATGATGTCATTTACCCTTGGGTCATATAAATAATGTGGAATAATTGAAAATTCAATGAATTCACTGGAAGTCACAGAACTTTCTATTCTATGAAAAATTTCTGGAGAATGAACATCATGTTTGTGTTACTATTAAGTAGTCCCCTAAGCAGGGATAAAACCATATTGACTTTTGTTCAAACATGGATATTAATACTTTTCCCGGGAATTAAGATGGAAAAATCAATCAAACAAGACTCTGGATACATAGAGAAATATAAATAGAAGGCAAGTCAAATGCATATAGACACAGACCAGAGAGATTAAAACTTTATTTTGAATAGAAGTTTAATTGTCTCTTGACTTCACATATTGGACATATATATAATAATCTTCACATATCATTTTTTTTTTTTTTTGAATTCTCATAACTAAAAGCCTGTACTGAAAATGCAAAGTACTACATCACCATCATACTTATGAAATTATTCAGATTTTGACATAAAAGAGAGTCAATTGGAACAAATAATTGAGATACAATTACTTTGTCTTATCATTAAAAGAAAGCTACATGTACCATAACTAATAAAAATAGCACATCATATTATGTCTAAATGTAATAAATGTAAATGTCTTGAAACTTGGTTTCATCAATATATGAACTATTTTATATTTCAAATCTGAAAACATGTAAAGGGGTAAGAAGGCTGAACTGTGAAAATAATTTACATTACCATTTAATAATTCAATTTATTTTTTAATTCTATAATTTCTTTACATTTGTCTAGAAAAAAAAACTTGATCATCTGTTACCCAGCAAAGGATAATCTATAACTTGCGATCCATAACCTGAACTCTTGAAGGGGTTTTATGTTTACCTTGGTTAATGAAATCCATGAACAACTTACATAACATCTGGTTGAACACATTTTAAACGTTGGTTGATACAGGTCATCAGGTATGTAATAGACCAGTTTTCTGAAGTATATTCAAATAAGTGGAATTCATCTACAATATATTACATGTTGGGTAGAGCTCCTCCAAAGCCTTCAGTTCATTAAAAGCATTTTTTTTGGGGGGGGGGGTGGGGGTGAAGAAATATACAAATCATAAATTCTGAATATAATAGGAAAGTGGTCTAAATCTGACTGAATTTATAATGTACCACTATATGAAAAAGAAAAAACAACTTTCTCCTCAAAATGTACAGCTTGAGGTTGACACAGCTAGGATAATACTTTCAGGCTCAACATTTTAAAGTTGAATTTTTAAAAAATAACTCCACATTTAATGACGCTTCAAGTATAAATATTACAAAATGTTTTTTTAAAAATTGTAAGTTTGTGCATGAAAATATTGATTATATAGTTTCCATATCTTGTCAATTCTGTACCAAAAATACATTCACATTTGTCAGTATTTTTTTGCTCTGCTGCGTCATTCGTAGCATTCTGGTTGGAAATATATCACCAAAGCATCACTGGAAAAAAAAAATATTTAGTGCTTTAAGTGCTATGGGATAATATATCAGGATAACAACTTCAATTATCTTTTGTAATAACTAACTCTGCAGAACAAAATATTATACAAGTTTCTGGATTTTCTCCAGCAATGATTGTTCCGCTGTAAATTTGATACACAAATCAAATGGCTAAATTCAACCATAACCTTTTAACACTTTACCCTATCCTAAACCTAACCTAAACCCCAACCCTATACTAAGAGGAAATAAAGGCTGGAAAAATTGTCGCAGGAGCAAACATTTTGTAACCATTATCTTTGATTGCATAGAATATCAAGTAGGTTTATACTTCTGCTTTAAGCAGATAAGAATCTATTCATTTCTGAAACCAAATGTCTTAGAGTACGTGATTTCCAATGATCTCAGAACTTTCAATTCTACAGAGATTTACATAAATTTCATAATGCCTAACAATTCAAATAAATAAAATACAAATATTTACTGATATGTGTTGTATATTGTATCTTCTGATATTGAAACAGTTAAACTAAGCAACATTATGAAGTCCCAGTTTATGTTTTCTACCAGTTGTCATAAGCAGTGTGTTATTCTTGAGTTCAAACAGTAAGAGATTAAATGTCAAAATTAACTAATCTATAATAATCAATAATATGCACATGACGTATATCACATACATGTAGTCCTATTTTAGGATATACATGTACTGTAATTAAAACCAATTCAAAAGGGACTATAATACAAACGTTATTGCTAATTATTTTAAGATTTTATCATCACAAAATCATTTTGGTGAACATGAATCACATTTTCGACTCAAATACAGTTATGACTAACTATATAAAAAGAAAAAAAAAACAGTTTTCTCATCATAATTACTATTGATAGGTACCAAAGGTTTAGAAAAATATGACCAATGTTTCATTCAAAATTATTATAAACATCATTAATCTCAAAAAAACATTGTCTAAGTTGCGCTAAAAATCAGTATCGGCAACCCATATCCCAGACCTTTGCTATCACCACTTACAATGTATCATTCTTCATCCATAATTCTTTAATTATTTACATATATTATCTTGACTAATTCAGTTGGACATCTGTGGTTCTCAAACAACAATCAGATCCTCCAGTGACTAAAGTATTCTCACTCAACCAGGCCACGCAGTTGGTGTCACCCCGTCCGTGAACATCTATAAAATGCAAACGAGTTAATAGGAAATGGGTTTGGTTGATCATCAAGAACAAGTAGCGTTCATTTTTCTAACAAACAAATAAGTGATAACTTCATTTATATTGTACATACTTCCAAGAGATGCTCCAGATGTATGTACTTCCAAAATGAAACAGTCTTTTCGTATTATAATGAGCACAGACACAATGCGATTTCATCATATGGACATGTGTCTATGTTTTAAGCATAGCATGATTTTGTAATAACAAGTGGTCCCAAGAACCTTCCTATAACAGGAGTGGACTGTACTACTACGTCAACAAAAAACAATAACAAAAATAACAAGAAAGGGGTTACCCATTGTGCACTTTTCATTTCGATGTAAAATTTACAAGAGATAAAAAAATGCTTACCTTACCACCCCCCCCCCCCAAAAAAAAAAAAAAAAAAAAAAAAAAAAAAAAAAAATCAACAACGAAAGACAGCATAAAATATCTGCCAACTTTCCACAGCAAAAGTTAGAAATTTCTCAAATGAAAATTTGGTATACTGTATATTTTGTATTCAGATTTTCAGAAAAATAGAGGAATTAAAGTCCATAACATGAAGTTGAAAGCTACAATTTAGGAATATAATAAAAGCGAATGAACAAAAACTTACTCTTACAGAGAGGGGAGCTTCTTTATCCAGAACCCATACGTAGACAGAACCATCTAGGGCTGTGCTTGCATAGTGACGGTTGCTAGGACTCCAAAGGCTAAATCTGTCACCTTAGAGTAATGCTTGAATCTCTTGCGGTTCATTTCCTGTGCAAGAGAAAAAGTTCATAAATACATGTATAACCAAAGAAAAATAATAACTAGATGAATCTTCGACCGCGCACGTCGGAGGCATGCCTCCGTATGCCACATCGGAAAAAAAAGGCATGCGCATGTTGAGTATTTTACATCCATTTATACCATGACATCTTTGAGATATTGACCCCAAATCTATTAAAAGTTGTATCATCAGAATTATTTCAACTCAGGAAGGATGGCTACTGATGTAATAAAAAGGATAAAACATGTTTAAGTTGATCTGCAAAGGTCCTTCAGAAATTGCACAAACGAGTCATTTCAATAAATAACCAGTGACCTTGATGTCCTGACCTCAAAACTAATCAGTTCATCTTTCCTCACACATGACCCAGTTGAAGTTGATCCATAAACGGTTCAGAAGTTACAGCAAGAACGTGCCATTTCATGTATACAATGACGTCTGTGACCCTTGACCTTTGACTTCATGACCTCAAATATAATAAATTCATTGTCCCTACCATATGCACACATGACTCAAGTTTGATGTTCATCCATCAAACTGTTCTTAAGTTATCGCAAGAACAAGCCATTTTCACGTACCAATGTCCTCGTGGCCTTTGAATTTTGACCTCATGACTCTAAATTCTAATCAGTTTTATTGTCCGTCCCATATGCACATATGACCAAGTTTGAAATTGATCCATCAAACGGTTTTTAAGTTTATTGCGAGAACAAGCCATTTTAATGTACACAATGACCTCTGTGACCTTTGACCTCATGACCCAAAATCTGATAAGTTCATTGTCCCTCCCATAGTAATATGATCCAAGTTTGAAGTTGATCCTCAACGGTTCTTAGTTATCACAAGAACGAGAGCCATTTTCACGTACACAATGACCTGTGACCTTTGACCTCATGACCCCAAAATCTAATAAGTTTATTGACCCTCATATATGCACATATGACCCAAGTTTTAAGTTTATCCCTCAAACGGTTTTAAGTTATCGCAAGAACGAGCCATTTTCATGTACCAATGACCTGTGACCTTTGACTCATGACTCCAAATTCTAATCAGTTCATTGTCCCTACCATATGCATACATGATCAAGTTTGAAGTTGACCGTCAAAACCGTTCTTAAGTTATTGCGAGAACGAACCATTTTTCATGTATACAACGACATCTGTGACTTTGACCTTTGACCTCATGACCCTAAAATCTAATCAGTTCATTGCCTCTCCATAGGACACATTACCAAGTTTGAAGTTGACCCGTCAAACAGTTTAAGTTATGGCGAGAACGAGCCATTTTTCATGCATACAATGACCTCTGTGACCTTTGACCTAATGACCCCAAAGTCTAATCAGATCATTGTCCCTACCATATGCATACATGATCCAGGTTTAAAAGTGATCCATAAAACGGTTCCTAAGTTATCGCGAGAACGAAAACGGGACGGACGGACGTACGGACGGACGGACGTACGGATGGACGGACAACCCGAAAACATAATGCCTCCGGCACCACCTTCGGTGGCGGAGGCATAAAAATAATAAACATTCCCTAAGTCAAATCTTTGAGAACTGAATAATTAGCTTCAGCTAATAGAAAATAGTTGAATTGGGACTGCACAATCTTTTGTGGAGGCAAATGCTGGCTCGGCACCTGGCATATAATAAGAACCCATGAACAAATGCTCTTAACTGTACCAGTTGGCAATATGGGTGAAGATAACCCTTTGTTGAATATCCAGGAACATGTAAAACTATTATATACATATTTGATATATGATAATTAATGTTTTTTTTTACCAAATTTAAATTGCTACTGGTAATTTCGACTGGTTCTCCTTTCTGGTAATACCAAATATATCGCCAACAATGACAGGACCATAATATATTTGGACTTTACAAAAATGATTTTACTTACTTCATAATCACTCATGACTTTGTAGACCTCTATCTCCTTGGAAGCACTGGCTGCAGCCAAGTATTCACCATCCGGTGAGTAGCGACATCTTGTGATAATTTCACTGTGAGCCTGGAAGGACTTCTTCTCCGTTAGTTTGTCACTGGCCAGAGTATAGATATGGATTTTGCCAGTCTGCATTAAAGCAAACATTTAATACAAACTGTTAAATATTGAAAAAACTTGCTTTGGAAAAAAAATTGGGGGCAAAAGAATAAGTATTTAGAATAAATTATTCTTGTTGAGTTTGATGCTGGCCATATTGTAGATATATGAATCATGCCAGCCTCAAATCAAACAAATAGTTATTGACTTAAACTAAACTGTTGACTTATTTCGCTATTTAAAAAAGGTTAAATATTGCAAAAATTGCTTTGGAAAAAAGGTTGAGCAATAGAAGAAGTATTTAGTATAGATTCTTCTCTGTCAGATTGTCCAGAGAGTAGATATGGACCGTGCCATCCCGCCCCAATTCAAAAAACATTTAAATGAACTGTTGCAAATATCTACGGCACAGGAACAAATTATTTTTGAATTTTTTTAGTTTTGAATCTTTGAAATGAAATCAAAGACAGGATGTAGGAACACATGCCAGTCAAGAGAACTTTGAATTCTTAAAGTAAAAACAGGCTGCAATGACAAGAGAGAAGAAACTCTCATTCTAATAATTTTTGCCTGTGCTGCGTATCAAAATCTTGATTTTCTTACAATCAGGGGTGCACAAAACGGCCCTTTTGGTTTTAGCACCCAAGGTTCCCCGAACCTCCCCCACATTCCCCTCAGCCGTATCCTGAAACCGCCCAAAACCATCTGTCCATCCTCCAGTGTGCCACAGCAAATCTACTTAAAAATATTTTATTTATTTTGTTTGTACACTCTAAAGAACATCATTTTTGCAGGTAGCTCTTAGGAGGAGGCTGACATGCTACACACAGCCTTTGAATGCTGAGGGTTAAAGCTAAACTAGTGTAGTGGTCATGAGATTGAATTGTGGAAGAAACTGACTCCAAGTGATGGGAAAGGTTGATAACAATGCACCTAAGATTTTTTTTTTTTTGCTGTGAGGTTTTGAAATCAAGAAAATGATAAGAAATTTACCAAATTCTTCTGAGAGTAACATGCACTGAACTCAGAAATGCAGACTACATATACATGTGCACACAAATGTTCCGGTCCCGAACATATCAGCTTTTTTGTCATATTATCACTATGAGGGCATTTGAAGAGCAATCCTTTTCCTTTTTTCCTTTTTCCTTTCTACTATAAAATTCTTCCTAAATACCTTGAAAATAATTTAAAAGCTTATAATTATTTTGTTCGCCCATGGTTCACCTTTCCCACTACACTGGATTCTCTAATGGCTTGAGTCATCTCAAACTCACCTCATCACCAACAGCTACCTCTGATTGGTTGGGATGTATGTCAACAGATGTTGCACTGTATGGTACTTCCAGTACTGAAGCTTTGTCGGTACCCCGAACAACAGTCAACTGAGAGGAAAAACAAAAGAAAAATATTTATTGCAAGCAAAAACTCGGTATCAATATTTCATCAAAAATAATCTTGAATAGTGACTATGCCATAATCACTATGGGGCTCTGTAAAAAACATCACAAATAAATACAATTAAAAGATTTAAAAATGACATAGCAATATGAATACATGAATTTACAGTATAACATTAAAATAATTATGAAATGTACAAATAAATCGAACAATTTCAATCAGTGGCAACTAATGTGATAACAAAATAATCCAATACAGGAAAATGCAGACAAATAAAAACGTATGAGCTAAGAGAATACATGTGCTATAGGAAGTAAAAGGAGTCTGAGAGTGGAAGAGAGAGAGGAGAGAGAGAGAGAGAGAGAGAGAGAGAGAGAGAAGGGGGATAGAGTGAGAGAGATATATAGAATAGAGTCAGACTTGGAAAGAAAACTATTCTGAACAAATGGCAGGGTGTAAAAAATACTTCTTAAGAGCCAGTTCGAAGGTGTTTAAATTTCTTATCCGCTTGATATTATAAGGTAATCTATTCCATAAACAAGCACCGTCATAACTTATTGTATTCTTTAAGTATTCAGTATGACATTTGTTAACGATCACGTCATTTTGAGCAGATTGCAGTGTGTTAAAATTATGTAGATCAGATATTTCTTTGAAAAAATCTTTATGAAAGTCTGAGGATAAATTATTTAAACATTTAAAAACATATATATATTATGTGTATATATTATGTTGACCAACAAAACAACTGATTCTTACAGTACCTTTTCGATACAACCAATAACATCAAGTTCACCTGCTCCACGGGCAACGGCCTGGGGTTGCGAGTCAAGAGTACATGATGCATCCCTAAATACAAAGCATAATCAATTAATTAACAATAAATAAATATAGTAATAATAATATATAAGACTAATGATGTCAAAACACTTGAGACAGAATGCTCTAGGCGTACATGTGCACCCCCCCCCCCCACAAAAAAAAAAGAGAAGATATCTAATCAGTTGACCTGATAAAGCATATTAACACATTGTCACATATTCTGAACTGAACTCTTATATAAATTGCATTTGTAGGGTGGATGATTTTAAACCATCAATAATGTCTTTTGTGTTTAAGGCAGGCACGGATCCAGGATTTGCAATTTGAAAGGATTGTGCAGGCCCAATTGTCTGGGGACAATAATGAATCTATTATGTTTGGGCATGGGCCAATACTTTCAATTGTGTGACGTAAGGCTGGGTCCTCTATTGGTTTAAGGAGCTCAAAAAATATAAGACTTTTAGGTGAACTTTATGAAGAATACAAAAGGGAAACTGGCCAGCAGACATGGCAAATTAATTCTTGTGTATTTAATGAATGCACAGGCTTAGTGCATGCATGATTATCAAATGTACTAGAATTCTGTCCCACCATGCATTGCCATGAAGGGATTGCCAATGCACATATTAACCTGTCCGAACTTACCAAGGTTGTTAGTGACCACAAATAAAAAAGCTGAAAAAGCTTAATCCATCTTTTACAAAAAATAAATAAAAACAAGAGAGACTATTTTGAAAGACCCTCCATACTTTTGTACAGAGGAAAGCTAAAAATAAGCTAAAAATCAAAACAAAAAAAGATAAAAATCTGAACTCCGACACCCCTGACTTACCTGAATTCTAATGACTCTTCATCAACCAAACGCATGGTATCATCCGCACCCACTGTGGATAGTTTGCCTTCTTTGTAATCAACCTGGGTCAGAAGCTTAGGCTTGTTCTTACCACCCACAGCCTTGCCAAGACCAGTGCTGACATCCCAACAAGGTGGAGAATAGATGGTCAAGGAAGGTGACCAAGGTAAAATAAGGAGTTTTTGACTGAAAGTTGACATTGGCAGGCACTGTGTTGGAGGTAATAAATGGGAGCCTTTGTACAAAAATTTATAATGATGATGGTTGCTTATTCAAGCGTAACACCCACTATCTTTCAACAGCGGAGAGCAATGGTGACCCATCGTAGTGAACAGCTGATAGGAAGGATTTCAAGTTCTTGATTCGGTTTCACAATCAGTGAGAGCAATGGATGTCATGCAAGAAGAAGCAACCATTGGCCCGTATTCACAAAGGTGGCCTAAAGTAAAGCCTAGCTTAAATCTGTGGTTTAACTATGGCTAGCAAAAAGCGAGACAAATGTGTCTGCGTTGCAATGTTCCTTACATGTTTATTGGATTCTCGAATCGTGCTTTAGTGGTTAGGAAAACTTTGTACTTATCATTCCCTTGTAGTTTTCAATAGTTTAAGTACCAACAATTCGGATCAATCAAATATTTACTTTTCAAGATTGTATCCCATTTTGCTAGCCAGAGTTAAACCACAGAATTAAGCTAGGCTTAACTTTAGGCCACCTTTGTGAATACGGGCCATTATTATTATGTTTATGCAATGGCTCCCATTTACAACCTCAATCACAGTGACCGCCAATGTCAATGTGAGGTCCGGGAAGTGCCTAATGTCATGAGACCTTGGGCATGGAATATAATATTATCTTTAAAAAAAAAAATTGCTCCAAATTTTATTGTCCGAAATAAAGATGACCGGATATCTGTTTTGCCCCTTTTCTTTTGGGCCCGGCAGCCGCTGAGCAGCACAAGAAGGACGTTAATCTATCCCCCTCTTGTTCAACGCCAAAAAGGGCCTCCTGATTATGAGGCAGATGCTCTATCCACTGAGCCAACTCATCGGTTTAACAAGGCATTTCTTCCAGTCCCAATTTCAAACACAATTATGCACAAGGCTCTATGTGCTGTGTTTCATTTAACAAAATTAAATTAAAACAAGGCAGAAGGTTTGGTCCTGATCACCTCATTCTACCAGGAATGTACTGTTTTTATTTCTGCTTTTGAAGCCCAGCCAATATTTACTATTCATTTAACATATTGTGATATTCAATTTACCGTCTTCAAGATATTTGACTATTATCTAATCTTATGTCAAGAAAGGATCTGTAATGAATATCAAGATTTTAATCTTAAACATTTTTATTCTTCCGGGTGCCCAAATTCACGTTAGTGGGAGTTCTGATCAAGCAATTGTAACAATAGGCACCTATTCTTAGAAAGTTTTCACTGTTTATTACAGTAGATTTCTCAATATCCTGTATATAATTTTTTTTTTTTTTTTTGTCAACAGTATTAAGTCTTTTACTGGAAATTTAGGATATTCTTAGAAATCTATGTAAAACAACACCTTGTTGAAATTCAATATGGCATGGAGGTAACATAGGCATGGTAAATGAAGAGTTAATCTTAATGTTTGATATAAACTGCAAGCTGTAACCTGTTTTACAGCATATTTTAATTTAAAAAAAAATAAACATTTAAAAAGGATATCAGTATATCCATCGTAACTTCCAGAGAAGACTTTGGTTCTATCTTCGTTGACTGCTAGTGACTTGATGGTCTTTTGATGACCCTACAAAGAGAAAAGAGAGAAAAAATAACATATTGTAAACCCACCAGTCTGTTTCAAAAGAGCCGACTCCAAACAGAAATTCAAGTCCCGTTTGAAAACATCCCATAGAGCCAATTTCTTTCCACTCAAAAACTTTCAGTATCTCATTACTGTACTGTAAATATACCTTCCTTCTATCTCTCTTCCAGTGTACAAAGATCCTTGTGTTGATACATATTTTATAAGAACCACCTAGATTTATCAAAACACTACTACATTGTAAAGTGCTAACACCATAATGGTCCATCAACTTGGTTCAAACATACATTGTAGATTATTATGCAAAAGGTTTATCTTGAATGCATCCCAGCAACGATGTGATCCTAGTCCAGTAACACGAAGGTTTGCAATCAGTCACTAAATGAAAATAGCCAATCAAGATCATTGTTACATCTGCATTGCGTTCAAAAGACTAACCAGCAACCAATCAGAATAGATCTTTCAAATTTGCTATTGGTTGCAAACGTTTGTGTTATGGGGCCCAGGGTGCAATTCTTCAATACTTTGTCTGGAACCAGCTCCCCGAGGGTGCTATCTCACTTCGCTGAAACAAAATTGAGACAGTTTTGCCAGCATGGCATTGCACTATATCTGTCTCCTCTGTCTCCGCGACAGATTTTTGTGTGCTACAGGAGACAGATCTAGTACAATGGCATGCTGACTAATCTGTCTTTTGTGCCACGTAACCTTTTGTACGTCGCACAAAAGATTTTGTCGCGGAAAAAGCTAGTTCAATGCCATGCTGGCAAATCTGTCTCAATTTTGTTTCCGCGAAGTGAGATACCACCCTGAGGTTACACTTTGGTCCTTGATTGCTATTCATTCCTACTATGACAAAAGGAAGCAGGTCGAGTATCAACAAAGTTTTAGATAGTGATGTTTTCATACTGTACCTTGTGTGCTGACCAACTTTCATCCAGAAACACTTGTCTTGTTATATAAAGATACGTTAGGCATTACGATATATAAACTAAACAGACATGCTCTGCTTTAAGGCGCGGTCCCACTGGCTTTTTAGGATGATTTGCGTATAAATTGCAGATTGTTTGTTTTGTTTTTGTTTTTTGTTGCGGATGAACGAAATTTGTATACGCAACTCGTGCGCAATTAATCCTCCCCCCAGTGGGACCGGGCCTTTACAGGAAATGTTCTTTCTATCACTTGATTTCCTTTTGTAAGACTAGGGAAGTTATATGGGTAAATTGTCACTTGGTGTAAACCCACTTTGACGAAAACCCATCTAGCCTTATCCCACATGATCTAATTCTATTTCATCTACAATAGTTCGACTGATTAACTTTTGGTCTAATTGCCACTTGACCTATTTACCATTTTGTCTAATCTTCATTTTATCTAATGTCCACTTGGTCTAAAACCACTTAAGTTAACTCATGAATCAAACTCGCAATAAACCAAATATTCAATTAGGAATTAGATGAAATTCAATCAACTTGGATATTAGATAAAATGGAAATTAGACCAAGTGGTCATGAGAATAAGTGAGAATTAGACAAATTATGAATTGACCAAAAGAAAATTAGACCAAATTGTTCATAGACCGAAGGGGTTAAGCCCATGTGGCATTAGACAATCAGAGAATCGGACTAAACGATGTTAAACCAAGTGGATATAATCTGTACCTGGAGAATTTTGCATGGTTTGGAGGGATCATTCCTGTCAAGATAGTTGATGTTTCCGTTGAGAGACACACTAAGAAGATAGTTATTCTGCCACAGGCAAGCTAACTGTTGATCCATCACGTCTTTGCCCATAACAAACGTCCTACAAAACAAACACAATAAGATTCAGATTTCAATACACATACTATGTTACTTGAATACCTCAGTGCACAGATCCAGAGATGCCAACACTACACAACAATTAGAACATTAGAAATTAGAATGCAAATACCGTAACGCAAATAGTTAAAACGGCAGAACCAAATGACTTCTCAGAGAGAAAGCATGAATAAGAACATTTTGCTGCGTCATTCAATTTTGGGAATGCATACAAATCAATACACTTCTTGCTCTTGTGAACAAGACATTTGTTTCAGCTATCTTAACTATTTGCATTATGTGTGTTCTAATTTCTAATGTTCTAATCTCCAAAACTCCAAATTTTATTGTCCGAAAACGGATATTCTTTTTGCCCTTGTCCCGTGGGCTTGGCAGCCGCTGAGCAACGCCAGTTTACTAACATATTCAAATTTTATGCATATTTTTTAAACAAAGGTTGTTCTTGACAACCTGAAAGTTTGCCAGAGGCTTGCCCGACATAGCAACAACTAATGTATGCAAACTGGATTCCATGTATTGTAGTTCATTCTTGTATTACAGTTGTTTGAATACCTTGTTGCCAGGAAAAAGTATGAATAAATTTGAATATGTCAGTAAACTGGTCTCTTACTCCGTAGTGTTGGCATCTCTGCAGTTCACGTTCATAATAAGGTGTTTAGGACCAGGGCTGGCCAATTACAAATAAAGAAATCTGTTACACTGAACACAACACATAATGTTGCTAAGTCTCTTTGCGTATGAGTGTATACATCTAGTATTGTTGAGTTAATGCAGTAGCTCACCAAACTTATAAATTTGTTTGCATTTATAGTGCACACGTTTGTAATTTGGAGCCCAATAATTGTTTGTTAAATATAAAAATCTAGTGTTAGCTGGATTTTTATAGCGGTAGTGTACAGTATACTGCATCACTGAAAATTCAAGCTCTTATACAGGTGTCATGACGAAAACCTCCGTTTTAGGAACAGTATACCCCTCTTTGCAACTCTTATCAATTCTCTTTTCCAAGCATGAAAACCATTTAATCACCCCGAGCAAGCTATTTAATTTTCTAAACATCTGTTTCTTGACCTCGATCCAGACAGCGGTCACCCAAGTCACAGCAGGGGGCCACCCGCGATAGCAATATTGTTTACATTAGACTGTCTTTTTTTTTTTTTTTTATAGATACATTTTTAATTTTTTTTTAATTCTCTTACTTTCCTTATTTCGAAACCTATTTTCTTCGTTCGAAATTGAAAACGAATTAACATTGGATTTCTGAATATAACATGCCTTTAAAATCTTAAAAATATCAAATACAATAATTTCATTCTGAAGGGTTTTACTACAGGCAGAGATGCTCTTACATGTACCTGGCCCAACACTCAGGCTGGCCTTGGGAGGTAAAAAGTGAGTCAACAGGGATTATCAGGCCATGCAGGGTTGATAGTGCTTGGAAATGAAATACCTTGGATCTTCAAACGAGGTTTTTTGACACTGGGTATAGAACCACAGTTCAGATCTTGAACTGCGGTCGGCTCTTAAACGAGGGTTTGACGTAATGGTGACCATTTTAACTCCTTGATGAGTACTTTACAATATTTAAGAACAAAAAACAATTGAAATCCAAAATACTTTGGGAAAGCAAAATAGCACTGGAAAAACCAAGAAGTAGTGCATCTCCCTGGAAATATGATAATGACATAGGATGACATAACATTTGATGAAAGGGGAAAGAAGAAGGGGAAATGGAGGAGTGAAGAATTGTTTACTCACGTCACAGCGGTGCCAGTTTCCACATCCCAGATCTTGACAGTCTTGTCCGGTGAGGCGGTGAGAATCTCCTTCCCATCACTACTCCATGACAACTAGTCATTAGTAATAATAATAGTAATACATGTAGTAATGGAAATGGTAATACTAATCATCATCATCATCATCATCATTGGTTTTCATATAGTGCTGTATCAAATAAATAAATCAAGGCGCTTTACAATTATTACCCCAGCTATCGAATTCAGGGTTCCCCGCACATAATGTGTGCAATTCTCCTCTCCCTGAGGTGCATTCCAGTCAGGCTCCATTATTGAAATAAGGTACCCACAATGCTGATTAAACCACAATAATGTCCTCATCCTACTATGTACCCACTTACATTGTACACTTGGGCGAGAAGAATTATGCAGAGGAAATGCCTTGCTCAAGGACATAAATCATACAAACATTGACAAGATGAGAATTTCCAGTTTTTAAAATATTTACATTTGCAAAAAATAGGTATTTACAGTTACACTAACTTATTAGTGGTTTTAAGGTGGATGTCTGGTTCGACCTAAAAAATGGGGATTTTTTTTTTGTTTCATTAATAAACAACCTGAAGTATATATTTTCATGATACAAAGAGAAAATGACAAAATTCTTATTGAAAGTCGCTTAATTAAGCACTTTTGATGAGCTATGCAATTCTATCATTATTCAAGACTAAACTTTACAGGCAATTTAAAGTGCTTTCACTTTTTTGAATAAATCTTTTTTGAACAGTCCTCCTTTATTAATGAAATTGCACCTGAAGGTAGTATTATACATATAGTGCATGCTCTGGAGTTGAATATACCGTAATATGTGCAGCCATAGATTTAGAATTTCTCAAGTGAATTATATATCAACGAGCCCGTAGGCCGAGGTGACATGATTCACGAGAGAAATTCTTAATTTATATATGCTCCTTTTATGGTATATTTGACGACAATAAGCATGTACTATGCGTTATATGGCCATGCGTTTTGAGGTGGGCCCTTTTCTGTTACATGATATGTTTTCAAAGAAATTGTACCGTTTTTATTTAATAGAGTATTAT
>CALNVZ010003432.1:23732997-23755547 GCA_940671915.1 Paracentrotus lividus | reverse complement strand
ATTCCCGCATAGGGGTAAGGTATTGATTTCTTCTTGTCATGTCACGAATGAGTAAGAAAAATGGTCTTAAGGCCATCTTATTTTTCAGTCTTTACTCTGAAAAAAAAAAAAAAAAAGGGGGGGGGCTATTTGTTTTTTTTGTTTGTTTTTTTTTTTTAATCATTAGAAACTTTACATTAAAAAAAAAAAAATTTAAAGAGGGGCCCAAAAAAATTTAGGGGCCAATTATTTTTAATTTTTTTTTCTTTTTAATTTGCAATTTCTAATAAAAAATAAAAATAAAATAATTTTTTTTTTTTTTTTTTTTTTTTTTTTGGGGGGGGGGGGGGGGGGGGAGGGGGGGGGGGCATTTTTATGCCTCCGCCACCGAAGGTGGTGCCGGAGGCATTATGTTTTGGTTGTCCGTCCGTCCGTACGTCCGTCCGTCCCGTCGTACGTCCGTCCCGTTTTCGTTCTCGCGATAACTTAAGAACCGTTTGACGGATCACTTTCAAACTTGGATCATGTATTGCATATGGTAGGGACAATGATCTGATTAGACGTTGGGGTCATTAGGTCAAAAGGTCCAAAGGTCACAGAGGTCATTGTATGCATGAAAATGGCTCGTTCTCGCCATAGACTTAAAAAACCGTTGAGACGGGTCAACTTCAAACTTAGGTAATGTTGTGCCTATGGGAGGGGCAATGAACTGATTAGATTTTAGGGTCATGAGGTCAAAGGTCAAAGGTCACAGATGTCATTGTAATACATGAAAATGGTTCGTTCTCGCACTAACTAAGAACTGTGTGACGGGTCAACTTCAAACTTGAGTAATGTGTGCATATGGGAGGGGCAATGAACTAATTAGATTTTGGGTCAAAGGTCAAAAGGTCACAGAGGTCATTGTGTACATAAAAATAGTTTGTTCTTGCGATAACTCTAAGAACCGTTTGAGGGATAAACTTGAAACTTGGGTCATATGTGCATATATGAAGGTCAATAAACTTATTAGATTTTGGGTCATGAGGTCAAAGGTCACAAGGTCATTGTGTACGTGAAAATGGCTCTCGTTCTTGCGATAACTAAGAACCGTTTGAGGGATCAACTTCAAACTTGGATCATATTTACATATGGGAGGGACAATGAACTTATCAGATTTTGGGGTCATGAGGTCAAAGGTCACAGAGGTCATTGTGTACATGAAAATGGCTTGTTCTCGCAATAAACTTAAAAACCGTTTGACGGATCAATTTCAAACTTGGGTCATATGTGCATATGGGACGGACAATAAACTGATTAGAATTTAGAGTCATGAGGTCAAAGTTTCAAAGGCCACAGAGGACATTGTGTACGTGAAAATGGCTTGTTCTTGCGATAACTTAAGAACAGTTGATGGATGAACATCAAAACTTGGGTCATGTGTGCATATAGTGGGACAATGAATTTTATTATATTTTGAGGTCATGAAAGTCAAAGGTCAAGGGTCACAAGACGTCATTGTATACATGAAAATGCACGTTCTTGCTGTAACTTCTGAACCGTTTTATGGATCAACTTCAAACTTAAGTCATGTGGGAGGAAAGATGAACTGATTAGATTTTTGAGGTCAGGACATCAAAGGTCACTGGTTATTTATATAAATGACTCGTTTGTGCAATTTCTGAAGGACCTTTGACAGATCAACTTAAACATGTTTATCCTTTTTATTACATCAGTAGCCATCCTTCCTGAGTTGGAAATAATCTGATGATACAACTTTAATAGATTGGGGTCAATATCTCAAAGATGTCATGGCATAAATGGATGTAAAATACTCAACATGCGCATGCCTTTTTTTCCGATGTGGCAATACGGAGGCATGCCTTCCGATCAGTGCGCGGTCGAAGATTCATCTAGTTTTCTATTTTATATGGCCATGTGTTTCATAGTGGGCCCCCATATAGGTGGTGTTGTTAACATGTGCGCGACAAGTACAGAATAAATAATGATATAAAATGCTAAATACATGTGCTATATGGGTATGCTTGGTATTAAGTTGAGGGGAATATAATCTGGCCAATTATTTAAAAGTAAAAGAAATGCAAATGGTTAATTAGCTTATGAGTAATTAGCGTTTAATTAACTCTGAGTAGCCATTTTTGCACGGTGGAGGAGGAGGAGGAGCAATAGAGGAGAGGAGCATAAATTCTATTCTTAACAATTTAAGCTTTACCTTCACATTACTAAACATTAAACAGTTTAATTGGAATATCATCCATTTATAAGTAAAAATGGATCAAAGTTGAACTTAAGGATACCTAATTAAGCTAATTAAGCTAATTAATTAATTTACCTAAATGAGTAAGATGGTAGTTTAAATTGAAAATTGGTGTCAAACTTTTAAGTATGGATGCTATATGGGTAAATTTGGTATTAGTTTGAAGGCAATTAATCTAAAAGGGTAAAGAAAATACCTGTGGTCAATTTATTTATTGACTAATTAACGATGAATTAACACGAAGTACCCATTTTTGTATAGCAGATGATGGAGGGAACATAAATTTCTATTCTCAGTTAGACAAATGAGTTAATAAATATCATTGAACATAACATGAACACGTTGATTGAGATTGTAATTTTCAGAATTAATAGTGGGTCAAATTTACACTCATTAATAGTTACTTAATTAATGCTAATTAATGGTATAACCTTTTCAACATGTCTTTGAACCAAGAAAAGTCAAATCCCTCACTACAGTGCGTCCCAGATAAAAGTATAACCCAACTTTGAAAGCGTCATACTAAAATTGTATAACTTATGTGTAATTAATTTAGTTTCATGACAAAGAGTAACTCATATTTCTATCTAGTGATACCAAAATCCATACCGATATTGTCATGGATGACTGAAACACTCGAATGTTTAAAAACATTGGTCAAAAGTGATCTTACCAAGTTGTCTGAGAAGCAGCACTGGATTCTGATTGATCATTCATTGTTTGGTGAGGTCAGCCTTCCTGAGTCCATTCATTAGCACAAAGGAGTACTTGATCTATTGAAATGCAAGGGCTGCTTTGGGGTAAATAAACATCATAACACATATTTCCCCAAATTTCTGATCTGAATTTTTGCTGGAAAGATGATCGCGCAAAATTATCTTATCACAACTAACCCCCTAACAAGTTATATATTGTTGGAAAGGTCTGACTTTGAAGAGTTCAAATATGCATGTTTATTTTCTTGTAGGGGCCCTTAATTTTTCTCTGCCAAGATATTTCTGGAAGTACTTTTTTTCTCACCTTTTTTCACATATTTTGATAGTAACTTCTTATGACTTAACCCTATCCCTTTTCAGAATGATTTTTTGAATTCTTTCAGGACAATTTCTCTTTCAGAATATGTAATACTTTTATGGGTAATAGGGGTGTCTATATAAGAATAATACTCTATTAAATAAAACGGTACAATTCTTTGAAACAATATCATGTAACAGAAAAGGGCCCACCTCAAAACGCATGGCCATATAACGCATAGTACATGCTTATTGTCGTCAAATATACCATAAAAGGAGCATATATAAATTAAGAATTTCTCTCGTAATCATGTCACCTCGGCTACGGGCTCGTTGATATATAATTCACTTGAGAAATTCTAATCTATGACTGCAACATATGCGTATATTCACTCCAGAGCATGCACTATATGTATAATACTATACCTTCAGGTGCAATTTCATTAATAAAGGAGGACTGTTCAAAAAAGATTTATTCAAAAAGTGAAAGCACTTTAAATTTGCCTGTTAAAGTTTAGTCTTGAATAATGATAGAATTGCATAGCTCATCAAAAGTGCTTAATTAAGGCGACTTTCAATAAGAATTTTGTCATTTTCTTTTGTATTCATGAAAATAATATACTTCAGGTTGTTTTATTAATGAAACAAAAAAAAAAATCCCCATTTTTTAGGTCGAACCAGAACATCCACCTTAAACAACAATAAGTAAGTGTAACTGTAAATACCTATTTTTTGCAAATGTAAATATTTTAAAAACTGAAATCTCATCTTGGTCAATGTTTGTATGATTTATGTCCTTGAGCAAGGCATTTCCTCTGCATAATTCTTTCTCGCCCAAGTGTACAATGTAAGTGGGTACATAGTAGGATGAGGACATTAATTGTGGTTAATCAGCATGTGGGGTACCTTATTTCAATAATGGAGCTGACTGGAATCACCTCAGGAGAGGAGAATTGCACAACATTATGTGCGGGGAACCCTGAATTCGATAGCTGGGGTAATAATTGTAAAGCGCCTTGATTTATTTATTTGATACAGCACTATATGAAAACCAATGATGATGATGATGATGATGATTAGTATTACCATTTCCATTACTACATGATTACTATTAATTATTATAATGACTAGTTGTCATGGAGTAGTGATGGGAAGGAGATTCTCACCGCCTACCGGACAAGACCTGTCAAGATCTGGGATGTGGAAACTGCACCGCTGTGACGTGAGTAAACAATTCTTCACTCCTCCATTTCCCCTTCTTCTTTCCCCTTTCATCAAATGTTATGTCATCCTATGTCATTATCATTTCCAGGGAGATGCACTACTTCTTGGTTTTTCCAGTGCTATTTTGCTTTCCAAAGTAATTTTGGATTTCAATTGTTTTTTGTTCTTAAATATTGTAAAAGTACTCATCAAGGAGTTAAAATGGTCACCATTACGTCAAACCCTCGTTTAAGAGCCGACCGCAGTTCAAGATCTGAACTGTGGTTCTATACCCAGTGGTCAAAAACCTCGTTGAAGATCCAAGGTATTTCATTTCCAAGCACTATCAACCCTGCATGGCCTGATAATCCCTGTTGACTCACTTTTTACCCTCCAAGGCCAGCCTGAGTGTTGGGCCAGGTACATGTAAGAGCATCTCTGCCTGTAGTAAAACCCTTCAGAAATGAAATTATTGTATTTGATATTTTTAAGATTTAAAGGCATGTTATATTCAGAATCAATGCTTAATTCGTTTTCAATTCGAACGAAAGAAAATAGGTTTCGAAATAAGGAAAGTAAGAGAATAAAAAAAAATTAAAAATGTATCTATAAAAAAAAAAAAAAAGACAGTCTAATGTAAACAATATTGCTATCGCGGGTGGCCCCCTGCTGTGACCTTGGTGACGCGCTGTCTGGATCGAGGTCAAAGAAACAGATGTTTAGAAATTAAATAGCTGCTCTCGGGTGATTAATGGTTCTATGCTTGGAAAAGAGAATTGATAAGAGTTGCAAAGAGGGGTATACTGTCCTAAAACGGAGGTTTTCGTCATGACACCTGTATAAGAGCTTGAATTTTCAGTGATGCAGTAATACTGTACACTACCGCTATAAAAATCCACCTAACACTAGATTTTTATATTTAACAAAACAAATTATTGGGCTCCAAATTACAAACGTGTGCACTATAAATGCAAACAAATTTATTAGTTTTGATGAGCTACTGCATTAACTCAACAATACTAGATGTATACACTCATCAACGCAAGAAGACTTAGCAACATTATGTGTTGTGTTCAGTGTAACAGGATTTCTTTATTTGTAATTGCCCAGCCCTGGTCCTAAACACCTTATTATGAACGTGAAACTGCAGAGATGCCAACACTACGAGTAAGAGACCAGTTTACTGACATATTCAAATTTTATTCATACTTTTTCCTGGCAACAAGGTTATTCAAACAACCTGTAATACAAGAATGAACTACAATACATGGAATCCAGTTTGCATACATTAGTTGTTGCTATGTCGGGCAAGCCCTCTGGCAAAACTTTCAGGTTGTCAGAACAACCTTTGTTTAAAAAATATGCATAAAATTTGAATATGTTAGTAAAACTGGCGTTGCTCAGCGGCTGCCAAGCCCACGGGACAAGGGCAAAAAGAATATCCGTTTTCGGAAAATAAAATTTGGAGTTTTGGAGATTAGAACATTAGAAATAGAACACACATAATGCAAATAGTTAAGATAGCTGAAACAAATGTCTTGTTCACAAGAGCAAGAAGTGTATTGATTTGTATGCATTCCCAAAATGAATGACGCAGCAAAATGTTTTAATTCATGCTTTCTCTCTGAGAAGTCATTTGGTTCTGGCCGTTTATAACTTTGCGTACGGGTATTTGCATTCTAATTTCTAATGTTCTAATTGTTGTGTAGTGTTGGCATCTCTGGATCTGTGCACTGGAGGTATTTCAAGTAACATAGTATGTGTTATTGAAATCTGAATCTTATTGTGTTTGTTTTGTAGGACGTTTGTTATGGGCAAAGACGTGATGGATCAACAGTTAGCTTGCCTGTGGCAGAATAACTATCTTCTTAGTGTGTCCTCTCAACGGAAACATCAAACTATCTTGACAGGAATGATCCCTCCAAACCATGCAAAATTCTCCAGGTACAGATTATATCCACTGGTTTAACATCGTTTAGTCCGATTCTCTGATTGTCTAATGCCACAATGGCTTAACCCCTTCGGTCTATGAAACAATTTGGTCTAATTTTCTTTTGGTCAATTCATAATTTGTCTATTCTCACTTATTCTCAACCACTTGGTCTAATTTCCATTTATCTAATATCCAAGTTGATTGAATTTCATCTAATTCCTAATTGAATATTTGGTTTATTGCGAGTTTGATTTCATGAGTTTACTTAAGTGGTTTTAGACCAAGTGGAACATTAGATAAAATGAAGATTAGACAAAATGGTAAATAGGTCAAGTGGCAATTAGACCAAAAGTTAATCAGTCGAACTATTGTAGATGAAACTAGAAAGATTCATGTGGATAAAGGCTAATGGGTTTTCGTCAAAGTGGCGTTTACACCAAGTGACAATCTTACCCATAATAACTTCCTAGTCTTAAAAACGGAAATCAAGTGATAGAAAGAAACATCTTCCTGTAAAGGCCCAGGTCCCAACTGCGGGAGGATAATTGCGCAACGAGTTGCGCTATAACAAATTTCGTCAATTCCGACAACAAAAAACAAAACACAAAACAACAATCTGCAATTTATACGCAAATCATCCTAAAAGCCAAGTGGGACCTGCGCCTTAAAGCAGAGCATGTCTGTTTAGTGTTATATACTCGTAAGAGCCAACGTATCTTACTATAACAAGACAAGTGTTTTCTGGATGAAGTTGGTCAGACACAAGGTACGTATGAAAAACATCAACTATCTATAAAGCTTTGTCATGCATACTCGACTGCTTCCTTTTGTCATAGTAGGATGAATCAGCAATCAAGGACCAAAAGGTAACCTCAGGCGTGGTATCTCACTTCGCGGAAACAAAATTGAGACAGAGTTTAGCCAGCATGGCATTGAACTAGCTTTTTCCGCGACAAATCTTTTGTTGCGACGTACAAAAAGTTACGTGCACAAAAGACAGATTAGGTCCAGCATGCATTAGTACTAGATCGTCTCCTGTAGCAACAAAACAAATCTTCGGGAACGAACAGATATAGTGCAATGCCCCCCATTGCTGAGCAAACTGTCCATCAATTTTGTTTGCAGCGATAAGTGAGATAGCACCCTCGGGAAGCTGGCTTCCAGACAAAGTATGAAGGAATTCACCCTGGGCCCACATAACACAAACGATTGCAAACCAATAGCAAATTTGAAATCTATCTGATTGGTTGCTGAGTTAGTCTTTTTTTTCTCTGCAACGCAATGCCAGATGTAACAATGATCTTGATTGGCTATTTTCATTTAGTGACTGATTGCAAACCTTCGTGTTACTGACTAGAGATCACACGTCGTTGCTGGATGCATTCAAAGATAACCTTTGCATAAATAATCTACAATGTATGTTTGAACCAAGTTGATGGACCATATGGTGTTAGCACTTTACATGTAGTAGTGTTTTGATAAATTCTAGGTGGTTCTTATTAATATGTATCAACACTAACAAGGATCTTTGTACACTGGAAGAAGAATAGAAGGAAGGATATTTACAGTAAGTAATGAGATACTGAAAGTTTTTGAGTGGAAAGAAATTGGCTCTATGGGAATGTTTTCAAACGGGACTTGAATTTCTTCTCTCTGGATCGGCTCTTTTGAAACAGAACTGGTGGGTTTACAATATGTTATTTTTTCTCTCTTTTTCTCTTGTTAGGGTCATCAAAAGACCATCAAGTCACTAGCATCAACGAAGATAGAACCAAAAGTCTTCTCTGGAAGTTACGAATGGATATACTGATATCCTTTTTAAATGTTATTTTTTTTTAAATTAAAATATGCCTGTAAAAACAGGTTTACAGCTTCAGTTTATATCAAACAATTAAGAGTGTTAACTCCTTCATTTACCATGCCTATGTTACCTCCTGCCAATAATTGAATTTCAACAAGGTGGTTGTTTTACATAGATTTCTAAGAATATATCCTAAATTTCCAGTAGAGAAGACTTAATACTGTGACAAAAAATAAAAAAAAAAAATATATATACAGGATATTGAGAAATCACTGTATAAACATGAAAACTTTCTAAGAATAGGTGACTATTGTTACAATTGCTTGATTCCAGACACTCCACACTAACAGCTGAACTTTGGGCACCCGGAAGAATAAAATAGTTTAAGATTAAAATCTGGATACACAATTACAGATCCTTTCTTACATAAGATTAGATTAATAGTCCAAATACTTGAAAGACCGGTAAATTGAATATCACAATAAGTTAAATGAATATACAATATGGCTGGGCTTCAAAAGCAGAAATAAAAACAGTAACATTTCTGTAGAATGAGGTGTCAGGACCAAACCTCTCTGGACCTTGTTTTAATTCAATTTTGGTAAATGAAACACAGCACATAGAGCCTTGTGCATGAATTGTGTTTGAAATGGAACTGGAAGAAATGCTTGTTAAACCGATGAGTTGGGCTCAGTGATAGAGCAATCCTGCCTCATAATCAGGAGGCCCTTTTTTGGCGTTGAACAAGAGGGGGAATAGATTAACGTCACTTTTGTGCTGCTCAGCGGCTGCCGGGCCCAAAAGAAAAGGCGGCAAAAACAGAATATCGCGTCATCTTTATTTCGGACAATAAATTTTGGAGCAATTTTTTTTTTTAAAGATAAATTATATTTCCCTGCCAGGTCTCATGACATTAGCACTTCCGGGACCTCACATACCATTGCGGGTCACTGTGATTTGAGGTTGTAAATGGAGCCATTGCATAATAAATAATAATTGGCCCGTATTCACAAAGGTGGCCTAAAGTTAAGCCTAGCTTAATTCTGTGGTTTAACTCTGGCTAGCAAAAATGGGATACAATCTTTGAAAAGTAATATTTGATTGATCCGAATTTCTTGTACTTAACTATTGAAAACTACAAGGGCAATAATAAGTACAAGTTTTCTAACCACTAAAGCACGATTCGAGAATCCATAAACATGTAAGGACATATAGCAACGCAGACACATTGTCCGCTTTGCTAAGCCTAGTTAAACCACAGATTTAAGCTAGAGCCTTTAATTTAGGCACCTTTGTTGAATAACGGGCCAATGGTTGCTTCTTCTTGCATGACATACCATTTGCTCTCACTGATGTGAGAAGCCGAATACACAAGAACTTGAATCCTCCTATCAGCTGTTCACGTACGATGGGTCACCATGCTCCCGCTGTTGAAAAGATAGTGGTGTTACGCTTGAATAAGACAACCATGCAAATGCATATAAATTTGTTAACAAAGGCTCCATTTATTACCTCCAACACCAGTGCCTGCCGAATGTCAACTTTCAGTCAAAAACTCCTTATTTTTTACCAATTGCTTCACCTTCCTGGACCAATCTATTCTCCACCTTGTTGGGATGTCAGCATGGTCTTGCAAGGCTGGTGGGTGGATAAAACAAGCCTAAGCTTCGAACCCAGGTTGATTACAAAAAGGGCAAACTATCCACCAGTGGGTGCGGATAGATACCCCAATAGCGTTTTGGTTTGATGAAGAGTTCATTAGAATTCAAGGTAAGGTCAGGGTGCGAGTTCAATTTTTATCTTTTTTGTTTTGATTTTTAGCTTATTTTTTAAAGCTTTCCTCTGTACAAAAGTATGAGGGCTTTCAAAATAAGTCTCTCTTGTTTTTTATTTAATTTTTGTAAAAGATGGATTAAGCTTTTTCAGCTTTTTTATTTGTGGTCACTAACAACCTTGGTAAGTTCGGACAGGTTAATAGTGCATTGGCAATCCTTCATGGCAATGCATGGTGGGACAGAAATTCTAGTACATTTGATAATCATGCATGCCACTAAGCTGTGCATTCATTAAAATACACAAAGAATTAATTTGCCATGCTCTGCATGGCCAGTTTCCCTTTTGTATTCTTCATAAAAGTTCACGCTAAAAGTCTTAATATTTTTTGAGCTCCTTAAACACATAGAGGACCCAGCCTTACGTCACAAATTGAAGTATTGGCCCATGCCCAAAATAATTAGATTCATTAATTGTCCCCAGACAATTGGGCCTGCCCACAATCCTTTCAAATGCAAAATGCTGGAATCCGTGGCCTGCCTTAACACACAAGACATTATTGATGGTAAAAATCATCCACCCACAAATGCCAATTTAATATAAGAGTTCAGTTCAGAAATAATTGACAAATGTGTTAATCTGCTTTATCAAGGTCAACTGATTAGATATCTTCTCTTTTTCTTTTTGTGGGGGGGGGGGGTGACAAATGTACGCCTAGGAGCAAATTCTGTCTCAAGTGTTTTGACATCTTAGTCTTATAATATTATTATTACTATATTAATTTATTGTTATTAATGATTAGCTTTGTAATTTAGGGATGGGGAATTTGTACAAAAAAAAAAAATGCAATATAACTCGTAATATGCAACGGTCGTGGCCATATAACGAATTACACAATGGCAAGGAGAGTGTATCTGACCAATCAGAAACCTTCTTTCATATGACCTATCTTATATAATACAATAGAGCATGGGATGATGTCTTAGTTTTGGTAAATATTTCTAAGGAAGTCTACTAATTATAATTAGTATACTAATTAGACACTTTGCATACATAATTAGGTTCAATTGACCATGAAATCATGTTTTTCTTATTTTTAACAAGCAAAACTATTCTTATTTGAATTTTAAAGACTGTGGTCCTATCGCATATGTAAATAGCTTTAAAATGACATATCACTCAACCTGGTAGCCCTAATATTTTCATGAGAGCTTCGCACAAAACGCTAATTTAAGCGTAATTTATTAATTGTGCCTAATTAATTATGCACATAATTTAATTAATTGCAAAATGAATCAGCATAATTCAAAACACCAAACACAAATATGCTAATTTCATCATAAAATATTCTACCATTTAAAAATTATGGTAATTACCAGACATCCACCTTAAGGCGGTGAGTCATGTATATTTTGATATGCCCCAATCATCAAAGATTTGTTTACAGTCCCTTGATCCCGGTCAGGCCCAGTTCCACTGACAAATTGAATTTTGTTTGTATTCACCGGCTGGTTTCTATATGTGGGGCAACAGTATAATAATTTTTGTCTGATAGTAAAATCATTCTTACCCCATAGATGCTGCCACCATGAGCTTTTTTATCTCCAAGAGCCTTGATGAACTCAGCATTGTCTCCGTTATACAGCAACAACTGAGGATAAGAGAGAATAACAATAATTATACCTTGGTTAACAAAATCTATAATGGATGATATAGAATGGTTTACCAGAATATTGGTCACATCAAATAAAATATTGCTGGTATCCCATAAAGTATAGACATCACATCCAAAATCATCATTTCAAATAACAATTCTTATTCCATTTGTGACAATTCACGACAATTTATGAAAAATTAATGAGAATAATCTCGCCAATAGTCTGATGTCACAATAATTAAGATGCGTATTCATGACATGTATGTATGTATGCACAGCCAATCAAGCAGATCCAATTTTTTTTACTGCATCATTAAAATTCCCTACGATATATTATATAAATAGTGGACATTCTAGAATACAATATACTGGATTATATGTACGACACATACTAAATTATCCTGAGTGCAAGTTTGTTTCACCAAGGCCGCAGACCGAGGTGAAATAGACTTGCACGAGGGATAATTTAGTATGCGGAGTTTATATATATAGAACGTTCACTATTTATTATAGTAAATAGTCCCCTAGATCTCTGACCTTGCCTAATCTGGTTTTACTCTTTGCCTAAATTTTGGTGCTAATTTAGCTATTGTGACATATATTGTTGCTCCGCATACCCATGATGAGCTTTTGTGCGCACCATTTTACTGTTATTATGTGCGAGCGCAATAAGGCACACGATAGATTCGATACTCTCTCCATTCATTTAACACAGGCTTTCCCCTACAAAAACCAAAAGTTATATTGTACATGTACAATATAACAAATTGAAGGTAGGTCATGTGGTACTGATCTATCCAATGACGACGCATATTTTTTCTCCCACTATTTACTATAAAATAATAACGTATTGGGGAGGGGAATGAGGGGTAAAGGGGATAAAATTGGAGAAGGGGATCTTCTCTTCTTTCGTATGAGTTATAGTAGTAAGTAGTGTTGTAAGTCAGGCTATTTCTCGAAGTTGGGTGAGCCAATTGATTTGTGCATCATTTGGGCTTGTTAGGTCAGTCATCCCATTAGGTGGTTGGAGGTCAGGGCAGCTGTAGATAATGTGATCTGCCGTCTGCTCATCTGCACCGCAGATGCATGCTGGTGAATCGCGAAGCTTCCATCGGTGCATGTTGGCATTGAATCTGCCAACCCCTGTTGGGATGAAGAGAGTAATGAGGGAGGAGAGTGGAATAAGGGAGGTAAAAGGGAATGGATAATGAGGACGTAAGTAGAGAGGCTTAGAAGAGAGATGAGAGAAGGGAATAGGAAGGGTAAAGGGGATGGAATTGGAGAGATGGACAGGGAGAGGAATTAAGAGGGTGACAAGTGATGGAGGGTGAATAGGGGATTACAATGTGGAGGTAAAATGGGGACGGAAAAGGGGAGGGGATGAGGGAAAAGATGTGGGAAAGGTACAAGGGATATAAAGGGGGAGGGAGGGGAGTAGAGAAGAGGACAGCATTGGGGAGATGGATGGGAGTGGAATGAAGAGTGTGACGCAGGAGGGGAGAAGAGGGAAATAGAATATCTTCCTTCTTACCTGTCCATCGCTTCCACCACTGACAAAGACGTCTCCATTGGGAGAATACTTGGTTTTCTGCACAAAATTGGTGTGTTTCTACAAAAGAAAGGAAAAATAAATTTAGATTTTTGAAGATTAATACCAAAACAGCCAGTCAAAATAAGAAAACAAGACAATTTTGATTTAGGGACACCAATATCAAAATAGCCTGCTAACGCAAAAAAAAAATGTCTTACTGAAGGCATAACTAAATATCTGTTACATTTGCATATATACATGTAGCATTCATAAGACATACTTTGTACAAGACTTGACTTCTGACAGCTGAAATTGTTAAAGGTCTGGATAATTTTACGGCACCATTCAATCATGAATGATTAAACTTTCATAAAATATTAAAATATTCAATATTCAGAAATACCAATCAGTTAATATTCAATATTCAGAAATACCAGTCAGTTATAATATGCAATCATGATTCATTCTACATGATCTGTACAACACAGAGCCTTAAACATGAAAACTGACAATCCTATTTATTAACCAATTGTGTACTATGCCTGCATATATGTTGGATGAAAGAATAGAGAATATTCACTCCTCCTTTTGGCTGTTTATTTCACTTATCATTGCACGAATAATTCAAATTATTAGACAATAACATATTAATGGGTGTGCTTATTTCAACATTAATAAAAACGATTTTTGTCAACTATGCTTGACAACCATGATTCATTTCGCTTTGTAAAAAAATCACAGTATTCTACGGGTTAAACAAATAAAATCTACAGCAGAGCTCTCTACTTCTTTATATATCTTTTACCTTCTCATTTGAAACATGTATTATTGAAGAAAGTAATGGGTGCATCATCAAACTAAACTTACCGTTATCTTGGACTTGAACTTGAATGGTACTCCTTCGTAGAAATTGACAAGGTAGTCATCTGATCCAGTGATGGCACGATAAGGTCTCTTTGGTCTAACGTCACAGGAGTTGGCCCTTGCTTCTACATCAATCTTTCCCACATTGGCTCCTGTGTCCCACAAAAGGGCAGCACCACATCTAACAAAATGATAAATAATTACTAAAATCTCTAAATTGGCAAAGTGAAGAGGAAGAGAGAGATTTTAAATGACTGGTAAAAAGCTTCAACAATGTTTACATTTTAAAGTACCTAATGTTAATAGAACTGCACATTATTAATGATTGAAGTCTAAAGAAGGATTTCGGTATATGAAGTAAATTGTGAATTTACATGAAGCCATGTAGGAAAAGACACCTCACTTGCAAATCGCATTATTGGTCACAGTAGACAGTAGGTTTCCCAATTTTATCAAAATAGGAGTTTAAACTATGTAAAGGTGAGTGCGTCTGTGATAGGTAAAGAGCAAATGATTGGAAATGTTTTGAAGAAATCATATGGGTTAGAGATTAGAAAACTAATACAATGAAAAACTATCCAATTCCCAAATTTGTTTTCTTTTTTTTTATTTTGTTTTCTTTCTTCAGCGAGACTATCATTTGAGGCACAGGTACCCCCTTCTCCCAACACACACACTGCCTGATTTCCACTGTAAGAGAAATGCCAATACATCTAGTACACAAAGGTGTCATAACAGTGGGGACGACAGCATTTACAAGCTAACTCACATGTATCTCATGATGTCGAGATTAACTGTTTTGCTACATGTAAGATGCGATTCCAGGATCCAGTGCCTACAATGTCCCTTACTACACTCATTCTTGGGTTGGCTTCGTACTACTCCAAATTTCTGCCAAACATTACTGTGACCGCACCAAACTACTTTGAGTATTGACACCAAAGGTGTTCCCTTGCGTTGGCTCCTGAAAGCAGACAAAGGCGTTATCGAAATTGAAGGATTGATATATCTCCATAAATCGTTAACCACAGATGCGTCAGCAATACTGGCTGGTCCAATAGTTTCTACTTCAGGTGAAAGATGGAGGCAAATTTCTGGTCCGTTCGCATTCTCTTAGCAGTACTGATGAATCTACTCAGTTGGTGAGAAAGAGGGCTCTATCGTCCCTGGGCTTGGAAATGGTGTGCGATGGTAACATCAGGGACGACATTTATTGTTACGTATCGATCATCATCTTCTTTACAACCCGTGTTTGTCGTGAGAGGCGGACGCCAGACTAGCGAATCCAGAATGGCAACACGTATGATGAGGTTCAACTACACTGTAGAGTACATACAGTACCACTGCCGACACACACTACCATGTTCATACATTGAGAGATCGGGATTATGACGAGGAAGTCATTATTCAGAGTATTAATGCAATTTCCGCAAATGCTCAGTCACAAAATCGAAGCTTTACCCAGCAACCCGCAATGATCACGCTACAGCATGTGATTCATACATGTATTTCTCATTGGTTGGTCAAAGAATGCATACAGATATATGACATGAATTCTTCTACGTATATCGCAAAGAGTTTTGTGATTGACCAAATGCCTATTTGATCATCCAATCATACTACTTCGTTTTTTGTTTTTTTAATGGATCGAGTATAATTCCAGTTTAGTGTCTCCATTTTCAAAATCAATGTCATTGTCTTTATGAAACATTAAGTGTGGATGTACAGGAATGATTGGATTTTGTTTTAATTTAACTCCAACAGTGTCTTAGATTTTTATTTTTTGTTTTTGTCTTGCCTTGTCATGTATTGCTTACCTGGCTCATAATGCGTACTGAAGCTATTATTTCTGGCTGTCTTGCAATAGTTATGATACAGTATACTCAACTATACAAGCACAAACACAATGTGACTCCGTTTGATGAGGCTATTCTAGTCTGAATGACAAAAATGTACCATGAGTATATGCAATTTGGCTTGGTTCGAGCAGTTCATTATAACAGGAGTGGAGTGAAAGTATCTGGCTGATTTTACTCTGCTATTTTTCACGATACCTTGCCAATATTAACCAACAGTATGTACAGTAATGTATATTCACACAAAGTTTTATTTCAGTACTTTTCAGCATTATGTAAATACATGTCTTGTAAGGCATTATTTTGCTTGTGTATATATTACTCCTTTTTTAACAAGCAAATTTCCTGGTTCAATATCAAACATGGAATGTATGACTATGTGCCTATGTGTTCAAATAGGTATCATGATGCACAAGTTATTTTGGCTCTGTCCCAAGTACTGCATTTACATGGAATTGGACGTATTTGCTCATTCTTATGAGCCATATGTATATACTGAGACATTTTGTTATATCAACCCCTCATTTATTATTTTTTAAAATCTTTATTATTATATAAATATTAATATAATGCTTTTATTTGTTTGGGTTTGTTGTTTTTTTTAAGCCACTGAGCTATGTTATTTGCCAAAACCTTTTTACTCTGCATTTTTCATATGTTTATATGCATATACAGGGTAAGCATAATGTATTAGTCTTCCTTATTCATTTGTATGATACTTTTGAACAGCCAGTATTGTATTTTTTTTAATAGGTTTTTTTTTAAATTTTTTAATTCATATTTTAGCTCTTGTATTTTTTTTATTCCACATAATAAGCAATATTTTAAGTGTTTATATTCTATCTATCAGTTAGCACAATATCACCATCGTCCGTGATTCATTACTTCAATATCAAAAACTAATTTTGTCAAATGGATGTTATGTTTTCATCAAATGTGAGATTGTAATCATAAAATTAATTGTAACTCGTATTTCTTGTTTATTTCTGATTTATACATACATGTACTTATCAGGTTATCCATGAACCTGTCCCAATGGTATGTTTGCTCATTTCGAGTCGGGTATTCTTTTGACACTTGAACACCATAATACTTGGACATAGTATTAAGTCAGTATCACTTTAAACCACAATTCTTGGACATCAGTATTTTAACATTTACATCGTGATAATTTCAAGCTGATATCTACATGTACATAATATAAACATATATATATACATATACAATTCAGGCCTTAAGGGGAACTGAGAAGAAAGCTTATCAGTCACGATTCCCTTATGCAGATCTTCTATAGGCGAAGAATTTCCCCTTAGCGCCAATTCTTAGAGAAGAGTTGGGGAAGATCTGAATAGGCCAAAACAAAAAGAAATTCGCTTAAGGACGAAAATAGGAAGATATAATACTATATATATAATATATATATATAGATATATAATATATATATATGGCATTTCACAAGTTGGGATATTGGTAAAAGGGTGGAGCGTTACATTTTGGAGGGAAAAATTATCACATTTTTTCACAAGCAGAAAATGAAGGTACAGACATAAGCTGTGCAAATAATCACATATTGTAGATAATTTATACTACATTCTGTGAAGTTTCAGCTTCGCTATGCTCATAATTTAATACAAAGATACTTTTATGGAGAGGGAAGGGGTGGAGGATCCACGGTGGAGGATCCTACGTGGTAGGCACATGTTAAAGCATAGGGAATTCCCATTTTTGTTACTGTTCTTATTGTTTGCTGCGTTATATTCTGTGCAGCCAATTGGTGTTATGGGTTGAGTGATATATCATTCTCTTGGAATTTATGTGGTTCTAATAATATGTGAAGAAATTTTTCAAAAGTAATCTAATCAATTTTTAATCTATTAAAACAAACTTAATGCACACATCCTCATAGACAATGCATTGCAGCATCAAAGTTGTCACATGCAATTTTTATAAACAAAAAATTGTCATTTTCGCCAATTTTCTTGCATGCATGAAAAACAACACAATTAATGAACATAATACTTGCAATAAACTTTGTTGAGTTGTAATCCAAGTGTAAAGACAGGATTCTGCCCTTTTGCACTATTTTTTCTTCTTTTTTGACACCCTGTCCGGCGGTTAGAAAATAATAATTTGATAACAATTAATTTTTTAGAAGCATAGCGTCATATGTAGCAGCAATCACGATGATTCATTTCAAATTTGGTGAAAAAGATTAGAAATTATTCGCCGTAAAATTGTGAAGTTTTTCAACCAATTTTTTCCTGTAACACCTTGATAGCTTTATTGACAACCTTATAACAGGCACAAAAATATGTTTATCATCCCCTTTCAATCTCTGCTTCAATATATATTTACTTTATACATGTCTGACACTACTAAGAAACTAAGTGTTTGATTGTGACAATGTACATTTCAACAATTTTTTTTTGACATGTAACGCATTTTCACCCAACTCATAGACATTGCCATATATATATATATATATATAATAATAATATTATATATATATAACATATATGTAATAATAATATATTAATAAAACCAGATATTTTTAAACTTGTTATCCTTTAGACTCATACTTATGTAATGCCAAAAACATTATTAAAAGGAAATTTTTTTTTGGGGGGGGAGGGGGGGGTGAACGAGGGTTTTGTTTCGTTTTGTTTTTGTTTTTTTGATTGTTTTTGTTCCATTGAAATACTGATATTTTTGGCCCAAGTTATGCACCTTTAGTATGTATTAAATACTGGTAATGAGTTCCTAATTAAAATGTGTATTACATTTTTTTTAACATTTGTTATCATGGTGAGTTTTTTTTTTGTTCATTTTTTTTTTTTGAAAAGTCTTGGTCCTGCAGTCTACCTTGCTAGCCGAAATCATTTGAACTAAAACAATAGTATATAACGTAATGTGAATTCTTGTCATTTGGCCGACCAAGGCGTCAATTAATCATACTACATATCACATCAATCAACCTTAATCACTCTTAAGAATATAGACGTTGTATTTAATTAAAAAAATAACTTTTAGATCACGTGATGGTATGACATGATATACGTTCTGTTACTCGTCAGAAGTAAGTATATAGACTCGTTAGATGTCATCGTCCGACCAAAAAAAAAAAACCGTCATAATCAATGTCAATTTAACGACCATTAAAGAGGGGGCGTCTCTACGTTGGTGCAGAGTTGTCGTCGTAAAGAACGAAAATTTCTGACGTCAAAAAGACGTAAAACAAGGAAGAAGAAGAGTAAATATGACGTTAGTTTTTACCAGTTTTTGCTATCAGGATATGTCAATATAGACGTCGTTTAGACGCCATTTCGACCAAAAAAAGACGTCAAAATCACGTCAATTTAATGACCATCTAAAGAAGTCTTGCGTTGGTGGCAGTTGTCGTCATAAAGACGTCAATTTCTGAGTCAAAAAGACGTGGGCAAGGAAGAAAAAGACGTAAATAATGACGTTATTTTACCAGTTTTTGCTATCAGGATATTGTCATATAGCGTCATTAGACGTCATTGTCGATCAAAAAAAGAACGTCATAATCACGTCAATTTATGACCATCTAAGAGTCTTTGCGTTGGTGCAAGTAGTCGTCATAAGAGTAATTTTTGACGTCAAAAAAGACGTGGGCAAGGAAGAAAAAAGACGTAAATATGACGTTATTTATACCAGTTTTGCTAATCAGGGTCGATCTTTGGGAAAAGGGTGGAAGTGAAAGTCATCCAAAATTCAACCACCAACCAACAACACCAAACACAATGCAAACACAGGTGTATTTATAAGCTAAAAAAATTGAAAAGGGTTGATAAACATTACGAGTGGGTCGCTTTGATTAAGCCAACGCATTGAGACTTTCAATAAAGTTAGGTGAGAGACCCCTCCCTCTCCCCTCCCCCGCTCAATTTGTCAACAAAACGTATGCTTCGTTTTCTCAGTAAAAGAAAGGTAAATTTTAGGGCCTAATTCAGGAAAAACATCCTACACTTTCATTGAAATATGAGTCTCTCAGTATTCCCCCCCCCCCCCCCCACAACAATTAGCTAGGTGTAGCTTTTTGTTAAATATTTCCGAACATTGTTGTAATAGTGTCCCAATTATGGTCAAAGAAAACCCGTCCTTTAAAAGAGAGGTGTTTTTGTGCTGTTTTACTAAAAAGCATGTAAAAGGGGGTAATTTTTGATGGCGGCTCCCTTCCAAAAACAATGATAGGGGGTCTCTTAAAATCTGGAGGCAAAGCATTATACGTGATGAAAACGCCTGAGTGGGGGGGGGGGGGTAACCATGAGGACATCGATCAATAAATAACTTATAAACCATGTGTTAACTTTTTGATATAGGAAGTTATATCATCGAAAACTTGACATGCAGCATCAGGGGCATTTCATCAGACTTGTCGACGTTTTATCCAACAAACTTGCTCTCAGCCAATCAGATGCAAGCATTTTCAGTAAGTTATAACAGTTTGTTGATAAAATGTCCCGACAAAGTCCTTTGATGAAATGCCCCTGGAGAGCGTTTCATGAAGGACTTGTCCGGACGTTTTTATCCGACAAACTGTTACAAGCTACTGAAATGCTTGCATCTGATTGGCTGAGAGCAAATTGTTCGATAAAATGTCTGACAAGTCCTTTGATGAAATGCCCTCACCCAGGGGGCAATTTCATCAAGGACTTTGTCGGACAAACGTTTAACCGAAAACTGTTATAAGCTACTGAAATACTTGCATCTGATTGGCTGAGAGCAAATTTGTCGATAAAATGTCCGACAAGGTCCCTTTGATGAAATGCCACCCAGGATTCATTACTTAACGGATTTCATGCCACATGCGTGTAAAAGCCCTAAATTTCCCTTCATTTTGCATAATTTCTTATAATCTTGTGGGCTATGAACCATGGGCATCCATGTACATACAATAACTGCTAGAGCTCACAAAGATGGCATGCAGTTGGAGGCTTGTTACGAAATATTAAGTTGAACAAGGGTGTGAAATATTTTGGAAAAAAAAAGTTCATTGCAACTTGTGGTCAAAACACTCATTTTTAAGGAAGAAATAGAATGGATGATTTTTTTTATTTTTATTTTTTCATCATTTGCGTCGCGCCCCTTAAAACATTGCGCGCACACTAGGCCTACGCCGCGCAAATCTCGCGCAAAATTAATTCAATCAACTCCATTTCATGTCTGAAAAATAAAGTAGGGGGAGTGCAGAGAGCTACAATAATACAAAAGCCAAGCAATTTCTTTTTCTCCAAAAGTTTTGTATTCAGTTTTAATTTAAAAATTCTTTGTCTCTGAGTTCGTGTTCACTGTGAATAAAGGTATTTGAGTGGATATACGGAGATGGACGTAGGCCTACCAATAAACTGCAGCGTAACGGTAAGAATTATAATGGTGTCGTTTAATCTGAAGAATTTAACGTTAGTGCTGGCGGGCTTAAAATCGTTAATCAGTTTGATTAAGGACGTTGCATCAGTTGAAAACCAAAACCATGACAAGTCCCCGCCAAATTTTGCACAGAGTTACTTGCCTATGTATGCCAAAAATGCGAAAAATAATATAGGTTCAATGTGCTTGATTTTTTGCCCTACGGCGTACGGGACTTTGGAAGTTGCCATATTTGGATGGCAGTGTAAAAATACCAATAATTCAATGAAAATTGGCCTCTGTTTAGACCTCGCGAATGAATAAACGAGTTAAAAAATCGTCATTATTTGTCAAACCGTATCAAAACTTTATCAAGACCTTCGCCAGATTTGTTACGAATTTTAATATGACAGATGGGGACATTGATTAACGGCACATTTGTACTTTATTTTCGAGCCAGCAGCGCCGTCATCGTGGCAAAAATGGTGCGTAAAATGGCAAAACCATATCTTTTGAGCTTGGAATCTACAAGAATAAAAAGTAAGTTCAAGGTGCACTTTTTTTTAAACCATGACCAGTCTCAATCAATTTTGCAAATTGTAGAGGGATCATCAAAATATGTAGAAACTTTAAAAAGGGGGGTCCATGTGCTCGTTTTCCGAACTATCGGCGCCGAATTCGCAATCGGCTTGAAAAGTCACAAAAACACGCCGAAAACGTCCAAACAGCGTGAAAATCCACTCTAAAATTACACTTGATTCAAATTATGCTCTCAACATTCAAAATCCGTCATTTCATAAAAAATTTGCAAAGTTGTAAGGAATACATATTCAACTGATAGAAACTTCAAAAAGGGGGTCCATGTGCTCGTTTTAAGTTATCGAGACCGATATACTTGCGAATTAGCTTGAAAACCATACAAAAAGCGCCAAAACGTCAACAAGTCTGAGAATCGCAACCTATATTACACTTGATTCAAAATCTTGGCTCTCGAACATTCAAAATCCATGTCAATTTCATACAAAATTTGCCAGTTGGTAAAGAGGAATATAAAATGGCCGGTATTCTCGAAGCGTGACTATAGTTAGTAGGCCTACTAAATACGTATTTAGTTACCCTTGCTATTCACAAAGGAACTAACTCAAGTTGAGATAGTGAGGGTATTAAATACGTCATGAGCTCACTAACTTAGTAGGGTACTAACTTAATCCCCTCTGCGTAGAAATATACGTTAACTAAAGTTAGTTACGCTATTCACGAAGGGTGATTAAAGTTAGTAGGCCTACTAAATACGTCATCGATGCACTAAATCG